>CM035120.1:63400137-64608075 GCA_020205555.1 Panax stipuleanatus | reverse complement strand
AATAGTAAGGTGTTGATTTGATAAATGTGAAAAGTTATGGGTGAAATGTGCAATATTTCAAAATAAGCAAGTGGTTATAAAATATTCATTCTTCTCGGGGAATATTCGTTTGGTCGTGGAATATTCTTGTTGCCGGGGGAATATTCGTACGACGGCGCAGCTATTTATGGGCCCCACAACGGAATAATTGTCTGATATAGAAAGCGACAGAAATAATATTTTATAAAATAACGGCGTAGTTGTTACCGTTAGTACTGTTGAAATACCCGGTGGTTAAAATACAGTAATACGCGGTGTTGCACAGTAGCACACGGTATTGCACAATATTTTGAATTATTGATTCTTATGTAAGAAGGCACTTACTCAATTATTGTTACAGTAATTACTGTTTAATATTTTATATTATTGATTCAATAATTGCATGATATTTTATTGATTCAATAATTGCTACGTTGATTGCTACGTTACTATTTTATATGATTGATTCAATAATTGTCACTGCACAGTATTTCACATTATCAACTCAATAATTCATATTATTTGAATAATATTATTAGATAGCATTATTGACAATGTCTAAGGAAGTTTTGTCTAGGAGGGGTTATTTAATTGCACGCCAGTAAAGAGAAATCCTTATCGGAAGGCCCCCTCTTTCCTAGGAACGACCTAGTTGTCAATATTGTAGTTCTATAATATTATTTGTGAATAATTAATTATTGATTAATATGATAAGAAATATTTTTTTTGTGGATATAAAAGAAGGAATTAGTGCTGATGTGTTTTTATCAGTATTTTGGTGTGGAAAATCATCCGTTTATGAAATTCGGATAATTTATGTTTGGAATTTGGAAAAACTTCCTTCTACAAAGTTGTAGAGAATTAAATTTCCTATGAAAAGGTCATAGAATTTGTATTTTTCTAACAAAAGGGCTATTTATTATGAATTATTGAAGTTTCAGAAAATAAATATTTTTTTAATGGGAGGTGGGCCCCACCGGTGGCTGGTGGCTGATGGCTTTTGGCAGGCGGCGAATTTTTTTTTATAAAAATATTATTTTATTAAAAAGTTTACTTTAGCATCCTAAGCTGTTCTTATAAATAAGGTGCTTAGGTTAGAATTGAAAATCACACCAGAATCAGAAGTTTTCTCTCTCTATAATATCGGGCGTATTTTTGTGAATATTTAGATACTTTGAGTGTTACTATTTAGTGCAAGTTTCCTTCGGTGTTATATCCGATATTCCAGTCAGAAGTACTATTCTTTTGAGGTAAGGGATGTTATTTTCTTTCGTAAATGATGTTATTCTTTTCAATATCATTATACAAAAATATTGTCATGGAGTTTATTATGAAATTCTTACTTTTTCCGTCAGGATTACTATTCACGTATACAACACAATTCACGTATACGGCATTATTCACGAAAAAACTAAATTTTCTTCTATTTGTCCAAATTGTCTGTTATGGTTACTATCTTTGATTGGATCCAAGTTTTTATCTTTATTCTTGAATTTTGCTCCACAAAGTATTATTATGAAATATTCTTGAACTTGGATAAACTAAATTACGAATCCCTAATCTTTGTCTTTTATCTCACTGGATTCGTTATTTATATTGTTTTCATCATCCTCAATACTAAATGGTGATATAACTGAATATCTTTGGCCTGTAGAGCAAAGATGAATGATTACCTGATGAATATCTTTGGCCGTAGTGCAAAGATGGACAAGTGTTGAGATGAACATGACCACTGGTGATACAAATGAATATCTTTAGCCGTAGTGCAAAGATGAATATTTGATTTGAGATGTATATTGATTGATGTTACAGGGATAAAATATTGATGATGAACTTTTAAATCATAGAAGATAGTAGACTTCATTCTCTACTTAACTCTTCTAATGAATTGTTATTTTCGCTGCGAATATTGATCTAAAACTTGTTGTTCATAATATTTTATCTGAATTATTGAAGACTAACAATAATTTATTTTCCATTATCTTAGTCATAATGTTCTTTACTGGGCTAGTTGAGCTCACCCTTTTCATCAATTGTCCTCTTCAGGGAATGAGAATGTCGCAGAATCTAGTCGGGGGACAGAGTGATGGTCCGAGTTAGAGCAGTAGTAGTTCTCACTATTTCTAATAAATAGTGTGATGATAATTGTAATGAGGACTTAGTTTGAATATTAATATTTTCTACATATTTGTATTGACACTCACAGTTGTGTGGTCGTATTTTGCACGACCGTGTGATATAAAAGTTTGTATTTGAATTCTGTACCATGTATTTGGCGACTCAGAATGGGTTGGGTTGACTGGACCTATTCTGGGGGCGTCACAGTTGGTATCAGAGCTTAGGGATATGGTCTCTGGCGGAGATCGGGGAATAGAACTAGGAGGGGAGAGACGAGTAAATTCTTCACTAGTATGTCCTACCTAAGCTTATGTGGTATTTAATTGGTCAGTCGGAGCATAGGGTTAATATGTGATTTGTTAATTTATTTAATTAACCCTTGTTTTATGGCAGTATTTGAGAATGGCAGCTGAGAATGTTAACAACGAAGTGAATGAGACCGTGGAGACACCTTTAATCACCAACCAGGAGAACGTGCAACAAGAAGGCAATGTTCATCCTGAAAACAACGCTGATCAGACGATAAACAATGAGATGTTTAGAAGTTTTTTGCAGTTCATGCAAAACCAGACGAGGGAAACTCGTGTGCAAAATACAGGTGGAGATAATAACAACACGCGAATTGTCACTGCCAAGCAGTTTAAAGAATTGGGACCACCAGAATTTGTGGGAAAACCGGATCAGATCAAGGCGGAGACGTGGGTTAAGCAAATTACCAAGATATTTGATGTCTTGGGATGCACGGAGGAACAGAAGGTTCCATTCGTCACGTTTATGTTCCGTGAAGAGGCAGATTACTGGTGGGAATCCGTGAAGCGTACCCAGCCTGCCGCACTCAAGATGTCTTGGGAAGCATTCCAAAAACTGTTCAATGACAAGTACTTTCCTGAAAGTATTCATCATATGAAGGAGGTAGAGTTTATCAGACTAGAACAAAACAACATGACGGTGTCCCAGTACGAGGCTAAGTTTCGCGGAGCTATCCAAGTTTGCACCTCATTTGGTGGAGAATGAGGAACGTATTACGCGGATGTTTCTGAGAGGTTTGAAACCCGAAATACGTCAATACCTCATTTCTCATAAATTTTCTTTATATTCGGATGTAGTAAACAGGGCCCAGTTGTTAGAACGAGATAGTGATTATGTTCAACCAACGGACAACAACCAAGGTCGTACCGGTGGCAGCAGTCATCGGAGCAATGACAACCAGCGGGGAGGAAAGTATGACAGAAGCGGTAACCACTCCGGTGGTAATCGTGGACATGATAGTAGAAAAAGCGAATTGGGAGGAGATTTCAAGAAGAGAAGGTACAACAATAAGAACGTGAAGATGTCAACATCAGCACCAGCATCAACTGGTTCTAGGGGAGGAGAATGACCACCGGTTGTATGCTATAAATGCGGGAAAGAGGGACACATCAGCCCAAACTGCCCACAACAATTCAAAGTATGCTATAACTGTGGAAAAGAAGGACATATAGCTCGAGATTGTCCTGTACCGAAACTAAGTCCAGCGGGGGTGGTGATTCCAAAGGCGGTTTTGGACAAGTCAAAGTCGGTGATTCCTGGTAGAGCGTTTGTCGTGACAGCCCAAAACGCGAGGAATCCACACGAGGTGATTACGGGTAAACTAATCATAAACTCTTGCGAAGTTTACACCTTGTTAGATACCGGTGCTACCCACTCTTTTATTTCACCTGCTTGTGCTCAACGTTTGAACTTAACTTCTGATAAATTAGACTTTGACTTATCTGTTGAAACTCCGTTGGGAGAAACCTTTGTTACATCCACAGTTTATAAATCTTGCTTGATTCAGATTGGTACCCTTACCTTACCTGTTGATCTTATATCTTTGAAAATACTTGCATTTGACGTGATTTTAGGAATTGATTGGTTAACCACTTACCATACCAAAATTGATTATTTTCGTAAGGTTGTTAGTTTTCATATTCCTAATCAACCTGTTGGAGTTGTGTGTTTTCTAATCGAAATACATATGATTAAATAAATTAAGACTTGACAGTAAATCCATGTCTTATATTTAATTGGGACATTGTATGGTGGAAGGATTGAATTGTACGGTAACTATTAACTCATAGGTTCTTTTATGATTAATGTTGAAATCTATATTATCTGGAAAGTCGTTGATCGCTAGGGAGGCTTATCCCTATTATAGAATAAATGTTATTTATTTAAATAGATTATTAGTTTAATTTATTTATTTAAATAAGATTAGAATTGTTCTAATTGATTTATTCACAACCGGTTTAATATGGAGAACCTAAAGAGTCACACCATAAAAGGAAGAAGAATTATTTAAGAAGAAAATGACATGATAGTAATAATGCATTAAGTATAATTAATTTAATCTATGATGATAGAATAAATTAAATAGCTTAATGTTTATTATTTAATATTTTAGAAATATTAAATATAAATTAATAAAAGGAGTCTTATTAATATTATTATTATTTTAATTCTAAAGGAGTTTAGAAATTAATATAATATCAGTACTCTCTCTCAATCCTAATAAGATTAGAATATAGATTAATTAAAAGTGTTTAATTAATTAATTAAATAAAACCCTATTCTAATTGGATTAGGAGGGTTAACCTAATATCTATATAAGAGAGTCTTATATCAGAAATAAGGTACGTGAATTTTTCCAAGGGTTGGGAGTACACATATTCTATAGAGATAGAAACAAGGGTTAAGCCAATAACCCATCTTCCTGAGTTCTTCATCTTCCTTGGTGGATCACCGTTAGAGGCCAAACATTTGGGTGGCTGACATTGATCAAGGGAAGGAGCCACTACAGAGGAATCAAAGGAATCAAAGGAGTAGAACTTGTACCTGAGGAAACTTGGATCTTCTAAGGTATAATTTCATCATCTCCTTCTATGTATTGATTGATAATTGATGCACAAGAAAGATCATGGTTAAAGGTTTGTAAGAAAATTTTAAAATCTGATTTTTCATCCATTCCGCTGCGTTTATGTAATTTGATTGCGTGCTTATGTTTCTAGCAAACCCAACAGTAACGCCCCCAAAATAGGTCCAATCCACCCAATCCATTTTGGGTCGCCACGAAATACACTCAACAAAATCCAAATACAAATCTTCAAATTCTAACTTTTAAACTGTCGTACAAAATACAACCACAGTTAAACTGTGAGTTTTAATACAAAAACATGTAACTCTCATGGTGCTTCAACCTTGGACAACACCTCACCCTATTTGGGTCACCAAAATCAACGGCTAAATGGCGTATACAATACGACACACACATTTAAAGGTCTCAATACAATTATATATTTTCATACTATTTTATAATGTAATGAGAAACTCAACAGTCACTGACCATTACTCTATTCCCTTGTTATCCTCGCTCGACCCAGCTACACTCTTATTACCTGAAAGGAATTGTGAAGCAAAAGGGTGAGCACAAATAGCCCAGTAAAGAATATCATGACTAAGATAATGCAGAATAATTTATCGTTAGTCTTCAACAAATCAGATAAAATATTATGGACAGCAAGTTTTAGATCAACAACTACAGCGGAAGTAACAATGCATCAGAAGAGTTAAGTAGGAAATGATTTCTACTATCTTCTATGATTTGAAAGTCCATAATTAATATTTTATCCCTATAACATCAATCAACAGTTCCTGTCCACAATCATGTAAATAGTTCATAATCATAATTATGTTGATAAATTTCTCTTCGCACACAAGACGAAGATACTTTGTATCACCTGTCTTTACCTGAAACACTAAAGATCATAGTTATACAAAATCACAGTTCTTATTCATAATCATGCTAATAAATTCATCTTTGCACTCAGGCCAAAGATATTCATCAACAGTTCATCTTTGCACTATAGGCCAAAGATATTCAATTACAGGTCATCTTTGCACTACAGGCCAAAGATATTCAACAACAGGTCATCTTTGCACTACAGGCCAAAGATATTCATATCTCAAAGAAATATCTAATTATTTCAGAATTTATATAAACAATAATTATAACCATGTTGATCAATTCACCTTTGCCCTTAAGCAAAAGATATTCAATTGTAAATTCAATGGTCATGAACATACCAGTCAAAAATTTATCTTTGCACTATTAGCCAAAGACAACAATTCATCTTTGCACTATTAGCCAAAGAGAACCCACAGTCATGATTATACCAATAATCTACCCATCTATACACTCAAGTCAAAGAGAAATTTCATCACCAGGATTATAAAAATGTTATATATGATAATAAAAATAATATGATCAAAATATGAATCTAATTTCAAGAGTAAGATTCATAAATCAACGATAATTTGGTTAGAAAAAGAAACCAATTTTGTCGTGAATAGTACCCCGTGAATAGTAACCCGTGAATAGTACTTTATGAATAGTAACTCTGTGAATAGTATCCCCGTGATAGTACCGTATGTATGAATAGTACCGTATTCGTAAATAATACCGTATTCGTAAATAGTACTGTATTCGTGAATAGTGTCGTATACGTGAATATTGTCGTATACGTGAATAGTACCGTATACGTGAATAGTAACTCCGTGAATAGTAACCCGTGCATAGTACTCTGTAAACAGTAACCCCATAAATGGTAACCCTGTGAATAGTAACCCTGTGAATAGTAACCTCGACATGAAAAGGTAAAAATTTCACAATAAAATTCATATCAATAATTTGGTATAATGATATTAAAAGAAATAACATCATTTTTGAAAAAAAATAACATCCCTTATCATCCCTTACCTCAAAAGAATAGTACTTCTGACTAAAATATCGGATATAATACTAAAAAAAACTTGTACTGTATAGGAAATTTAATTCTCTACAACTCTGTAGAATAAAGTTTTTTCAAATTCCTAACGAAAAATGACCGAAATTCACATACGGATGATTTTCTACACATCCATTTCGACAAAATACTGATAAAACACATCAGCACTAATTCCTTCATTTATATCCACATAAAATAAATATTTTTTTATCATATAAATCAATAATTAATTATTCACAAATAATATTACAAAACTACAATATTGACAACCAGGTCGTTCCCAGGAAAGAGGGGGCTTTCCGATAAGGATTTCTCCTTACTAGCGCGCAATTAGGTGACCAAACCCCTTTCATAGACAGAACTTCTTTAGACATTGCCAATAATGCTATCTAATAATATTATTCAAATAATATAAATTATTGATCTGATAATAGAAAATACTGTGCAGTGACAATTATTGAAATAACAATAATATAAAATACTGTGCAATACCGTGTGCTACTGTGTAACAATGCGTATTACTTTACTTTAACCACCGGGTATTTCAATAGTTTTAACGGTATCCGTTACGCTGTTATTTTTTAAAAAATCATTCGTGTCGTTTTTTTCATCCCACAATTTTTCGTTAAGGGGCCCATAAATGGCTGCGCCGTCTTACGAATATTCCCTGACAACAAAAATATTCCACGACCAAACAAATATTCTCCGACAACAATGAATATTTTATAACAACTTGCTTATTTTGAAAAATCTACATATATCACCCTTAACTTATAACATATATTCAATTTAACCATCTACTAAATAATAATTATAAGAAAAATTGAATACCTCTATTTCATAAAATTCGGGGTCTTACAATCTCCCCTCCTTATGAAACTTCGTCCCCGAAATTTATGTACCTGGTATTTCGAAGAGTTGAGAATACCTTGCTTTTATTTCAGATTCTATCTTCCCGGTCATTTTTTCTGTATCATGATATCTCCATTGCTCATTCTAGAATACAGCTTCAAAACAAAGGTTAATTGACATATCACAATTTGTCAATTTAAGTAAGAAAATTCAGCTTAGGTAAGTCATACACTAGCAAAATATATTACTCGTTTCTCCCCTCCTAGTTCTAGACTCAGATCTCTGCCAACAACTATATCCCTAAGCTCCGATACCAAAATGTAACGCCCCCAAAATAGGTCCAATCCACCCAATCCATTTTGGGTCGCCACGAAATACACTCAACAAAATCCAAATACAAATCTTCAAATTCTAACTTTTAAACTGTCGTACAAAATACGACCATAGTTAAACTGTGAGTTTTAATACAAAAACATGTAACTCTCATGGTGCTTCAACCTTGGACAACACCTCACCCTATTTGGGTCACCAAAATCAACGGCTAAATGGCGTATACAATACGACACACACATTTAAAGGTCTCAATACAATTATATATTTTCATACTATTTTATAATGTAATGAGAAACTCAACAGTCACTGACCATTACTCTATTCCCTTGTTATCCTCGCTCGACCCAGCTACACTCTTATTACCTGAAAGAAATTGTGGCACAAAAGGGTGAGCACAAATTGTGAAGCAAAAGGGTGAGCACAATTTTCTTGATAAGCATCAAATGTGATTAATTAACATCTTAAATACGCAATACTCGCCTTGTGGATAGCACAACAAGCTCATATTAAATATCTAATACTCTATTAATTTATCATGCTAGAAGGCGACGTTGTATATTCCAAATATCATTTGAACACTTCGGACTTAATATTATTTCTTTGAGGGGTTTGTTATTATTAGTCTCATCTTTGTTTAGCGCGCATGCACATATATATATAAAATACGCGTCATTTTATTAAACATGCGAAGCATGTTTGCATAAAATATAATATATATAATATTTAGCATGCAATATAGAATACTATATTCTACCCGGATTGATTATGGACTTTTATTCTAGTTTGGTTCACTAGAGCCACCAAGTGAACCAAAAGGTCAAACCTAGGGGTGCAAGAATTTAAATTTAAACGTAACTATTACATTTAAACCCGGGCTCCATACAAACGGGTCTTCACGCGCTCCTTGCTCATTGGTCTCTAATTTTTAAAGATAATTCTAACTATTTCTATTACATTAAACTATTTAATTTAAATAGAAACCTTGATCAACAGTCAAGGGGAAGTACATAGGAGGGAGATAGAATTTTACATCAAGAAAAAAAAAATTAGAGAAGACGAGGTACGCAGACCCCATTTAATAAAACCCATTCATTCAAGCATTCAACTAAAATAAAATCCAATCACATTGGTCAAATAGTCCATAATCAATCTCCATTTATTTTCATACATATCACCATATATATCAATAAATAAATATTCATCTCATGAATTAAAACATTTCATATATATATGAGTATCATTTAATGGGCAATTTTAAATTGCATGAAATCCAATTTCAAGATTAAAATAAACTCTTTATTTTAATTATAAAATTATTTAGAATATAATATATAAATATATCCTATTTATTTTTTTAAAAAAAAATCACCTTCTTTTATTAAAAGAGTCCTGCAGGTTTATTAAAAGAGTCCTTTCCTGATGGGTCACCTTCTTTTTGGAGTAAGAAAGAGACAACACCTTTTCTTTGCAGAATTCAAGATTAGCACCCAAAAAAAAAAATTGTGATTCGTCCCAAAAAAAAAAAAATTTTATACAATAAAATTATGCCCAATAAATTATTTTAAATATATACCCATATGTATATGAAATCAAAAATAAATTAATAATTGCATAAAGGTTTGGCTCTGATGCCACTGTTGGGTTTGTACGAAATCGTGACGCAATCAAATTACAAAAATTAGCGGAAGCATGGTATATCAGAGTTTAAAAAAAATTCTACAAAACCATTACCCGGATCATCATTTATGCAAATTATTAATTTAAAACGATAAATAAGAAGTTATGGAATCATACCCTTGTAGAACGAAGCTTCCACAGGTACTAGTTCAACTCCTTGTTCTTCGTGATCTCCTTGAATTTTCGGGTTAGATTCATTTCTTTGATCAACGTTAGCCACCCAAGTGTTTGGCCTCTAGAGGTGATCCACCAAGGAAGAGAAATTATCAAGAAGGTGGGTGTTTGGCTTAGTGTTCTATCCTCTCTAGAAAAGGAGTACTCTCCAACAATTAGAATTGCATCATCTAATATCTATTATAAGACTTCTCTTATATAGACATTGGTCAACCCTTCTAATCCTATTAGACATGGGATTTCTTTTAATTAATTAAACTCCTTTAATTAATTTAGGCTTCCCACCACATGGGAATAATTAATTAAATTCATTTAATTAATTTGTCTCCTAATCTTATTAGGAATAAATGAGAGTACTAAATATTAAATTAATTACTAAACTCCTTTAGAAATTAAAATAATAATAATTGTAATAATATTAATAAGACTCCTCTTATTAATTTATATTTAATATTTCCAAAATATTAAATAATAAACATTAAGCTATTTAATTTATTCTATCACCATAGATTAAATTAATTATACTTAATGCATTATTACGATTATGCCATTACCTTCTTAAATAATTATTCTTCCTTTTATGGTGTGACCCTTTAGGTTCTCCATATTAAACCGGTTGTGAATAAATCAATTAAAACAATTTTAATCTTATTTAAATAAATAAATTAAACTAAAAATCTATTTAAATAAATAATATTTATTCTACAATAGGGATAAGCCTCCCTAGCGATCAACGACTTTTCAGATAATATAGATTTCAACATTAATCATAAAAGAACCTGTGAGTTAATAGTTACCATACAATTCAATCCTTCCACCATACAATGTCCCAATTAAATATAAGACATGGATTTACTGTCAAGTCTTATTTTATTTAATTATATGTATTTCGATTAGAAAATGCACAACTCCAAATAATGCAAATTAAAAACTCCTTTCTAATTTCATTTCACCTTGGCCAAGGATTCCTGGGTTGTCATTTAACGAATCACATAGGACATATCTCCTCTTTTACTAGAGGTGGTAGATTCTTTATTGATCATTCATTATCTCCATATGTAACTCATTATACCCAAGCATACCCTATATATGCCTTAAAAGGTCTTAAGGAATAAGTCAAAGTATAATTTGTTACATACAAGATACTATGATGATCTCAAGTCCAAGGATCACTTGTACTACTATCACATTAGGAATTCCTATTGACATGCGAGTAAAACTCCATTAGGTATTCCATAGCGAATCACGTTCAGTGAACTTATTCTCCAATAAGCACCTACATACTTGCTTTAGTGTCTCCACACAAATGATCATGAGATCAATCATCCTCATCCAATGAGCAAGCAACATATGTACCAATCTATCCGGATTTACTAATCCCCTTTTTAGTAATCCCACGATTGGGAACTATTTAAGTTTTAAAACTTTCTAAGAATTTAGATCTCATTAGCATGATCATCATCATGATTCTAAAAGCATTGCTTAAAACTATGGGTTATTTACATATTATAAAAACAGCAACATGTAGATAATTAAATGCCTTTAATAAATGAATATTTCATTAATAAATAAATAAGATTGTTTACAAAGTACGTGCTTTATCATCATACATGATTGGCTTTTATGCATACTACTTTCAGAATATCCCCAGCGGAGAAAAAGTCAGAAAGCTTATTTGGAGATAGAAGATGTTGGTGACAATCCCAGCGTCGAGTTCAAGTAAAAACTATCATGAACAACTCCACCCCCAACAGGAAGTGCGGGAACAAACAATGATAGCATACCCATGGAAACTCAAACCATAGGGACGTATAGTATTCGTAACATGACATATCATGCATTGCATTACATTTGCATGAGTCATATTTAAAGTGTCTAGCAGTCTTTATTCTGTTCATTCCATTGCATTGTACAAACATGATAAAGAGGGGCGTCTGTAGACACTTGAAATTTTGCATTCCTGTTACTAACCCTACAGCAGGGCAAAATCGTCTTTTACCTTTCGGCAACACCAGAAGATTAAGTCAAGCCTTGGAAACACCGGGATGTCAGTGAAGCCCTGGCGACAACCCCGGGAGGTACAGTAGCCCCAGTGACAACACTGGGAGATCAAACTCAACCCCGACCACAACACCGGGAGGTTAAGTTAAGCCCCGGCAACACCGGGATGTCAAGTCAAGCCCCGATGACAACCCCTAGAGGTTTAGTAGCCCCGAAGAAAACACCGAGAGATCAAACTCAACCCCGGCCACAACACTGGGATGTCAAGTCAAGCCCCGGTAACACTAAGATGTTAGGTCAAGCCCTGACGACAACCTCGGGAGGTTCAGCAGCCCCGGCGACAACCCCGGGAGATCAATTCAACCTTCGGATATAACAACCAAGAATTTCTGTGTTGCATTGTAAATAAATATATTAAATAATCTGTGATATATTATGAATGACTAAGTGATTATGTGAATAATCTATATAAGTGTTTAAAGGAAGTCTCACTAATAAGTTAAATAAGTTAGTGGACTAACCTAAGCATTTTAATAATCTAGAAAATTGATTTAAAGGTGTTAAACCCTAATTACATACTCAATAAACTTGAATACGACAAGTCTAATTGGGTTATGTAAGTGAATTAACATTATTGATTGATAAGAATATAAATATCAATAATAATGAGCATTAGTTCAAGAGTTAATAAATTAATAAGAGTAAGTAATTTAAACAAGCCCAATTATTTATTTAAGCATTGGACTCGTAGAGAAATTGATTTAAGGGCAATTAAATTATTAAACTAGCTCAATATATCATGTATAGGGAAAGTATAATAATGGCACAATTTAATTATGGGTGAAAGCTCAAGTTTATTTTAACTAGTAAGTAAATTAAGAAAAAGTGCAAGCCCAAAGGAATTAAAATGAAAGCCCAAGCTTGGCCCATTTAAGAAAGGATATCTTAGCCATTTAATAAAGCTTATAATAAAACCAAAAGTGGGAGATAAGGAGGCCACATGACCGAAATTGGTGGGAGAGAAACAAGGGGGGAGTATGTAATGATTATCATTACTTTAGTTAGTAAACTACTTTTTAGGTATTACTTTACTAATGGGCCAACACACTTGTTCTTTCTTGCAAGTAAACATTTTCATAATGAGAGAGAGAGAGAGAGATGGAATGCAAGAGTTGGTGATAATGTATAGATATACATTATATAACTATACTTTTAACTTTAAGTAAAATAAGTATAACTTTTTATTTTATTTTCTTTCATTTCTTAAGCTTAAGAAAGAGAGAGCAAAGAAAATAGAGAGAGAGAAAAGAGAGAAAGTTCGGTAGGAGCAAGGAGAGAAAAGGAAGAGAGCTTGATCCTAAATGCACCCAAGATTCATAACCTACTACGGTTGGAGAAGAAGAGAAGCTAAGAAAACAAGGTATAAAACTAACCTTTAAGATTTGTTCTCTTTTCTTTTATAAATTTGATGGAAAAAGGGGGTTCATGGTTTGGAAGTTTAAAACTCTTTAATATATGTGTTTTCTATGTATTCATATATGGATCTAACTAATTTAAGTGTTAGAAAGTGGATCAAAAGGAGAAAAATGAAACTAGATTTCTAGAAAGCTAGAAAGTCCTAGCTTTCTCTCTCTTTAATCAACTAGTATGTTAGATCTACACCTTCTTTTAACAATTCGTCAAAAAGGGGTGCTAGATATATGTGTATACTAATAAAACCAAGTGGTAGAACTCAAAAATCAAGGGTTGAAAAGTCGTAGTGTGTGTTTTAGTTCAAACAGTCCATGTAGTGGAAAAAAAGATTAAAAAGCTCTTTGATTAGTCTGCCACGAGGGCCGTTTCATCAACTTTCTATGCTTTAAAAATTTGGAGATAATTTGGCGGGTTAATATCAGAGGTTATGTAGGTCTTGTAAAAATTTGAGAATTTTTGACCATTCGGATTGAGAGTTATGCATTTTACAGCCAAGGACTACTTTTAACAATCTACACGTATAACTCTCTGTGTATAACTCCAAATGTTATGAACTTTTTACTGGACGTACATGTATATAACAAGAGCATATCCTGAAAAGTTCAAAATTTTTGGAGACAATCTCGAGTTATGAAAAATATGACAATATTTGGCAATTTTGGACTATTTAAATATAGTAAATGAATTTTAAAAATTTCTAGAAAAATAAATTTTCATCAGGGGATTATATACAGTTGCTTTCTAGAAAAGAAATTGTTTTAAAGTTTTTTTGCTATTTTTCTTATAAATGATGGTATATGAATAAATGAATTAAATTGAATATATGATGTGAAAATTATGAAAAATACAGTTTACGACTTGAGATCCTTAAGCATGGTTTATGCAGATTTTGAGAAAGGTTTTGGGTCGGGTGTGAAGAGTTCTTATGTTTATGGCATTTTAGAAGGTTTAAATGAATTAATTAGGGAAAGAAAAATAATTAAAATAAATTATTTATTAATTTAATAAATGACTTAAAATATTTTTACATAACGCATGATATTTGATTAAAATATTATTGGTAATATTTGACTTAAATATTATTAAAAGTTAATAACATTAGCTTAAAATATTATTACTTAATTAATAATATTAAACGGAGAATTAAAATAGGAGAATTACGTTATTTTTAAATATAGTGGTTGAATTTGGTATTCAAGGTGCTATATTATGCGTGTAGTAGACTGAAATGAGAATTCAGGGTGCTGAAATGATTTTGATTTACTTAATTTGATTTTGGTCTGCTGAAATGGTGATTTTAGGATGCTAAAATGTAATCTGGTTAACTGAAATAGTATTTTCAGTTTACTGAAATGCTATCTAGTTTACTAAGATAACATATAAAGGAAAAACTTATAAGTATAAGTTATGACATGATTAAAAGATTATCAAAGTATAATAGTAACACTAAAACTTTAATGTAATGTCTAATACTTAACTATATGTTTGAATGTTAAACAATTTAATATAAGATGATGAGATTATAAGTGAGTTATGTTATGAGTAATTGAAAGATCAATTATAGGTCTTTTCTCTAAGAAGTAAAGTAGATTGCATAGCAGTAGACTACGATTGAGGCAAGTTCTCTAACTTAAACTTGAGTTATATTTTCAAAACATATTAGTGAATAATTATTGATGATTATTCACATGGATATTGATTGTTGATATTCGCACTTTGTGCAATTGAATTCATGTTCTATTATTATTGAACTGTGAATTGTTTAAAGTTCTTTCATTAATGAACTGTTTATGATATGTATCTATGCTAGTTGTATCTGCTAGATCAAGCATGTTTAAATTTGTTAACTCAAATATGTTTTGAAAACGGTGCCTAACGAAGTGGTAAGGACTCATGACTGAGAACAAGAACAAGTTTACTAAAGCATTATTGGAAAACAATTGTTGCTAGTATACTGAGTGATTATGCATATTTCACCAGGTATGAAACGATGATCCCCTTGATTACCAAATCTTATTAAAAGGACCAGTTTAAATACTGACAACCTCAGTATATGTTTATGGTTATTTCAAACCACTCAGCCTCTATTATTCAATTATTCGAATATTCAGTTATTAAGATTTAATTCATGTTCTTTCACTATTCATTTATCTGATTGAACTTCAAAAGTTAAATTCTTTTATAATCATGATAGATCTCCTTCATATTTAAACTTGCTAAGCAAATTAGTTGCTTACTCTTGCTATATCATAACATTTATTTCAGCTAAGCACGAAAGTTTGAGTAAGAAAGACAAGGGCAAGGGCAAAGTTCAAGAGTAGTTAATGTAAATGTTTTTGTATCATGATATACTAAGTTTGATGTTTCTATAAACCTTTTGTGTTATTATATATAACTAAGGTATGTTAAGTTAAGGTATTAGACCTTGGGATATGTTTGTAAGACTTTAATGTAATGAATAATATATGTTTATTATTCTGCAATAGTTTATAGAATGCTTATGATGATGATGTACCGTGAGCACTGAATCTGAGGTTAGAGAACCCGGATTTGGGGGCGTCACAGGTTGGTATCAAAGCTGTAGGTTATAAACATTAGGATGTGAAACCTAGGTTATAACCTTAGAAGAAAACTCGTATACAGTATGCTAAGAGATGGATTGTGGAGATTCATCTAGTATAGATTGTACATAATAAAATATTATTTTATTTTATCAATGAATATATTTTATTGTGATACTGATGTTGTGTTTGTTTGGATATAGGATGCTTGAGAAAGGACAAGGTAGCCATACGGTTGAGCAAGAGCCGATAGAACTTGTAGAGGAGCAAGCAGAGAGCGATGACCACGACGAGGATATGATGGTTGTGGACTTGTTTGAAGCGAATATGGCACTGGAGAATAGAGTGACACAGTTGGAGCGGGAGAACGCTACTCATCAGTTTACTGAAACACAATACAAGGAGTTGGCGTACCAGGCTCAGACATAGCTTGCTGAGATGAAGATACAGTTACAAGGACAGATGGCCTAGGCTTAACAGATGGTTACCATGAATGCTGAGTTGAGGGAGAGACTGGATCAAGAAGAGGTAAAGTTGGGAGTGTTAAGAGTTGAGCATCAGGCGATGCGATTTGAGTTTGATCTGGAGATTGCAGATAAGATCAGGATTTAGGGGGAATAGGTTAGAGTAGCAAAGATGTTTGACTAGCTGGAGTTACTTTTGGAAGAGAAGGAGGTCAGACTAGAGTCTCCAAGATGGGCATTAGATGCAGCATATGCAGGACCCAGGGTTGGAGATAGGAGGCAGCATGTGGAGATCGGTGAGTGTAGCCGGTCAATGCAACATCGGGTGATTGGAGGTGCACTGCAGGCGCAGGAGCATGTCCAAGCGGAGGTGCCTCTACCTGACAGCCAGTGAGGTGTTTGTTGGTGATGATGTGTATAGATGCCATAGTACCCTTTTTTTTAGCAGGGTTAGATTATGTATGATGTAAACCTCTAGCTCTGAGAGGTTGTATGTAAATATGATGTATCCCCATCTTAGCTGTGTAGGGGAGTATACCTTTTGATATATCCCATATCTAGATGTTTAGAATGGGATAGTTAGCATTTATAGAAATATGCCAGGCATGTGTACGACACTAAAAAATTTGGTATATGAATATAAATTCGTAATTATGACTAAATGTTTGATGAAGTAGATAAGTCTTGAGAATGAAGATAGTAAGTTATCTCTGCGATAATTGAAAGTTTTATTAAGCTGAACAGTTATTTCAGCAAACTGAAAAGGTCATTTCAGCAAGCTGAAATGGATATTTCAGCAAGTTGAACATGATGATAATATGATTATTAGAGTTTAAATTACATATTGTATTTTAAATACTTATAACATATAATGAAACTCGAAGTGATAATGTAAGATTTTGTTTAAACCAGATAATGCCGCCAAGACGCCAAAACCGTAACCAGAGGGAGGAACGATTTGTAAATAATGAAAGAGAGCAAGCTGATCCAATGTAGAACTTTGCAAATATGATAGCCCAAGCTATGCAGACTCGTACACCTGCAGCAAGGAATCAAGTGAATAATAGATTAGCAAATTTTAAAGATTTTAAGACTGTAGGACCGCCAGAATTCAGCGGAACAACGGACCCCATAGAAGCTCAAACATGGGTGAAAGAGATGGAAAAGGCCTTTATCATTGCTAGGGGGTGAGGCTAATTATTGGTGGGAGTCGAACCAAGCTAGAGCAGGAACAAAGGTAGTAGCATGGACATGATTTAAAGAGTTGTTCTTTGAGAACTATTTTTCGGAGGGTATGCAAACCAGGACGGAAGTGAAGTTTCTGGAATTTAAGCAATAGAACATGACGGTTGCCGAATATACATCAAAATTCAATGAGCTAGCCAGATTTGCACCTCATCAGGTGGAGACAGAAGTGCGGAAGACGCGTAGGTTTGAAAATGGGCTGAAGCCGTGGATATACAGCAATGTTGCAGTGTTACAAATTCCTACATTTTTGGCACTGTTAGAAAAAGGCATTATTGTAGAGGGTAGTAATGAGGCAGTATCTAGATTCAACCGAGAGAAGAACAAGAAGAAGATTGAAGGTGGACATCAGGGTGCCAGCAGTGGGGGCAGTAACACTAAGAAACGCAAGTGGAACAGTGGCAACGAATCGAGAACTCAACAAGGGAGTACACCACAGAAGAAGCCAGCATGTGTAAAGTGTGGAAAGAATCACTCTGGGAAGTGTATGATGGGGAAGAATGTCTATTATAACTGTGGCCAGGAAGGACATATCTCACCGAATTGTCCTAAACCAAAGAAGGGAGGTTGCTTTTCTTATGGGGGAACGGGAAATCGGTTTAAGGATTGTCCAATTAAGAAGAATACTGACGGAGGAAGTGGAAACAGGAGCAGTACCCCAAAGTTAACAATTAGAGGGCCACCGTAGTAGAGCAAGCCGACAGCCCGAACATTCAACATGACTGTGCAAGACGCAGTGACATCTAAGGAGGTGGTGTCAGGTATAATTTCGATCAATAATATAAATGCATATGTATTATTTGATTTGGGAGCTATCTATTCATTTGTGTCTGATGAATTTGCTAGAAGATTAAACTTAACCTGTGAAAAGTTAAAGAACCCAATGAATATAGAAGTTGTAAACAAAGAAGTGATCCCTGCAGAGTTTATCCATCACAACTGTGGTGTGGAAATAAGGGGACATAAGTTAAGCGTTAATTTGATTCCGATACGCTTACGAGAATTTGATGTTATCTTAGGGATGGGTTGGTTGTTTAACTATGAGGCAGTTATAGATTACCATAAGAAGGGATACGCCTTAAGACACCAAATAAGTCTAAGGTGGCATTTTATAGTAGCAAGTCGCCAAGACAAACAAATTGTCTGATGCTGATGCAGGCCAGGAGAATGCTACGAAAAGGATGTGAAGGTTATTTGGCTCATGTGGTGGATACACGGGTTGTGAATTCGAACATGGGATAGATACCTATAGTTAATAAGTTTGGGGATGTCTTTCTAGAAGAACTTTTGAGACTTCTGCCAGATCGAGAGATATAATTTATGATTAATTTAGTACCGGGGACAGCGTCGATATCGAAAGCATCGTATCGAATGGCTCCGATAGAAATAAAAGAGTTGATGATCCAGATACAAGAGTTGTTGGACAAGAAGTACATCAAACCTAGTGTATCTCCGTGGGGAGCACATGTGTTGTTTGTAAAGAAGAAAGATGGTTCGATGAGGTTGTGTATAGATTATAGAGAGTTGAATAAGGTGACAATCAAGAACAAATATCCGTTACCGAGAATAAGCGATCTGTTTGATCAACTTAATGGAGCGAGATGTTTTTCGAAGATTGACCTAAGGACTGGTTATCATCAGTTGAAGGTAAGGACGGAGGATGTACCAAAGACAGCATTTAGAACTCGTTACGGCCATTATGAGTTCTTAGTGATGTCGTTTGGACTGACGAATGTGCCAGTTGCTTTTATGGACTTGATGAACAGAGTATTTAAACCGTACTTGGATAAGTTTGTGGTTATGTTCATTGACGATATTCTGGTGTATTCAAAGATTGAGGAGGAGCATGCCGAAAATTTATTAATTGTATTGGAAACATTAAGAGAAGAGAAGTTATATGCAAAATTTTCAAAGTGTGAGTTCTAGTTGAAGAGAATTCAATTTTTGGGACATGTCATTGACAACGAGGGAATTACTGTTGATCCAGCGAAAGTAAAAGCGGTGAAAAATTGGGGACAACAGAAGACACCGACAGAGATCAGAAGTTTCTTGGGATTGGCAGGATATTACCGGAGGTTTATTTAGGATTTCTCGAAGATAGCGACACCATTGACTAATCTGACAGGGAAGACTGTTAAGTATGTGGGGACAGAGAAGTGTGAACAGAGTTTTCAGGAATTGAAGAAAACATTAAGTGAAGCACCTGTGTTGTCTTTACCAGATAGTACGGGGGGTTTTACAGTGTATAGTGATGCGTCACACAAGGGATTGGGTTGCGTGTTAATGCAGAATGGTAAAATTATTGCGTACGTGTCACGACAATTAAAGGACTATGAGATGGGATACCCTACCCCGGACCTGGAATTGATTGCGGTAGTGTTTGCCCTTAAGATTTAGAGACATTATCTCTACGGAGAAAGGTGTGAGATATACACAGACCACAAAAGTCTGAAGTATATCTTTACACAAAAGGAGTTAAACATGAGGCAGAGGAGATGGTTAGAATTGATCAAGGACTATGATTGTGATATTCTATATCATCCAGGGAAGGCCAATGTAGTAGCAGATGCTTTAAGTAGGAAGAGCAGAGAAAAGTTATTTCTATTAACAGAACAAGAAGAATTAGTAAGAAAAATTAAGAAAATAGAGTTGGAGGTGAAAAATCTAAAGAATTCGGATAGGGTAATAGAAATGGAAGCAAGTCCAACCTTATTAGACAAGGTAAAGGAAGAACAAGAGAGGGATGAAGAATGCAGTAACATCACGAAGCGGTTAGCTGAAGGTGAAGAGTTGAAGTATAAAATTGACGGCACTAGATTGTTGAGATTTCAAGGAAGAATTTGATTACCTGCAGTACCAGAGTTAAAAGAGGAGATTTTGCAAGAAGCGCACAATGCGAGATATTCAATACACCCAGGAAGCACGAAGATGTATCAAGATTTGTGTTAACATTATTGGTGGCCTAACATGAAGAGAGAGGTTGCGGAATGCGTCAGCAGATGTTTAACTTGTCAAAGAGTTAAGGCAGAGCATCAACGACCAAGTGGACTATTACAGCCGTTGGAAATTCTGGAATGCAAATGGGAGCACGTCACGATGGATTTTGTGGTAGGACTTCGAGCGACACAAAAAGGTTATGACGCTATATGGGTGATTGTTGATTGTCTTACAAAGTCAGCACACTTTTTGCCGATTAGGATAAGGTATACTTTGGACCAGTTAGCCAAATTGTATATCAAGGAGATAATTTTGAGACATGGAGTGCCAGTAGCAATTGTGTCTAATATATATCCGCACTTCACATAAAACTTTTGGAGGAGTCTTCAAGAAAGAATGGGGACAAAGCTAAGGTTAAGTACATCATATCATCCACAGATAGATGGGAAAAGCGAGAGAACGATTCAAACATTAAAAGACATGCTCAGAGCCTGCGTGATGGACTTTAAAGGAAGCTAGAAAGATCATCTTCCATTAGTGGAGTTTGCGTATAACAATAGTTATCATGCAAGCATTAGAATGCCGCCATATGAAGCCTTGTATGAAAGGAAATGCAGAACGCCCTTATGTTGGGACGAGGTAGGTGAACAAAGACTGTTGGGACCAGAATTGGTGCAGTAGACCGTAGAGATCATCAAAGTGATAAGAGCTCGACTGGTAGCAGCTTAGGATCAACAAAAGAAGTACGCAAATATTCATCGCAAGAAAAGAGACTTTGAAGTGGGAAGTTACTCATTTCTAAAGGTATCTCCCTGGAAGGGGAACATAAGATTTGGGAAGAAAGGTAAACTGAGTCCGAGATTTATTGGACCGTTCGAGATACTGAAGAAGATAGGGGAAGTGGCGTACGAGGTAGCTCGACCTCCTGAACTGGAACATATTAATAATGTGTTTCGTGTGTCAGTGTTGTGTCCATACAAGCCAGATTACAAGCATGTGATATCCTACGAGCCGATTCAAGTCTAGAAGGACTTATCGTACGAGGAAATTCCTGTAGAAATTTTGGATAGGAAAGAGCAGAAGTTGAGAAATAAGGTCATACATTTTGTCAAAGTTCTGTGGAGAAACCACAATGCGGAGGAAGCTACGTGGGAACTTGAGGAAAAGATGAGGAAGAATTATCCGAATCTTTTTGAGTAACCTTAGGGAAATTCCGGGGACAGAATTTTTATAAGGAGGGGAGAATGTAATAACCGAGAATTGTTGTGTTGCATTGTAAATAAATATATTAAATAATCTGTGATATATTATGAATGACTAAGTGATTATATGAATAATATGATATAAGTGTTTAAAGGAAGTCTCATTAATAAGTTAAATAAGTTAGTGGACTAACCTAAGCATTTTAATAATCCAGAAAATTAATTTAAAGGTGTTAAACCCTAATTACATACTCAATAAACTTGAATACGACAAGTCTAATTGGGTTATGTAAGTGAATTAACATTATTGATTGATAAGAATATGTAAATATCAATAATAATGAGCATTAGTTCAAGAGTTAATTAATTAAGAAGAGTAAGTAATTTAAACAAGCACAATTATTTATTTAAGCATTGGTCTTGCACTACAAGAAATTAGGGATGTAGTGAATTTTTTTTTGTGAAGGAATGAATTCCTTCACATGAGGAGTTTTTTAGCGAAAGAACAGTGAAGGAAAAAATGTAGTGACAATATAGTTATTAGCGAAATAAATATCATTCAAAATTTATATTTTTTCTTTCGTAAAATTGAGGTGGGAGAATGATATTTGGCGTCAATTTCTTATGAAAAATTGCGAGGAAAAAAATTATTAATGAAGGAATTATTACTCACTATATATTATTGTTCCATAGTTTTGTTGCAAGAGATAAAATTGGTCATTGTTTTGTTCTAAATAAAATTATTAGACTTAATTGTGGTGAATATAAATTGTAATATAAATACATTTAATTTTTTACAATAAAAAATTTGTTTGTAATAGTTTTTTTAAGTAACTTACAATATTGACTATTTCTTTAATCAAAGTAAATAAAATTATAATAATTTAAACTTTGAAATTTCATACATTGGCCATGAAAAAAAATAATAAGGCTCTTATGTGGAATAGCTCACAAATGCTAGGAAAATACTCGTCTGTTCTGCAGAAAAAGTTAAGTTTGAGTTTATTCTTAATTAATTTATGATATCATACAACTCAAATTTTAATATAATTATTTTTTTAAATATAATTTTATTCTTAATAATACATTTTAAATAATTTATAATATTAAAATTTTTATTAATTAAAATATTAAGTTACAATAATTCAAAATTTAAAAAATTATAAATTGAAAATAAAAAAATTATAATAATTAAGACTCTTTTGTGAAAAATATGTTAAATTATTACTTTTTTGTTCTACAAAAGAGTTATATTTCAGTTCGTTATTAACTAATTTATAACATCCTAAAATTTAAATTTAAATCTATTTAAAATTTTAAAATAATAATTTTATTTATAATAATACTTTTTAGAGAGTTTATAATATTTTTTATAGGTTAAAATCAAACTCTTTTTTTGGAATAGAATTCCTAATTTAGGAGTTGTGTACTCGGTTCGAAAATGAGTTTAACGTGAAACAGATGCCAATTTAGGTTTCTCCTCTCCACCTTGAGCCAAAACTCATATAGGGATGTTTCAATCAAAGAGATCGTGAGTGTTTAGAGCCAAGAGGAGAGAGAACTTGGGTGTTTCCTTACGTGATTTCTTCATTCGAATACTTCAATTATATCGGTCAGAAAGCTTGTTGTATGCCTCTCCGCCTTTCATATTGTTTACATTGATTTTTTTTTTGCCTTTTGGTAAATTTCTTACCATATGATGTGATTGTTTCTATTTTAGGTTTTAGGCATTCCGTGGGAAATTGATACAGATGGATTGAGGAATAACATCACCAAATTTGGGGAATTGGACGACTGTATTGTTATGAAGGTTAGCTCTTTGTTGTTTTTAGCAATAAACTTTAGCTTTTTAATATGTTTTTTCTTTCTTCTTATATTATAACTTGAAGAGTTCTTTTGACTGATAACGCATATTGGACGAGCAGTTATGTTAAATTGAATAATATTGATTCTGATAAATTGGGTTTAAACCTCCCTTAACATCTATGAATTTTATCCTAAAAATGAATGCACAAGTCGTGTTTGATAAAATTAGAAAGAATTAGGCAAGGTTGCTATCAAGAAAGACTAAATATATGTATGTTGAAGTAATTCAAGTAAATTGTGCATGTTAAATGGTATTTAAAACCTATATTGAAGCAAGGGTTTAAAGGAGGCTCAGTTGGAAAAACTGCCCAACAGAGCAGTTTTGAGGTTATGAAAATCTGGTGTATGATGTTAGTTTTGGTTGGTTAATATATTATTTAAAAATAATGTCATGCCTTCTGTAACATGTTCATGTTTGGTCCCATTTGGAGATATGAGTTGTAATTTAGAAAATAGAGACGGAGGTTGGTTGGCATTTCTACAGCCTAGTACCTTTATGGATATCTGAATGTTGATGAGTAGCATGTTTGACACTCATTAAGAACAATTGCATGCTAGACCAATTTTGAAGCTCACTTGTTTGTTCTTATGTGCCAATATATATATATATATATATATATATATATATATATATTTGGCATTTATGATTGAGTTATTTCACTTGCCATTATCTGATGCCTAAAATGTATTATATCATATCAGTTATATTGGGTTGCTATCTTGAGTTTTTGCAAGTGGGGGAAAAAAATACCATGGCTCTTCAAAGCCTTACTCAATCACGTGGATGCATTAAATTGCATGGTATATATGGTATACAAATTGGGAATACTACATGTCTCTATTTATCTATTATGATATTTTTGTACATATGACCATGAAACATAAAAATAGTTCATTGTATTTTGATAAATGGATGAAATTATTTTGAAGTTGTAAACTTGTGATGAAATCTGGTGACATCCCAGTTAATCCGTAATTTCTTGTTGCTGCATGTGGATACACAACCAAGCCTACATTAATCAAAAGAGCTTAAACATGACACATAAAAAAACAAAAGAAATTGAGGTATTGTATAGTTAGAGAATTAGAAAAACTGAAGTTCTTCCCGATGTATAATGTTTGAAGTATGAACTGTTTGTTGAAAACATGAATTATGTACTTTTAGAGTACTGCTTGAAGGTTAATTTTTGTTGGATTAAGATTTTATATTTTGTAGTACATAAATAATTTAACTGAAGAAATTAAAATAAATTTGTTTTCTTTTATATTTGGATATCATATTTTTGTTATTGAGGATTTCTTTTGATCACTGTAAGTTTTGTAAATTAAATTATACCAAGATGTAAGAATTATAGCTTAAGGCTTGCTAGTTGCAAGAAGATCCATAATAGGTGAAGTTTGTGAATTTCAAAAAAAATCATTGATTTTATGAAAAAGAAAATTAAGTATCAACTAAATTTGCATAACAAATTTGTGTACTTGACTAATATTTTATGGAATGGATTTCTAGTTTCTTTACCAAAATAGTTAAGCAGTTGTTTTTTTTAAAAATTGTTTACTGCATTTGATTTCGCTACAAATTTGTTGTGGCAGGCTTTAATATATCTTAAAGAGAGTTTATTCGTTTTAGTGGATATCATGTTTGGGGTCTTAATTATCTTTATCAGAATAAAGTGGGTGTTCCTTGAAAGCATGTAGGATTATGCCTGCAGGCAATTTCTTCAACCCTTCCTATCTAGATGAAAAATTATGTTATGCACAGTTGTACTGACACAATGAATTATTTTTTAATATGGAATATGAATTTCTTTGTTGCCATTTGTAGACACTCGAAATTTTTCTTGCCTTAATACTAACACTAAACTGTCAATCAACTCAAATTCGGCCACCAATGCCGGTCCTTCAACTCAAATCCGACCACCAATGTCGGTAAACTCAAATCCGGCCACCAATGCCGGTACTCCAACCAAATCCTATCACCAATATCGGTATACCTAAATTCGATCTCCAATCGAATCTTCAATCCAGCTCCGATCTCCAACCGGACCGTCAATTCAAATCCGATCACCAATATCGGTATACCTAAATCCGATCTCCAATCGGACCGTCAATCCAGCTCCGATCTCCAATCGGATCGTCAATCCTGCTCCGATCTCCAACCAAATTCGATCACCAATATCGGTATACCTAAATTCGATCTCCAATTGGACCGTCAATCCAGTTCCGATCTCCAATCGGATCGTCAATTCAGCTCTGATCTCCAATCGGACCGTTAATCTAGCTCTGATCTCCAATCGGACCGTCAATCCATCTTCGATCTCCAATCGAACCGTCAATCCAGCTCTGATCTCCAATCGGACCGTCAAGCCAGCCCCGATCTCCAATCGGACCATCAGATCAATCCTGATCTCCAATCGGGCCGTCAGTTCAAATCTCGATCTCAAATATCGGGTCTTTAAATCAGCCTCGCCAACAACCCGAGAGGTCAATTCAGCCCCGGCAGCAACCTAGGAGGTTCTGATCAACCTCGGTTTCAACCCGGGAAGTCCATTCAACCCCGGCATCAAGGTACCGGTCAACCTCGACATCTACCGAGGACATGTCAAGTCATCCCCGGTCTCTACCTGGGAAGTATAGATCATCTCCGGCATCAATCTGGGAAGTGCAGTTCAGCCCCAAAGACAACCCTGGGAAGCCAGATCAATCAAGTACCACTCCGAGAGGGGTAAAATGGTCATTTTATCAAACTTCAACCGATTCGGTCAAACTCAACCCGAATTGATGCCATCAAAGTCAGAATGAACTATAACGATGATCCCGAGTGCTAACGACGCAAGATAGCTCAACGGATAAACTGCGGGGAATCAAAGAACTAGTTATGAACCTGTCTTCTTGGATCCGAAAAATATTTTATCCCATGTCATTGCAACACTCTCTCCGAGAGATTTCAGAAAAGGTATCGCACGCCTCAAACGGACGCTCCGATCAAAAGTTAGAAAGTTTCGAGTTCGACTGCGCATTGTTCGGAGTGCACATACTTCGAGACGACGAAACCCAGCACCGCAGGCCCCACAAAGGAAGCCGCACCTCTACCTGCGGCTGCCCTAGGTAGAGTTGTGGCTCTTCCCTCTATAAATAGAGGGGCACCCCCTCTCATTTTCATAAGCAGGAAACGCAGCGAAGCTCTGCCAGTTCAGATTCTCGACTTTTACACCTCTTTCAAACCCAAATATTTTCACTCTAACACGTAGATATACCCATATACTACCGCATATTTGAAAATAATCGGTAGATTTGGAGCCTGTATTGCAGTCCATTGTAAGTATTTTTACGATCAGGAAGTCAATACTACTACTTTGCATTGTTTTCCACTTGCACACGAAATTTTATCTTCTAAATATGCCCTGAACTTAGTTCCATGGCCGTTTTTGTCAAAATTTGGTATATTTTTGTATATAAACTCAAATTTTTGCATTTCTACAACTCGGATTGACGATCCGTCAGCTCCAGCACTAGCACCCACGTTCTGGCAACTTCGCCGAACTGGGTTATCTTCCCAGTCCGGGTTTGGCCATTTTTTGTATATATTTCGCTGTATATATACTAACATTTTAATTCTGTCAAGCCCGGATGTCAAATCCGAGATAGTTTACCGCTTTGATATATATTTATGCATATATAAGCGACTTTCACCATAACTGATTTTCTCACCAATATTGGTTGACTACATTTCTGTCAATATATATATATATATATATATATATATATATATATATATTTCAATTCAGTCCGGGCGTGAAAACCCATCGCCCTTTATACTTTTTTGCACTCTTCGCCATACTGGGTGCTCTCCTCAGTCACTGGACGACTATTTTTCTGTAAATTTATATTTCTGTCAATATATATATATTTTCAGTCTGGCCTGGACCTTTTTTGTGGTCTTTTTACTACTTTTGCACACTTTCCCATACTAGGTGCTCTTCCCAGTCACTAGGTGACTACTTTTTGTCAATTTCAATTCCAGTACGGGCATTGGCGTGAAAATTCATCGCTCTTATTGCTGTTTATATATATATATATATATATATATATATATATATATATATATATTTCATTTCTGTCACAGCCTGAATTATTTCGTGGCTATTTACAGTTTATATATATATATATATATATATATATATATATATATATATATATATATATATATATATATATTTCAATTCTAGTCCGGGCTTGCAAGTGAAAACCCATCGCCCTTTTACAGCTTATATATATATATATAATTATATATATTGCTTTACTCAATTTATTCAACATGCTGCATTTAACATTCATTTGTATATGAATCTGCACTGACATATCTGCGGGCGGACTAGATTTATTTAAATTCGCCAATTCTAGTTTTCAAACTGTTCAAAACCTCCAGATTGAGCCGGGAAGCTAGAATGACTGAGATTTCTTTAAATCTAGCTTTCTTTCTAGTTTCAGCTTCAAAAGCAATCTCGCGTCCCTTAGATCGCTATCTAGTGGGAACGAGACGCTTTGGTCACGCGCAGCCAGGATTTACTGATGAATCATTGGTTCTATTGCGACGTGAGGATGTATATATATCTGTTTTTGTACAAATTTGAACTGTTCAGGTTTATGGGCTACTCATATATAAGCCTAGGAATCATGGGATTCACGATCAAATTGATCGGGATCTGATTTTCATAATGGACAAACTCCGATTTACAAATGTACCCTGCCAGTTTTTCTGTAGAAATGTACATGTAAACAGACCTTAAAATAGTTATCCGGATTTAAGGTCTCAATCTAGTGAAAATATGGATTGTCGTGTTAACGTCCCTCCGATGGTTTTCATACCCATGAGGAGACCGACACTTTTCTATTTCTGTGGTCGAGGATGCTTCGCAGCCCGGCAAATCACCATTCACATACAGCTTTAAGGCTATAAAGATAAATTGGAAGTATCAAAAGGCTTCAATTCCTATGGCAGCGTAAAGGTTTGATAAACCAGCTTTTAAAACATCATTTTCAATTCAAATTAAAAGAAAAGCTTTTCAAGAAAATCAAATTAAATGCTTTTGCAAATTAAATCAAAGACTGATTTTCAAATCAAAATCAAACTCTTCGTATATAGGTTCAACGAAGCAAAGCACTACTTTCAATAAATTAAATTAATAGGCCCAATTTTCAAACAGCATTCACTCACGCATTCTAGTTTTTAAAGGAAAATATTGAAAAGATGTGGTACCGTGTTTACACGTGAGTCGTGGGGTGTCTAACACCTTTCCCACACTTAACCAAGCTCCCGAACTCAAAATTTCGATTTCAAAGATCAAGTTTCGACAGTGTCCAGCAATTGGGCCTTTTTTTAAATCAAACTCGGTTGAGTTGGTACAACCATTTTCAAATCTACCAATTGACGATTCTGTTAAATCAAATTAAATCGTCGACATAAACACATGTTGGTCTATTTCCTAAAAAATCATTCAAAACCTTTTTTCAAAATAAAAAGAATAAGGGTAGAGAGAAATTAGGAAGATCGATTTGAGGAAAATCGGGTTATGAACTTACCCGCGGGATTCTTAAATTTTCCAACGTCGACAGGTGGCGACTCTGCTGGGGACAGTAGAGGGCTTAGGTCGCTTTCAAATGTTTTCAAAATATTTTCCTTTTAAAACTATTGAATGCGTGAAATCCTGCGTCTCCACAGTCAATGGATGAGTGAATGCTACGTCTTTACATTGAATGGATGTGAATGAATGATTTCCTGCTTCTTAGTGCTTCGCACCCAACTGTCATCACATGCATAAACGGTGAGCCATGATGTATGAGAATGGATGTTGTGTGTCGCTCTCACAAGGAGGATAACCCGATTGGTGTTAAGTAATAACTCTGGGGACAATTAAGTCTCTGGGGGTGCCTCATGAAAATACACCACTCAGATTCGCTCCAGTTGAACGATCGGAGTAACTTCCTTTCTAGTAGATTGCGATGATCTGGGAGCCTTCATGCCGAAACAAAAGCCGCGATAGTAAACCTAAGATAGGTTAGCCTCTGATTACCCAAATTCGAAGGGAAGCTTCTTCATGCCTTCCTCTTTCAATTCTGTCAAGTCTCCAATTACTGAGGAGCACAATGTAAATGACAATAATGAAAGATTTACTTTCCTGTCAAATATCCTGTCATCCTACCATCAAAACAACTAATCTCGGTTTTGCAGGATAAACAATAAAAAACACATCATGCATCCGATCCTTACCTACATCAGGAAATTGACATGCCTATGTTTTGTTGTAGGTGTAAAAATTAGTCCTGTCACCAGATTTAAATTCAAGAAAGCACTCGGTCCATCCTCGGACATGGCTTCAAGTGCTTCACCAGAATCCACTCGTCTCCATGAAAGAATTCGAAGGACTGAAAAATCAGATAGCCGAGCTAGCCGGTTTTCTGCGAGAACAAAGTAAGGCCCCTAAAAGGGAAACAATCTTAAACTCATCCAGGACCAGGAGCACCTGGTAGTGGAAGCAATTAAGGGACTGAAAAGGCCGAAACTCAGATTCCTGGATCACAAAACCAGAACCCAATCAACAAAACTCTTGAAATCACCACCATCAGAAAAGAGCAGAAGTTGGCGACCTTCTCAAGAAAATGCAAAAAATAGAAGAAACTCTCCGGTCTATCAAAGGGACTGGGGCATTTGGCAGTGTGAATTATTCTGACCTCTGCATATTCTCCGAGGCTCGTTATCCTGAGAAATTTAGAACCCCCGAGTTCGAGAAATATGATGGGTTGGGAGATCCATACACACACCTGAAAGTCTTCATCGGAGAACTCGGATCCTATTATGAGGACGAGAAACTTCGAATGCAACTATTCCAAAAGAGTCTAACCGGAGAAGCCAGAGCATGGTATGCCCGATTGGACAACTCCAAAATTTATAGCTGGGAAGAGGTGGCCTATGCCTTCCTCAGCCAGTACAGTTTACAGTCACAGCTGGCTTCAGACAGATATCAAATAACCAAAATCAAGAAAAAGAACACTGAATCATTCAGAGAATATGCCCAGCGATGGAGACGGGTTGCAGGACAAGTCACCCCTGCCATGACTGAATCTGAAATAGTCATGACCTTCATCGATATCCAAGAAGCACCTTATTATGAGAGGGTCCTATCGGGAATAGGGAAACCATTCTCTGAAATGATCAAGCATGGCGAGATGGCGGAAATGGGGCTCAAATCCGGGAAGATAAAAGATCTAACCGCCCTTGAAGCTGTCGTCGAACATATCCAATCCGAAAATTATGGGAGTAATCCATAGAGGGTCCATAAAAAGAAAGACGAAGAAGTCTCCTTAGTTTTACAAGGACAAAATTCAAGGGGAGATTCAAATCACATGCCCATTCAAATGAGGAACTATACCCCTTTCCAAGCTTCAGCACAGCCTGCAAACCCTCAATTCCATAAAAATGTGGAAGTCAGGCGTCAAAGAAATTTTACCCCATTAGGGGATTCATTCGAGAATGTGTTCAGACTCCTGACAGCTCAGAAGAAGATTGTTCAACTTCTTCCACTAACCAACACTAACGGAAGGAACTTCGACCCTAACAAGAAATGTGCTTATCATTCTGGGTCTTCAGGCCATGATACCCAAGACTGTTGGTCTCTCAAGTACAAAATTCAAGATTTGACTGACAGCGGGGAAATTATGGTAACAAAGCTTGACCAACCCCATGTCCAAGACAATCCTCTCCCACAACACAAAGAGGAAAATGTCAACATGATCAACACCTCAATTGGAGAAGGATCTAAATACATTCAATACGTTGGGGAACCAAGTCAATCCATTCTCAGTAGCCCAGAGAGTTGAGAAACTTTTGAGAAGCGATTCCTGATGGAGCAAGAAATTAAGTCTCTTAAGGAACAAATTGAGCAGTTGGCTGAACTGGTCGTTTACCAGCATCAACTCACCAAGAAGATGCTGAAGCAAATTTATCAATCTATTGGCAGTCATTCTCCTCCGGCGGAAGTTAATTCCGACCCCAATAGGAATCATTACCAGTCTCACGAACAAGAGCCCTGGACCGAATAGATGGTCAAAGAAGAGAATTTTCGAGCAAAAGGGAAATTCCTATTTCAAAGGAATTTCACCAATCTGAACCAGCCAATGGAAGAAATCCTCCAAATGCTGATCAATGAGGGAATGGTTGCAGACTTGCTACCTCCGCTGAACCCTCAATCCAGAAAATTCAAACCTGACCAAATATGTCAGTACCATTCCAACTCTCCCGGCCATGATACAGAAGAATGTTGGGCACTTCGTAACCTAATTCAAGACCTGATTGAGAAAGGTGACCTAATCAGAGGAGATCAAATCCTCGACATTACAGATAAAAATAGCCTCTGGATCCCCAATGCATGGTACCAGGACACAGTGGTTGTCATATCTTGCGATAAAGAATCAATCATCACACCCCTGGTACTGACAGGTAAAGGGGTCCAAGAAGTCCAAAATCCTGTGAAGGTGGCTGCACCTCAGCCTCTAATCTTGTCCTTTAGACCTCAGTATCCAATCATCAGTCTGAAGAAGGTCCCATGGAACTACGGGGACATTGAAAACTCTACTTCAAACAACATTTCCATCCTTTCAAAGGATAATCCATTGTACCTGCCTCAGCGGGTGATTAAACCAGTTACCAAAACAAAAGAAAAGGTTGCTGAAGAAAAGATCAAAGAGTTCCTCAACAAAATGGGACACAATGAAATCAAGATAGTGCAAAGCTTGAAAGACGCACCCAAGCAAGTGTCTATCCTCGACCTAGTCTTATCATCAGAAGACCATCGCAACATCCTAGTGAAGGTGCTAGAGGAAGCCCATCTACCACACATGGTAGACACAAAGAAATTCTGTCATGTGATAGAACACATCTTCAACAGCAATGTGATTTCCTTCACAGACGATGATATCCCGGCCGAGGGAACGGGTCACCATAAGTCCTTGCATATAGCCGTAATGTCCTCCGGATACGTGATCGGAGGAGTACTTATTGATGGAGGATCTTCCCTCAACATTTGTCCATACGACACGTTGGAAAGAATGAAGATCAATCCAAACCGGATCAAAACCAGTCATGTGGTCATCCGGGCTGTCGATTGATCTCGTCGCTAGGCTATGGGGGAAATCGAGCTTCTCCTAGAAATTGGTCCACACACTTTCTACGTATTCTTCCAAGTGCTCAATATTGTCACTGGATACAATTTGCTATTGGGCAAACCATGGATCCACATGGCGGGGGCAGTGCCATCCACCCTCCATCAGCAACTTAAGTACATCATCAACGACAGCCTCATCACGGTCAATGCCGAGCCATAATACCCTACCTATATACGGGACATGTCAGTGATTAGCCTGGATGCTGGGAATGAGCCTGCAAGTTTTCAAGCTCTCGAGGTGAGCGATACTCAGTATCTACCTACTGAGGCACCAGCCCTAAAGCCTAAAGTCTACACTGAAGTAATGACTGTAGGCCAAGAAATGGTGTCTTCGGGTTTCCAACCTGGAGAAGGGTTGGGAAAGGATAAGCAAGGCATCAAGATGCCAATCCAAATCCCAAGTCAGATGAGAAAAGTAGTATTGGGATATTTATCTGGGTCAAACCATCGGAATCCACACAAACATCCCAAGGCTCATGCCTCCACAATTCTGCTCCCAAACGTTACAAATGCCGAATGGGTGAAACCTACGAGGAAAGTCCCGATTGCAGTATCGGCCATGTTATTTCCTCCAATCATACCTGTCCATGAAAGAAAAGCCCTCAAGCCTGAGGCCAACATCGAAAAGGGAAAAGAAAAGATCCTGTACGAAGGACGAGACCCATTCGCTAACATGATAGTCATTCTCAACTATGAGGGTATGAATGACGAACTCCCTGATAGTGACGACGACCATGTCAAAATTCCTCACATCAAGAAGAGGAATGATCCACAGAAAAACCTTGGCCCTATTCTCAAGGATGTCTTGGTCATCATCCAGGACGTGACTGATGAGCACAATTCCTTGATTCTCCTAATTCATAAGAATCTGAAACTGGACAATTGGAGCAGTATCCATTGCCTAAGTCAAAAAGGGTAAAGGGGCAGAGAGTACATCTGCCCTTAATCATGCTTTCATTTACTACTTACCTTTGATTGCATAGCTATAGCAATAACTTTGTCATGCTTTACAGAATGTTATGTATGTTTAAGCAGTTGTGTATATTAATGAAAGCATTTTTGTTTTCAGGACCCAAGCATTGGATATGTGTGTCTCTGCTGATGAGATGGCAACCTGTCGAGATGACTCCAATTTGGATGTAGAATTGAGCTTCGACTTGATGGATATCGATTAAGAGGAAGAAGATGACTATGAGATGCTAGAGGAGATCAAGGAATGGGTTGAAGACAAACCCAAACCAAACCTCGACCAAACCTCCACCATCAACATAGGAACCTCTGAAAGCATCAAAGAAATCCAAATAGGCTCAGACCTCAAACCAAATCAAAAAGCCGACCTGATCAAAATCCTAACACAGTACCAGGATGTGTTTGCATGGTCACATGAAGATATGATCGGTCTATCCATAGACATTGTCATCCATCGAATGCCCATCAAAGAAGGGTTCAAACCAGTCAAACAAAAGCTCAGGCGATTGAAACCTGAGTGGAGTCTCAAAGTCAAAGAAGAAATCGTCAAGTAATTCAAAGCCAGAATTATCATGGTATCAACATACCCCGAATGGCTATCAAACATAGTCCCCGTACCTAAACCCGGAGGGAAGGTACGAGTCTGTGTGGATTACCGGGATTTGAACAAAGCCTGTTTGAAGGACAACTTCCCTGTACCTTTCATCCACATCCTGATTGACAACACTGCGTAGTATGGCATGTATTCATTCGTGGATTGCTTTGCTGGTTACCATCAAATCATGGTTGCTGAAGAAGACCGGGAGAAAACAGCTTTTATCACTCTCTGGGGAACTTTCTGCTACCGACGACTATCCTTCGGCCTCATCAATGCCGGAGCCACGTATCAGCGAGCCATGATGGCTCTCTTTCATGACATGATGCACAAAGAAATAGAGGTCTATGTCGACGACATCATCATCAAATCCCGAAGGGAGGATGATCACATAAACCATCTCAGGAAGCTGTTCAACAGGTTACGTAAGTACAACCTCAAGCTAAATCCCGCCAAATGCGCTTTCGGTGTCAAAGCAGGTAAACTGTTAGGATTCCTGGTGAGTAATCGGGGCATTGAATTAGACCCTGCCAAAATCAAAGCCATCAAGAAAATGCCCGTACCTCGTATCGAGAAGGAAATATGTGGATTCCTAGGAAGGATCAACTTCATAAGCAGATTTATTTCCCAGCTCACCGCAACCTGTGGGCCCATCTTCAAGCTATTAAGGAAGAATTCCTCCACCATGTGGAATGAGGATTGTCAACAAGCCTTCTTTGCCATCAAGAAACAGCTGACTGAAGCTCCTGTTCTGATACCCCCAATGGAGGGAGTCCCTTTGTTTATGTATCTGTTCGTCAATGCCAATGCAATGAGCTGCATGTTGGGACAGAAGGATAATAGTAGCAAGGAAAGAGCCATCTACTACATCAGTAAAAGATTCAGCAGTGGTGAACATAAATACACCCTGATCGAAAAGACATGTTGTGCATTAGCATAGGCCGCCATGAGGTTGCAACACTATTTGCATGGGCATACGACCTACCTTATATTCCGCATGGATCCACTCAAATACGTATTCAACAAACCAATGTTGAATTGTCGACTGTCCAAATGGCAGTTGATCCTACAGCAGTTCGACATTGTCTACGTGACTCATAAGTCAATCAAGGGTCAAAGCATTGCAGATCAATTATCTGAAGCACCTTTAGGAGGGTTCGAGCCCCTAGAGACATATTTCCCAGACGATGGGATCCAGACAATTCAACAAGTCCAGTTAGAGAATATAGTCCAACCATGGAAAATGTATTTCGACGGAATGGTAAATATGGAAGGTGCTGGAGTTGGGGCAGTCCTCATCTCTAGTACAGGTGATCAATATCCTGTGGCTATCAAACTTTAATTTGGCAACACCAACAACACGGCCGAGTATGAAGGCTGTATCATGGGGTTGAAGCTAGCCCAATCCATGTCTATCAAACACATACTTGTCTTTGGAGATTCTGAGCTGGTCATCAGACAGACTACCGGCACGTATCTCACCAAAGAACTGCATTTGCTGCCTTACCTTCGGCAAGGTCTCAAAATATCTAGGGAATTCGAAGCAATAACCTTCGTTCACATTCCTCGGGGTCGAAATGACTTCGCTGATGCATTAGCAACGTTGGCTTCATTAATCTGCATATTCGATAAGAGTTAATTTCCCAACATTCAGTTTATAATTCAGAAAGCCCCGACATATGGGAATTATGTGGGAGAAGTATCAGATGAAATACCTTATGTCAAGCATCTTTGGTTTCAAGACATCAAGGAATATCTCTGTGATGGATCCACACCCGCTGGTGCAAGCCAATCAGAGCGGAAACAGATTCTCAGAATGGCCATGAAATTCTATTTGAGTGGAGACACACTTTATAAAAGGGATGCTGGAATAGGCCTAGTAAGATGCCTCGACAAAGAGCAAGCCCAAAGACTAATGGATGAAATCCATAGCAGAGTCTGTGGTCCACACATGAGCGACCATTTGCTGGCCAAGAAGATAATCAGAACAGGACATTACTGGATCTCGCTCAAAGCTGATTGCGATGATCACGTCAAGAGATGCTTTCAATGCCAAATACATGAAAATGCCATTCATGCTCCTCCAAATGAGTTGCATAACATGAGTTTACCATGGCCTTTCTCTATGTGGGGAATGGACGTGATAGGTCTAGTGGAATCCAAAGCCAGTAACGGTCATCGATTCATCTTCACCGTGACCGATTACTTCGCCAAATGGGTTGAAGCAACCTCTTTTCCCAAGGTCACAAAAGAGGTCATCATCAGTTTCATCAGAAACAATGTCGTCTGTCGATATGGACAATCGGAGGTGATCGTATCAGACAACGCAAAAAACCTGAACAATCAAATAATGATGGATATGTGCAGTAAGTTCCACATCAAGCATCTCAATTCCTTCATCTATTGGCCCAAGATGAACGACGTTGTCGAAGCGGCCAACAAAAACATCAAAAAGATCATGCAGAAAATGTCCGCCAATCACAAGGACTGGCCTGACCAGCAGCCCCTAACCCTGTTAGCATACAGGACTTCAATGCGCACCTCTACTGGGGTTACTCCCTATTCGTTGGTCTATGGCATGGAGGTTGTCCTTCCCATAGAGGTAGAGATGGAATCTTTGCGAGTGTTAATCGACGCTCAAATAGATGAGGATCAATGGTTTCAAGACCGATATCATTAGCTGTCTCTGATAGATGAAAAGAGAGCTACGACCATTTTTCACGGACAGTTAAACTAGCAAAGGATTGCCAGATCCTACAACAAGAAGGTCCGAATCCGGTAATTTAAAGAAAACGACTTGGTGCTAAAGAAAATCTTGGCCAACCAGGATGAAGCCAAAGGAAAATTTACCCCAAATTGCGAAGGCCCTTTCATTGTTAAAGAGGTGTTGACTGGGGGCGCTATCAATCTGCAAGAGATGGATGTGATCGAATTTCCCCAACTCATCAATTCAGACACCGTAAAAATGTATTACGTCTGAGACACATTCTTACCCGCATTCGGGTCCTACGAATCAAATCAGGTTCGGTTTTTCACTAGAAAGCCGGAACTACAGATGACCTGATCTCCCTCAACCTGGGAGTACGTAGGCAGCCATTTCTGGTGCGGTCAAACTAAACAAAAAATCCAAAAATCCAAAAAATCAAAAACATCAAATCATCCCGGCACTAGCCGGAATTACGGATGACCTGATCTCCCTCAACCCGGGAGTACGTAGGCAGCCATTTCTGGTGCGGTCAAACTAAACAAAAAATCCAAAAATCCAAAAAATCAAAAACATCAAATCATCCCGGCACTAGCCGAAACTACGGATGACCTGATCTCCCTCAACCCGGGAGTACGTAGGCAGGCATTTCTGGTGCGGTCAAACTAAACAAAAAATCCAAAAATCCAAAAAATCAAAAACATCAAATCATCCCGGCACTAGCCGGAACTACGGATGACCTGATCTCCCCCAACTCGGGAGTACGTAGGCAGCCATCTACGGCGCGGTTTGACCTTCAAGAAAAATAAAAAAAATAAAAGACCATTTTCAAGACACCAAAGACAAATATAAGCTAAATTCTACGAAACTACCCTGATCAACAGACCCATCTAAGATACTCCCTGACATCTCAATTGTCAGTCCATCAAGGAGGAGCTCAGGATACATCAACAACTGCGAGTCATGAAAGAAGTGGTAATCACTCAGCAATGACAATACATCTGCAATCAGGGAAGTGCATCAAAAATATATGTCTCTGATATATAAAGCTGTTTGATATATACATAATGCCCTGTAAATGACAAAAGTGGTTGATCTAGTCTGTGCAGGAAAAATAAAAGCTAGTCTATGGACCCAAGGACAAACGAGTCAGCAATACTAGCATGGCATCTCTCTTTGAAGATGGTGGAGTAGCAGTAAGTGCAGTCCACTCAGCCTCTATACGGCTCAGAACATCCCCAGCCATCTACAATCTCCCTGTAATCTTCATGTGAAATGTGATACAGGGAGTGAACGCTAAACCAGTTCCCTCGAGGCTGCGTAAAGCCAGGGACCTGCATCAAAAACAAACCCAAGTCAAAAACCTGTGCCCCGAGAATGGCAAAATAGGAAGAAAAGAATCCAGAGAGAAGAAAGACTTCAAGTCATCTCGTTGGCGTGAAGATATCTAGAAGGATGGCGACTCAAGTCGCCCAACAACTCATGCATCTGCGTAACAATGTTAGGGACCTCCGAACGTGGAGCCTGAGCAGGTGCAGGAGCACCGAAAGGAGCCTCCTCATCATCAATGTCTAGTTGCTGCTCGTCCTGTGCTGGATGAATCCTGCCCTCTACTAATCTCCGAGGCGTCCTAGCCAGATGTGGCTGTGGCATATCAGAAGCCCTCCTACGTCTAATACCTGAGGAGACCCTGCTAGAACTGTCGGGTCTATCACGATTCACGACGGCAATAAGTCTCCAAATCACCTCAGACAGGGTGCGGTAAGCCTAAAACCTGTGGCTTATCATTTTCAACCAGTCCAACATATATCTCTAGGTCCTAATACATGCATGGGTCCATCAAAAATACCCAATAAAGTCAAAATTACATGATTTCAAAACCTAGAAACTCAAAACCTGTATGGGTCAATAAAAAATTTCCCCACAGAGTCAAATATGCATGTTTTTCAAAGCCTAAGATTTTGGAAAAATTTCGCCAGAGTCTCCTTTGTAAAATAGACTGTCCACATACACCTAGGCATGTCTAGGTGACCATTTAATAGCACACCTACCCAAAAATAGAAACAGTTCATATTTACTGAAAAAAATCAAAAAAACAAACTCATGTGGTAGCCAAATTACCCGAGACACTTTTAGTTGAAAATCCAGGCTCACTAAGCCTCAAAAAGGATGAGTAAACTGATTAAAAAGTTGAAAAATTGACTGTCTCAGAACCTGAATTTTCTTACATCCAAACGTGCATTATAGTAAAATGTGCATACATATGTAGTCAGAAATTTTTTTAAAGGTCATATAGGCATACATTTTTTATACATTGCGTCTAAAAGCACTCTAGGTGGTTCGCATGTTTTTAACGGTCAAAAACTGCGAAAAAAGCATGTAAAACGTTACCTGCGCTACGCTGAACGCATAGGAACTGGCGGAATCAGAATTCGACTGCCACAACTCCGTAGATCTGAAAAAGATCTAAATCCCTTCGAAACTCAAAACGGGAAACTTGCAAAATGAAAATCCCGCAGTACATTAAATAGTCCAGGTAGCTGCGCCTCCACCTACTCGGTTCGATTCGAGTCTAAACGGAGTTTAAACGAGGCTACCGAGTCAAATCTGAAGAGAAATCGCTACGCGATTGAGCGGTTTGGCCAGAAATCCTGCGTTTAAGCAGCGTAATCCTGACGGAAAGGGAAACTCCCCAGAGACCCTTGGTATTCATCTCGGAGCCATGTCCGGGGATCAACAAATTAAACTGTTCAAAAACTGCGCAAGAATTGCGCAAAACTGCCGAAAACGGTCGTTTTTCGAAGTTCAGGTACTGATCGAAGAACTTTTCAGCCGTTGGCTCAACCCCAGCGAAATTCGGGTAATGACCAAAGCAGTTTTCAGCCGTTGGCTCACCGTAGCGAAGTTCGGGTACTGACCGAAGAAGTTTTCAGCCGTTGGCTCAATCCCAGCAAAGTTCCGGTACTGACCGAAGCAGTTTTCAGCCGTTGGCTCAACCCCAGCGAAGTTCGGGTACTGACCGAAGCAGTTTTCAGCCGTTGGCTAAACCCCAGCGAAGTTCGGGTACTGACCGAAGCACTTTTCAGTCGTTGGCTCAGCCCCAACGAAGTTCGGATACTGACCGAAGCAGTTTTCAGCCGTTGGATCAACCCTAGCGAAGTTCGGGTACTGACCGAAGCACTTTTCAGCCGTTGGCTCAAACCCAGTGAAGTTTGGGTACTGACCGAAGTAGTTTTCAGCCGTTGGCTCAGCCCCAGCGAAGTTCGGGTACTGACCGAAGCAGTTTTTAGCCGTTGGGTCAGCCCCAGCAAAGTGAGGGTACTGATCGAAGCAGTTTTCAGCCGTTGGCTCAACCCCAGCGAAGTTCGGGTACTGACCGAAGCAATTTTCAGCCGTTGGCTCAGCCCCAGCGAAGTTCAGGTACTGACCGAAGCAGTTTTTAGCCGTTGGGTCAGCCCCAGCAAAGTTCGGGTACTGACCGAAGCAGTTTTCAGCCGTTGGCTCAGCCCCAGCGAAGTTCGGGTAAAACCCGAAATCCAGTCCAGCCATCGGCTCAACCCCAATGACGCTTCAACCGTCGACTCAAACCCCCGACAAACATAGAAAGGGATCCGGTGGCGGAAGCAATTATGATAATCCATCCCAAATGATGGAATCTGTTATACACATCCTCAAAGGGATCATTGTGGTAGTATCAATCATATCAACCTCAATTAGAATCTACAAAGCTATCGCAGAGAACGTCATCCCCAACAGAAAATGACAAAATTAGTTCGCGATAGTTTCCCAACAAACATCAATGGCTGTATAGGACAACGTTATCCCCAGTAGAGTAATAACGTAAGCAGCTAGCAGAATCCCCATTCCACTCAAAGACGTCCAGCCTTCAAAGCAGTGCTGACACTTTTTATTTCCAGTGTCTACTAATCTTTATCCTGTCCATTCCATTATATTGCATGGACATGATAAAGATGGGCATCTGTAGACACTCGAAATTTTTCTTGCCCCAATACTAACACTGTAGGAGGGCAAAACTGTCAATCAACTCAAATCCGGCCACCAATGCTAGTCCTTCAACTCAAATCCGACCACCAATGTCGGTAAACTCAAATCCGACCACCAATGCCGGTACTCCAACCAAATTCGATCACCAATATCGGTATACCTAAATTCGATCTACAATCGGACTGTCAATCCAGCTCCGATCTTCAATCGGACCGTCAATCCAAATCTGATCACCAATATCGGTATACCTAAATCTGATCTCCAATCGGATCGTCAATCAAGCTTCGATCTCCAATCGGACCGTCAATCCAGTTCTGATCTTCAATCGGACCGTCAATCCAGTTCTGATCTCCAATTGGACCGTTAATCCAGCTCCGATCTCCAATCGGACCGTTAATTCAGCTCCAATCTCCAATCGAACCGTCAATCCAGCTCCGATCTCCAATCGGACCGTCAAACCAGCTTCGATCTCCAATCGGACCATCAGATCAATCCTGATCTCCAATTGGGCCGTCAGTTCAAGTCTCGATCTCAAATATCGGGTCTTCAAATTAGCATCGGCAACAACCCGAGAGGTCAATTCAGCCTCGGCAGCAACCCGGGAGGTTCTGATCAACTCCGGTTTCAACCCGGGAAGTCCATTCAACCCCGGCATCAACCCGGGAGGTACAGGTCAACCTCAACATCAACTGAGGACATGCCAAGTCATCCCCGGTCCTAACCCGGGATGTATAGATCATCCCCGGCATCAATCCGGGAAGTGCAGTTCAGCCCCAGAGACAATCCCGGGAAGTCAGATCAATCAAGGACCACTTCGGGAGTGGTAAAACGGTCATTTTATCAAACTTCAACCGATTCGGTCAAACTCAACCCGAATTGATGCCATCGAAGTCAGAATGAACCATAACGACGATCCCGAGTGCCAACGACGCAAGACAGCTAAACGGATAAACTGCGGAGAATCGAAGACCTGTTTATGAATCCGTCTTCTTGAATTCGGAAAATGTTTATCCCATGTCATTGCAACACTCTCGGTGAGAGCTTTCCGAAAAGGTATTGCACGCCTCAAACGGATGCTCCGATTAAAAGTTAGAAAGTTTTGAATTCGACTGCGCATTGTCCAGAGTGCACGTACTTCGAGACGACAGAACCCGGCACCGCGGGCCCCACCAAGGGAGCCGCACCTCCACCTGCGGCTGCCCTAGGTAGACCTATGGCTCTTCCCTCTATAAATAGAGGGGCACCCCCTCTCATTTTCATAAGCAAGAAACGCAGCGAAGCTCTGCCAGTTCAAATTCTTTACTTTTACACCTCTTTCAAACCCAAATATTTTCACTCTAACACATAGATATACCCATATACTACCACATATCAGAAAATAACTGGTAGATTTGGACGTATAGAGCTTACGATTTGGCAAAAAGCCTGTATTGCAAGTCATTGTAAGTATTTTTACGATCAGGAAGTCAATACTACTACTTTGCACTGTTTTTCACTTGCACACATAGTTTTATCTTCTAAACATGCCCGGAACATAGTTCCGTGGCCGTTTTCGTCAAAATTTGGTACATTTTTGTACATAAACTCAAAATTTTGCATTTCTACAACTCGAATTGACGATTCGTCAGCTCCAGCAGCTTCAATGCACTAGCACACACGTTCTGGCAACTTCGCCGGACTGGGTTATCTTCCCAGTCCGGGTTTGGCCCTTTTTTGTATATATTTCATTGTATATATACTAACATTTCAATTCTGTCAAGCTCGGATGTCAAATCTGAGGTAGTTTATCACTTCGATATATATTTATGCATATATAAGCGACTGTCACCATAACTGGTTTTCTTACCAGTATTGGTTGACTACATTTCTGTCAATATATATATATATATATATATATATATATATATATATATATATATATATATATATATATATATGTATTTCAATTCAGTTTGGGCACCGACGTGAAAACCCATTGCTCTTTATACTATTTTTGCACTCTTTGTCATACTGGGTGCTCTCCCCTGTCACTGGACGACTACTTTTCTGTAAATTTATATTTCTGTCAATATATATATATATATATATATTTTAGTCTGTCCTGGACCTTTTTCGTGGCCTTTTTACTGTTTTTGCACACTTTCCCATATTGGGTGCTCTCCCCAGTCATTCGGTGAATATTTTCTGTCAATTTCAATTCTAGTTCGGGCATCGGCGTGAAAATCCATCGCCCTTATTACTATATATATATATATATATATATATATATATATATTTCATTTCTGTCACAGCCTGAATTATTTTGTGGCTATTTACAGTTTATATATATATATATATATATATATATTTTAATTCCAGTCCGGACTTGCGAATGAAAACCCATCGCCCTTTTACAGCTTTTATATATATACAATTATATATATTGCTTTACTCAATTTATTCAACTGCTATATTTAACATTCATTTGTATATGAATCTGCACTGACATATCTGCGGGCGGACTAGATTTATTTAAATCTCGCCAATTCTAGTTTTCAAACTGTTCAAAACCTCCAGACTGAACCGGAAAGCTAGAATGGCTGAGATTTTTTTAAATCTAACTTTCTTTCTAGTTTCAGCTTCAAAAGAAACATCGCGTCCCTTAGATCGCTATCTAGTGAGAACGAGACGCTTTGGTCACGCGCAACCAGGATTTACTGATGAATCTTTGGTTCCATTGCGATGTGAGGATGTATATATATATATATATATATATATATATCTATTTATGTAAAAATTTGAACTGTTCAGGTTTATGGGCTACTCATATGTGAGCCTAGGAATCATGGGATTCACGATCAAATCGATCGGGATCTGATTCGCATGATGGACAAACTCCGATTTACAAATGTACGCTGTCAGTTTTTCTATAGAAATGTACATGTAAACAGACCTTAAAATGGTTATCCGGATTTAAGGTCTCAATCTAGTGAAAATATGGATTGTCGTGTCAGCGTCCCTCCGATGGTTTTCATACCCATGAGGAGACCGACACTTGTCTATTTCTGTGGTTGAGGATGCTTCGCAGCCCGGCAAATCACCATTCACATGCAGCCTTAAGGCTATAAAGATAAATTGGAAGTATCAAAAGGCTTCAATTCCTATGGCAGCATAAGAGTTTGATAAATTAGCTTTTAAAACATCATTTTCAATTCAAATCAAAAGAAAAGCTTTTCAAGAAAATCAAATTAAATGCTTTTGCAAATCAAATCAAAGACTGATTTTTAAATCAAAATCAAACTCTTCGTATATAGGTTCAACGAAGTAAAGCACTACTTTCAATCAATCAAATCAATATGCCCAATTTTTAAACAGCATTCACTCACGCATTTCAGTTTTTAAAGGGAAATATTGAAAGGATGCGGTACCGTGTTTACACGGGAGTTGTGGGGTGCCTAACACCTTCCCCACACTTAACTAAGCCACCGAACTCAAAACTCCGATTTCAAAGATCAAGTTTCGACAGTGTCTAGCAATTGGGCCTCTTTTCAAATCAAACTCGGTTGAGTTGGTACAACCATTTTCAAATCTACCAACTGACGATTCTGTTAAATCAAATTAAATCGTCGATATAAACACATGTTGACCTCTTTCTTAAAAAATCCTTCAAAACCTTTTTTTCAAAATAAAAAGAAAAAGGGTAGAGAGAACTTAGGAAGATCGATATGAGGAAAATCGGGTTACTAACCGACCTGCGGGATTCTTAAATTTTCAACATCGACACCATTCATATGTTCTTACTCTGGAATATGATAAGTGTTTGAAGAGCAGTAAGGGAAAATGATTGAATACGTAAACATTAAGAGCAGTAAGGGAAAATGTATGGTTTAGAAAATGCAAACAATTTTTAAGATGCTTAATATATCGTGTGCATGTGCTTTACATGTGAATGTGATGTGCAGATTTCACTGACCAATTCTCAACATTATGTAGAAAGTTTTTACTGAATTGAATTGATGTTGCAGGGCTGTTTGGGGAATCCAATCCCCAAGCATCACCCAAGTGTTAAAAAATTAATTCAAAGGATAGTATTGTAAAAATTAATATAAAATTTATTTGCAAGTTTAACAATTTTGGTGGAGTTTCCTGAATTGTTGATTACGTCCATTGTTGAATAATTTTCTACTCAAGTTTTTAGCGTTGGCTAACTGAAAATTCCACTCCTAAATGCAATATAAGTTTGTTTCAACTAGTTGAAATCTTATCAGTGCTATTGGAGTATTGTATTGTGCTAGTATGGGATTGTAAATTTTACATTTTACTAAACAATTAGAATCCATTTTTTTTGTAAAACGTTATATTGCAGGTTACCTGGGTGGAACATTCAGAATATGATGAGAGTGCAATCCAACACCTCTATCGGCCGTTACTCAGGTCTGGCATGGGTTTTGGTGCACAAAGATGGGTTGCAACCCTTCAAAGACAATGCGACTTCATCATGTCTTCTAATGTGCCTAGTGAAGATCACTTAGGTCAATTGTTAGTCCCTTCTCACATTTTTGATTGAAATTGTTATACTGGATTCTGATACAGTTCCATGTACAACAGGTATCACTCCAAATGGTAGGAGAAGCATCACAAAGCTAGCCCAACGCATGACTCGTAACTTTTGTGCTCCTCCTCCATGACTCATCAATATGAAGGTAGTTAAGATAATAGTTTGATTGTGACCTGTTATTGTTAAATTTTTTTCTAGTTGCATCAGATTTTTGTTGATTATGATGTTCATGGTTTGAGCTAGATTTAATAATTTTGTGACAAAAATTGAATTATTTTAACAATCTTGTTATATCTGAAGCATAATTTTATCCAGAGGTATGGTCCTCCACCTTCTTATCCACAATTGAAAATCTCTGGACTAAATGCTCTCATTCCACATGGAGCTCTATTTGGTTATCATGCTGGAGGCTGAGGTAAACCACATGTTGATGAAGTAAGTTATATGCTCCCTTCATCATGTGGTCCTATTTCTAGCTTCAATCTTTATTTTGGTTTTGTTTATAGTCTTTGGCATTAGTTCATTTAATTTATTTTTTTTGTTTTGCTTTATATGGAGATGTGTTTGGTCAACAACCAGAACAACCAAACTATGAGGTAGTTCTCTTAAACTATTTACTGCTATAATTCATCTTGAACTATTTAATTCTTTCATTTTAGATTACCTGGTTTCTGTAATAAATATAAATATGAGCAATGCGATTCTTGTAGGTAGTTGTTCTGGCGAATTCTTACCAACTGAAATGTCTTTTTGTGGGATTCGAATGGAGTTTTTATTATTTGGAAAGAATATTCAGTTTTGAAATGGCTTTTCCCCACTTTTTTTTTGATTTTACAAGTCTCTTAGTAGCAAAAAATGCAAATTGTAGTCTTGCAGCTATATTATTTACTTGCAATATATGACAGACACATGTTCAGTGACATACATCTTAATTTGTTTGCCTTTTACTGCACATCAGTTTATTCTGCTAAAATAATTTTAATTCATTTACATTGTTGGCAAGTTGAGAAGAGAAGCCAACAGTCTTTTAGTCAAAGAGTCTAAAATGAGCTAGGTCTGATCACATATTTTAGTATGTAGCCGAGACCCAAGCATGTGGCTCACAGCCTAACACTATTTTACCATTTCAGGTTGATTTGCATAAAGGTCAGGAATCAAATAGAGTTGATATGCCACTGAATCCAGAAGAGTTGGAAGTTATGGAGAACATTTTACCTGCAAGGTAAGCGAAGTTTACACATAAATTCAATTTTTCGATGGCACTGTTATCTACAATTATTCTTATTTTTTAATATGTGATTATGCTCGACTGATTAATCTCTCTCTCCCTATTAATTTAAGTTCATCAAGATCATGTTTTCTTATTCCTCTTATTGAAATTGAATTTTGGTGTTTGTTTTGCAGTATGAAGTTTACATGTCCAACCTTGATTTCCTTGAAAAAAATAATGATGAAGTAGACATAACATGATGTACACTTCATTCCTTCTAGTTCGTTGTTATTCTTTCAGTTTTCTTATGTTAGTTATTAAATATTGCAAGTACTAGGGTCCTTGGGAGATCAAGATACAAAAACAAATTTTGTATTTATCGTGACTTGAGCATTATCTATTTATATATATGGAGTATTAGTTTTAATTATTGGCTCTTTTTGCATTAGTTTATCAATTTGTTTGAAACAAGTATGACATTTATATTAACTTAAAATATTGAATTTAATATTTATTATAGCAATTAATAAAAATTATAGTAATAATAATAAATATGAAATTACTGATTTGAAAATTAATTATAATTTGCAATGAATTTTGTTTATTTATTAATTAAATTTTTATTTACAAATTTATAATTTATAAAGGATTATTTCCCTCACTAATTTGAAGATACATTCTCGATTTATAATTAGTGAAGAAAAATTTTCTCTCGTTAAATAAATTTGTTCTTCATAATATATTATTTGTGAGGGAATAAAGTTATTCACTAATTTCTAATTGTCCTTCTTAAAATATTATTTGTGAAGGAAACCATTCTTTCACTAAATAACAATATTTCATTACCAAATATACTTTGTGAATAAAAAGTTATTCACAATATATCATTCACAAAAAACATTTAGTCACTACTTAGCGAAGGATATCCAATTGCGAGGAGGTCTTATATGCGAGCACTCGTGTGAAGAAAATATTTCTCGCAATAAATCTATTGTGAGTGATATATTATGTCTTGTGAAGGATTTGTCCTTCACTAGAGGCCATTTTTGGTGTAGTGTTGTAGATAAATTGATTTAAGGGCAATTAAATTATTAAACTAGCTCAATATATCATGTATAAGGCAATTATAATAATGACACAATTTAATTATGGGTGGAAACCCAAGTTTATTTTAACTAGTAAGTAAATTAAGAAAAAGTGCAAGCCCAGAGGAATTAAAATGAAAGCCCAAGTTTGGCCCATTTGAGGAACTACATTGTAACTAGCTGCATTGCGCCCTAGTTCAATACTGGCGCAGCTGCGCCGGGTCTCTCCCAGCAGCAGAAATGCTTCTGCTTCAGCAGAAGCAAAGTCAAACATAGAATTCCTTCACGAATTTGATTCTAAGCAACTATATTGTAGTTCAAACATACTTATAAGCTAATACAACAACTAATAGACATGTTCTAATCCAATTATCATGAATCCAAGTAAAATCAAGAATTAGAATTTTGACAGAGATGAAGAACTTGAATGTTATACCTCTGTTATCAGTTTGCTGGTAATGCGTCTATAATGTTGCTATGCTAGCTCTCAATTCCTTCTATAATCAACATAGTAATATCTCAGCAAAATAAAATGTGAAGGAGAGAGCTCAATTTATAAAGTTTTCAATATACAGACAATGAATTCTTCCATTAAATTAAACCAATGAATTGAAGAATTATAGGATGGTTAAGGAGGAGTTGGTGATTAGTGGTTGAATCCCATCATGAAGCCCACTCCCCATTGAATCATTGCTATGATCTTTGCTGAGTTTGAGGAGGAAATAGGCTTAGGCCTTATAGCTATGCACGTGAGAAGGAAAGGGACTCTCATTGGGGGACAAAGCAATATAACTCAGCATTTGGAAATGAAAGTATTAGTACTAAGACTATGTACATATACATATAATATATACATAGGTTATAATTAGGGTCACAATGTATTTTCAATAAGGAAATGATATTACATTGAAGTAAATTTATTTTGCACATATATAATCCATGTACACTTGGGTCCTTATAAAATAATATTGCAATGTATTAAATTGGGATACATATATGTATAAACATATAATCCATGTACATATCATAATACCGAACACAGTTTAATCGGGTATTATTACATTCATTGTTCCACTCTATTATTTAATTATATTAAATTGTTGAAGTATTCATTAATTATCAATTGTTTACAATATATTCATGAGGTACTAATTAAATATTCACCCACTCACATTGTCACATAACCTCATGATGTATTCATATAACTTATTATCATAATGTATAGTTCTCGTTTATTGTATAGTCACACATAAGTGTCACATAAGCATTAATCATGTAACTTTCAAAACTTAATAAATCTTACTATATAGTTTATATATATAATATAGTCACATTGATGCGTCACATTGCACTTTATATATTATAGAGGTAACTACTCTATATGTTTAATATTTGCACATAGCAATTAATCGAGTAAATATAATCTTATTATGTTTGTAAATCATTTACTCATTAATACTATATTATTCACAATAACAAATAATGCACACGTTATCGATTAATTACTCATTGATAATTATTTCTCATAATATCAATTAATTAACAATGATATTAAGTAAATCATTCACTTATTAATTTCATTCTTTAATAGGTTATCACTTCTAATAATAATTAATCAATATAATATTAATTAATCATTTATTAATTCCTTCATCCTTTAAATTAATTAAATCATAATTCTCATTATTGCGCCACACAAGGCATTCTTCGAGCTTATCATAAACTTCACATTTTTCTCAATTATTATATATATTCAATTTGAAATAATTGAGTTAACTCATCTCATAACACGTAATCATTTATTTTCAAATAAATATTCATTTCCATTAATTCACTCGTCACATATACTTCAATCTTAATCGAATATAATTTCTATATTCCACGTCATCACAATATTTATTTATATTCACATAAATATTCGGCTTTTATTAATATCAATATAAATCCTTATTCATGGAAATTCTTGGGTATTACAACAATTTCCCTGAACCTTTTATCCACATCCTGATCGACAATACGACGCAGTATGGCATGTATTCCTTCGTGGATTGTTTGTTGGTTACCATCAAATCATGGTTGCTGAAGAAGACCGGGAGAAAACAGCTTTCATCACTCCCTGGGGAACCTTCTGCTATAGACGATTGTCCTTCGGCCTCATCAATGCCAGAGGCACATATCAGCGAGCCATGATGGCCCTGTTTCATGACATGATGCACAAAGAGATAGAGGTCTATGTGGATGACATCATCATGAAATCTCGGAGGGAAGATGTTCACCTAGACCATCTCAGGAAGCTGTTCAACAGGTTGCGTAAGTACAACCTCAAGCTGAATCCAGGCAAATGTTCTTTAGGCGTCAAATTAGGCAAGTTGTTGGGATTCCTGGTGAGTAATCTAGGCATCGAGCTAGACCTTGCCAAGATCAAAGCCATCACTGAGATGTCAGTACCTCAAATTGAGAAGGAGATATGCGGGTTCTTGGGAAGGATCAATTTCATAAGTAGATTCATTTCCCAACTCACAGCAACCTGTGAACCCATCTTCAAGCTACTAAGGAAGAATTCCTCCACCAAATGGAATGAGGATTGTCAACAAGCCTTCCTTGCCATCAAAAGGCAGCTGGTCGACGCACCAGTATTGGTACCCCCAAGGGATGGAGTTCCCTTGTTCATGTACATGTCCGTCAATGCCAATGCAATGGGCTGTATGCTGGGACAGAAAGATGATAGTAGCAAGGAAAGAGCCATCTACTACATCAGCAAAAGATTCAGCAGTGGTGAACAGAAATACACCCTAATTGAGAAAACATGTTGTGCGTTATCATGGGCAGCCATAAGGTTGCCACATTATCTGCATGGGCACATGACCTACCTCATATCCCGAATGGATCCACTGAAGTACGTATTCAACAAACCAATGTTGAATTGTCGACTGTCCAAATGGCAGTTGATCCTACAACAGTTCGACATTGTCTACGTGACTTAGAAGTCCATCAAAGGTCAAGGCAATGCAGATCAACAAGCCGAAGCACCATCAGAAGGGTTCAAGCCCCTGGAGACTTATTTCCCGGATGACGGGATCATGACAATTCATCAACTCCAACAAGAGAATACAGTCTAACTATGGAAAATGTATTTTGATGGAGCGATAAACAGGGAAGGTGCCAAAGCTGGGGCAATCATTATCTCTGGTACAGGAGAACAATATCCTGTGGCTACCAAACTATAATTTGGCAACACCAACAACATAGCTGAGTTTGAAGGCTGCATAATGGGGTTGAAGTTAGCCCAATCCGTGGGTATCAAACATCTACTAGTCTTTGGAGACTCTGAATTGGTTATTAGACAAACCACCTGGGCATATCATACCAAAGAGCTGCATTTGCTGCCCTATCATCGGCAAGTCATCAAAATATCTATGGAGTTTGAAGACAGAACCTTCATCCATATACCTCGGGGTAGGAATGACTTCGCTGATGCAATGGCGACGTTGGCTTCCTTGATCCACATATCCGGTAGGAATGGGATTCCCTGCATCAAATTCACATGTCAAAAGCCCCGACATATGAGAATTACATTGGAGACATATCAGATGAAATACCTCCTATCAAACAGCCTTGGTATCAAGACATCAAGGAATATCTCTGAGATGGATCTACACCCGCTAGAGTAAGACAATCCGAGCGAAAATAGATTCACAAAATGGCTATGAAGTTCTATCTGAGCGGAGATGCACTATATAAAAGGGATACTGGAATAGGCTTGTTAAGATGCCTTGATAAAGAGCAAGCCCAGAGATTGATGGATGAAGTCCACGGTGGAGTCTGTGGTCTTCACATGAACGGTCATCTGCTGGCCAAGAAGATATTAGGAATAGGACATTATTGGATCTCACTCAAAGCTGACTGTGATGATCATGTCAGGAGATGCTTTCAATGCAAAGTACATGGAAATGCCATACACGCTCCTCCAAATGAGCTACACAACATGAGCTCACCATGGCCTTTCACCATGTGGGGAATGGATGTGATCGGTCTAGTAGAACCAAAAGCCAGCAATGGTCATCGATTTATCTTCACCATGATCGATTACTTTACCAAATGGGTTTAAGCAGCCTCTTTTCCCAAAGTCACCAAAGAGGTCATCATTTGTTTCATCAGAAACAATGTCGTATGTCGATATGGACAACCGGAGGTGATCGTATCAGACAACGCCAAGAACTTGAACAATCAAATGATGAAAGAACTGTGCAGTAAGTTCCCCATTAAGCATCTCAATTCTGTCATCTATTGGCCCAAGATGAATGGTGTTGTCGAAGCGGCCAACAAAAATATCAAGAAGATCATGCAGAGAATGTCCGCCAATCACAAAGAATGGCCTGACCTGCTGCCTCTAACCCTGTTAGCATACAGGACATCAGTGCGCACTTCTACTAGGGCTACCCCCTATTCATTGGTCTATGGCATGGAAGCAGTCCTTCCCATAGAAGTAGAGATGGAGTCCCTGAGAGTGTTAATAGACGCTCGGATGGACGAAGACCTGTGGTTGCAAGATCGGTACCACCAACTGTCCCTGATAGATGAGAAGAGGGCTACAGCCATTTTTCACGGGCAGTTATATCAGCAAAGTCCTCTTCTAATCTATCAGGGATAGCAAAGTCCGAATACGATAATTCAAAGAAAACGACTTGGTGCTGAAGAAAGTTTTGGCTAATCAAGACAAAGCTAAGGGAAAGTTCGCCCCTAATTGGGAAGGCCCTTTCATTATCAAGGAGGTGTTGACGGGAGGAGCTATCAAATTACAAGATATGGACGCAACAGAATTTCTCAAACTCATCAACTCAGACACCATAAAAAGGTACTATGTCTGAAACTCATGCATACCCTATCCTGGTCCTACAAATCAAATAAGGTTCAATTTTTCACTAAAAAACCGGAACTACGAATGACCTGATCTCCCTTCACCCAATAGTACGTAGGAAGCCATTTCTGGTGCAGTCAAACCAAATAAAAATTCAAAAACTCATCAAACCAAACTCAAAACACAAGATAAATACTTTTCAAACCTCTCTCACACAAAAATTGAACTATGAATGACCTGGTCTCCCTACACCCGAGAGTACGTAGGCAGCCATTTACGGCGCGGTTTGACCTTCAAGAATAAAATAAAAACTAATAAAAACCAGTTCCAAGACACCAAAACCATATGAAACCACAAAAACTATCAAGCCTCCTTAGTCAGCAGGCCCATCTGAGATACTCCCTGACATCTCACTATCAGTCCAATCAAGGAGAAGCTCAGGATATATCAACAACAGCAAGTCATGAAAAAAGTGGTAATCACTCAGCAATGACAATACATATCCAAACAGGAAAGTGAATCAAAATATATTTCTTTGATATATAATACTTTTTGATATTTATATAGTGTCCTGTACATGACAAAAATGGCTGATCCAGTATGTGCAGGAAAAAATAAAGCTAGTCTATGGACCCATGGATAAGCGGGACAACAATGCCAACATGGCATCTCTCTCTGAAGATGGACGAGAAGCTATAAGTGCAATACCCTCAGCCTCCATACGGGTCAAAACATCCACAGTCATCTGCAGTGTGGCACTATGATCATCAATATATACACTCATCTCGATAACCAGACCATGAGTATAAGATCGGAGAGCAGTACTGTCGGTAATGTGGAAATCCCGGGAAGCTATAGCCTCATCCCTCTCCACAAAAGCAGCATCCCTGGCAGTCGAAACCTCCTCAATCTCCTTAAAAGATGCATCTTTGGCAGATTGAATCTCATCCATCTCCGCAAAAGCTGCGTCTCTGGTAATCAAAGTCTCCTCAATATCGACAAAAGTAACATCGCCAGAAGATCGAGCCTCATCTCTCTCAATCAATGCCATATCGAATCTCATCCCTCTCCACAAAAGCTATGTCTCTGCCAGACAGGGAAGTTAACATTAGGGCTCTAGCCTGATCTCTCTCAAAGGTCATCCTAGCTAGTGAGTCTGCTAAAGCTGGATCGGTCCCTGCAGGAATGATCGGCGGGTCACTAACTAGGGCTGCTGTCAGACCCATAAATAACTCATCATCAGTAGGAGACTCAGGATCCTCAATGGGCTCCTCCTCGTCTGAGTCCACTATCAGAGCTGACTGAATGAATGCAGCTGATGCTATATCGGCCTCCAACCACGCTGAGTACTCTAGAGAACGATCCGAATGGCTACTGGAGAAATCAGCCCTATCCCTATGAGTCCAACACTCATACACTCGGATCAAATCGACAGATGACATAGTTGAAGCTGACATCCTCTGATCAACAGCCCTCTTAAAAGGAGGCAGGCTTCGAAACTGATCGAACTGGCCCATAATAGCCAGGGGATGATAAATAATCACTCCCCTCAATCCCGCTAGGGGCAGATTGTCCATGCCAGATGCATGGGTGATAATGTTATAGGGGGAGACTAGCCCGGAGTATGGTAGAATTGAGAATGGATGCGCAATGTCAGACAGAAATGCAGACTATGACCCCGCATCTGAGCACTCCGCGGGCTGGAAGGAGTAAAATGTGGCTACATCACGGGTGAAGCAATACCCATGTGGTTGGAAAAATCCATTCGTCCGTAGATGGGACATGAGCTATACGTACAACAAGACCAAGCTGCCTCTAAAAAACCCCTCCGGATGGGTACTGCAGTAGGTGGCTGCTCTCAGCGTCTCGGCCAATATCATCGGTATGATGGTGCTACCCTGCCTAAGGGCCCAGACCACAACTATCAATCCCACATACAAATGGTCCAAGAGTAGCGGCATATAGACGTAGGCTACGATGCACATCAACAAAACGTCTATCCTGGTCAAACGCCACACCTCTGCCTATAAAAATAAACTCCCCGGCATGTTGATCGTAACTGTCAAGCTCACCAAACCGATCGATCAAAAAGTAGATGGAGATCACACGTCCAGATATGATCTCATTCATAACTACGCTCTGGTGAAGACCTGACATCCGTATAAATGGTCTCCTCATATTGCTGATCGCCGTACGAGGGCATGGAAACTCTAAAGCTAAGCCAGTAAACCGCTGGTACTCCTCAAAGGTCGAATTCAGCTCATGATGCCCAAAGCGAAAGACCTGTCTATCGGGTATCCAACCGGATAAGATGCCATTCACAAATCCGTATGGTACCTGAAAGTCTACGTGGGCCAATAAATGACCCAACATCTGATCCACTGCCCCTTTGGTTGGGATGGGCATACTCTCATACCACGATCTCAAGGATGATGCCACCTCAGATGGTGGTAAATGCGCAATACAGCTAACGGTAGATGACGACATCTGTATCACCGTATTACAAGACCATCTAGGGGTCAAATCTGAACTCATCTGTCTAAATGCATGCACATGACATAATACATACATGATGACAATATAAAATATGATGCGAAAGATAAGAAATATCATGCATATCTATAAATAAACTATCTACTGTAAGCATCATCCCTGTCTGATAATATAAAGTAAAATAAAAAGTACAAGAATCTGGGGCACCACAACCTAAATACTAAATAGTGATATATCAAAATGGGGCACAGATGCCCAACAGCCAAAACAGTGGCCGACCAAAAGATATAGCTACAATAGCTATCCAAAAGGATCTAAAATATCTACGCTCAGGTGGTTAACCTGCTCCATCTCCTCAGTGGACATAAAGTTGCGATCATCAGGCATATCTGGGCGGTACAAGGGAGGATTAGCCCCTGCAAAACTACTAGAAAATAGACCTGATGAGGGGCCCGCTCCTGAGCTAGAAGGGTCAAAAGAAGATGCCTCTGACGGATCTCGGGCAAGATGTCTGATAAACAAGTGAGCTCTCTCTAACTGCTAGGTCAGCCCTGTGATCTGGTCCAAATGAGTCGGCTCCTTGAGGCATGCTATCCAGTCTGTCATCATCACAGACCCAGGCACCACGTCTGCCATAAACTAGGTAGCACGAGTCTGAGCTCCAATCGTGTGAGGACTCCACCAGTTGTTGAATCCCTCCTGGCTATAAGGGCCCTCTGATAGGGTAAAGTCGTCTATGCCCTCCATAGGGATATATCTGTCAGTGGCTGAACCAATGACTAATGATGCCAAGCAGGAGGAACAATGAGAATACGAATCTGACCCATGATACTCTGAATGGCACGCTCTCCCAGATAGAGCTCCCAGCCTCCCTCTGTCAAAAATGGGACTCTGCGGGTCGACAATGCAAACTCTTGACCAGTGGGGAAGCCTCCCTCAAATCCAACAGTCAAAAACTCAGAGGTATATGGGATCCACGAGATCACTCCAGCTGTCAAAAGCTCCAACTGCAGGCGAGAATGAGTAAAACCCTTAGCAACAGGGACCTCCGTTAGAGTGGAGTGATGCTAATGCCGTCCTTCGGGATAGGTCTCCAGACCTAAAGCAGTGGCGGGCCGTAGGCAAGGAAGCCTCTCATACGCCTAGAACTGGCCATATAAATATCAAAATTCCTTAGTGACCAAGACTGACAAATGTAAATGCAGAAATAAAAAAGGTATAAGAAAGATGTACTCACCAGCAAAAATGGGTAGAACCCTAACCAAGCCTCCGTCAAACCCTCCGAAAGCATGCGCATGCCCCAGAGAAAATAGGCAAAGGTGTAGGAACCCCAATCAAAGTCACTGAGGCGCTCTACATGTTGGGTAGCACTGACCAAGGCAAAGGACACAGTTGTTTTTCTATTCTTTTTCTTTTCTTTTTCCACAACTAGCATGCATACCCCCTGTTTCCCCCAAACTTAAGCTTTTTACAGTCTAGTTATTATCATATGAGAACTGAAATTCTTTTATTAAAACATAGATTTCCCACCAGAAGACAAGTATGTGAAAATTTAAACTAAGCATGTCATGGTGGTTACTTTTAGAGTGCTAACCGGTGACATCAGTATCTGACAGATAAAGATTTACATATATGACATTATAATCAAGCTTAAGTCTCAAATTAGTTCAAAAATCAAGTAATTTCAGTTTCCTCATAGGTCAAGTAAATAACAAACTAACAGAAAACTGGATTCATGCAAAATGTCCTAACACAGTTAACTAAATGAACTAAATTCATGCAAAATTTTGAAAAATTTGAACAAAATATGACCTACATGCACTATATGAACTAACACAATATGTAAGATGACATGAACTACACTAAATACAAAATAAACCCTAATACCCCCAAACTTAAAAACTGTAATGTTCTCATTGAAGGTAAAAGGGTAAAAAGGAAACTCCCCTCGTTAGCCTCGTCTGCTACATGAAATGATGTGGCGCTTAGTTTCTGCTGAATTTTTGCCTTAAGTCTGAGATAACCTGCATGATGCGCTGCCGTGTGCCTATTAGCCTTGATTCCGGAGCGGCTGCGCCCTTCCCCAGATTTCTGATATGCAGCTTTTGACATGCATTGAGGATGGGCTTTTGAAGTTTGCTTCATTCCAGCAAATTTAACCTGAGAGATGCATAGAAGATTTATTAAACCCTCTCAACTACCAAAACTTAATATTAACTATTTACAATTAGGAGAATTAAACATAGGGGATATATATGTGAATTCCCAAAAATTTCTATATGTGCATATATGCAATATGCTCGTGCTTCTAACATGTGTTCAAAACTTCAAAGTCCCAAAAATGCAAGCACTATTGCCTAAGTCCAAAAATGTAGGCATTGAGATCCTAATTCCAAAAATATTTAAAAATTTTCAACTAAATCAAACTACTTAGAATTAAACAAAGGGGAAGGAAATGGAGATAAGTAAGTAGAATTAAAAATGAGGGAGAAGAGAGAAAATGATGGGGTGCCACCCATCGAGCGCTTGGTTTATAGTCCGTTAGTTGGACTTTGTCTTGCCACCGCTATCCGATCCCTCGACGATATTTGAGATACCCTCCATCCATTAGTACTGCAGTGTATGTTGGGAGGTTCCCCTTCACGAGAGGCTTAGGAGTTAAGTTGCCTAGCATCTGATGTGTATATGAATTCCCAATTTTGAAGTTCAGGGAGTTAGGCTTTCTTCCGTTGTGTTCATGAAGCTATTGGGGTATTGAGGCACGACTAACACAACGGGTTCTTCTTCAATTCTCTCTTCTTTGTACCACCAGGGCTTCAAGGATGAGTCACTATCATAAAGATAATTTCCTGCAACGTGACTACTAATGGGACAAGGGTGCGCAAACTTCACTTGTTTTTCCAACTTGGGCGGAGAAGGCTCTTGGGGTATTATTGAAAGTAGTATGCATACAAGCCAATCATGTGTGATGATAAAGCATATAATTTTGAGACAATCTTATTTATTTATTAATAAAAATATTCATTTATTAAAGGCATTTAATTATCTACATGGTGTTATTTTTATAATATATAAATAACCCATAGTTTTAAGCAATGCTTTTAGAATCATGATGATGATCATGCTAATGAGATCTAAATTCTTAGAAAGCTTTAAAACTAAAATAGTTCCCAATCGTGGGATTACTAAAAAGGAGATTAGTAAATTCGGATAGATTGGTACATATGTTGCTTGCTCATTGGATGAGGATGATTGATCTCATGATCATTTATGTGGAGACACTAAAGCAAGTATGTAGGTGCTTATTGGAAAATAAGTTCACTGAACGTGACTCGCTATGGAATACCTAATAGAGTTTTACTCGCCTGTCAATAGAAATTCCTAATGTGATAGTAGTACAAGTGATCCTTGGACTTAAGATCATCATAGTATCTTGTATGTAATGAATTATACTTTGACTTATTCCTTAAAACCCTTTAGGGTATATAAAAGGGTATGCTTGGGTATAATGAGTTACATATGGAGATAATGAATGATCAATAAAGAATCTACCACCTCTAGTAAAAGAGGAGATATGTCCTATGTGATTCGTTAAATGACAACCCAGGAATCCTTGGCCAAGGTGGAATGAAATTAGAAAGGAGTTTTTAATTTGCATTATTTGGAGTTGTGCATTTTCTAATCGAAATATATATAATTGAATAAAATAAGACTTGACAGTAAATCCATGTCTTATATTTAATTGGGACATTGTATGGTGGAAGGATTGAATTGTATGGTAACTATTTACTCACAGGTTCTTTTATGATTAATGTTGAAATCTATATTATCTGGAAAGTCGTTGATCGCTAGGGAGGCTTATCCCTATTGTAGAATAAATATTATTTATTTCAATAGATTATTAGTTTAATTTATTTATTTAAATAAGATTAGAATTGTTCTGTTTGATTTATTCACAACCGGTTTAATATGGAGAATCTGAAGGGTCACACCATAAAAGGAAGAATAATTATTTAAGAAGATAATGACAGAATCGTAATACTGCATTAAGTTTAATTAATTTAATCTATGGTGATAGAATAAATTAAATTGCTTAATATTTATTATTTAATATTTTGGAAATATTAAATATAAATTAATAAGAGGAGTCTTATTAACATTATTACAATTATTATTATTTTAATTTCTAAAGTAGTTTAATAATTAAATATTAGTACTCTCATTTATTTCTAATAAGATTAGGAGACAAATTAATTAAATAAATTTACTTAATTATTTCCAATGTGGTGGGAACCCTAAATTAATTAAAAGAGTTTAATTAATTAAATGAAATTCCATGTCTAATAGGATTAGAACGGTTGACCAATATCTATATAAGAGGAGTCTTATAATAGATATCAGTTGATGAAATTCCAGTTGTTGGAGAGTACTCATTTTCTATAGAGGATAGAAAACTAAGCCAATCACCCTCCTTCTTGATAATTCATCTTCCTTGGTGGATCACCTCTAGAGGCCAAACACTTGGGTGGCTAACGTTGATCAAAGGAAGGAATCTAACCCGGAAATTCAAGAAGATCACGAAGAACAAAGAGTTGAACTCATACCTGTGGAAGCTTCATTCTACAAGGGTATGATTTCATAACTTCTTATTTATCGTTTTAAATTAATAATTTGCATAAAGAATGATCCGGGTGATGATTTTGTAGAATTTTTTTAAACTCTGATATACCATGTTTTTGCTAATTTTTACAATTTGATTGCGTTACGATTTCGTACAAACCCAACAGTGGCATCAGAGCCAAATTTTTATGCAATTATTAATTATTTTGATTCCATATATGTATGGGTATGTATTTCGAATAATTTATTGGGCATAATTAATTGTATAAAATTATTTTTTATGGAAGAAAGAAAAAAAAAGGAAAAGAAATTTGTTTTCTTTCTTTTGTTCGCTTAATCCGGATTATTTAAAGAGGCGAATTGTTCGTTGCAGCTTGAATTCAATGGAATCATTAAGTTTTCAAAAGGATCACGTCTTAGAAAAGTACCTTGAAAACCGTTATTTTATTTATAGGATTTCAAAAAAAAAAGGTCACCTAAATATGTTCTGCAATCCTTTATTTTGTGTATATATATATATATATATATATATATATATATATATATATATAAGATAATGATTATATATGAGGTGATCCAGTTTTTACGAAAAGGTTTCTACAAGATTTTAAAAGCGGATGGTTAGTATATATATAATATATATATACGATTATATATATATATATATTCTTAATAATTTAATAATTAAAATAAAGAGTTTATTTTAATCTTGAAATTGGATTTCATGCAATTTAAATTGCCCATTAAATGATACTCATATATATATGGAATGTTTTATTTCATGAGATGGATATTTAATTATTGATATATATGGTGATATGTATGATAATAAAAGGGATTGATTATGGACTATGACCAATGTGATTGAATTTTATTTTGGATGAATGCTTGAATGTATGGGTTTTATAAAATGAGGTCTGCATACCTCGTCTTTTCTGGTTTTCTTTTTATTGTAAATTCTATCTCTCTCCTATGTACTTTCCCTTGACTGCTGATCAAGGTTTTTATTTAAATAAAATAATTTATGTAATAAGATTAGTTAGAATTTTATAGAAGAACCAGAGATCAAGGAGCAAGGAGCGCGTGAAGACCCGTTTGTATGGAGCCTAGATTTAAATATAATAGTTACGTTTAAATTTAAATTCTTGCACTCCTAGGTTTGACCTTTGGGTTCACTTGGTGGCTCTAGTGAACCAAACTAGAATAAAAGTCCATAATCAATCCGGGTAGAATATAGTATTCTATATGTGCATGCTGTAAAGATTGTGATTTTATAGTTAATTTTAATATTTATTGAATTAAATAAATATTTTATGTGATTTATTTATTGAATTAAATAAATAAATTATATAATTTATGGAGTGATTTAATTAAGTGTTATATATTAATTAAATGAATGTGTAATATTTATTTAATTAATGTATATTTATTTTATATTATAGTTCTAATTTAATTGAGATAATTGAATTAGAGAAATTATGTGATGAAGTGTTACATAAATTATAATTAGCGAGTAATTATAATTATGTGACAAGTTTATGTGATTAATTGATGTTGGATTTTAATTGATTAAATTAGTTGATTAATATTTAATTGATTAAAATATGACATTAAGGTATGTGTTAAAATGATTTGTTAAAATAAAGAAAAAGAATTTTAAATCTATTTTCCAAACAAGGCCTTAGCTAATAAACTGTTTTTAAAAATAATTCTGTTTTGGCCAAACAAGCCTTATGGATATTTAAATTCAAAATTTTTGTAACCTATGTATTAATTAGTAATTAGTATATGTAATTATATTAGGAGTTACATATTCTATAATTATATGTGTTATATGTATATTGTATATACACTAAGTTACGTTAGTTTAGAGTTAGTCAGTTAGAGAAACTAAGAAAAAAAGGAGAGAAAGAGCAGAGAAAATAACAGAGAAGAAGATAGAGAGAAGAGGAAGAGAAAGAAAAGATAAAGCTTGAGAAGCTTGAAGGGAATCACTATCATCTTCTTCTTCAATCATCTAAGCAAAAAGGGTATTATTTCAATTTCTTTATATTTCTATGTGTTTTCTTTATAATATTCATGAATATGAGTTCTCTGTGTATATGATTTAGCATGAAAGTTATACAAATATGATGTACATATATAAATTATGTTTATAATGGCGATTATATGAATTGTATATCATGATCAAGGATTTTCAGAAATCAATTTTTTGTCAGAACATGTTTTAATGGAGAAATTGATGTTCTTATGATTTTGTATGTTATTAGCTAATTTTAGAGTAAAAGTTATGATTTGATTGTGTGTTAATGTGCCTATTTAGAATTGTTGTGATAATATCTTCAATTTCAAACATAATGCATGTTTTATAAGTTGAATTGGTAAGAAAATTTTATTATAGAGAATTGTTTTATGAAAATTTGAGTTTTCATGAAAATGGCCAAAATGGATTTTCAAAACTTGTGATTATCATTGTTTAAATGATTTTGTGTTTTGGAAGCATGCTTTATATATGTGTAATAACGTATATATATTTTTACAGAGTCTATAGTACTGTATTTTTGGCGTTGTTGGCTTGTTTGGGTTGTTCGGTTAAACAGAGAGCCGTGGCTGTCTGCGTCTGGCCGAGCTGCTGCGCCATTGGCCGATCCCAGATTCCTTCCCTGCGCAGCTGTGCCGGTTATAAGGCAGCTGGTTGCGCAGCTGCGCCGGACACAGTGCTTGGGCAGTAAGTTTTGCTTACTTGTGCAGTTTTATTTGATAGCTTATGATAATTGGTTATAATAATGAGCATGAATTCAGTGGCTATAACATGTTGCTAGTATGAGTTGGACAATTTCATAATTAGAGAAAAGAATTTTGAAAACCTTAATTAAATTATAATTGTTTGATAGTAAAATGAGTTACTTAATTTGATTAATTATAATCAAGAGTAAGTGTTTAATTTAAAGTATAATTTTGTTAAATTATAATGAGTAGTAGTTGATTTATTTTAATCAATTTTATGTTAATTTAAATTACAATTTATGTAATTATAATTTAATAAATGCATGATTATTATAAATTGATAAATACATGATTAATTGTAAATTGTGTAATTATAATGCATGATATAGTTTAATTAACTATTAATTATGAAATTTTGATAATTTAAGAGGTAATTATAATTGAGTAATTATAATTAAATTAAGTGTTTAAATTATAATTGTTTAATTATAATTTAGCTAAAATACATAATTAATTTAATTATGTGAGTATGTGTGTGATGTAATTAATTATGTGATAGTTGATTATTTATTTAATTAGAGTGAGTTAACCATGAGGGTTAACCACTTATGTGAATTAGTTATGTGTTAACTAATTTAAGTTTTTGTGACTTAATATATATGTGTAGGAAGTATTAAAGTACGTGAATTGTGTTAAGTAGATTGCGCTTAAGGCAAGTCTTCTAAACCCTAAACTCGCTATTTCTACGCAAGTTCTTTGATGTTCATATTTTCATTATTGAGAATGTTCTTTTCATTTCTGTACTGGACAATTATTTACTTAACCGAAGAGATCTTGACTTATTGTTCAAGTAAGATCCAGTTTATCATTTTAAATGCTTTAAGTTTACTTCTAAAGCATATGTTAATTCATAATTCTTTTATTTATGAATTATTGAAAGTCGATTCAACTAATCCTTAGTTGATGAACGTGAATTCTAAATTACCTTTGTAAGCTTATCCAAACCAAACTTTCTTTGGTGCGGACTTGAATTCAAATTACTGAGTTGAACAACCCTAATTATTAGGGGAGGTTAGTACGCATAGCGTTAAGATGTTTGTGCACAATACATGGTACAAAGGGCTGATCCCCCTAAGTACGAGTTGAGGTCCATAGTCTTATTGACTGTTAAAGGTTTAAATAGAAATATTTATAACCTAGGACAAGAAGAGTTCAAAGCTAAGATAAATTCTATATTCGAATTTTGATATTGATAAAGAATTATTATTCAATTCTTTATTGTTGAAGTAAGCTAAGTTATTCAGATCTTTGTAAAGATATTCTTTCATGTATTTATTATTGTTAAACTCCAGTGAGCTGTTGTTTGCTCACTCTTGCATCAAATAACAATTGCAGTTAAAGTTGATAACGTTGATGCCCCGTCTACGAGTAAAGGCAATGGAAAGATGAACAAGTGAAGATTTGTTTAATTATTTTGAAATGATTGTAAAAATTTTAGGTCATGTTTTTATTCCGCACTTTATTGTTTATGTCAAGGTTAGAGTAACCCTGGAATTGAGTTCAAGAAGGTTGTAACCCTTGTTTTAAGGGAGATTTTATTATTTTGAATTAACGTTGTAATTCATTTTGAGATATATTGGGTAAAGGTACGTTATAGATAGAAAGTGAACACCAAATCATGTGGAAACGAAGTACCCGGATTTCGGGTGTCACAGGTTGGTATCAAAGCCGTAGGTTATGAAACCTTAGGGGGGAAAAACCTTAGGTAGTAGCCTTATGGTAAGATCGAAAAGATAGATGTGCTAGGTAAAAGATAATAAACTACCTTATGTGCTATGTGTTTACATTATAGTATTCGAAGAGTGACGATTCGTTATCACGTAATAATGCACTTTAAAATTCTTTTGTCAGGATGTTGAACGTTGGAGAACCTAGTCAGGCTAGAGAGGATGTACCTCAGGTGCCTGGAGATGAGGAGCCTCGTGACATTCATGTTGTCTGGGAGCAGCGGGTTAGGAGAGAGCCATCTCTAGTGATCACCATAGCTGGTCGGGAGCGTGAGCTGACACCTATTCCAGAAGATTAGAACGAGGACGAGTCTGAAGAGGAGGAAGAGGATCCCGAAGAGGAATTCCCACCTCACTCTACTAGTGCTGAGATGTACGAGGCAGTCTATGATAGCAATGTGGAGCTTCATGGACGAGTAGGAGATCTCGAAGAAACCATCCAGCAGCGGGATGAGACGATCTAAGAAATGGCAAGTGACCTAGGAGATGCATAGTGGAACCTGATACATATGGAGGTGGATAGAGATGCTGCTCGATTTGAACTGGCAAAGCTGAAGAAAGATATCCAGGAGGAGTCGAGGAAGCGTGCCAGAGCTGAAGAGTCAAGCTTAAGAGCTAATCAACGAGCCGATCGAGCTGAAGGTGAAGCTGAAGCTAAGAGGGCCAAGCTGAGGGAAACAGAATATACCTTCCATACAGCAATAGAAAGAGCTCAGGACCGTGTTTTCTACTACCCAGCTTAGTTCCAAGGTTTACCGTGGTATGTGGTGGACCGAAGAACGACGTTTTGGGTAATGGAAGAGGAACACAGAGAGGCTGTGCGACGTATTAATATGCCTAGGCAGTAGCAGTAGCAGTAGCAGTAGCAGTAGCAGTAGCAGTAGCAGTAGCAGTAGCAGTAGCAGTAGCAGTAGCAGTAGCAGTAGCAGTAGCAGTAGCAGTAGCAGTAGCAGTAGCAGTAGTAACAGTAGTAGTAAAGCTTTTGTTTATGTGTTGCTTTTTGTAGTAAATAAAGTAAATTCCATAATTTGAAATAAGAATGGGATAAGTTAATAATATAATCCTGCAACTTTTCCAGTTCAGGAAGGATGATGTAAATGGCAGAAATGCTATCTGATTGATGTTTTTAAAACTACGACTAATGAATAAAAGAAGTTTATTGACATGCTTGGTGTTCTATGTGAACTGAATTGTTTAGAACGTTTAAGTATGAATTTGAATATTTAAAAATTGAATAAAGGGTCTAATAATAATATTTCTTAACAGAAAATGCCTCCTAGAAGAAGAATAACGCGCCAAAACCCCGAAGGTTCGACGAACAACAACAATAACGATGGGACGAATCCCAATTCGGTTTAGCAGTTGGTGAACCTGTTGATCGGAGCCCTTGCGAATCAGCCACAAGTGCAGGGTACAACGTTCAAGGAATTCAAGGCAGTAGGACCGCCTGAGTTCAAAGGATCGACTAACCCTATCGAAGCTCAGACATGGGTTATGGAAATAGAGAAGGTATTTGACGTGGCTAGGGTGGGGGAAGACCAGAAGACAGCATTCGCGGCTTTTATGTTGAAGTCAGATGCTAGTTTTTGGTGGCAGGCTAACAAGACCCGAGAGGGAGAGGGAGTCATCACGTGGGAACGTTTCAAGGAAATGTTCTACGAGATGTACTTTCCAGTAAGTTCCCAGGACCAGATGGAGGTCCAATTCCTAGAACTTAAGCAAGGAGGGATGACGGTGTCTGAGTATGCCACTAAGTTCAACGAACTGGCCAGGTTCACTACTCACCAGGTCAGCACTGACGCTAGAAAGGCGAAAAAGGTTTGAGCGGGGACTGAAGCCCTGGCTCTACAGTAAGGTTTCCATGTTCCAGCTGAACACCTTTGCGGCTGTGCTAGAGCAGGCCATACTTGCTGAGGGAGGAAGCGAAGCGGTGACGAAATTCAACCATGATAAGAAGAAGATGAATGAGGTAGAAACCAAGTCTGGGGGTAGCAGCACTGTCAACCAGAAGAGGAAATGGAATGACAACACCTCTGCTGGGAGTCAGCAAGGAAGCCAGCAGAAGAGGAAGTTCGAAGCATGTGCTACATGCGGTAAGAATCATACTGGTGTGTGCATGAAGGGGAAGCGGGTGTGCTTTAACTGTGGTCAGGAAGGCCACATCGCCCCTAATTGCCCAAACCCGAAGAAGGGAGCTTGCTTTACATGTGGATCCAAGGATCACATGGCTCATAACTGCCCTAAAAAGCTGACGGCAGGGTCAACAGGGAATGGAGGGAATGGAAGCGGCAGTTCCGTTACTATCGCTGCACCATTGCAAGCTGTTCGACCCACTGCACGGACATTCAATATGACGGTGCAGAATGCTGTGCAATCAAAAGACGTGGTGTCAGGTATTATTCCGGTCAATAGTATAAATGCATATGTATTATTTGATTCGGGTGCTACTTGTTCATTTATATCTGATGATTTTGCTAAAACCTTAGACTTACTTGTAGACGAGTTAGTTTACCCCTTGAACATAGAGATTGCGAATAGGGAGGTTATTCCTGTTAGGAGCGTTTATAAGAACTATAGATTGGATATTAAGGGTCAGGAACTTAGAGTAGATTTGATTCCGATTAAACTTGGGGAATTCGACGTTATACTGGGTATGGATTGGTTGTTCAACCATGGGGCGATAATCGACTGTCAGAAGAAGTCGGTAAACCTTACGACTCCGTCGAAGTTAGTGTTCTATGGTAGCAAATTGCCTAGACAAGCGAGTTGTCTGACGATTATGCAAGCCAAGAAACTTCTGACGCAAGGCTGTGTGGGATACCTAGCCTACATAGTAGATACACATAAGGAAAGCTCAAAGGTGGAGGAGATATCGATAGTTAAGGAGTTCGTGGACGTTTTTTTCGAGCGATTTGCCAGGACTTCCGCCAGATAGGGAGACAGAGTTCGTGATCGATTTAGTGCCGGGAACTGCTCCAATTTCGAAGGCTCCATACCGAATGGCTCCAGTCGAGATGAAGGAATTGATGGTTCAACTGAAAGAATTGCTAGACAAGAAGTATATCCAACCGAGTGTTTCGCCGTGGGGAGCGCCTGTTTTGTTTGTTAAGAAGAAAGATGGATCGATGCGTCTTTGCATTGATTATAGGGAGTTGAATAAAGTTAAGATCAAGAATAGGTATCCTTTACCTAGAATCGATGACTTGTTTGATCAACTGAAGGGTGCGAGGTACTTCTCGAAAATTGATTTGAGAAGCGGGTATCATCAATTGAAGGTGAGGAAGGAAGATATACCGAAAATGGCTTTTAGGACTCGATATGGTCATTACGAGTTCTTGGTGATGTCATTTGGTCTCACGAATGTCCCAGCTGCATTTATGGACCTAATGAACAGGGTGTTCAAGCTATTTCTGGACAAGTTCGTGGTAGTGTTCATAGATGACATCCTGGTTTATTCCAAGACCGAGGAGGAGCATGCTGAACACTTACGACTAACCTTAGAAGCCCTGAGACGAGAAAAGCTTTACCCTAAATTCTCGAAGTGCGAATTTTAGTTGGAACGTGTGCAATTTCTTGGTCACGTGATTGACAAGGATGGTATTTCGGTAGATCCGTCGAAGGTTGAAGCTGTTATAAACTGGGAACAGCCGAAGACGCCATCTGAAGTGAGGAGTTTCTTGGGATTGGCAGGTTATTACCGTAGATTTATCCAAGACTTTTCTAGAATCGCAACTCCGTTGACGAATTTGACTCGTAAAATAGTTAAGTTTGTTTGGACGGAGAAGTGTGAGGAGAGTTTTCAAGAGCTGAAGAAGAGGTTGAGTACTATGCCTGTATTATCTTTACCGGATAGTTCGGGGAATTTCGTAGTATATAGCGATGCCTCACATAAAGGATTAGGCTGTGTGTTGATGCAGAGCGACAAAGTCATTGCTTATGCGTCACATCAGCTAAAAGATTATGAGAAGGGGTATCCGACCCATGATCTAGAATTGGTGGCAGTAGTGTTTGTTGGGTTTGTACGAAATCGTGACGCAATCAAATTGCAAAAATTAGAGGAAGCATGGTATATCAGAGTTTAAAAAAATTTCTACAAAACTATTACCCGGATCATCCTTTATGCAAATTATTAATTTAAAATGATAAATAAGAAGTTATGGAATCATACCCTTGTAAAACGAAGCTTCCATAGGTACTAGTTCAACTCCTTGTTCTTCGTGATCTCCTTGAATTTTCAGGTTAGATTCTTTCCTTTGATCAACGTTAGCCACCCAAGTGTTTGGCCTCTAGAGGTGATCCACCAAGGAAGAGGAATTATCAAGAAGGAGGGTGTTTGGCTAAACCTTAGTTTTCTATCCCTTATAGAAAAGGAGTACTCTCCAACAATTGGAATTTCATCAATCAATATCTATTATAAGACTCCTCTTATATAGATATTGGTCAACCCTTCTAATCCTATTAGACATGGGATTTCTTTTAATTAATTAAACTCCTTTAATTAATTTAGGCTTCCCACCACATGGGAATAATTAATTAAATTCATTTAATTAATTTTTTATCCTAATCTTATTATGAATAAATGAGAGTACTAATATTAAATTAATTACTAAACTCCTTTAGAAATTAAAATAATAATAATTGTAATAATATTAATAAGACTCCTCTTATTAATTTATATTTAATATTTCTAAAATATTAAATAATAAACATTAAGCTATTTAATTTATTCTATCACTATAGATTAAATTAATTATACTTAATGCATTATTACGATTATGCCATTACCTTCTTAAATAATTATTCTTACTTTTATGGTGTGACCCTTTAGGTTCTCTATATTAAATCGGTTGTGAATAAATCAATTAGAACAATTCTAATCTTATTTAAATAAATAAATTAAACTAATAATATATTTAAATAAATAATATTTATTCTACAATAGGAATAAGCCTCCCTAGCGATCAACGACTTTTCAGATAATATAGATTTCAATATTAATCATAAAAGAACCTGTGAGTAAATAGTTACCATACAATTCAATCCTTCCACCATACAATGTCCCAATTAAATATAAGACATGAATTTATTGTCAAGTCTTATTTTATTTAATTATATGTATTTCGATTAGAAAATGCACAACTCCGATTAATGCAAATTAGAAACCTCTTTCTAATTTCATTCCACTTTGGCCAAGGATTCCTGGGTTGTCATTTAACGAATCACATAGGACATATCTCCTCTTTTACTAGAGGTGGTAGATTCTTTATTGATCATTCATTATCTCCATATGTAACTCATTATACCCAAGCATACCCTATATATGCCTTAAAAGGTCTTAAGAAATAAGTCAAAGTATAATTTGTTACATACAAGATACTATGATGATCTCAAGTCCAAGGATCACTTGTACTACTTTCACATTAGGAATTCCTATTGACAGGCGAGTAAAACTCCATTAGGTATTCCATAGCGAGTCACGTTCAGTGAACTTATTCTCCAATAAGCACCTACATACTTGCTTTAGTGTCTCCACACAAATGATCATGAGATCAATCATCCTCATCCAATGAGCAAGCAACATATGTACCAATCTATCCGGATTTACTAATTCCCTTTTTAGTAATCCCACGATTGGGAACTATTTTAGTTTTAAAGCTTTTTAAGAATTTAGATCTCATTAGCATGATCAACATCATGATTCTAAAAGCATTGCTTAAAACTATGGGTTATTTACATATTATAAAACAGCACCATGTAGATAATTAAATGTCTTTAATAAATAAATATTTTATTAATAAATAAATAAGGTTGTTTACAAAGTATGTGCTTTATCATCATACATGATTGGCTTGTATGCACACTACTATCTGTGTTTGCCCTAAAGATTTGGAGGCACTACTTATATGGAGAAAAGTGTGAAATATACACAGATCACAAGAGTCTGAAGTATATATTTACCAAGAAGGATTTGAACATGCGCCAAAGAAGGTGGTTGGAACTGATTAAAGACTACGATTGCGAGATACTTTACCATCCGGGTAAAGCTAACGTTGTCGCCGACGCTTTGAGCAGGAAAGGTCGGGAGAAGCTGAACGTGTTAACTGATCAGAATCAGTTAATAGAACAAATGGCTAGATTGGAGTTGGAGGTGAAGTTTCCGAAGGAATCAGATGAGATGTTATTTCAAGTAACTACTGGTTCTACTCTAGTAGACAAAGTGAAAGAAGCACAACTTCACGATGAAGAATGTGAGAAGATTCGAAAAAGGATAACCGATGGTGAAGAGTTTAAGTTCAAGATCGATAATGAAAGTCTATTACGGTTTGAAGGTAGAATCTGGGTACCGCCAGTACCTGAGGTCAAAGAGGAGATTCTGAGCGAAGCTCATAGTTCTAGATATTCTATTCACCCCGGGAGTACGAAGATGTACCAGGATCTCAGGCATCATTTCTGGTGGCCGAATATGAAGAGAGATGTGGCTGAATGTGTTGCGAAATGCTTAACGTGTCAGAAAGTTAAAGCAGAACACCAGAGACCTAGTGGTTTGCTACAACCGTTAGAAATTCCAGAGTGGAAGTGGGAGCACATCACGATGGATTTCGTGGTAGGTCTTCCAACAACTCAGAAGGGATTTGATGCGATATGGGTTATAGTGGATCGACTGACGAAGTCAGCCCACTTTCTGTCGATCAGGGTTAAGTACAACCTGGATAAGCTAGCGAAGCTATACGTGAAGGAAAGTATTTCTCGACATAGTGTTCCGGTGTCAATTGTGTCCGACAGAGATCCACGTTTTATGTCTAATTTCTGGAAGCGATTGCAAGAATGTCTGGGAACGCAATTGCGAATGAGTACAGCGTATCATCCTCAGACTGACGGACAGAGCGAGAGAACGATTTAGACGCTTGAGGATATGCTGAGAGCTTGTGTGATGGACTTCAAAGGAAGCTGGGAGGATCATCTGCTGTTGGTGGAGTTCGCCTACAACAATAGTCATCATGCGAGTATTGGCATGCCGCCCTACGAAGCGTTATACGGCAAAAAATGCAGAACTCCTTTGTGCTGGGATGAAGTCGGTGAACGTCAATTGTTGGGACCAGAATTGTTATAACAAACCGCCGAAATTGTGAAGCTGATCAGAACGAGAATAGTTGCTGCTCAAGACAGACAGAAGAAGTATGCCGATCTTCATCAACAAAATCGAGAATTCTTACCAGGAAGTTTCGTGTTCCTGAAAGTATCTCCCTGGAAGGGGAAGATTCGATTTGGTAAGAAGGGAAAGCTGAGTCCCAGATTTATTGGACCTTTTGAGGTATTACGAAAGGTGGGCGAGGTAGCTTACGAGATTGCATTACCTCCGGAGCTCGAGAATATACATAACGTCTTTCATATTTATGTGTTAAGACCTTACAAGCACGATTATAAACATGTAATAGAATATGAATCTTTACAATTTGATAAGGACTTAACATATGAAGAAGTGTCTATTCAAATAGTTGATAGAAAGGAACAAGTACTTAGGAATAAAGTGATACCTTCTGTTAAGGTAATCTGGAGGAACCACTGTGCTGAAGAAGCTACGTGAGAACTCGAAGATGTTATGATGAAATCTTATCCGCATTTATTTGATTAGTTTTGTGTAACCCCTTATATATTGATTTTGGGGACAGAATCCTTTTAAGGAGGGAAGAATGTAATAGACGATATTTTTTTTGTGTGATTCTGGGGACAGAATCCTTTTAAGGAGGGAAGATTGTAACGATTGTGATTTTATAGTAAATTTTAATATTTATTGAATTAAATAAATAAATTATGTGATTTATGGAGTGATTTAATTAAGTGTTATATATTAATTAAATGAATGTGTAATATTTATTTAATTAATGTATATTAATTTTATATTATAGTTCTAATTTAATTGAGATAATTGAATTAGAGGAATTATGTGATGAAGTGTTACATGAATTATAATTAGCGAGTAATTATAATTATGTGACAAGTTTATGTGATTAATTGATGTTGGATTTTAATTGATTAAATTAGTTGATTAATATTTAATTGATTAAAATATGATATTAAGGTATGTGTTAAAATGATTTGTTAAAATAAAGAAAAAGAATTTTAAATCTATTTTCCAAACAAGGCCTTAGCTAATAAACTGTTTTTAAAAATAATTCTGTTTTGGCCAAACAAGCCTTATAGATATTTAAATTCAAAATTTTTGTAACCTATGTATTAATTAGTAATTAGTATATGTAATTATATTAGGAGTTACATATTCTATAATTATATGTGTTATATGTATATTGTATATACACTAAGTTACGTTAGTTTAGAGTTAGTCAGTTAGAGAAACTAAGAAAAAAAGGAGAGAAAGAGCAGAGAAAATAACAGAGAAGAAGATAGAGAGAAGAGGAAGAGAAAGAAAAGATAAAGCTTGAGAAGCTTGAAGGGAATCACTATCATCTTCTTCTTCAATCATCGAAGCAAAAAGGGTATTATTTCAATTTCTTTATATTTTTATGTGTTTTTTTATAATATTCATGAATATGAGTTCTCTGTGTATATGATTTAGCATGAAACTTATACAAATATGATGTACATATATAAATTGTGTTTATAATGGTGATTATATGAATTGTATATCATGATCAAGGATTTTCAAAAATCAATTTTTTGTCAGAACATGTTTTAATGGAGAAATTGATGTTCTTATAATTTTGTATGTTATTAGCCAATTTTAGAGTAAAAGTTATGATTTGATTGTGTGTTAATGTGCCTATTTAGAATTGTTGTGATAATATCTTCAATTTTAAACATAATTCATGTTTTATAAGTTGAATTGGTAAGAAAATTTTATTACAGAGAATTGTTTTATGAAAATATGAGTTTTTATGAAAATGGCCAAAATGGATTTTCAAAACTTGTGATTATCATTGTTTAAATGATTTTGTGTTTTGAAAGCATGCTTTATATATGTGTAATAACGTATATATGTTTTTACAGAGTCTATAGTACTTATTTTTGGCGTTGTTGGCTTGTTTGGGTTGTTCGGTTAAACAGAGAGCCGTGGCTGTCTGCGTCTGGCCGAGCTGCTGCGCAGCTGCGCTGGCAGCAAGGCCAGGAGCAGCGCAGCTACGCCACTGGCCGATCCCAGATTCATTCCCTGCGCAGCTGCGCCGGTTATAAGGCAGGCAGTAAGTTTTGCTTACTTGTGCAGTTTTATTTGATAGCTTATGATAATTGGTTATGATAATGAGCATGAATTCAGTGGCTATAACATGTTGCTAGTATGAGTTGGACAATTTCATAATTAGAGAAAAGAATTTTGAAAACCTTAATTAAATTATAATTGTTTGATAGTAAAATGAGTTACTTAATTTGATTAATTATAATCAAGAGTAAGTGTTTAATTTAAAGTATAATTTTGTTAAATTATAATGAGTAGTAGTTGATTTATTTTAATCAATTATATGTTAATTTAAATTACAATTTATGTAATTATAATTTAATAAATGCATGATTATTATAAATTGATAAATACATGATTAATTATAAATTGTGTAATTATAATGCATGATATAGTTTAATTAACTATTAATTATGAAATTTTGATAATTTAAGAGGTAATTATAATTGAGTAATTATAATTAAATTAAGTGTTTAAATTATAATTGTTTAATTATAATTTAGCTAAAATACATAATTAATTTAATTATGTGAGTATGTGTGTGATGTAATTAATTATGTGATAGTTGATTATTTATTTAATTAGAGTGAGTTAACCATGAAGGTTAACCACTTATGTGAATTAGTTATGTGTTAACTAATTTATGTTTTTGTGACTTAATATATATGTGTAGGAAGTATTAAAGTACGTGAATTGTGTTAAGTAGATTGCGCTTAAGGCAAGTCTTCTAAATCCTAAACTCGCTATTTCTACGCAAGTTCTTTGATGTTCATATTTTCATTGTTGAGAATGTTCTTTTCATTTATGTACTGGACAATTATTTACTTAACCGAAGAGATCTTGACTTATTGTTCAAGTAAGATCCAGTTTATCATTTTAAATGCTTTAAGTTTACTTCTAAAGCATATGTTAATTCATAATTCTTTTATTTATGAATTATTGAAAGTCTATTCAACTAATCCTTAGTTGATGAATGTGAATTCTAAATTACCTTTGTAAGCTTATCCAAACCAAACTTTCTTTGGTGCGGACTTGAATTCAAATTACTGAGTTGAACAACCCTAATTATTAGGGGAGGTTAGTACGCATAGCATTAAGATGTTTGTGCACAATACATGGTACAAAGGGCTGATCCCCCTAAGTACGAGTTGAGGTCCATAGTCTTATTGACTGTTAAAGGTTTAAATAGAAATATTTATAACCTAGGACAAGAAGAGTTCAAAGCTAAGATAAATTCTATATTCGAATTTTGATATTGATAAAGAATTATTATTCAATTCTTTATTGTTGAAGTAAGCTAAGTTATTCAGATCTTTGTAAAGATATTCTTTCATGTATTTATTATTGTTAAACTCCAGTGAGCTGTTGTTTGCTCACTCTTGCATCAAATAACAATTGCAGTTAAAGTTGATAACGTTGATGCCCCGTCTACCAGTAAAGGCAATGTAAAGATGAACAAGTGAAGATTTGTTTAATTATTTTGAAATAATTGTAAAAATTTTAGGTCATGTTTTTATTCCGCACTTTATTGTTTATGTCAAGGTTAGAGTAACCCTGGAATTGAGTTCAAGAAGGTTGTAACCCTTGTTTTAAGGGAGATTTTATTATTTTGAATTAACGTTGTAATTCATTTTGAGATATATTGGGTAAAGGTATGTTATAGATAGAAAGTGAACACCAAATCATGTGGAAAAGAAGTACCCGGATTTGGGGTGTCACACATGCTAAGTATTATATATATTATATTTTATGCAAACATATTTTGCATGTTTAATAAAATGACGCGTATTTTATATATATATACATATATATGTATATATATACATATATATATATATATATATATATATGTGTGTGTGTGTGTGTGTGTGCATGCGCACTAAACAAGATGAGACAAATAATAACAAATCCTCAAAGAAATTATATTAAGTCCGAAGCGTTCAATGATATTTGGAATATCGAACGTCGCCTTCTAGCATGATAAATTAATAGAGTTTTAAATATTTAATATGAGTTTGTGTTATCCACAAGGCGAGTATTGCGTATTTAAGATGTTTATTAATCACATTTGATGCTTATCGAGAAAATTGAACGATCTAGTCTTGTTGTGCTATCCACAAGGACGAACATTTTTCTTTTTTGAATTTATGGAAGTGCTAGGCTGGACTTAACTTAAATCATTTTAGTTTGGATGTGCACACACTTGACTATTATGATTTAAGAGGCAAAATAAAAGGAGTTACATGGTGATGTAATTGACAAGAGTTGACTACCTATTTATTTGTATATCGCTTGTTGTGCTATCCATAAGGTTATATACATTTGAAATGAGATCCTTATTCTCACTAGCAAATATTTAATTAGATGTTGCCGAACTATATAAGTGAGGGTAATATAGTTTGATAAAAATAGTGGGAGATACCAATTTAAAATAAAGACCTAAATTTTTTTGGTATGCAAAATTAATAAAATGAATGTTTGCTAAAAATGTCGTTTTTCACATGCAGAAGTTTAAAAATGTCAAAATCACTAATTTCACTGCGAAGCATATTTGATGCTAATAAGCTTACCGGACCGAATCATACGGACTGGCTAAGAAATCTGAGAATAGTTCTCACTGCTGAAAAGATTTCTTATATCCTAAATTCACCTGTCTCTGGAACTGTTCCAGAATCAGCATCTGAGGTAGAAATTGCCACAATTGTAAAGTGGCAAAATGACGCATCTGTGGCTCAATGCATCATGCTCGCATCCATGAATAACGAGCTTCAGCGTCAGCATGAAAATATGGATGTTCCTACTATGTTGCTTCACCTCAAAGAGTTGTATGGTGAACAAAGTAGGACTGTTAGATATGAGATATCTAAGGAGCTCTTCCGATCTCGGATGACCAAGGGCAAGGTGAACATAAAGGAACAAAAGAAACCTGATCCAGCTAGCAAAGGAATGTGCTTCTATTTCAATGAGCCGGATCATTGGAAGAGGAACTGTAAGAAGTTTCTGGCATAGAAGAAGCTTGGAGAAGCTTTGACTTCCAATTAAGGTTTGTTCATGATTGAAATTAATTTTTCAGAAAGTCAAAATTCTACTTGGGTATTGGATACCGGCTGTGGTTCTCACATATGTAATAATGTGAAGGGACTAGTCAAAAGTAGAAAGCTGAACAAGGATGAGATTGTCCTACGAGTGGAAAATAGAGCAAAGGTTGCTGCATTAGCTGTAGGCACTTATTGTTTAGCAATGCCTTCGGGCAAGTCCATTTATTTAAATAATTATTATTTTGTTCCGAATATTATTAAAAAAATTATGTCTATTTCTGTATTAGATATGGAAGGATATGACATTATTATAAAGAACAACAGTTGTTCAATTTATAAAAATAATGTTTTATATGGTATTTGAAATCTGCGAAATGGACTTTATATATTTGACTTGAATGAAAATATACTTCAAATAGAACAAACTAAGAAATAGAAAAGAGATGATGTTAATTATACATATATGTGGCACTGTAGACTCGTCATATTAATGAAACAAAATTATCCAAGTTGCATAATGATGGGCTCTTAGAGCTATCTGATTATGAATCATATCCAACTTATGAATCTTGTCTCATGGGTAAAATGACTAAATCTCCTTTCAGTGGAAAAAGAGAAAAAGTTACAGAGTTGTTAGCGTTGGTTCACACAGATGTTTGTGGACCTATGACAACGAATGCACGGGGTGGGTATTCTTATTTTATTACTTTCACTAATGATCAATCAAGATATGGATATGTGTATTTAATGAAATACAAATCAGAATCATTTGAAAAGTTCAAAGAGTTCAGAAGTGAAGTAGAGAAACAAACGGGAAAGAGTATTAAGATTCTTCAATTAGATCGAGGTGGTGAATACTTAAGTGGTGAGTTTCTCGATTGTCTCAAAGAAAATGGTATAATCTCACAATGGACTCCAACAGGTACACCACAGTTAAATCGAGTATCTGAAAGGAGAAATCGAACATTGTTGGACATGGTTTGATCCATGATGAGTTTTACCAATCTTCTAATATCATTTTGGAGTTATGCTCTAGAAGCGGATGCATATCTACTAAATAAGGTCCCCTTGAAATCCGTCCCCAAGACTCCATATGAGATGTGGACAGGGAGGAACCTTGTCTTAAGCATGTTAAGATTTAGGGATGTCCAGCTTATGTGCAAAAGTTTCAATATGATAAGCTTGAGACAAGATCAGATAAGTGCACATTTTGTGGAACATCCTAAAGAAAGTTTGGGATACTATTTCTACAATCCTACTGAGCAAAAGTTGTTTGTTGTGAAAAACGCTGCTTTCTTAGAAAATGAGTTTATCCTTGAAGGGGCTAGTGGGAGGAAATTAGATCTTGAAGACATTCAAGAACCACAAACCACTACAAATCAAGTGGATGAACCTGTCCAAGTAGAGACACCTACTGTACAACACCCTATTCGTAAATATAGAACGGTACTGAAGATACCTAAGAGGTATGGATTCGTCATAGAGGATGATGATGAGGTACACGTCATGAAGATGATGATCTATTGAATTACGAACAGGCTATGAGTAATAAAGACTCAGGGAAATGGTAGATGACCATAAAATCAAAATGGATCTTAGAAGCAATGCTCAAGTTCATTTGGATTTTACTTGCGGTTGCAGCTTATTATTACTAAATCTGGCAAAATGGACGTGGAGACGCCCTTCCTCAAATATACAATATTAGAGGAGAATGTATGTATGATACAGCCAGATGGATTTGTATCAATAGTTGAAGCAAATCATGTATATGAGCTACAACAATCCATTTATGGATTGAAGCAAGCTTCTCGTAGATGGAACATTCGTTTTGATGAGACAATCAAAGAGTTTGATTTTATCAAAAATGAGGTTGCTCCATGTGTGTACAAGAAGGTTTGTGGGAGCGTTGTCTCATTCCATGTATTATATGTTAATGTTATATTACTGATAGGGACTGAAATTCCTATGCTATAATCGATCAAAATAAAGTTGTCTAAACATTTCTCCATGAATGATTTGGGTAGAACATCCCACATTAGGGATATAAATCTGTATTTAAAGATTTAAAAAGATTGTTCGACTTAACCCAAGGAAACGTATATTCATTAGATGCTAAAGGCATTTAGCATGACAAACTCCAAAAAATATCTCATGATGATGAGCCATGGAGTGAATCTCTCTAAAATTGTCCTCAATAAAAGAGAGATCGCATGAGCTACTATCATGTATGTAATGAAATATACGAGACTTAATGTTGATCAGTCATATTATGGAGAAGATCACTGTGAGACAGTGATAAACATCTTAAAGTACTTAACTGACTAAGGATGTCATCATATCACATGATGAGTCTGAATTACACTAGAGTGCTAAACAGACTCAAGTTTTCAGACTAACCAAGATGACAACAAATCCACTTTAGGGTAAGTCATTACCTTGAAAGGTGGTGCAGTGAATTGGAAAGGTTCCAAACAGCAAAAGGTTGCTGAGTTAGTGACAAAGACAAAGTATATAACTGTAAGTGAAGCTGCAAGTTGATGTTTCGGATGAAAAGTTCATTACAGAACTAGGAATAGTTCATAAGTCTCATCTTGAATCCGAACATGTGTTGCAGCACTTTGATTAAAGAAATTATTGAAAGAAGAGCATGTAAACTCTCAAGATAACATTGCAGATCCATTTACTATAGCTTTAACATAACAGCAGTTTGATCGTCACTCAGAGAAGAAGGGTATGAGATACTATGGCGATTGACTTTAGTGCAAGTGGGAGATTGAAAGTAGTATGGATACAAGCCAATCATGTGTGATGATAAAGTATATAGTTTGGAGACAATCTTATTTATTTATTAATAAAAATATTTATTTATTAAAGGCATTTAATTATCTACATGGTTCTGTTTTTATAATATGTAAATAACCCATAGTTTTAAGCAATGCTTTTAGAATCATGATGATGATCATGCTAATGAGATCTAAATTCTTAGAAAGCTTTAAAACTAAAATAGTTTCCAATCGTGGGATTACTAAAAAGGGGATTAGTAAATCTGGATAGATTGGTACATATGTTGTTTGCTCATTGGATGAGGATGATTGATCTCATGATCATTTATGTGGAGACACTAAAGCAAGTATGTAGGTGCTTATTGGAGAATAAGTTCACTGAACGTGACTCGCTATGTAATACCTAATGGAGTTTTACTCGCCTGTCAATAGGAATTCCTAATGTGATAGTAGTACAAGTGATCCTTGGACTTTAGATCATCATAATATCTTGTATGTAATGAATTATACTTTGACTTATTCCTTAAAGCCCTTTAGGGTATATAAAAGGGTATGCTTGGGTATAATGAGTTACATATGGAGATAATGAATGATCAATAAAGAATCTACCACCTCTAGTAAAAGAGGAGATATGTCCTATGTGATTCGTTAAATAACAACCCAGGAATCCTTGGCCAAGGTGGAATGAAATTAGAAAGGAGTTTCTAATTTGCATTATTTGGAGTTGTGTATTTTCTAATCGAAATACATATAATTGAATAAAATAAGACTTGACAGTAAATCCATGTCTTATATTTAATTGGGACATTGTATGGTGGAAGGATTGAATTGTATGGTAACTATTTACTCACAGGTTCTTTTATGATTAATATTGAAATCTATATTATATGGAAAGTCGTTGATCGCTAGGGAGGCTTATCCCTATTGTAGAATAAATATTATTTATTTAAATAGATTATTAGTTTAATTTATTTATTTAAATAAGATTAGAATTGTTCTAATTGATTTATTCACAACTGGTTTAATATGGAGAACCTAAAGGGTCACACCATAAAAGGAAGAATAATTATTTAAGAAGATAATGGCATAATCGTAATAATGCATTAAGTATAATTAATTTAATCTATGGTGATAGAATAAATTAAATTGCTTAATGTTTATTATTTAATATTTTGAAAAATTTTAAATATAAATTAATAAGAGGAGTCTTATTAACATTATTACAATTATTATTATTTTAATTTCTAAAGTAGTTTAGTAATTAAATATTAGTACTCTCATTTATTTCTAATAAGATTAGGAGGCAAATTAATTAAATGAATTTAATTAATTATTCCCAATGTGGTGGGAAGCCTAAATTAATTAAAAGAGTTTAATTAATTAAATGAAATCCCATGTCTAATAGGATTAGAAGGGTTGACCAATATCTATATAAGAGGTGTCTTATAATAGATATCAGTTGATGAAATTCTAATTATTGGAGAGTACTCCTTTTCTATAGAGGATAGAAAACTAAGCCAACCACCCTCTTTCTTGATAATTCATCTTCCTTGGTGGATCACCTCTAGAAGCCAAACACTTGGGTGGCTAACGTTGATCAAAGGAAGGAATCTAACTCGGAAATTCAAGGAGATCACGAAGAACAAGGAGTTGAACTCGTACCTGTGAAAGCTTCGTTCTACAAAGGTATGATTCCGAACTTCTTATTTATCGTTTTAAATTAATAATTTGCATAAAGGATGATCCGGGTGATGGTTTTGTATAATTTTTTTTAAACTCTGATATACCATGCTTCCGCTAATTTTTGCAATTTGATTGTGTCACGATTTCGTACAAACCCAACAATTATCACGGTTGGTTCACATTCATAATTTTCCACATCCCCAATTGTCTCCTCGATGTCGCCTTCTTTCATTTCATCTAGTTGCATGTGCACTTCTCGCTCTCCATCAGTTTCAGTATACAATTCATAGCACCAAGTATTCTGAGGGCCTTTGCTCACGGCTTCAAACATTTGAGGTTCTTGATTCTGAAGATTTTGAATTTCTATCCCTTGCTCAATCACCTCCTCCTTCATTAAAGCCATGCTGATTTGCTCCGCCCAATTCTGAAGATTCTCAATCGACTTCGCTTGCTCAATCAAGATCTCCTTTGTTGATACTATGGAATTTCCCCACAAACTTTCCAATCTTGCCTTTTCTGTTTCAGCCTCAGAATCCGTGTACTGAGTCTCCTTGGTTGGGGTATTGTTGATTTGTGCCATTTGGTTCTGAAAATTTTTGTTCGATATTTCCTGGCTCTTAATCATCTCCTCTTGGTTTGCTAAGACCCTATACATGAAGTCCTTTGTTGACTGTTCTCTTTGTAAACACAGAGATTGATATGTGGGGTCTGGTTCATATATTGGACTTTGCTAACAGTATTGGTTTTGATAATAGCTCGCTGAAGAGTTTGGGTGATACTCCAAATCTTGGTGATAATTGGAATACTCGTGGTTGAAGTAATCACTCCCATACTGCTCTTGTCCATAACTGATGGGATCCTAATGGCTCATATAGTTTCCAGCACCATAATCATAAGTAATTACTGGCTCTCGACTCTGTTGGGCTGTAACACTGTCCAACTTTCTCGAGAGATCCTCTAGCTGTGCTGATAATGTTGCAATTGGGTTGAGTCCATCAGTGTATGTTTCCTTTGGGTGATCATTCCTCGTGTAAAACCATGGATAAGCGTTGAGATCTATTGTACCTGAAAAGAGAATATAGGAAGAGAATTAAAACAAAATAAAAATATTTAAATTAAGACTAATTTGATTGAAGCTATTGTTGGCAAAAATTTATCAAATTAATTCCCCGGCAACGGCGCCAAAAACTTGTTGGTCGTTTTACCGATCAATATATTCGTGCAAGCATACACAGTCAACAAGTAATAAAGATTAAGTACAAATATCGTTCCCACGGAGAATTAAATAATAAAAGTTCGCCAAACCACTAGCCCATAACCATCTCAGTCTTATTTAAACGAGCGATATAGTGTTTTAATTAAAAACTAAATAAGTAAACTTAAACTAATTAACCCTAGAGTAAAGTTAGATAATGAAGACATGAGATCTCAACTTCCCCTAATGATTCATCTAAATCAACATACTCCCAGTTAGGTCAAATTAATCATCACAGATTGTTAGTCGAGAACACGAAAGTGAGATAAGGCCATCTTTCAATGCACCTAATCCATATCACATACAATCCACAGATGATAGAACGCACAGGAACACCCACATTACCTAAACCACTATATGTCTATGCGGTCTACAAATAATTAAGGTTTAAGTCCAGGTTCTCAATTAACTACGAGTGGCGCTTCGGTATATGTCTATCCTAAGCACAACTCATACGTCTAACGCCATGTAGACATACAATCACAAGCTACTATGATTAGATCTAAACCCACATTTCGTTTTTCAAGTCCATATAGGTTATCACAGTAATTGGTAGCTAATCAATTAAGCAATGAAAGCATGAATCGTAACAAACAATCTCATAGCAATAAATAAGACCAATATGGAAGCATATCAATATAAACTACTCAAAAGTTTCCATTGAAATCTCAAAATAGAGTTTAAGATATCATAATGAAGCACATCTATCATCCACAAGTTGAATACACATTATGAGATTACAAATAGAGAGCAAACAGAGTATAAAGATAGAAAAATGCAAATCTGAGTTCTCAAGCTCCAATATTGAATCTTCAATGCTCTCCACTTGTTTCAATCTTCTTCTCTAATTAAACGTAGGGTTCTACTCTAATCTAACCTAATCTAATCAAGAGAAGAAGAGAATATGTAATCTAATCTAACCTACAGGTGGAATCCCCTTTAATCTACTCCTATGCTTCTATCTCTAAGCCATAATATGAATGCCCCCCTATATTTTCTTCAAATCTCACTCTTTAATAAAAAAGTCAAGTCTAGTCACGTTCAGGAGTGGCGTGATCGCGCTGGGAATGGCCTGGAATTGGGTGCGGGCGCGCTGGAAGCAAATATTAGATTTTTGGCCTGGGGACGGGATGGGACGGGCGCGGCCACGCCGGAATCAAGGCTAATAGGCCCGCGGCCGCGCATCATGCAGGTTATCTCAAACTTAAGGCAAAAATTAAGCAGAAACTGAGTGCCACATCATTTCATTTAGCAGACGAGGCTGACGAGGGGAGTTTCCTTTTGTTTTTTTCTTTTTTTTTCAAATTAAACTACTCATTAGGTTCCATTGAAACCCCAAAATAAGTTTAAGTCATAAATGACTCAAATATATCATCCACAAGTTGAATACAAATTATAAGATTATAAATAGGAAGCAAGAGATTATAAAGATAAAAAATTCAAATCTGAGTGCTCAAGTTCCTTTGTTGAATCTCCAATGGAATCCACTTGCTTTAATCTTCTTCTCTTGTCAAACCCTAGAAAACTAACTAACTAAATCTAACCTAATCTACTCCTAACCTAATCTAGACAAGAAATTGAAAGAGAAAAGGAAAGGAAGAACTAGGGCTAGGGCTCCCTGAAGGGGATGAGTATTCTATCTCTCTCTCTCTATATGAATGCTGCCCTCATTTGCTTCAAATCTCACTCTTTAATGAAAAAGTCAAGTCTGGTCACGTTCAGGAGTGGCGCGGCAGCTCTAGGAATGGCCTAGAATTGGGCGCGGTCGCGCTGGAAGCAAATATAAGATTTTTGGCCAGGGGACGGGCGCGGCAGTGCCCAAAATACACTACAAACTGGCGAGGCCGCGCCGCTGGAATTCTTCTGCAGTGCACTCTGGTAGAACGACCATAACTTTTGATTTGGGAGGAGTTACTGGGGCCTGCCATGTGTCAAATCAAAGCTATCGAAAAGATCTACAACTTTTACTCTTCGAGCATTGAGAAATAATGGATGGATGAAGGTCTAAATTGGGCTTGAAGTGACAGCTGTGCAATGGCAACCCAAAACTGTGAAGTTCAACGTCCGTTGGTTGGTAAAAAGGTCATAACTCTCGCCTTCGAACTTCGATTGAGATGATTCAAGATATTTCGAAAAGCTTAGAAGACACTCTACAATATGACCCAAGTTCCAATCCAAGAACATGAAATGAACATAAAAGCCCAAACGACGTCCGGATTGCAATTTCCTTTCCTTTTAGCTTCAAATGCCACCAAGAGAGTTCCCAATATGAAAACTACAGAAAAAAGCAAAAATGCATGAAAAGCTAATATAACACATGAGTTTAAGCAACAAAAGAAGTGAGTTTATATCTAAATAAGTGGTTATAAAACCACTTATCAACAGTCGAGGAGTTTTCCGCTACAAAAACCCCCTGATAATCACCATAAATAATCGCCTTAAGATGCGATCCCTAACTCTATGGTCATCAGGAAGAGGCTCAAGTAAAGCCCAACTCTAGGCATCTATACTCAAGGGACCAGATCTGACCGTCCGACCCTTGATCGTCGTAGCAGGAATTCCCAGCAAGGATCGAACAGTAGTGGGTGTGATGTCAGCCACGACAGGTACTGGCTCACCCTCGAACTCAATGCCGGTGATGAACCTCTAATCTATAGGGGTCATCATCACCTCGCAGTCTAACAAATGAAGAGACTGAGTCTGGTGGAACCAGCACTTAGACAAAGCTCTCATATAACCCCAGGGGCAACGGCGGGGAAGAATAGAGAAGAAGGCCTGAAACCCCCAACCGTCAACTATATCCCTATACTCCTGGTGCAAAGTATGGTAGAGGGAGTGCACGTTGAACCAGTTCCCTCTGGGCTGCGTAAAGCCGGGAACCTACATTAAAAGCCAACCCATATCAAAAACCTGTGCCCCGAGAATGGCAAAAGAAAGAAAGAGAATCCAGAAAGAAGAAAACTTCAAGTCACCTTGTTGGCATGGAGAAATCTCGATGGATGACGACTCAAGTCTCTCAGCAACTCCTGGGTCGGTACAACAATGCCAGGAAGCTCCATACGTGGGGCCTGAGCTGGGGCAAGAGCAGCAAAAGGAGCATTCTCTTCATCAATATCAATCGGCTGCTTGTCCTGTGCTAGACGAATCATCGACTCTGCTAATCTACGAAGCGGTCGAGCTGGACGTGGCTGAGGAACATCAGAAGCTCGCTTCCGTCTAACGCCTGAAACTACCCAGCTAGCATTACCGAGTCTTTCTTGGTCCATCACCTGGACAAAGTCTCCAAATCACCTCAGAAAAGGTGTGGTAAGCCTAAAACCTGTGGCTTATTAATTTAAATCAGTACTTTATGCATTTCTAAGTCCTAAAACATGCATGGGTCAGTCAAAAATCCCCAATATTGTCAAAAATGCATGTTTTTCAAAAACTAAATCCTAAAAACGTGCACGGGTTGGTCAAAAATCCCCAGTAGAGTCAAAATTGCATGTTTATTAAATGCTCGGGCTTTTGAAAAACTTTTGCCAAATTCTCCTTTGTAAAATGCACTGTCCACATGCACACAGGCATGTTTAGGTGGCCATTCTGTAGCACACCTTCCTAAAATTAGGAACAGTTCATATTTATGAAATAAAATCAAAAGTAAACCTCACATAGTAGCCAAATTACGATGGACATTTTCAGTTGAAAATCCAGGCTCACTAGGCCTCAAAAAGGATGAGTAAACTGATCAAAAAGAGTAAAATATGACTGTCTCAGAATCTAAATTTTCTTATATAAAAATGTGCATTACAGTGAAATATACATACATATGTAGTTAGAAATATTTTAGCAAGTCATATAAGCATACATTTTTGATACATTGCGTCTAAAAGCACCCTACGTGGTTTATATGCTTTTAATTGTCAAAACTTGTGAAAAAAGGATGTAAATCGTTACCCGCGATGCGCTGAACTCGTGGAAGCTGACGAAATCTGAAAAAGGCTGCCCGAACTCCTTAGATCTGAAAAAGAAAATTGGATTTCGTTTGAAACTCGATATGAAACTGATTTCAAATGAATTCCCGCAACAAATATAAAACTACAGGTAGAAACGGGCCCACCTGCGGCTGCCGCACCATTACGTGTGGTTCCCCAAGGTGGGCCCCGCTCCCTCTGGCTCGGTTCGATTCGAGTTGAAACGGAATTTATATGAGCTAAGAACTGAGAATAAATCGCTACGCGATTGAGCGGTTTGTCCTGAAATCCTGCGTTTAAGCAGCGTAATCCTGACAGAAAAGGGAACTCCCTCAAAACCCTTTGTATTCATTCCGAAGCAATGTCTGGGGATCAATGGTGAAGAATGATGAAAAACTGTCGAAAAAGTGGGTAAAATTGCTGAAAACTGCCACTTTCGAAGCATCGAGTATATACCGGTGACAGTTCAGCCGTTGGCACAACCCCAGAGAAGCATCGGGTACAAACTGATGACAGTTTAGTTATTGGCACAACCCCAGTGAAGCGTTGGGTACTGACCGATGATAGTTCAGCTGTTGGCACAACCCCAGCGCAGAATCGGGTACTGACCAATGACAGTTCAGCCATTGGCACAACCCCAGCGAAGCGTCGGGTACAGACCGGTGACAGATCAGCCGTTGGCACAACCACAGTGAAGCATTGGGTACTGACCGATGACAGTTCAGCCGTTGGCACAACCCCAGGAAAGCGTCGGGTACTGACTGATGACAGTTCAGCCATTGGCACTACCCCATCAAATCGTCGGGTACAGACTGGTGACAGATCATGCCGTTGGCAAAACCCCAACGAAGCATCGAATACTGATCAATTATAATTCAGCCATCGGCACAACCCCAGCGAAGCATCGGGTACTGATCGATGACAGTTCAACCGTTGGCACAGCCCCAGCGAAGCATCGGGTATAGACCAGTGACAGATCAGCCGTTAGCACCACCCCAGCGAAGCATCAGGTATTGACTGATGATAGTTCAGGCGTTGGCACAACCCCAGCGAAGCATCGGGTACTAACTGATGAAAGTTTAGCCATTGTCACAACCCCAGCAAAGCATCGGGTACTGACCGATGATAGTTCAACCATTAGCACAACCCCAGTGAAGCGTCGGGTGCTGACCAATGACAGTTCAACCATTAGCACAACCCCAGCGAAGCAACAGGTACTGACCTAGTTCAGCCATTGGCACAACCCCAGTGAAGCATTGGGCACTGACCGATGACAGTTCAGTCGTTGGCACAACCCCAGCGAAGCGTTGGGTACTGACCGATGACAGTTCAGCCGTTGGCATAACCCCAACGAAGCGTTGGGTACTGACCGATGACTAGTTCAGCCGTTGGCACAACCCCAGTGAAGCTTCAGGTACTGACCGATGATAGTTCAGCCGTTGGCACAACCCCAGTGAAGCATCGAAAATTGACCGATGACAGTTCAGCCGTTGGCACAAATCCAGTGAAGCGTCGGGTACAGACCAGTGACAGATCAGCCGTTTGTATAACCCCAGCGAAGCGTTGGGTACAGACCGGTGACAGATCAGCCGTTTGCACAACCCCAGCGAAGCAACTGGTACTGACCGATGACAGTTCAGCTGTTGGCACAACCCCAGCGAAGCATCGGGTACTGAACGATGACAGTTCAGCCATTAACACAACCCTAACGAAGCGTTGAGTAAAGACCGGTGATAGATCAGCCGATGGCACAACCCAAGCAAAGCATTGGGTACTGACCGATGACAATTTAGACGTTGGCATAACCCCATCGAAGCATCAGGTACTGACCGATAACAGTTCAGCCGTTGGCTTAACCCCAGCAGGTACAGACCGGTGATAGATCAGCCGTTAGCACAACCCCAGCGAAGCATCAAGTACTGACAGATGACAGTTCAGCCATTGGAACAACCCTAACGAAGCATCGGGTACTGATCGATGACAGTTCAGCCATTGGCACAACCCCAGCGAAACATTGGGTATAGACCGGTGACAGATCAGCCGTTGGCACAACCCCAGCAAAGCATCGGGTACAGACCGATGATAGTTCAGTGTTGGTCGGAAAACCGATCACTAAACACGAGCAGGTATACGCGGTCTAACAAGTAATACAGTGATAAGAAAAGTGTCGTACCCACGAGGAACTATCACTAATATTTACCAAATACCAACTTTGTATCGCTTTAGTCTTATTCGAACAGTAAACTAATAGGAGTGCGGTTAAACTAGTTATAACTAATTATTAAAGCAAGTAAACGGATAACGAATGGTAATCGAAGGAATTACAAGCTAAGGTTACAACTTCACCCCACACAGGCATTCTATCGAACACCTGGCGTGCTATGCTTCATCAAACTTCCTACCCTTCTCTCTTTGGTCTTAATGGTCACTACAGTTTGTCGACCGAGAACACACAGGTGCTCATACACCTCTGTCGAGGTATGCACAAACATATCCTCTCCAGATCCACCCGAAAGGGAATAGAACAGAAAAGAACATCCAAACTAAGTGATAATCCTACACATGTCTATGCGAATTAACCTAACAAGGATTTAAGCATAAGTTCTCAATTAGGTCACACGTGGCACACAGATATATGTCTATTCTACGCACAACTTATGCAGTCGAAACCCATAATCACATGCCAATATATTTAGGTGTAAATCTACAATTCTTCTTTCGATATCATATAGATTACCAAAATCATCACTAATGTCTTAGTGAGAATCATTAAGCATGAATATATTAAACCAAACCATATGGTGCCAACCAAAGAGAGAAGACAGTCAATTTAACTAACAAAGGGTTCCATTATAACCTTAGAGCCAATACTTAGTTCATAGCTATTGAACAAAATATAAGTAGCAATAAAGACAACATTTATAGATTACAAAAATAGAGGAAATGAATGGACAAGAATAAACTCTGTCAAGGCTCTTCAGTCTCCAAGCATTTCGCTCCTTTCAAGCTCTCTAATCCGTGTAGCTCACTGCTCTTGTTGCTCCAAGGAAAACCCAAACTTTACCCTAATCTACCTAATCTATATTTACAAACATTACCCAATAACTAGAGAGAGAAAGTACAAAAGAGATCTAATCTATCCTAAGCTAAGCTAACCGATTCTATCCCAGTCTTCTTTCTCTCCTCCCTCTTCTCGCCTCCTGGCAGAGGCTCTCTCCCTGTCTATATATCTGTTTTTGTCCTTTTTCTAGGTCAAAAGCAAGCCTTTTCTGCCTGGGCACCGGAGGTCGCGCTGCAGCGCGGGCAATCAGCTTATAAGTGGCGCTGCGGCACCATATTAAAATCAAAAGACCGGAGGTCGCGCTGCAGCGCGAGCCCATAAAGGAACTGTGGCGCTGCAGCGCCAGGATGACATCAGCAAGGACCAGGGGCGGCGTCGCGGTGCGAGATTAAGACTAGACATTGGCGCTGCGGCGCCAGTGTATGTAAATTGTCCGTTTTGTCCCCTAAAAGCTAGAAAAGTCCTGTAAAGCCTGCAAAACATCGGTTAAGCATATTAATACAATAAACATATAAAACTATATAAAAACTACGACGATCAGGCAACTATTTAAGCCATAAGGTATCCGATTTGCGGGTATAAATCCCACTCATCAAATACCCCCAAACTTAAGTCTTTGCTTGTCCTCGAGCAAACTATCTAACACAAACTCACAATAGAAAACACACGCGAAATAAAAATATCACTGTATACAAGCATCATGGCTTCTAAGCTCGATCATGGCTACTCCCAAAGAACTGGGCAAACACAGATATAAGTAAGAGTTCATTCAGCTTCAAGCATAAGACTGTATTCGATCCATTCTACGTGTGTGTGCGGGGACCAACCATCCTAACTAATCATTGCTCAAATAAGTTCGCACAGTCGATTGTTAATACCCATATGCACACTCCGTAACTTAAACATTCAACAAGCATTAAGAATAAGACGCAATTGCAGACAAGGATCAAAAGATTCTAGCATAAAGAAAGTAAAATCTGACTCGGACAGTACTTAATTACCTTAGGCTAATCAGAGCTACCCATTAATGAGCTTTTGATCAGTGACTCCCAAGCCAGACGGCTTTAGGGCACTAGGCGTGGAACACCCCTATGAATCTAATAACTCGAGCAGCAAAGGCCACGTAATCAACATAAGCCAAATTAGACTTTACGAAATCTGAAGATTATTTGGCGAGTGCATTTTATGCTCCATCTCAACATCGGTCTTGCGTTTATGGATGAGTGCGTTTTACCCTCCATCTCGACCCACCGCAAGACTTTCGATATTCAATCTTCTTTTCAATTTTTTTTTACAACATGCCAGAATCCAAGATCCAAAACTGTATATGCGTCGAAGTCTTTTATTACCTTGTAACAATGAAAGTTTATAAGAGTGAACATACTCCCAAAGCAATAAATAGGCGAACTAAATTCAAAAAATAACTAGTTAGCCCAGTCGGTCGGTGCTTGCTAAAAAGGACGGATCAATAACAGTCTCAACTTATCGATTAAACAACCCTTAGCTCATACATGCTTGACACGACTCTAAGAGATAAGCATAATTACATGACGATTGTCATTAGCCACAATCAAAAAATTAGTGAAAAATATACCACCCTTGCATAAAAGCAGCTCAAAATAGGGTAATAAAGCCATTAACATGGCACAAGCATATAAATCTGTAAAAGCCCCAAAAAGATGGCTAAAAACCACAAACATGCTAATAATAACCAAAGCGTTAATAAATAACCACAAACTGTTCATGGCATCCATCATAATAAACCCAAAACATAATACCGCAGTTCAAAACGACTGCACTACAATCCTGATAAAAACCTAAGCAAAGTACTAAAATAGCAAACTATCATGGCAATAGACAGAAATAAAACAGATAATAAACCATAACACCCCCAAACTTAAGGTGAGCAATGCCCTCATTGCTAAACATATATCACTCTAACCAAAAAGGCTTCCCTGAAGTCTGGTCACTCGGCAGCAGCAGCGTCCTCGTCAGCTTCGGCGGGCGGTGATGGTGGAGGGTATGGTGGGAAGACAGGAGGCTCTGGGAAATGGAATGGCATAAACTCAGAATCCTCGCCACTATACACGGTGTATATGCTCTGCATCGTGTTGACCAGCTCAGCCTGATATTGCATCGCTATGTCTTGCCTCAAGGCCACCGCTGCTATGTGCCTCTGCTGCCTCTGAGCATTAGCATCCTGGTTCTGATGTAGCAGAGTGAGGGATGCCATGATTTCTGTCAGTAGCCCCTGTGAAGCTGGGCCTGCATCTGGTGGCTGCGAAGGCTCTGCTGTAGGAGGTGGCTCAGTAGGTGGCCCGAATCCTTCGCCTCTAACATGAGAAATAGCCCCGTCCCACACATCGAAGCATGAGATGGTCTGATGGTCAATGACTGACATGGGCGGCAAAGCTATCTCTTCTTGCCCCCAATGGATACCTGCCCTCTTACACAGTCGGGTGATCAAGGATGGATGTGGAAGTCCCGTAGAGATATTGCTCTTGATTGCCTTTATGATGGACTCATGGATGAGAACTCCGATGTCCACGTTTAGACCCGTGACAATGGCAAATAATAGGATCGCTCTATCGTTAGTCACGTTGCTCAGGTGACGAGTCGGGATCATGTTGGCACAAATAAAGCTGAACCATGCCTTCCCATAGCGACTGAGTGCAGCATGCGGGAAACTGGTCCTCTCACCCGTGAAGTCATTTGTCTTCCATGTAGTCCCGGGCTTGCAGAGCCTCCTAACAATATCCTCGAGGTCATAGCTGCGGAGTCCCTGCTCCATATAGTCCTTACCCTCGAAACCGGGCGTCGCGAACAGTGCATTGATGGCTTGGCTTCCAAACGCCACTGACCGCCCCCTAACTTGAACAACAGCAGGACCTTCGGGACTAGCATTTGCATAGAACTCTCTAACTACAGATACAATGGCCGACTCAGGAGGTTTTGTGAAGTGCACCCACTGGCGACCCGCAATCATTGCTAACAACTCGCCATCCTTTGTTTTGTCAGGCCTCAAACCCCGTTCAGGAATCAAATTTCGTGCGGCAAAGGAGCTTTTGTATCGTTTCCATGCCTCTTCGTTAACAAATTTGGTATTGTCCCATGCCGTTGGTGCTGCGGACGAGGAACTGCCGACACTCAGGCGTTGCCTTTTTGAAGCCATGTCAGAATTTGCAGCTGGTGTGGACAAAAACAGTACCTAAGAAATGCCACTCTCTATAGAAACAACCCTTAAAGAAATAGGCAGCAAATCCCCTATAAAACCCACTAATTGTAAGCCAAATCCGTCAAATTTCTCTATTAGGCAAATTATCAAACACCTTGTGTGCGTTCTGAAAATCCACTTGGACAGCCCTTGCTTGACAGTGCTCTTTCCCGATTTTCGTTAGTGGAAATCACCCAAATCACACAACAAGAAAAACACCAACAAAGCACCAACCCAACAATTCTATCAAAATATCTTAGTGACTGGTTGAAATCCAAATAAAATACCTTGAAGGGGGAAAAATCCTAGTTTGCTGCTTATCTTCTTTTGGATTCTCGCTTGACTTGAGGTTGGTCTGATTTTGTGTGAGTCGGCTATGTTATGCAGAGGGTGGGGGTTCTGTGGAGAAAAGTGACGGTTGGGTTGCTTGTACTGCCGATATGGGTCGAGAGAAATGGGAGGTAATGGGCACAACTGCTGGCTTCAGTTGCTTTTTAAAAACCAAAATTCGCTACCGGCGCTGCGGCGCGAGAATTCCTTCATTGATTGGCGCCGCGGCCCGACTTGGCAGTAGCTTTGTCTGATTTTGGCGCTGCGACGCGAGTCCCCTTTTGCTCCTGGGTGCTGCGGCGCCAGGATAGGAAATTTACATTTTTAGCATGGCGCTGCGGCGCGAAGTTCAGGGCATATGCTGGTGCTGCGGCGCTAGCCTTGTATCTGAGTTTTTCTGCACAAAAACCATGTATTAGACAACATATATTACACAGATAACATGCTAAGTAAACAACATGCTATATACTAAATTCTAACTAAGATATACACTAGCAACATACTAAATAACATGCTGCCTGCTATAATCACAAAAGCATACGCATTGGCAACGATGTTTACATGGTAAAAAGAAAAGACACAATATAAACTAGACATAAGTAAAGAAAACATAGAAAATTGATACTGAGATGGGGTTGCCTCCCCACCAAGTGCTTGTTTTAAAGTCGTCGGCTTGACTATACCGATGCCGCTCAATCCGGCTCATAAGCAAAATTGACCATTTCATGCCGCCTATTTGTCAATTCCTTAAAATTTGTGGCAGACATGGATGATTGATCATCCTCGTTTTCTTCACCCATCGGCACGAAGAATCTTTCACCACTGGAATTATCCACTAATTCGCCTTTTTCATCAAGTTGAAAGCGTTCTTTGTGCACTAGCGGGCCCTCCAGGGTTTCCACAATCGTGAGCGTGGTTTCCGGTTGTTGATTAGTCTTGACAATACAACCACTCTTTATCCTCTTTTCTCCAACTTCAGACTCCACCGGTTGGACGATTTGCACCTTGACATCTCCCTCAACAACTTTGTGAGACTCACCGCCTTCTCCTTGCGTATCCACCGTGCAATGCTCTACTGCTTCATCGTTGAGATCGGTTATGACCGGTAGATTGCCCTGCGATAGATTTATGATGGCATTGACGAGTTGTCCCAATTGATTTTTGAGGCTTTGCAATGCGGCGTCTTGGCATGCCATTCGAACCTCATTTCTTTCTATAAAGTTGGTGAGGAGCTCTTCAAGCCTTTTCTCTTCTATTAAGTCTGCCGAAAAGCTCTCATTGGGTTGGAATGTCACCTTATACTGCGGAGGAGATGGACATTCAAATTGATTCGGATAGGAGTAATTCGGATCATGATATTGCTCTTGACTATAGTCCCAAGAGTTCGGATAACCCTGACAGTTTGGATGATAGGAAATCTGTTGAATGTCATCTTGTTCCTGACAGTAGGCAGTCTGAGTGGACTCACACTCAAGATTATCAGAAAACCTCAAGACATTTGCAATTTGAGCTCGCAATTTCTCGAGTCCTTCCGAGTTTGGTTGTGTAGTCCTCTCATAAGGCCATTGATAACATTGATCGTCCATAACCTGTAAACTTAAAAACACAAAGGAAGATCAAACAAATAAAAGAAATATAAACACGTTCAAATTAAGACTAAATTGATTTAAATCAATATTGGACAATATTAGAATAATAGTTCCCCGGCAACGGCGCCAAAAACTTGTTGGTCGGAAAACCGATCACTAAACACGCGCAAGTATACGCGGTCTAACAAGTAATACAGTGATAAGAAAAGTGTCGTACCCACGAGGAACTATCACTAATATTTACCAAATACCAACTTTGTATCGCTTTAGTCTTATTCGAACAGTAAACTAATAGGAGTGCGGTTAAACTAGTTATAACTAATTATTAAAGCAAGTAAACGGATAACGAATGGTAATCGAAGGAATTACAAGCTAAGGTTACAACTTCACCCCACACAGGCATTCTGTCGAACACCTGGCGTGCTATGCTTCATCAAACTTCCTACCCTTCTCTCTTTGGTCTTAATGGTCACGACAGTTTGTCGACCGAGAACACACAGGTGCTCATACACCTCTGTCGAGGTATGCACAAACATATCCTCTCCAGATCCACCCGAAAGGGAATAGAACAGAAAAGAACATCCAAACTAAGTGATAATCCTACACATGTCTATGCGAATTAACCTAACAAGGATTTAAGCATAAGTTCTCAATTAGGTCACACGTGGCACACAGATATATGTCTATTCTACGCACAACTTATGCAGTCGAAACCCATAATCACATGCCAATATATTTAGGTGTAAATCTACAATTCTTCTTTCGATATCATATAGATTACCAAAATCATCACTAATGTCTTAGTGAGAATCATTAAGCATGAATATATTAAACCAAATCATATGGTGCCAACCAAAGAGAGAAGACAGTCAATTTAACTAACAAAGGTTTCCATTATAACCTTAGAGCCAATACTTAGTTCATAGCTATTGAACAAAATATAAGTAGCAATAAAGACAACATTTATGGATTACAAAAATAGAGGAAATGAATGGACAAGAATAAACTCTGTCAAGGCTCTTCAGTCTCCAAGCATTTCGCTCCTTTCAAGCTCTCCAATCCGTGTAGCTCACTGCTCTTGTTGCTCCAAGGAAAACCCAAACTTTACCCTAATCTACCTAATCTATATTTACAAACATTACCCAATAACTAGAGAGAGAAAGTACAAAAGAGATCTAATCTATCCTAAGCTAAGCTAACCGATTCTATCCCAGTCTTCTTTCTCTCCTCCCTCTTCTCGCCTCCCGGCAGAGGCTCTCTCCCTGTCTATATATCTATTTTTCTCCTTTTTCTAGGTCAAAAGCAAGCCTTTTCTGCCTGGGCACCGGAGGTCGCGCTGCGGCGCGGGCAATCAGCTTATAAGTGGCGCTGCAGCGCCATATTAAAATCAAAAGACCGGAGGTCGCGCTGCAGCGCGAGCCCATAAAGGAACTGTGGCGCTGCAGCGCCAGGATGACATCAGCTAGGACCAAGGGCGGCGCCGCGGCGCGAGATTAAGACTAGACATTGGCGCTGCGGCGCCAGTGTATGTAAATTGTCCATTTTGTCCCCTAAAAGCTAGAAAAGTCCTGTAAAGCCTGCAAAACATCGGTTAAGCATATTAATACAATAAACATATAAAACTATATAAAAACTACGACGATCAGGCAACTATTTAAGCCATAAGGTATCCGATTTGCGGGTATAAATCCCACTCATCAAATACCCCTAAACTTAAGTCTTTGCTTGTCCTCGAGCAAACTATCTAACACAAACTCACAATAGAAAACACACGCGAAATAAAAATATCACTGTATACAAGCATCATGGCTTCTAAGCTCGATCATGGCTACTCCCAAAGAACAGGGCAAACACAGATATAAGTAAGAGTTCATTCAGCTTCAAGCATAAGACTGTATTCGATCCATTCTACGTGTGTGTGCGGGGACCAACCATCCTAACTAATCATTGCTCAAATAAGTTCGCACAGTCGATTGTTAATACCCATATGCACACTCCGTAACTTAAACATTCAACAAGCATTAAGAATAAGACGCAATTGCAGACAAGGATCAAAAGATTCTAGCATAAAGAAAGTAAAATCTGACTCGAACAGTACTTAATTACCTTAGGCTAATCAGAGCTACCCATTAATGAGCTTTTGATCAGTGACTCCCAAGCCAGACGTCTTTAGGGCACTAGGCGTGGAACACCCCTATGAATCTAATAACTCGAGCAGCAAAGGCCACGTAATCAACATAAGCCAAATTAGACTTTACGAAATCTGAAGATTATTTGGCGAGTGCATTTTATGCTCCATCTCAACATCGGTCTTGCGTTTATGGATGAGTGCGTTTTACGCTCCATCTCGACCCACCGCAAGACTTTCGATATTCAATCTTCTTTTTAATTTTTTTTTTTTACAACATGCCAGAATCCAAGATCCAAAACTGTATATGCGTCGAAGTCTTTTATTACCTTGTAACAATGAAAGTTTATAAGAGTGAACATACTCTCAAAGCAATAAATAGGCGAACTAAATTCAAAAAATAACTAGTTAGCCCAGTCGGTCGGTGCTTGCTAAAAAGGACGGATCAATAACAGTCTCAACTTATCGATTAAACAACCCTTAGCTCATACATGCTTGACACGACTCTAAGAGATAAGCATAATTACATGACGGTTGTCATTAGCCACAATCAAAAAATTAGTGAAAAATATACCACCCTTGCATAAAAGCAGCTCAAAATAGGGTAATAAAGCCATTAACATGGCACAAGCATATAAATCTGTAAAAGCCCCAAAAAGATGGCTAAAAACCACAAACATGCTAATAATAACCAAAGCGTTAATATATAACCACAAACTGTTCATGGCATCCATCATAATAAACCCAAAACATAATACCGCAGTTCAAAACGACTGCACTACAATCCTGATAAAAACCTAAGCAAAGTACTAAAATAGCAACCTATCATGGCAATAGACAGAAATAAAATAGATAATAAACCATAACACCCCCAAACTTAAGGTGAGCAATGCCCTCATTGCTAAACATATATCACTCTAACCAAGAAGGCTTCCCTGAAGTCTGGTCACTCGGCAGCAGCAGCGTCTTCGTCAGCTTCGGCGGGCGGTAATGGTGGAGGGTATGGTGGGAAGACAGGAGGCTCTGGGAACTGGAATGGCGTAAACTCAGAATCCTCGCCACTATACACGGTGTATATGCTCTGCATCGTGTTGACCAGCTCAGCCTGATATTGCATCGCTATGTCTTACCTCAAGGCCACCGCTGCTATGTGCCTCTGCTGCCTCTGAGCATTAGCATCCTGGTTCTGATGTAGCAGAGTGAGGGATGCCATGATTTCTGTCAGTAGCCCCTGTGAAGCTGGGCCTGCATCTGGTGGCTGCGAAGGCTCTGCTGTAGGAGGTGGCTCAGTAGGTGGCCCGAATCCTTCGCCTCTAACATGAGAAATAGCCCCGTCCCACACATCGAAGCATGAGATGGTCTGATGGTCAATGACTGACATGGGCGGCAAAGCTATCTCTTCTTGCCCCCAATGGATACCTGCCCTCTTACACAGTCGGGTGATCAAGGATGGATGTGGAAGTCCCGTAGAGATATTGCTCTTGATTGCCTTTATGATGGACTCATGGATGAGAACTCCGATGTCCACGTTTAGACCCGTGACAATGGCAAATAATAGGATCGCTCTATCGTTAGTCACGTTGCTCAGGTGACGAGTCGGGATCATGTTGGCACAAATAAAGCTGAACCATGCCTTCCCATAGCGACTGAGTGCAGCATGCGGGAAACTGGTCCTCTCACCCGTGAAGTCATTTGTCTTCCATGTAGTCCCGGGCTTGCAGAGCCTCCTAAAAATATCCTCGAGGTCATAGCTGCGGAGTCCCTGCTCCATATAGTCCTTACCCTCGAAACCGGGCATCGCGAACAGTGCATTGATGGCTTGGCTTCCAAACGCCACTGACCGCCCCCTAACTTGAACAACAGCAGGACCTTCGGGACTAGCATTTGCATAGAACTCTCTAACTACAGATACAATGGCCGACTCAGGAGGTTTTGTGAAGTGCACCCACTGGCGACCCGCAATCATTGCTAACAACTCGCCATCCTTTGTTTTGTCAGGCCTCAAACCCCGTTCAGGAATCAAATTTCGTGCGGCAAAGGAGCTTTTGTATCGTTTCCATGCCTCTTCGTTAACAAATTTGGTATTGTCCCATGCCGTTGGCACAACCCCAGCAAAGCATCGAGTACTGATCGATGACAGTTCAGCCGTTGGCACAACCCCAGTGAAGCGTCGGGTACTGACTGATGACAGTTCAGTCGTTGGCACAACCCCAGCGAAGCGTCGGGTATAGACCGGTGACAAATCAGCCGTTGGCACAACCCCAGTGAAGCATCGGGTACTGACCGATGATAGTTCAGTCGTTGTCACAACCCCAGCGAAGCGTTGGGTACTAACCAATGACAGTTCAGTCATTGGCACAACCTCAGCGAAGCGTCGAGTACTGACCGGTAATAGTTCAGCCGTTGGGTCAACACCAATGACGTCTCAGCCGTTAGCGCAACCCCCGCGAAACATCGGGAGTTGATCTAGTGACGGAAGTAATATATTAATCCATCCTCAATGATGGAATCTGTTATTCACATCCTCACAGGGAGTACCAAGAAGGATTGGTGTTTTAACCCCCTGTTGCAAACTTCGGTGTAAATTTTCATCAAGATAGGTATCTAAAGCACACACTGAGGTACTCGGTAACCGAGATGTATCCCCAAAAAAAAAACCGACAGAAAGATACGACGACACCAGCCGAGATGGAAAATATGCCTTGTGAAACGTCTCGACAGACATGGGAAACCATTGGTCTCAAACCAAGGTAGCATCAATAATATCATCTTCATCAGAGTTGGCAGGCTCATCACGGGTAACGTCATCCTCAGTAGAATGCGATGAAAATAATCTGTGATAGCCTAACTCTGATAACCTGTTAGTGGTTATCCTACCAGTAATCATCTGACAGTGCCGCCCCAAGGGATATCATGAATAACGTTATTCCCAGCAGAAGCTAACGTAATCAAATAGTGATATCTCTGCCCCCTCGAAGGTATCTGACGTTCATGATATACCCTATCATGCATTGCTTTCCCTTTGAATTTGAATTTCTCGTGTCTACTAATCTTTATCCTATTCATTTCACTACATTGCATGAACATGATAAAGAGGGGCATCTGTAGACACTCGAAATTTTGTTTTCCTGTTACTAACACTGTAGGAGGGCAAAATTATTTTTTGAATCAACCTCGATCTCAATACCGGGCCATCAACTCATCCCCCGTCTCAATATCGGGTCATCAACTCAACCCCGGTCTCAATACCGGGCCGTCAACTCAACCTCAGTCTCAATACCGGGTCATCAACTCAACCCTGGTCTCAATACTGGGCGATCAACTCAACCCTGATCTCAATACCGGGTCATCAACTCAACCCCGGTCTTAATACCGGACCATCAACTCAATCTCGGTCTCAATACCGGGCCGTTAGATCAACGCCGGTCTAAACACTTGGTCATTAACTCAACCCCGATCTCAATACTGGGTCATCAACTCAACATCAGTCTCATTACTGGGCAATTAACTCAACCCCGGTCTCAATACCGGGCAATCAAATCAACCTCAGTCTCAATAACGGGCAATCAACTCAACCCCGGTCTCAATACCAGACAATCAAATCAACCCCAGTCTAAATACCGGGCCATCAACTCAATCCCGGTCTCAATACCAGGCCGTCAGATCAACCCTAGTCTCAACCAGGGAGGTACAGGTTAGCCCCGGTCATAACCCAGGAAGTGCAGGTTAGCCCCGGCCTCAACTTAGGAGGTACAGGTCAGCCCTGGCCTTAACTCGGGAGGTACAGGTCAGCCCCGTTCTCAACCCGAGAAGTACAGGTCAGCTTCGGTCTCAACCCGGGAGGCACATGTCAGCACCGGTCTCAACCCAGGAGGTACAGGTCAGCCCCGGTCTCAACCCAGGAGGTACAAGTCAGCCCCGATCTCAACCCAGGAGGTACAAGTCAGCTCCAGTCTCAACCTGGGAGGTATAGGTTAGCCCCGGTTTCAACCCAGGAGGTACAGGTCAGTCCTAGTCTCAACCCGGGAGGTACAGGTCAACCCCGATCTCAACCCGGGAAGTACAGGTCAGCCACGGTCTCAACCTGGGAAGTATAGGTCAGCCCCGGTCTCAACCTGAGATGTATAGGTCAGCCCCGGTCTCAACCCAAAAAGTACAGGTCAGCCCCGGTCTCAACGCAGGAGGTACAGGTCAGCCCCGGTCTCAACCCGGGAGGTACAGGTCAGCCCCGGTCTCAACGTGGGAGGTATAGGTCAGCCCCGGTCTCAATCCAGGAAGTATAGGTCAGCCTCAGTCTCAACTCGGGAGGTACAGGCCAGCCTTAGTGTCAACCTGGGAGGTACTGTGACACCCCCGAATCCGGGTCCTCTGACCCTAGTCTGGTCGCCACGATACAATACAAACATCCACCCCCTAAACAACATACGATAACTAAAAATGCGAAATATAATAAACGTACGTCGTTCATTCAAAAGGTGTTACTAGTCCCAAGATTCGATAACCTTAATACAATCTTACAAACATACCCTAGAATAATCATTAGGGTTCATAATATAATAATAGTAATTAAACAAAACATAGACAAAGTCTGCTCCTTGCAAACTATCCTACAATCTTTTCTTTACCCTTATCCTTCCCTGAAGTCTCGGGCTTAGCTATAATATAAGTCATCATATAGCAAGAATGAGCAACAAGTTTGCTCAGCAAATTTAATTACAACAATAAAGGATATATCATGATGAATGGAAAATAGCTGACAATGAATTCAACATATGAATATATTAAGGATTCAACAATATGAATATTAGAAAGATTCAACAATATGAATATCTAAAAGGATTCAATAATATGAATATTAAAAAGATTCAACAATATGAATATCTAAAAGGATTCAATAATATGAATATTAGAAAGATTCAACAATATGAATATCTAAAAGCAAGGATACTAATTGCTTTTAGAATGATTGATAGTCAAGTAGACTTTAAACTATAACTTCCAATGGGTTCAATAGCTAATTGACCCTTTGGTTAATGGCTATTGGCTACAGAAAATCAGTACCTCGAGGAGATCAGCCTCGGGTACAACATGTATATGCATAACACTTACATCTACTTACTCGTATCATATATTAGATACCTGGGCACACTCCTAACATATGAGGGGTGTTCTATTCTGTCTAAGAATCCTTACCATCAATTGGTTTGGATAGCTTTAAAGAAAACTTCATATACTTGTCTGACAGAACAAAGGTTCAGACTCTATCTGACACAGTTCAAGAATTTAGAACTTTGAATAATGTACATGTCCAAGACTGTACGAACTCAAATGCACTAAGTGCGGATATCAATAATATCGATGTGGAATAATTGTAGAATAGTTAAACCACAAAATAACATGCTTGGAAATAAAGTTCAAGTATTAAGTAAACAACTTTCAATTTGACAAGAACCTACTCAATACAATATGAGAAGGATAGGAAACTTGTACAATAAAAGTGAAGTTTAGAAATTTGCACAATATATGAATTTATGTAAGTTTGTGGAACTTACAATAATCAAAGAGTGAAGTTCGGGGAACTTGCACAATAATAGATCCCTTGCATAAAGTAAACGCATAGGTTAGGGCACTTGCTCAAATAAAAGAGTAAGTCAGAAAACTTGCACAAATAAGGACTGTAAATCAAGGGACTTGCACGAATATAGATTCCTCAAATAACGTAAACACAAAGATAAGATACTTGCACTATAAATGAGTGTAAGCAAGGAAACTTGCTTACAACGTTCCTTGAGTAAAGTAAACACAAAGATTGGATACTTGCACTATAAATCAAAGAGTGAAGTTTGGGGAACTTGCACGATAATCAAAGAGTGAAGTTTGGGTAACTTACACCATAATCAAATGAAGTTAGGAGACTTGCACCATAAAAGAATGTAAGTTAAAGAACTTACAATACAATAATGACCTGCTCAATACAATATGAGAAGGATAGGGAACTTGCACAATAAAGTGAGTAAGGGAACTTGCATATAATATAAGAACGGGTTCAAAGGAACTTGCACAATCAAAGAGTGAAGTTCGGGAAACTTGTCTGCTTGCTCAGCTACAATTAAGTTCTAGCTTTAATTAAACGGCGTTGGAACGACCTAGTATTAACAAGTCGATCTCTCCAATTAGTATATACAAACTAATATAAGTACACACATACAAGAATCTAGTCATAATTCTATCACATAGTTCACTTAAAGCAATCTAATCCTGTCTTAGATTTAATAACTTTAGATTGTCTAGTTCATAAGCATCAAAATAGGCTTGAACACATAGCACTTCCAGTTACTTATATAAATCAACACATATGCTTATAAGTTTAATAAACTCGAGTTCGAATCTAGCATGCTCATCCTAATCTAATTTAAAGTCATATGTTTTCATGCTGGTAAACCTTAAGTTAAATAAGTTCATACCCCAAGGTCAACTATTAAAGTCATAATACCACATAGCGAGGCTAATAACACTTAGTAAACATGCTTGTGTGAATACTACTCATGCATACTTGAACCACATAGTTCATGCCTTAGAAATCCATTTTCTATGTATATGCGTGCATATGTGAAATCTGTATATAATGCTCATGTCAGCATATCTATTGGCAATATGAAATCTTAATACTCATGCTTGTATGCTCACAACATGGCTCACATGGTACTCGATGTTATTATCATTCACATTCTATGTTTTCATAAAAATTGCACTAAGTCGACAAAGGTAACATAGCACATGTAAAGCGTCTCGTAGCCACGACTCACATGTATTAGAACACATATATAAACCACTTATACATGTTCAAATGGTCAGAATGTACAAGACATAGTCTTGGTCAGGTTTGCTTCAAAAAGTCTTAAGTTCTTTTTTGAAAACGTTTGAGTCTCTCAATCATAGCTGCTAGTGGTTGATTAGTACTTTAAACATGCATTTCACGTCAATATAAACATGTTTGAAAAATCAGAATTCATATCTCAATGTAACATGTCAAGTCCATGTTCAACGCTCACGTTTTGTTAGTAATTTTTCCCTAATGAGGTCTAACATGACCGTGTATATGATTAAACATGTATATACTAATTAACGTGCTCTTCATGCCTTTCTAGGTCATACTAACATGCTCATTATATAATACTTTCATGCTAACGTTCACCTTTGAAACTTATATGTTTCGTTAGAAATGTTCAATAGTGGGGTTCACATGTTCACATTCCATCATAAAACTTATGTATGCAAGTTAACATACTTCTCATGTGTTGCTAAGTCACTCTAATATGTCTCGAAAGTCAGAATACTAACATGCTTCAAATATGTTAACATTCGTTCATGAAATCCAAAGTTTATTTCATAACTATAAAGCTTCCTTCCATAACGTATACTAACATGGTTAAAATAATGCATGTTGTATCAGGAACATATATATATGAGTTAAACTAACTTTCATGCATGTCCAAATTAGTACCATCAAGTTAACATGAGCAGAAAGCAAAATAGAAAATAAAATTCTGCAGACAGGCACTGGCGCAGCTGCGCCTCTGGCCAGTGCAATACTGGCGCAGCTGCGCAGGCTGGCTGCCAGGCCAGAAGCTGTGCAGTTTTTGGCAGACTTACAACCCATCTCAAAAATACTCAACGAATAACATTCTAAGCTACTGCAATAAGGTTCTAACATGGTAGTAAACTATCATAGCAACTAATAAACATACTTCAATCAAGTTATCAATCAACCCATGCCCAATTCAAGAATCAAAGAATTAGAAATCTACAGACTTTGAAGAACAAGGAATGGAAAAAGATATACCTCTGCAATTTGGAAATTGAACTTGCTATTTAAACTAATTCCTTTTCAATTCAAATAAAAATTAGTATATAAGTTCTATTCTATACTTAAAGAAAACCTCAGCAATGAAAAATGAGAAGGGAGATGAGCTTATATATATAGGCAATTATATATTCGGTTCTTGCCTTTGTTCACCAAATGAAAACAAGGGATAGCAAGATTACATAATGGATAAGAAGAAGTTGGTGAGGAGTTGGCGATTCCACTCATGAATCCCACTCCTCATCTCATGATTAGCTAGCATTGGTGAATTTGAGAAGAAGATAGACTAGTGTAGCATGTGGGTTTACACGTGAAGGAGAAAAGGAATGGACTCTAATATTGGGACAAGCCAAACTCAGCATTAATAATTACCACACTTGGGTCATATTATACACATTATACACACCTTAGTTATATAATATATACAATCCATTTCATATAACATAGGTTATAACAAATTAAAAGGGCATACAATGTAATTCCCAATTACAAGTGTCAAGTAGTGTACTTACCTATAATCCATGTACATTTTCTATTAACACCAAATATAATACAATTGTGTATTTATTCATTACCATAACTGTTATTATTGTAATAATAGCTTAATGAAACCATTATCAATTAATAATGTTTATTGATATAAGGTAATAGGGTATTCATTAAATTCTACCCACACATAAATAATAATATAATGTAACTCACATAAGGTAATTAAATTTACTATATAGTCTATATATATACATAGCCATACTAATGTGTCACCTTATACTATATATAATATATAGTTAACTACCATATATTAAAGGTTTACATATCACATGCTTGTATAACACCATTAATAAATTAAATATAATTTTATTATATTTATTAATCTCTTACACATTAATTATTATTTATTTGTAATAATAATTAATCAACATATTATCAATTAATTACTAACAATTGAAATTAATCAAACACGATTAAATCTGTACACTATATTCACGTAATTTGAATATGTAATTACTAACACTTTTATCAATACTCTGATATAAAAGTCTCAGGGTTAATATACTAATTTAAATAACCATAAATTATTCCCTTTAAATAAGTCCTAGCATTTATTCCCATAGGTTCAATTCACATAATCACATAAGGTTTAAATAAGCTCCTAAAACTAACTCTTAAAAATTTTAAATCACATATTAAATTAATAAGAAGTTTAAAATTACCGCTCATTACATCCCTCCCCCCTTATAAAAATTTCGTCCTCAGAATTGTAAAAATAAGGTTACTCAAATAAAAACTAATAATTCGCTCTCATCACCTTGATAATCTCTATCATCTGTTGTACCACTTCTGGTCCCAACAGTCGACGTTCACCTACTTTGTCCCAACACAACGGTGTTTGACACTATCTCCCATAAATACTTCTTGTAAAATCCCTTCTCTTAGTTCTGGTACAACGGTACCCAAGTTCGTCCTTCAAATCTTAGCAATCCAGTGCTATCAACCTTAAATTTCAACTCATAACCTTTAGCTAATTGCTTCTTGATGTTATCACAAACTTCGTCCTTCTCTTGTGCCCCCTTAATCTTATCTACCAAAGTCGGGCTTGCTGGCACTGTAAATAATTTCTCGTCGGTCTCCATCGGATACTTAACCTCTAAGTCTAGTCCTTCGAAATCTTTCACTAATTCCTCTTGAATGGTCAACTTCAATAACTTTTCTCTGCCTTTCTTGCTTAAGGCATCTGTCATTACATTTGCTTTGTCGGGATGGTACAGAATCTCACAATCATAATCTTTGATCATTTCTAGCCATCGGCGTTGCCTCATGTTTAACTCCTACTGTGTGAAAATACACTTCAGACTCTTGTGATCTGTGTATATCTCACACTTCTCGCCATACAAATAATGCTTCCAAAACTCCAAGGCAAAAACTACTGCTGCTAACTCTAGGTTATGAGTCAGATAACCCTTCTCATAATCTTTCATCTATCGTGAAGCATACGCAATGACCCTGCCGTGTTGCATCAGTACACAACCGAGACCTTTGTGTGACGCGTCACTATACACTACAAATCCTCCCGTGTCGTCCGTTAATCCGAATGACATTACCAGAAACTCAAAGTGTCCATTCCGAGTTCTGAATGTCGTCTTTTGAATGTCCTCCGGACTCACCTTCAGTTGGTGGTAGCCGGTTCTCAAATTAATCTTTGAAAAGTGCTTCACCCCCTTCAACTGGTCAAACAAATTGTCGATCCTAGGCAATAGGTACGTGTTCTAAATGATGACTTTGTTCAACTCTCGGTAGTCGACACAAGGTCTTAGGGATCCATCTTTCTTCTTTACGAATAAGACTGGTGCTCCCCACGGCGATACGCTCGGTCGAATGTATCCCTTATCTAACAACTCTATCTCTTTATCCGGTGGCAATCCCGGAAATCTCGTTTGGGAAAACATCCATAAATTCTCTTCAAATCGGTATAATAGGTCCTATGAATGCCTTCTACGGGATAATTTCTTTGTTTACTACTCCTACGCTCATAGGGTGTTCTAATTTCTCACGGGGTAAGTCTAACTGTTTAGCAAATTCTTCAGAAACAAAAGAGCAGGTAGCACCCAAATCGAATAACACATAAGCATCAATATCATTGATCGGGATGATACCTGACACCACGTCCTTGGATTCCACCGCATCCTGTATGGTCATGTTGGCTTGACTGGCTGACCCTCTGATGCTCAATCCATTATTGTTGTTGTTGCGGTTTTTGCTAGCTGCATCGCCCTTTCTCTTCGGGCAGTCTTTGATTTGATGGTCTATGACTCTACACGCGAAACATCCTCCTTTCTACTTATTCCAACACTGAGGAGCCATGTGCCCCGGTTGTCCACAACAATAACAAGCACTCTTTCCCTTCAAGCATTTCCCCAAGTGGTTCCTCCCGCAGTTACTGCACTTTACACTTTTCTTAGCCTCTCCCCCGGACTTGCTGCCTCCGGATGATTGGCTCGCCATCCTTTTACGCTTATTGGGGTTTTTGCCTCCGCTGTTTCCCCCCTTCTGTCCTTCCTGACTGGTCTTCTTATTTTATTTAAATCGCGCTATGGCTTCATTTCCTCCTTCGGCAATGATAGCCCTTTCCAAAAGATCAGAAAAAGTTCTAATCTTCAATACATTTACTGCCTTCTGTACCCATGGTTTCAATCCTAATTCAAATCTCTTTACTTTCCTGGCCTCCGTGTCCACCTGGCGTGACGCGAATCGAGCCAACTCGTTAAATCTTGCTGCGTACGCTGCGACTGACATACCTCCTTGTCTCAGCTCCAAAAACTTAACTTCCATATCTTGTTGCGTATTCTCCGAGAAAAAATTCTTAAATTTGTTCGCACATAATAACTCCTTCGCCTGCTAGTCCTTCATTGGCTTCCCACCAATAGTTAGCTTCGCCCTTCATCATGAAACTGGCAAAACTCATCTTCTGTGCTTCGGCCACCTGTGCGACCTCAAACACCTTCTCCATTTCTTCTATCCATGTTTGGGCTTCGATTGGGTCTAAGGTTTCCCGAAATTCCGGTGGTACTACCAATTTAAAGTCCTTAATGCTAGCTGATGTGATAAAAATATGTAACTGCAAGTGCACAGTGTCAAGTTGAAGAACTGGCAAGTACAGGTCGAACCCACAGAGACTAGATTAATTTTAATATATCCTTAATATCTATTTTAGGCAAATTAAAAATAAATATTGAGAGTTGATTAATTAGAATATGAAAATTAATAATGAGAAAACAATCTAGAAATTCGAATCCATTAAATAATAAACATAACATATAATTCAATCTATTCTATTTTTATAACTTATTTATGATTTTGATCTCCCTTCCCTTTAATTTAATAATTTTATAATTAACGTGGGCAAGCATAGACTATGAAAATTTAAGGATTAACTATAACCCATCAAAACTTCTTTGAGCAAGCATGGATTATGAAAAACTCATATCTTAACAATAATCTATCAAAACCTCTTAATTAATTTAAAATCACATATGAACTATAAAACGAAGGTATTTCAATAACGAAATATGAAGGCGAAATCAATTAAACATAAAGGCATAAATAATAGAAGAGATAAAAAATATTATCATGAATAATTATTTAATTTCATCTTCATCCTAGATATAAAAAATTAACTAGACATTAAAAATAACTAACTAAAAATAAAGAAGAAGAAATAAAATAAGAAAACTCCCTTTATTGATGATTCTTCAACAAGTGTATAATAAAGAAGTAATTTAATCTACTTCTACTCCTAACCTAAACTAATACAATATCTAATAATCATCCTTTCTCTCTAAAACAAGAGACCTATTTATAGGGAAAATAACTTTGTGTCCTAATTTAGATACATTGAACTTGGACACTTTTGTTCCCATGTAGGTTTTAACTTCCTAGTGGCAATCAACTTCTCAAAGAGATCTTCTAGATAGACTTTTCTTTCTCTTGTTGGATTTGACTTGCACACCAAGATTATTCCACCTCTTTCCTTCTTCTTGTAGGATTCTTCTTGGATATTTCTTACATGAATAAAAGTATTAAATATCGCTTGATCACCAAGATTTTGACTTTATTGCAATAATTATTAAACCCTATAAAATAAAATAAAACATATTAATTTAATAAACTAATATAATTAAAAGAACAAAATTAGGGATAATAAAATGTATGAATTATGTGTCTATCAAATACCCCCATACCTAGCTTTTGCTCGTCCTCGAGTAAAATAAAAATAAAATAAAAATTATACTACCCCATTTTCGTAGGAGACACGATTGCACTTAGCATGTGCAATAAGCCTTTAAACCCCAAGGTTACCCCAAGTGGACGAGTTTTGTCTCGTGAGGGTTTGCAGTGAATATACCCACAAAATTCAAAAATATTTTTGAGTTCAACAAGTCATGAAATTGAATTACAACTTCTAAATATCCATGAGCATACATAAGCAAAATTAAATTCAAAATCACACTTTCACCTTATCAAAAATATTTAATCTTCATTCTAGACACCATCCTTCATAATATTAATTCCATGTGATGCATGCATGTGTGTATGATGTAACTCTTAGTAGGGATTTTACCATGAAAATCAAGCAAACTCATTTTTCTTCTTTTTTCACTTTTTTTTTTAAATTTTTTTTTTCTTTTTTTTTTTCTTGACTTGTGCAATGTCTCATTTTCTTAGGCTTTTCAGAGTTACTCATGTAGCGAGCGTTGGACCAATGACTCCCAAACCAGTTGGCTTTAGGGCACTAGGTGTAGAGACACCCCTAAGGGCTTACTAACTCGAGTAACAAAGGCCACAAAATTAGACTAGTCAAACTGCTTTTATCCATCACACTTTTCAGCGTGAATATCGATGCTTCATAAGGCTTAGATACCCAGTTATTTCGTTCAATGGACATTGAAGCAATTATTTTTTCCTTTTTTCTTTTTCTTTATTTTCTTTATTTTCTTTTTTTTTTTCTTTTTATTTCTTTTCATTTTTTTTTAAAATTACTCGAATCATAGTTTATAACCACAACTAAGAGTTAGTGCAATCGTGAAGTGCAAAAATGCTTTTGAAATTAATTTTAGTCCAGATGGTATTTCAAACTAAGATTTCGTACTTCATCAAAGATTTAAGAGTTCTAAATCTTTCAATTTTACTCATGACTTTTAACTCCACGAACACTTATTAGAATAAATTCAATCCATAAAAAGTCAAACAAAATTTTCAATTTTTTTTTTTGAACAATATTTTCCTAAAAACAAAACAAAAATATCTAATACAATAATACAAACAAACTCCCCCCATACCTAAATCATGCATTGTCCTCAATGTATGCAAATGAAGAAAAGAGAACAAAGATGTGAAAGAATTGTACCTTGTATGCGGGACATTTATTCTGCAAGAAAATGTGGTGAGAAGGAAAACAAATGTACATACCTACGAATTTTATAAATCTTAAATATTATATGACTATACATGAATGATACAAATGGGTAAGTGAGTGTGAATTTGTCATGATTTTCAGGAGGTCTAGAAAATTGAAAATAGTCAGAATTTTCATTATGCTTAAAATTTATCTCAAGAAAATTTTCACTAACATGTTCAAATGATGGAAGAATTGGTTCACATACATGTTCTAGTTTAATTGACTTATTTGTAGTGGATCTCAACAGCTCATTGACCTTATCTAAATATTCGGATTCATTCCAATTTTGGTCAAGATGATTTAAGAAAAAATTAATTGGATCTTTTTCAATCAAGAGTCTATTTTTAATTATTTCTTGGGTCATGGACAACTCTTGGATCATGTTTATTTTAATGGGTTGGTCTAAAATATCACTAGGTGGTTTTTTAGGAATAAGTCTTTCAGGATATGGAGCTTTAGGCTTATAGACTTTTTTATCCGACTCATTAAATGTGACACGATCAATTTTAAGTACAGACTCATTAGACTCCTCAAATTCGCTTAACTCAAACTGTGTAGAATTGAATACAAAATTTTTATTTTTCTCATCATTTTCACAACCATCAAAATTAACCTCAGAGTTACTATAAAATTCACCCACCTCTTGTTCATTTATTATGGTGGCTAATCGACTCATTTGAATTTCTAGACGAGATATAGCTTGATCCACGCTAAATTGATTTTTCATTAAAACTTCCATAGTTTTCTCTAAGACACTAAGTCTTTCCTCTTCTTCATTTGATAATTCTTGTGGATATTGAGGTTCTGGATCCGAATATGGGTATGGATATGGATATGAATTTAGATAAGAATTTTCATAAGTTGGAAAAAATTGATTTACTTGGTGTGTATTAAAATTTTCATAGGGTTCTTGATTCCAAGCAAAATTATTATTCCAACTATAATAAGAATCCATCTTTCCACAAATCACAAAACAAATAAACAACTAACCACGAAAGTCACGAAAAAAATAAAATAAAATAAGAATCCTAATTCTAGGGTTAAATAAAATAAAAAACCTAAATAGGATGTGCTCTACGTGAGTGAATGCATGAATGCGACAATTAATTTTCTAACTAACAAAAGAAAGAAAAACTAAGCTACTTATTTTTTTAATTTTTTTTTTTAGTTAAGATACAAAATACCAGAAAAAGCACAGCAATAGTCTTGTCTTTCCGCACTGTTGATTCGCTTCGATAATCCTAAAAACAATAATAAAAAAAATTAGAAAAATAAACTAACTCGAATAAATAAAAATTAAGGAATATAAAATTAAGTCTAGTCCCCGGCAACGGCGCCAAAAACTTGATGTGATAAAAATATGTAACTGCAAGTGCACAGTGTCAAGTTGAAGAACTGGCAAGTACAGGTCGAACCCACAGAGACTAGATTAATTTTAATATATCCTTAATATCTATTTTAGGCAAATTAAAAATAAATATTGAGAGTTGATTAATTAGAATATGAAAATTAATAATGAGAAAACAATCTAGAAATTCGAATCCATTAAATAATAAACATAACATATAATTCAATCTATTCTATTTTTATAACTTATTTATGATTTTGATCTCCCTTCCCTTTAATTTAATAATTTTATAATTAACGTGGGCAAGCATAGACTATGAAAATTTAAGGATTAACTATAACCCATCAAAACTTCTTTGAGCAAGCATGGATTATGAAAAACTCATATCTTAACAATAATCTATCAAAACCTCTTAATTAATTTAAAATCACATATGAACTATAAAACGAAGGTATTTCAATAACGAAATATGAAGGAGAAATCAATTAAACATAAAGGCATAAATAATAGAAGAGATAAAAAATATTATCATGAATAATTATTTAATTTCATCTTCATCCTAGATATAAAAAATTAACTAGACATTAAAAATAACTAACTAAAAATAAAGAAGAAGAAATAAAATAAGAAAACTCCCTTTATTGATGATTCTTCAACAAGTGTATAATAAAGAAGTAATTTAATCTACTTCTACTCCTAACCTAAACTAATACAATATCTAATAATCATCCTTTCTCTCTAAAACAAGAGACCTATTTATAGGGAAAATAACTTTGTGTCCTAATTTAGATACATTGAACTTGGACACTTTTGTTCCCATGTAGGTTTTAACTTCCTAGTGGCAATCAACTTCTCAAAGAGATCTTCTAGATAGACTTTTCTTTCTCTTGTTGGATTTGACTTGCACACCAAGATTATTCCACCTCTTTCCTTCTTCTTGTAGGATTCTTCTTGGATATTTCTTACATGAATAAAAGTATTAAATATCGCTTGATCACCAAGATTTTGACTTTATTGCAATAATTATTAAACCCTATAAAATAAAATAAAACATATTAATTTAATAAACTAATATAATTAAAAGAACAAAATTAGGGATAATAAAATGTATGAATTATGTGTCTATCACTAGCCAAGTGATGTTTTGGCTACCCTGCTGCTGGTTGGGGTCTGTTCTGCATTACTTCTGTTAACAGGTTAACGAAGCTCTGCATTGGGTTGACATTCCCCCCTCCACCATTACTAACAGATCCTTCCTCCCTCTGGTTCCGCAAAAATCTTTTAGGCGACATGATCCTGAGGAAAGGAAGAAAACTTTAGTCGTTACGTGATATGCTATTCAAGTTAGCATTAAGAAGTTTAGGACGTCTATCAATCATAGCTGATTTAAATAAACAACTTCAGTATCACAATAAGACTCGATGGGTCTCCTCAATCCATCACCTACAAATTCTACTTAAGTTTTCTACTAGGGCTATAACTTAGGTTTCGCATTCCTAACGTTTATAACCTAAAGCTTTGATACCAACCCGTGACACCCCCGAATCCGGGTCCTCTGACCCCGGTCCGGTTGCCACGATACAATACAAACATCCACCCTCTAAACAACATACGATAACTAAAAATGCAGAATATAGTAAACGTACGTCATTCATTCAAACGGTGTTACTAGTCCCAAGATTCGATAACCTTAATATCATCTTATAAACATACCCTATAATAATCATTAGGGTTCATATTACAATAATAGTAATTAAACAAAACATAGACAAAGTCTGCTCCTTGCAAACTATCCTACAATCTTTTCTTTACCCTTGTCCTTCCTTGAAGTCTCGGGCTTAACTGCAATATAAGTCATGATATAGCAAGAATGAGCAACAAGTTTGCTCAGCAAGTTTAATTACAACAATAAAGGATATATCATGATGAATGAAAAATAGCTGACAATAAATTCAACATATGAATATCTAAAGGATTCAACAATATGAATATTATAAGGAGTCAACAATATGAATATTAGAAAGATTCAACAATATGAATATCTAAAAGGATTCAACAATATGAATATTAGAAAGATTCAACAATATGAATATCTAAAAGGATTCAATAATATGAATATTAGAAAGATTCAACAATATGAATATCTAAAAGCAAGGATACTAATTGCTTTTAGAATGACTGATAGTCAAGTAGACTTTGAACTATAACTTCCAATGGGTTCAATAGCTAATTGACTCTTTGGTTACTGGCTATTGGCTATAGAAAATCAGTACCTCGAGGAGATCAGCCTCGGGTATAACATGTATATGCATAACACTTACATCTGCTTACTCGTATCATATATTAGATACCTGGGCACACTCCTAACATATGAGGGGTGTTCTATTCTGTCTAAGAATCCTTATCATCAATTGGTTTGGATAGCTTTAAAGAAAACTTCATACACTTGTCTGATCGAACAAAGGTTCAGACTCTATCTGACACAGTTCAAGAATTTAGAACTTTGAATAATGTACAAGTCCAAGACTGTACGAACTCAAATGCACTAAGTGCGGATATCAATAATATTGATGTGGAATAATTGTAGAATAGTTAAACCACTAAATAACATGCTTGGGAATAAAGTTCAAGCATTAAGTAAATAACTTTCAATTTGACAAGAACCTAGTCAATACAATATGAGAAGGATAGGAAACTTGTACAATAAAAGTGAAGTTTAGAAATTTGCACAATATATGAATTTGTGTAAGTTCGGGGAACTTACAATAATCAAAGATTGAAGTTTGGGGAACTTGCACAATAATAGATCCCTTGCATAAAGTAAATGCATAGGTTAGGACACTTGCTCAAATAAAAGAGTAAGTCAGAAACTTACACAATTAAGGAGTGTAAGTCAGGGACTTGCACGATTATAGATTCCTCAAATAACTTAAACACAAAGATAAGATACTTGCACTACAAATGAGTGTAAGTAAGGAAACTTGCTTACAATTTTCTTTGAGTAAAGTAAACATAAGGATAGGATACTTGCACTATAAATCAAAGAGTGAAGTTTGGGTAACTTGCACGATAATCAAAGAGTGAAGTTCGGGAAACTTACACCATAATCAAATGAAGTTAGGAGACTTGCACCGTAAAAGATTGTAAGTTAGAGAACTTACAATACAATAATGACCTGCTCAATACAATATGAGAAGGATAGGAAATTTGCACAATAAAGTGAGTAAGGAAACTTGCATATAATACAAGAACGGGTTCAAAGGAACTTGCACATTCAAAGAGTGAAGTTCGAGAAACTTGCCTGCCTGCTCAGCTACAATTAAGTTCTAGCTTTAATTAAACGGCGTTGGAACGACCTAGTATTAACAAGTCGATCTCTCCAATTAGTATATACAAACTAATATAAGTTCACACATACAAGAATATAGTCATAATTCTATCACATAGTTCACGTAAGGCAATCTAATCATGTCTTAGATTTAATAACTTTAGATTGTCTAGTTCATAAGCATCAACATAGGCTTGAACATATATCACTTCCAGTTACTTATATAAATCAACACATATGCTTATAAGTTTTATAAACTCGAGTTCGAATCTAGCATGCTCATCCTAATCCAATTCAAAGTCATATGTTTTCATGCCGGTAAACCTTAAGTTAAACAAGGTCATACCCCAAGGTCAACTATTAAAGTCATAATACCATATAACAAGGCTAATAACACTTAGTAAACATGCCTGTGCGAATACTACTCATGCATACTTGAACCACATAGTTCATGCCTTAGAAATCTATTTTCTATGAATATGCGTGCATATGTGAAATCTGTATATAATGCTCATGTCACCATATCTATTGGCAATATGAAATCTTAATACTCATGCTTGTATGCTCACAACATGACTCACATGGTACTCGATGTTATTATCTTTCACATTCTATGTTTTTATAAAAATTACACTAAGTCGACATTGGTAACATAGCACATGTAAAGCGTCTCGTAGCCACGACTCACATGTATTAGAACACATATATAAACCACTTATACATGTTAAAATGGTCAGAATATACAAGACATAGTCTTGGTCAAGTTTGCTTCAAAAAGTCTTAAGTTCTTTTTTGAAAACATTTGAGTCTCTCAATCATATTTGCTAGTGGTTGATTAGTACTTTAAACATGCATTTCACATCAATATAAACATGTTTAAAAAATCAGAATTCATATCTCAATGTAACATGTCAAGTCCATGTTCAACACTCACATTTTGTTAGTAAGTTTTCCCTAATGAGGTCTAACATGACCGTGTATATGATTAAACATGTATATACTAATTAACGTGCTCTTCATGCCTTTCTAGGTCATACTAACATGCTTATTATACAATACTTTCATGCTAACGTTCACCTTTGAAACTTATATGTTTCGTTATAAATGTTCAATAGTGGGGTTCACATGTTTACATTCCATCAAAAAACTTATGTATGCAAGTTAACATACTTCTCATGTGTTGCTAAGTCACTTTAATATGTCTCGAAAGTCAAAATACTAACATGCTTCATATATGTTAACGTTCGTTCATGAAATCCTAAGTTTATTTCATAACTATAAAGCTTCCTTCCATAACGTATACTAACATGGTTAAAATCATGTATGTTGTATTAGGAACATATATATATATATATATATATATATATATATATATATATATATATATATACGAGTTAAACTAACTTTCATGCATGTCCAAATTAGTACCATCAAGTTAACATGAGAAGAAAGCAAAATAGAAAATAAAATTCTGCAGACAGGCACTGGCACAGCTACGCCTCTAGCCAGTGCAACACTGGCGCAGCTGCACAGGCTGGCAGGCCAGGCCAGAAGCTGTGCAGTTTTTGGCAGACTCACAACCCATCTCAAAAATACTCAACGAATAACATTCTAAGCTACTGCAATAAGGTTCTAACATGGTAGTAAACTATCATAGCAACTAATAAACATACTTCAATCAAGTTATCAATCAATGTGACATCCCAGATTTTTAGAATTTATAAATGAGAATTTAATAAATAAAATTCTTATTATCTGATGTTTTGAGTTTGAGTATGTGAATACGTGTCATATATGGTGAAATATGTGAATTTATGTGAAGATAATTTAAATATTAATTTTAATATTTATTGGAGTAAATAAATATTTTAATTGAATTATTTATTGAGTTAAATAAATAATTATGTGATTATTATGGAATAATTTAATTAAGTGTAGTATATTAATTAAATGAATATTTAGTATTTAATTTAATTGATATAATAATTTTATGTTATAGTTCTAATTTAATTGAGATAATTAAATTAGATGAGTAATGTGATGAGTGTTACATGTAATTATAATTAGCAATTAATTATAATTATGTGACAATTTTATGTGCTTAATTGATATTAGACTTTTAATTAATTAAATTAGAATGTTAGGATTTAATTAATTAAAGGATAACATTAAAGTATGTGTTAAAAAGATTTATTAAAATAAAGAAAAGAGTTTTTAAATGATTTTTTCTAAACAAGGCCCTTACTTTTGTTTTAAAACTGTTTTACCCAAACATGACCTTAACTACTAAAAATCTATTTTTAAAATAACTTGTCTTGCCAAACAAGGCATTGTGGCTTTGAATTTTGTAACTTATATAATAAATGTATTTATTATATATATTAATTAATTAGGAGTTACATATTATCAATATATGTATATTATATCAGTATAATAAAACTACGTTAGTTAGTCTAAACTACGTTAGTTTTTCCTAAGTCTAAACTAAGAATACAAGGAGAGAAAAGAAAAGCAGAGAAGTTGAGAGAAAGAAGAAGGAGAATTTGGAGAGCAAGCAAGAAAAGCTTAAGGAAATTCATCTTCTTCACTTCTATTAAGCAACAAGGTATTTTGAGAGCCCTACTTAGTTGTTTCTTTAATTTTGAATTCTCTGTGAAATTTATTTGCACGAAATTGATTATGTTGATATGGATGTTATTCATATGGTTTATGTATGAATTGTATGCATAAACAAGGATTTGCAGAAATTAAATTTTTGTCAGAACATGTGTTAATGGAGAAATTGGTTTTCTTATGGTTTTATATGTTATTAGCAAATTTAGAGTAAAAGTTATGTATTGATTGTGTGTTAATATGCTTATTAGGAATTTGTTATAATGGATTAGTATGATGATTTAGATTTTTCAATTCATGATTATATGATAAGCATGATGAATTTATTACAGTGGAAGTATTTTTGAAATTATATATATAGGATAGTTTTCTCTTGTGAATCAAAGGAATTCATGTTTAATTGTTAGTTATCGTACAAATTCATGTTAGATTATGTTCACTTGTCAAGAAACCAATTCATGGTGATTTGAATTATGTGATTTGATTTAAAAATGAATTGATAGTGTTCAAATGTATCGAGAACACTAGAAACTACTTTTATTAAAATTTTACAGAATTAAGTGTTTTAAACCTTGTTATTTGATGTATGTGTACATTCAAAACATGTTAGAAACTGCATATTATGTTTCTGTTATGATTATATATATATATATATATATATATATATATATATATATCAAATGTTGGTTGTGTTGTGAACTCGATGTGGAGAATTAAGCCAATTTGGCTTTTCTCTACACTGTTCGCGAAGCTGCTCTATTTCTGTCCGATTCCAGCGCAGCTGCGCAAAAAGTAAGGGTAGAAGCGGCGCAGCTCCGCCGCTGGGTTTACTCAGGTTTGGCCCCTGCGCAGCTGCGCCGGTGTCAAGGCAAAGAGTGGCGCAGCTGCGCCGGTGCCTGATTAGAGGTATAGAATGCTAGTTAATTGTGCAGTGGTATTTTAGAGCTTAGTTTAATTGTGCTGTGATATTGAGTATATACCTAGTTGCTATAACATGTTGTTAACATGAAGTTGATAATTTCATAATTTGAGAAAAAGGAAGTTTTGAAAACTTGATATAGTATTTAAATTATAAACTATAATTGTTTAATTGTAAAATAAGTTACTTAATTATAATTTGATTAATTATAATTAAGAGTAAATGTTTAATTTAAATTTTGTGAAATTATAATGTATAGAAGTCGACTTATTTTAATCAATTAGATGTTAATTAAATTATAATTTATGTAATTATGATTTAATAAATGCATATTTAATTATGAATTATAAATTGATAATTGCATGATTAATTATAATTTGTGTAATTATAATGCATGATATAGTTTAATTGATTATAAATTATAATTTGTTTATAATTTAAAAGGTAATTATAGTTTAAGTAATTATAATTTTATTAAGTGTTTGGATTATAATTGTTTAATTATAATTTAATTAAATACATAATTGAGGTAATTATGTGAGTATGTTATGTAATGTGATTAATTATGTGGTAATTAATTATTAACTTATTAGTTAAAGAGGAATGAGTTAACCTAAAGTGGATAACTAACGATGAGGATTAGTTATGTGATAATTAACTGATATTGTTAATTCTACATATGATTTGACAGCGAGTGTCAAACGAGTAAATAGAACAGAATTAGAAAGTATAAAGTATTATTTACTTAGACGTTTGATAAGCGTTGCTAGGTGACTAATAATTGATGCGTATGGTAATACGTTATGTAGGATCATGAGGCAGATTATATTAAGCTATTTTTCGGTATTTGGTAATCTACGAGCCAGGTAAATCTTTCAGTTTCTATTTTCTACGTGCACTTGATGATGAACTGTTTTAAATTATTTTGCAAAGAGCATGATATGTTGTATATCTGTTTTAAGCATGAAATGTTAAAGTCAATTTATGACTACATTGATTGATTAAAGAATGTTGATTGAGTAAGGAACTCAATCTTTATATTTGTTATGTGATTAAAGCATGTATGCCATGTTACTTTAATGTTGAGCATGTTAATTATGCGCTATGTGATGCATGAAAACTGTTAGATCTTGCTGAGCTGTCGAGCTCACTCTTGCAAATAACCATTTTTGCATGTCAAGGATGCAAGGTAAAATACGTGTTAAGTGATTTATAGAGATCAATGTTCAAGAATATTAATTTTGTTAAATTTCAAATTGTAGTTGATGTTTTCATTGTAACTTAATTGTTAAGTTGTAAGTTGAGCTATCCGACGTATAATGGATATTGCTTAGTGATGTAAGACTTTGAATAGTCCTTTCGTTGTAGCGATTCATGTAATAGAATTGAATCAAATATTTGTAATGTTAAGGTTGCGATTTAGGGCAATATAGAAAGAAAGTTTATAAAATTTTTAAATATTCCGTATTTTTAGTGATATTAATATCGAATAATGATGTAAAGATAGATTAAAGATGTATTGCTAACGATCGAGGATGAAAATTATATTGTATGAATTTTGGGGTCGTTACAATCAACCCATACCCAATTCAAGAATCAAAGAATTAGAAATCTACATACTTTGAAGAACAAGGAATGGGAAATGATATATCTCTCCAATTTGGAAATTGAACTTGCTGTTTAAACTAATTCCTTTTCAATTCAAATGAAAATCAGTATATAAGTTCTATTCTATACTTAAAGAAAACCTCAGCAATGAAAAATGAGAAGGGAGATGAGCTTATATATATAGGCAATTATATATCCGGTTGTTGCCTTTGTTCACTAAATCAAAACAAGGGATAGCAAGATTACATAATGGATAAGAAGAAGTTGGTGAGGAGTTGGCGATTCCACTCATGAATCCCACTCCTCATCTCATGATTAGCTAGCATTGGTGAATTTGAGAAGAAGATAGACTAGTGTAGCATGTGGGTTTACACGTGAAGGAGAAAAGGAATGGACTCTAATATTGGGACAAGCCAAACTCAGCATTAATAATTACCACACTTGGGTCATATTATACACATTATACACACCTTAGTTATATAATATATACAATCCATTTCATATAACATAGGTTATAACAAATTAAAAGGGCATACAATGTAATTCCCAATTACAAGTGTCAAGTAGTGTACTTACCTATAATCCATGTACATTTTCTATTAACACCAAATATAATACAATTGTGTATTTATTCATTACCATAACTGTTATTATTATAAAAATAGCTTAATGAAACCATTATCAATTAATAATGTTTATTGAGGTATTCATTAAATTCTACCCACACATAAATAATAATATAATGTAACTCACATAAGGTAATTAAATTTACTATATAGTCTATATATATACATAGCCATACTAATGTGTTACCTTATACTATATATAATATATAGTTAACTACCATATATTAAAGGTTTACATATCACATGCTTGTATAACACCATTAATCAATTAAATATAATATTATTATATTTATTAATCTCTTACACATTAATTATTATTTATTTGTAATAATAATTAATCAACATATTATCAATTAATTACTCCTAATTGAAATTAATCAAACACGATTAAATCTGTACACTATATTCACGTAATTTGAATATGTAATTACTAACACTTTTATCAATACTCTGATATAAAAGTCTCAGGGTTAATCTACTAATTTAAATAACATTTAGTGATTCCCTTTAAATAAATCCTAGCATTTATTCGCATAGGTTCAATTCACATAATCACATAAGGTTTAAATAAGCTCGTAAAACTAACTCTTAAAAATTTTAAATCACATATTAAATTAATAAGAAGTTTAAAATTCCTGGTCGTTACAGGTACAGCTCAGCCCCGGTCTCAACCCAGGAGGTATAGGTCAACCCTGGTCTCAACCCGGGAGGTACAAGTCAGCCCCGGTCTCAACCCGGGAGGTACAAGTCAGCCCCGGTCTCAACCCGGGAGGTACAGATCAGCCCCAGTCTCAACCCGGGAGGTGCAGGTCATCCCCGGTCTCAACCCGGGAGGTCAAGTTAACTTCACAAACAATCCTGAAGCAACACAACATCTGCAGAGGAAAACCTAGAGCAAACAAGTCAGCCTCAAAGACAACCCTAAGGATAAACAGAATAAACTAGGATCCAAACCTTGGAAATAACCCCAAGAAGTCAGCCGAAGGTCATGCCAACAATAAAGGCAACCTCAAGAGGGGCAAAAAGGTCATTTTACCAACCATAAGCCAATTAGATCAGACTCAAGCCGAATTGATGCCACCAAGGTCAGAACAAACCATAATAATTATCCCGAGTGCAAACAGCGCAAGACAGCTAAACGGATAAACTGCGGGGAATCTAAGACCTAGTTATGAACTCGTCTTCTTAGACCCAAATTTTTTTCTTATCCCATATCATTGTGACACTCTCAGCGAGGGCTTTCCAGAAAGGTACAGCACGCCTCGAACGGACGCTCTGATCAAAAGTTAGAAAATTTTGAACCTAAGATTCGTTGCTCGGAGTGCAAGTACTTCGATGCAACAGGACCCGGTGCGGGTCCCATGCCACGTGGAGCCGTACCTCTACCTACGGTAGCAGCAGGTAGAGTGGAGGCTTCTGAGTCTACAAATAAGTGGTGACCCCTAGCTCATTTAAGAATTCAAAAACGCTCCGAACCCCTGCCCATTTGGTTTTCCAGCTATTGTCTTATCTTCCAAACCCACTTTTTTTCACTCTAACATGTAGATATACCCACATACTACCACATATCAGAAAATAACCAGTAGATTTGGACGTTTAAAGCCTACAATTTGGCAAAAAGCCCGTGTAGCAGTCCATTATGAGTATTTTTAAGATCAAAAAGTTATTACTACTTCTTTGCACTTTTTTACACTTGCATTCGTTTTCTAAATATGCCCGGAACTCAGTTCCGTGGCCGTTTTTGCTAACTTTTGGTACATTTTAGTACCTAAACGCATTTTCTGGCATTTCTACAACTCGGATTGATGATCCGTCGCTTCCAACAGCTTGCATATACTAATATCTTCGTTAAAGCAACTTCACCGGACTGGGTTATCTTCTCAGTCCGGGTTTGGCTTCTTTTTTTTGGTATATATTTAACTGTATATACTAACTTTTCAATTCTATCAAGCCCGGATGTCAAATCCGCGGTAGTTTACTGCTTTTATATATATATTTGCATATATAAGCAATATTCACCACACTGTGTTATCTTTTCAGTCTTGGTTGACTACTTTTCTGTCTATATATACATATAAATTTATATTCCAGTTTGGCCGGATCATTCTGTGGCCTATGTACTGCTTATATATATATGCATATATGAGCAACATTCACCACATTGGGTTATCTTCCCAGTCTTGGTTGACTACTTTTCTGTCTATATATATATATATATATATTTACATTCTAGTTTGGCATAGATCATTCTGTGGCCTTTTTACTGTTTTTGGCACCATTCACCATTACTGGGTTATCTTTCCAGTTCTGGTTTGACTATTTTTTTGTCTATATTTAAATATATATTTATATTTCCGTCCGGGCCTCGGAGTGAAAATCCACCACCCTTTATTATTATTTTTACATTCTGTTCAGCCTGGATCATTTCGTGGCTTTTATACAGCTTTATATATATATATATATATATATATATATACATTTCAGTCCGGGAACCGGCATGAAAACCCATCGCCCTTTAAAGCTTTCGTATATATAATTATATATATATATATATATATATTGTTTTACTCATTTTTTATTAAATTGTTGTTTTAAATATTCATTTGATATGAATCGGCACTGACCTTTCTACGGGCGAACTAGATTTATTTAAATCTCGCCAACTCTAGCTTTCAAACGGTTCAAAATAGGTCCAGGCGTAACCGGGAAGCTAGAATGACTGAGATTTATTTAAATCTAGTATTTTTCTAGTTTTAGTTATAAAAGCTACCTCGCGGCCCTTAGATCGATATCTAGTGGGAACGAGATGCTTCAGCCATGTGCGAATCAGGATTTACTGAATGAATCCTTAGTTCTGGCAATATTTGGATATGTATCTTTTTTCTGTACAAATTTGAGCTATGCAGGTTTATTGGTCTCCTTATGTGATCCTAGGAATCGTGGGATTCATGATCCAATCGATCAGAATCTGATTCCCACGATGGACAAACTCCACTTTACAAATGTACCCTGCCAGTTTTTCTACAAAAATGTACATACAAAAGACCTTAAAACGGTTATCTGGATTTAAGGTCTCAACATAGTGAAAATATAGTTTGTCGTGTCAGAGTCACTCTGATGGCTATCATGCCCATGAGAAGACCGACACTTGTATATATTTTGTGGTCGACGATGCTTCGTAGGCCGACAATCACCATTCAAATTGAGCCAGCAGGCTGAAAAGATAAAACTAAAGTATCAATATGCTTCAATTCCTATGTTAGCGTAAGGGTTTGAAAACCTTCTTTAAAAACATCACTTCAATAGTTTTATCGAAAAGAAAAGCTTTTGCAAATCAAATCAAACACTTTTGCAAATCAAATCAAACTTTTTGCAAATCAAATCAAATACTTCGTATATAGGTTCAACGATGCATAGACATGCTTTCAATAAAATATCGGCCCAATTTTCTTCAAGCATTCTCACACACATTGCAGATTTAAAAGGAAAATATTGAAAAGATGCGGTACCGTGTTTAGACGGGAGTTGTGGGGTGCCTAACACCTTCCCCACACTTAACCAAGCCCTTGAACTCAAAATTTGTTTTCAAAGATCAAGTTTCGATAGTGTCTAGCAATTGGGCCTCTTTTAAACAAAACTCGATTGAGTTGATACAACCATTTCAAATCTACCAACTGGCGACTCTGTAAAATGTTCAATCGTCGACATGATACATGTTGGCCTTTTCCTAAAAAACTCTTCAAAACATTTTTCATAAATAAAAAAAGTAAGGTTAGAGATATTTAGGAAGAGAGAAAGATCCGGGTTGTGACCCAACCAGCGGATTGTTTTCCCAACGTCGACAAATAGGAGTAAGGTTAATTTTGGAGTGCCAAACGACAGCTCCCAGAGATCCTTATTGCCCCGCTATGCAGGATATGCCTACTCAAGAGGATTTGGCTCGGTTTGATCAGTTCGACGACAATGTCACCTTTATAGAGGACATTGTGATGACTCTATAGGTCCTTTGTTAGTCATTAGGCATTTATGCCCCAATATCCTATACTTTTTATTTCTTAGTTTTCACATGTTTCATAGGTATGACAATAATGTATATATAAAACTGATGTATTCGGAAGATATTTATGTATGTTGATGGTTTCTATTTATTTATCGCACATGCTATATTATCACTCATTATGATGCATGCTTTATATATATTTAAGTGATTTGATAGAGATTGACCCCTGTATGGTATTTTTGACATAGTTTTATAGATGACTTCCTCTTTCGTTGCTCGCTTGGATCACCTTCTGCCTAGTCGGATAGCTACCAGTTTGATGGTTTGGCATGACCGTTTGCCGGACTCTATCTCTGTTATCCTTTCAGGTTCTAGAGGGATTTGTTGATGGGATGCTCACCTACTGGATTCCAGAGCGCCATGTCATTCGGTTTGGCTCTGATGAGTTGACTCCTACTTTGGAGGAGTACGGTCGCCTCTCCGGGTTATCGATGGAGGGGCCGTGTGCTCGGATGACGTTGGGCCATATACGTCGCCAGTTTATGACGGTCACCGGACTGAGGAGGGAAGTCATCTCGGCCGAGGTGGGTGGTAGCCACATCATCTCTATGGATTTCATGATAGACCATTTTTCATCCGTTGACAGCTTCGCCATATATCATAGAGATTTTACCATTTCGGAGGAGAGATGACACACTGCCCGAGTGGATGTCTTGGTCATGTGCCTCATATCATATCTATACATACCATTTTATGCTGGCCATCTAGATGTTGGGATGTCGATGGCTGTCAGGGCTCTCAGAGATGACTTCACCATACTCCCTCTCATCTTGGCGGAGACATTTATATCAGCATCCTTCTACCGAACTGTTGGGGATCGAGAGTTTAGAGGTAGCCCCGTTCTCCTATACATCTGGTTCATGACCCACCTCAGACCATTTGGTCGGCTTCGTCGTCATGGGTTTTTCTTTGGATATGGCATGTCGCAGATCTACTCCTATCGCCCGACTTCCTGCATCGATGAGGCGTCTTGGACTATATTCTTGGGTGCCTTGAAGGAGCCTTTTGAGATAGTTATGTACTCTGGTTACTGCTCTATTTTGAGTTTCACCACCCATGTGGCTGACCTGGATTTCCTTCTATTGGCTGGTTTGAGGCATGTGACAACCTATCATCCTTTGGAGGTGATCGGCCAGTTTGATAAGTATCAGGAGGTCCATTTATTTGAGGGGACTTAGGATTATTGCTTCCCCATCTGCTCAGCTACTGAGGTTGATCTAGCTAGTGTCTACGAACTTTGGTCTCATAGATAGACAGCGGAGTTCAGAGACTGTCATTCGGGCAGATCTGCAAAGTACTCAGCTTGGCTAGAGTCGGATTTAGCACCAGATGCAGCGGACCAGGTTGATGCATGGCCTTTATTTGATGATGAGGGTTGGTCTACTGATGTTGAGAAGCCTATGGAGGATCCTATATCTCCTACCAAAGATGATTTGTTCGCGGAGTTGATAGCTTCTTTAGTTAGTACTGTTCCGAGTTCGTCATTTGTTTCCATGGAGGCCATGGATCGACAACTTCATCTAGTGACCTTTGAGAGGGATCATGCTCGGTCCATGATGTTGACCACCTTAGCTGGTCGGGATGCTGCTATTTTTGAGAGAGACATAACTTTTATTGCTAGAGACCAGGCCATCATTGATAGAGATGCTGCCCAGACTTTTGCAGATGGACTCACTGGTCATGTTCAGGGTGTAGTGCAGAGTCAAGAGGGTGTTTATCGCATAGCAGTAGAGCTGCTGAGACGCATCGATGTACTGGAGCATGAGCTCAGGGATGCTCCTCAGACTGTAGAGACGGCTGAATATTTGGCTATGTTGATTCGTCTTACCGTCGATTTATAACCCTGTTTTATTTTTCTGTATAGACTTTGTAATTATCTTCTGTCACATGTTAGAATCAACTTTTGTATTCTAAACAGTTGTATATATAAAAGAAACAAGTTCAGTTCACTTCCCTTGTCTGAGCATGTCTAGCCTTGTACACTATTACCATTCTCGCTTCATGATTTATTATGTCGACATATAACTGGTCTCGTCATACTTGTAATGACCCCAAAAGCAAGACTATTTCTCTTCCCAATCTTGTGCGTAAATACTAACTTTTTATAGCTTTAAAATAATATTTAATGTTAAAATAGCTAAAAATGCAAAATAATTTTTTTTCTTTTATTCTATTCATTCGTTCCCTGAATCTCAACCTTTAAGATTCTCTTTTATAATGAAATCATATTTATTTAACGATTTCTCTTATCAAAGTTATATTCATATATATAACTCAATATTAATTATTTCTTATATAGTAATGTCACTATATCACCTTTTTTTATTTATAAAGTATTTATTACAATTTATCCAAAACAAATATTCATCATTGAATATTTTAAACTATACATAGATGTCAATTACCTATGTCACAACCATCAATCACAACTCTATACAATTCTATCCAAAGAAAATGTATTCATTTTCATACATTGTTCAACCTTCATCATCCGTACAACAAGTAGTATTGCATAACATCATTAACCAGCAAAAAGTTTGTGTTTGCAAGATTGAGCTCGACAGCCCAGCAAATTTAACAGTATATCATGTTTCACATAGCAAACAATTCTATATTCCCCATATGCAACATTCTTTCTTTACTATGCATAATATTCTACATGCATCATTAATTCTTTGCAATGCATATATTCATGCATCAATAATTCTTCGAATTATCGAGTTACATCATACAACATATGCTATCACATATCACATAAATTGAGTTCCGTAACCCAATCGATTTAGTTATATTTTGACTTTCATAATTCATTAAGCATGGTATATAACTTACCACATAATCACATATAATCCACAAACATAACAGAACTGAAAAAGTTGCCTTAATTAGAGATTACCACAAAATTTAACTTAGAGTTTCTCCACAATTCTTACATAATCATATTTACATGCACACATATTAGATAATTGAATATGTTACAAAGTATGCATGATATTCATTAATAATAATTATTTGCTGTATACAAACTAATATTATTAATTCTCAACTCAAACCAATAGTAGTTTATTTAAAAACTTAATCCTTTTTAATCTTTTTACGTCAAATAAAGGCCACTCACAATTTAACATGTAAATATTTTACATATCGAAACTTAAATCATTTATATTCCACTTTAGGAATATCTTTTGTCTTTATTTGCGAATTCAGGTTTTAAACAGATATTATATATCTTTTATAGTAAAAAATCAATTTACTTATTAGTTCTTAACTTAAATAATCATTATATCTTTTTATCCACTCAAGAGTCAACTCAGACCATTACCTCATTTATAAAAATTTTATCCCGCTAGCACATTCGCTTCATTTTTCGTTTTACGAATATTCGCATTTTCACTATATATATTTATATATTAAATATATGTAATCTTGACTTAAAAACTCCATTTTAAACTCCGGAAACCTCAAAATATCATTTTTATGATTAATACAAATTTTTAAAGGTCTTTCGCTCTTCGTTGCACCAAAAATAATTTTATAGGCAACTTTGATTTTTATTTTGCTTAAATATGTAAATTTATATTTATTACATATTTTTATTACTTTCTTTATGTCCGAAAGGAAGTTTCTCGGCATAAATATCATTTATAGTCAAATCTTGCCCCGTAGGACATTATTAGATTTATTATAACTTATTATTTCGCCGGAATGCGATTCGAAACTTCGAACGTCAAAATCGCCCGACGCGCCGACGCTCGGCGTTCGCTCAAATTTTAGTTCTGACATGCATGCTCGTTCATTTTTAATTTTCAAATCATAAGTTATATAACAACAAAATTTTGGGCATGTTATAGACCTTATAGCGTAGTATTTTGCAAAAATTTCTAACCGCGAAAACGGATCACGGAACCCATCAAAATAGCAATTCAAAAAGCATGTCAGGCAGCTGTCCAGCAGCACAGCGTAGCGCCGCGCCGCTCCGCGCCCTGCGTGCGAGCACGCTGCTGCCCAGCAGCGTTGCTGCTCCGTCGCTCGCATACAAAATTAGCTATTTTGCGAATTTCTTACGCGTTGTTCGTTAATCGGATTGATCCCATTTTTGGATATGTTATACATGGCATACAAAAGTATTTTTAAAAAATATAACTCACTAATTTCGGACCTCATAAGCACCCTAAAACAGGCTCAAAAAATGTCCTCTCGTAACAATTTTAGAAAGTTTTCCAGCTTGACCCTCTTGTACTAAAACAATCATAACTTTTTCGTTTTAAAACGTTTTTGAGCGATTCTTAAGCCCACGCGAAGCTAACTTCCGGTACTACAACTTTTGTTTTTAGACCATCTTCAAATTCTGAGCAACTTATTCCAGAAAATTCGTGGAAGGGGACTAATCCGAATTGGTTTTCTAGTTTTGACTCGGCTACTTTAAAATGTCATAACTCTTTCTTCCAAAGTCAGATTTAGTCCGTTCCAGAGTCTATGCAAAGCTTATTCAGTGTACTACAACATACTAAAAACCCAGATTTTTTTGAATAATCTAGGTAACCCTGAATTTTCCTTTTTGGGTCAGCAGTCCACTAGTTTTTTTCGAACGTCTGGTTTTGGCATCCAAAACTCGCCTCGACTCGTTCTAATTTGATTTTCTTCACAAATAAATCTTATTTAACATAATAAGACTCGTCTAAGTTCTCGGTTCCGTTAAATTCCAAACTTTTAGCCATTTTAGCTTTTTAAGGAATTTAAACAAACATAATGCGTTCGTTCTCATTTTCGTTTGCTTTCTTACCGTTTTGTTTGCGGGTATTCCATCACTCTCTTCCTTATAGCTCCGCACAATCAACTTAGCCACCAAGTCTCTAGTTCCATCATTTACCATCACTTACATAATCAAATCAAAGCATACTCATAAACTAATAACATAATTAGCCTACTAACTAAACCCATTTCCTCATTCTTTGTTTAAAGTCCAATTCACATGATATAATACCTATCCAATAATCATAATTGAATTCATTACAAAGGAACTTAGTCCAATCTCAAAATTAAAACTAACTAAGTTCATATTTCATGCTTAAATCAATTTATGCATAGGATTTACATAATTTTTAATTAAAACAGAAATTAAATTCAATTTTATACCTTTTGCTATCTCTTTTCCATATTCCAAAGCTTTGCTATCACTAAGTTGGCTAAAGCTTTCTCAGACTCTCGGTTCCTTACTACTTCACCATATTTGGAAATTTCAAAAAAAATAAGAGATAGAAAAGAGAGAGGGACTCGTCAATGGGGTGGAGAAAGGAGCAGACTTTGTATTAATTTTTTCAATCTTCTCAAGTCAAAACTTGGTGCCCAAACAAAATTCTTGGTGTGCTCTTCCTTTTTTCTCTTCTCCTCTTTCACGGAAATAAGGAAAATTAGAATGGCTTAGTAGCTAAGCTTTGAATAGTGACTTAGGTAGAATATGAATTGACCAATTATCAAATTAACTAAATTACCCAATTACTCTATTAATATCTTTATTAAATAATTTAACTACCCAATGCTTGGAAATTTAATTTAATTTATTAAGTTACTACATAACCCACTCATAAAATATTTAACCCCTCTTGGAAGTATATAAAATATATATCATCATTAATATAGAAATTATATATTCCATAAATAAAAATATAATATAAAATATTTTATTACATTTTCACCTTATATACACAAAAATGAATGTGTTACTTATAATTTTCAATATAAAGAAAATTACTCAATCAATTAAGATATTATATTAATTATAATATCCTTGCCTCATCAACATTAATTCAATTCACTACACAAATTATATAATATATATATATATATATATATATATATATATATATATATTATAGACCTAAATCATCTCCTTAATTCATTACGCAAATTATTCATAACAATTTCATTCCCTCGGGTAGTAAATACATATATATAATAAATATCTATTACCATGCAAATAATTCATGTACCACACAAGTACCCACATAACATATATAAAATAAATAATAATTTTATTCTCTCACATTATAAATTATTTATATCAATTTATTTACATATATAATTAAAATAATATTCTCTCTTTATTAAAATAATTCAATGATAGAATTTATTTTAATATCCTTTATTTAAAGTATACCATAATATTTGTGTACTTAAACTAATTATTTCATTTTCCCTTCTCTAAATTATTTTCAACAATTTAAATGTAATAAATATAATAATATATTCATTACATTAAAGCATGCATACATTACACTCAATAATGTAATATATGATTTCTTTAATAAAATAGTGGTTATACATTAAATATATTTAATGCCACCAGTTACTATATTAAAATAATTTAATATTATAAATTATTTTTAAGTTTTATAATCTCATTTCCCTTAATAAATTACTCCCACGATTTATTTACATATAATAAATATATACTACTAATATATTTATTATATTCTAAATCACATATTGCATAACTCATATTCACTTATGCAATACAATACCATACAACATATCATTTAATAAGAATTTTCTTTTTATTAATTCTTATTTTAATACTTCTCAAAAATCTGGGTTTTTACATTCTTCCCACCTTATAAGGATTCCGTCCTCGGAATCTCAATACCGAATCGTTCTTAAACGGTTTAGATCTTATTCTTTCTCATAACCTTATCGTTGAATCATTCCATCATACCATTTTCTTATGTTTAATATCACCTATCTCCTTCTTTTTCTTAATCAATTCTAATAGGTTCCAATTCTTAATTGATATTTAAACTCGATTATATTACGAGTATTATTTACATTTCAATGTCCCCCTCCCCCCTTTTCTAATGGTATTTCTAAACCATTATATTCTCCATATTCTTTTAAAGTCCTATAATTCTCGGACTTTTTCATTTTTTCATGTTTTCAATTTCACGTGACTATTCCTTATCAATTTTCATTATCCGAAAATATTTATTTCTCATAACTCTACATTTTTCCTTCTTCAAGGATTCATAAACCATTGTCGTATTCTACGACTTACTTCCTTTTAAGGAATTCATTCTATTTATACCCAACCTCCAGAAAATAGAAATTCTCCATAATTGATCAATAATTGTGAAGCAATATGAATAATTCAAGAATCCAAAAGATTTGCTTAAGAAAAACTTTCTGTATCATAATAAAGTCATAAAGACCATGAACTTGTTTCTGAAAAGGTTTCAACATACATTTATCTGCAAACCGACATATCTTAAGGACATATAGGTGATCATCCTATTTATGCCCTATGTTGACCCATAATATCTTTGCCGCTATTTTGCGCAAACAGAATTTCCTATTTTTGGATTTCCTGTGTTGGTCAACACTATCTAGATGGAACAATTTCTTCTAGTTCCTCTTTGCCGTCCACAGGACGCAATATAAAATAATTCCATTATAGGAAAGTTCTTACTCAATCTAGAGTCCATACCGAATCCATTTAGTTAGACGGTTCAAAAGCTTTATATAAAAGCAATATCTGAATTTGTGTCTAGCCGACTCAAATGGCATTTAACACTTCTTTCATTACTAAAATACTGAAAATCATTTTATGACGCATAGTACCGCACTGTTTTCAACAGCCCATTTAGAATGTCATCAGTTGTCATATCTACATCATATTAATGATGGATTAATGACTATATAAAATTCTTTTGATATTTTTCAAATCATTTGTCTAGCCGAAACAATTAGCGTAGACATAAAAAAACCACCAAATTTTTTAAAAACTTATTGTTTCAACAATTTGACCCAATATATTTTTTCAAAAATACATAGTGCGATTGTCAGCACGATTCCAATAAATTTCAAAATCTAGCATAGCTAGTATATTTGAGAATATCCATTTCTTCTTCATCCACTTTAACTATTTCCAAAAACTTCACCATACAATATTGTTCATCTCTAACTCTATTAACTCCCACTATATTAAACTAACCCTATACCATGGAATAGTTCATCAAACTTACCACACCTTATGTGTTTAGAAACTTGCCATAAAAATATAAGTTTAAGAACTTGTCCTAGCAATATGTAGTCCAAGAACCAATCAGGAACTGTCCATACGCTTAGGGATTCAAAATATACCATATGATTACGAGTCACAAACTTATCATAAGCATAAGTTTTAAGAACTTGCACCTATTCTTATATTCTCTACCTATCAAATATACACATGAGAAAAGAATCACCTTCCCACTATATGTATATCAATAATGCGACACTGACATTTCAATGATTATCAATATAATAGACTAAGTGGTCGTCAAACCAAACAAAATCCCCTGCACATACAAGGAATTTTACAACTCAACCACTAACATGAGTCCTCAATTGAAATCACACATAATCCCATCAAATCTTATCTTGTTCTTTGCTAAATATAATTTTTTCTTAAATTTGTATTTCATCATCTATAACTCTTTTCGAGTTTTATTCTTATACTATTTCATAGTACCATTTCCATATAGTCATTCTGCTATAAATTTTTAATCATTTAATTGATTATCTGTTCTTTTTTGACTTGATAAGATCACATTGTGATCTTATCTCATAATCGTGTTATATTACGATTCTTTCTCATTCTATGATAGTTTAATTTCTACGATCTTCTTTCTTTCTTCTCTAATCATATTATTTATGATTATTTGAATCAGGTGTCCCCTGATCCTTTACTCCTTGCCTTTTAAAATTCTTCTTTCAATCTTCTTGGTTATTTATCAATTCCTCCTTTAAGAATTTCTAACTTCATTCCTATTGCTCAATATTTTATTCGAGTTTACTCCTCGTCATTCTCATCTTCTTCTTATAATATTTCTAGGACTTAACTCATCCTATACATCTATGTATGTGAAAAGAATCACCTTTTTATCATATATATTCATAACTCTATACTCGATACACATCGAGTCTCTAACAACGTTCAATATAGTCAGCTGAGTGGTTTCTCACAAACAACCAACAAACTAGTTTCCCGTCTCGTCTACACTGTATTTCACAGCGAGTTAGATCGGTAGCTAGTTAGTATATACCTCCGCTCCCTGAAGGAATCGTTTAGCCCAGATACTATACATCAACTATTAAAGAGTACGACTGTACCACTATTTAAACTTAACTTCCTTTTTTTTTCATCTACCTTGCTGGCGATTATAGTCTAAGGTTCACTCACCTAAGGTTTATAATCCTTAGCTTTGATACCAACTATAACGACCCCAAAATTGAGACTATTTCTCTTCACGATCTTGTGCGTTAATATTATATTTTTCTAGCTTTAAAATAATATTTAATGTTAAAATAGTTAAAAATGCGGAATAATTTTTTTTTCTTTTATTCCATTCATTCATTTCCTGAATCTCAACCTTTACGATTCTCTTTTATAATGAAATCATATTTATTTAACGATTTCTCTTATCAGAGGTATATTAATATATATAACTCAATATTAATTCTTTCTTATATAGTAATGTCACTATATCACTTTTTTTATTATAAAGTATTCATTACAATTCATCCAAAACAAATATTTCTCATTGAATATTTTAAACTATACATACCTGTCAATTACTTATGTCACAACCATCAATCACAACTCTATACAATTCTATCCCAAGAAAATGTATTCATTTTCGTACATTGTTCAGCCTTCATCATCCGTACAGCAAGTAATATTGCATAACATCATTAACCTGCAAAAAGTTTGTGTTTGCAAGATTAGGCTCGACAGCCCAGCAAATTTAACAGTCTATCATGTTTCACATAGCACACAATTTTATATTTTCCATATGCAACATACTTTCTTTACTATGCATAATATTTTACATGCATCAATAATTCTTTACAATGCATATATTCATACATCAATAATTCTTCTAATTATCGAGTTACATCATACAACATATGGTATCACATATCACATAAATTGAGTTCTATAACCCAATCGATTTAGTCATATTTTGACTTTCATAAGTCATTAAGCATGGTATATAACTTACGACATATTCACATATAATCCACAAACATAACAGAACTGAAAAACTTGCCTTGATTGGAGATTACAACAAAATTTAACTTAGAGTTTCTGCACAATTCCTATATAATCTGTTAGGAATATACATGAGAATGTTATTCCTATTTATATATGATTTGATTATGATATAAATGAATGACTATGCAAGTATGCTTGCATTGACAAAAGCTGTAAAGTCCTCTGATAGATAATAGGAATATATATACAAGGACTTAGAATGAACTGATCAAATATGTTAGGTTGATCCTATATAAGCAAAATAACTTTTGTAAAGTCCTTAAAAAGAAATGATGTACAAGGACTATAACTATAGAAAGATCAAACTTGTTAGGTTGATCTTATAATGTAATAGATAGGCTTATTTGATCGTCGAGCACTGCATCAGAAATCGTAGTCTGCCAGGAGAGACAAAAGAGACTCGAGAGCTATCAAGGCAGAATCGTAGTCTGCAGGATAGTAGATCTCGGAGTTCGTAGTCTGCCAGGAGAAACGAGGAAGAATCGTAGTGTGTCGAGAAGAATTTCCTCGGAGCCGTAGTCTGCTAAGGAAAACATGCTCAGAATCAAAGAGACAGCTTGTCTATGAGTCGACCGAGAAACTGCCAGAGCTAAGTCAGGAATCACAGATCACACTTAAAGTAATGGAGTCTAATGATCATTAGAGGCAGAGATTGTAGTCTGGTAAGATCAGACGAAGACAACAAGCATGAAGGTAGAATCGTAGACTGTCAAGGTTTGATCTCGGAATCGTAGTGCCTGCAACAACAAAGCTAAATCATAGTCTGCAGAGCTAAGACTTCCACAATGGTTGCTCAACAACGCTAAGGGAAGAATCGTAGTGTCAACACGATTCTCAACAAATGGGCAATCCTAAAATTTCCAAAGTATGAAGCCTCTGGTCTGAGCTACAAAGATACATCCTACATGAAGAGTACCAGAGAGCACTCACCGAATGGCATGCAAGCTAACAGAAGATCTAAGCATCAACTCTATCAACATGCATACTGAGTTGTGAGGTCATTCGAAATGAAGTCTTCCACAAGCTAATCAGAAGAAGACTTCATACAAAGTGAATGACTAGAGAAAGTCAGCAAGTGCAGTAGCTATCAAGAGAACAGAAGACAACGATCTTTAGAATCACTCAAGATCGTAGTGTTTGCCAAAGTAAAGAAGGAACTGATACAATCTACAAAGATACCAGCCAATTTGTGAAGAACAAAACAGAAGTGATTAAGCATGGGTCAGACCATTGAAGATAGGTGAACGGGAGATCACCAGGAGAAAGGAGCTGGGTATGCCACAAATCTGAAGTGTTTTGCTATTTAGAAGTGGTCAAAACAGCAAGTCAAGATATCAGTTCCTGAGATCAGTCAAGGCAAGCAGAAGTGTTGAAACACTGCACAAATGAAGGAAGAGATGTTCTACATTGAAGATCCAAGAACACTCATCAGAATCGTAGTGTTGTCTCAGCCAGTCAAAGCAACATTCAATATGACACACTACGATCAAGGTCCAAGAACATCTGTATCAGAATCGTAGAGTTCTGACATCTGAAGATTAAAGCATTTGCAAATGTTTAATCTGAAGACTGACATCCGAACGTTGCTATTTGAGAGCATCAATGCAGAAGGACAACTCCTAAGGATTCGAATCAAGGAATCAGAAAGGAGTAATAAAGAGGACTACTAGCCTGACACGGAACAGTGACATCTCTGATGCGGTAGGTGAGAAAGCAGACTGCTGTGTCAGTTAAGTCAAAAAGAACCTATCACGTCACATCAGCAGTCTGCACCAAATAACTCGAGATCTGCGAAGCAATTCAAATAGCTTTCAATGGCTACTTTCCAACGGGAAGATTATGGAAGGGTATTTAAAGGACAAGCTTCAAAGATAAGTGTTGTTGCTGAGTTGTAGATTCGTTGAGTTGTTAGAATGCTACATTGTTGACTCTACGAGTTACACCAGAGCTAAAGAGAACAGGTCTCAGTGGCAGTGAGACTACGAAGGTGGAAGTGAAGCATACTTGAAGAAGGAGTGAACAGATTAACGCTTCACTCAACAAGGATGAGAATGCCTTTGAAGATGGCAGCCAAGCTGAGAGCCGAGAAGGCCAAGAAGATAGCATTCAGGAAGGTGGCTGAGCATAAAGAAGATCAGAAGAGCCACTCTATAGATCACCATGAAGAACCAAAAGATGAACAAGAAAAGATGCAGAACCATGTCTGCATATCATTCAAGAAGGGTTCTAGGGATGCTAAGGGTTAGAAGAAGGTGACCCACAATGAAAAGCCTTAGCAGTCCTATGTGGTGATGGTGCACAGCTGACAACAAGTGAAGATGAGCTGAACAGACTGAAGATTAGCTGCACCATAGAAGAGGTCCAGACTCGAAGAAGAATGTTGAGGACCAAGCCTAGCTGCTAAGTACCAAGATGATCAAGCTTCAAGACATCTTAGCAGCAAAGCACAAACAACAACAACTACAACTACAAGTAGCCAGGGCCAAAGGGTCCTTGTCCGGAGGGACTAAATGAGTTCCAAGTCGAAGGGCTTGAAGAGTTCTTAGTGAACTAGAGTTTTAAGCCAAAGGGCTTGAAGAGTTCTTAGTGAACTAAAGGAGTTCCAAGCCAAAGGGCTTGAAGAGTTCAAAAGTGAACTGAAGTTCCAGGGCTGCTAGCCTTGAAGAAATCTTAGTGATTCAGGGTGCTGCCCATTCCTTAGTGGATTTCCTGCGAGAGTACAGAAGAGTGGATTAGGAGCTTGTGTCTCTGAACCACTTAAAACCCTTTGTGTCTTTTACATTCTGTCATTTACTTTCAGTCATTACATAATGTACTTAACTGCTATAACTGCTATGTATGTACTAACTACTTACAAATAAACTAACTCCAAGAACAATATATCAATGTTTATCAATATATCAATAAAGGGGATATTTAACTTATTCCGCTGTGCTTGAAATGATTCTTATGTTTGTCATGTGCTAACTTCTTAGCAATACAAAATAAAAAGGGAAAGAGTTTAAAAACACAAAGGATCTATTCAACACCCCCTTCTAGATCTATTGTTGTGCCTACTGGGAACTAACAATTAGTATCAGAGCAGGTTCTCATGTTATATTCAAAAGCTAATCTCTTTGAGTCTGATCCTAGGCGCAAACATTGTTCTAAACTTAGTTTAGTAGTAAGTAATTTGTAAATGCAGATGAGATCACACGTTGGACATAATGTGAATAGGTAAATGTGTATATACACCTAAAGCTGCTCAGATTGGTCCAGTTCTTAAATGCCATAACTTCAAGACCAATCCTTGTCCATAGTCAATCTTGTAGTCTGAAGACCAGAGTTGGGAAGTCAAGAAGTATCTACAACAAAGAATCAAGCATCCTCCATTCTGAAAGATGAAAGGCCATACATGCTAATAAGTGCTTATACAGAGGAGAAAAAAGATTCTCTCAACTATGTTTTGGCCAAACAGTAGTTGGATGTGAACCTTGAGGTTCAAGAGAGTTAAAGAACTAAAGATGCCAAGATCTTCCTAGCTTATCTCTTCAAGGCTATGACTGATTGATTGAAGGACAACTGGAGCAACAAGCTGTCAGAAATAAATGTAAAGATATGCACATCAATGCCTAACCTCATTCTAGTAAGGTAAATGACTGTCAAGAAACTGACAGTGTAAAGGTACGGTTCCTCATTAATATAAATGTGTACATCATGTTGCATCACCTTATATACTATAATAGTATTCTATCAAGAGACCATACTCTACCCAAAAAGGGGAAGAGAGAAAGTATATTGAGGTTGGAAATTTAATTGCTAACAAACTTTCTCTTCACCCAAGTTTTAGGTTGAAGATAACATCTTGAAAGAAGTCTAAAATAGGTCATAAGCATATCAAGATCTAATTAAGATTAAGTGGAGTAATCCTTGCTGAAAGGTCAGTATGTATGTACAAACTTATGTTCTAAGTTTTGATAATACGTAGAGTATGATCAGTTTTAGAGGAGTATCTTGAAGATTCTTAGAAACTGATCATCTCCATGAATTAACCAGATACAACTAAGTAATAGTGGTGATTCTTACTCTGCGGACATTCAAAATCTGTGAACCTGACCAAGCAAAGGGTGAAACCATAAAAGAAAAAGAGTGTTGTTAAAATGATTAATCTTACACACACTCATCAACATGCATGATAGACATCACATCAAAATCTGATACATGCATGGATATGATTATTGATGCTAAACTTGATGTAAATTCTAGTATATGAGGAATAGGGGTTTTTGAGAAACTAACCTAGTAGGATTCAATCAAACTTGGATACCAAAATAGAAATTATCTAAACCTGCAGGTACTTAGTCTACTTGACCACACTAAGGAATACTAAAGCAGATGTCTTCAGTCACAAAGACTTAACTAGCTGGAGGCTCAGGACATTTCAACAATATTCTTAACAAATCATTCTATGCCAAAGCCTGTTTTTGAAGACTTGTTGAGCTCGCATAAATGAAGCTCACAAGATTGCTGATCTCCATATGGAAGCTGGTCATTTATGCCGAGATTAACAAGATCCTCTATGCTTATCCATTCAAAGCATATCAACTCAGAGGAAATATCAAAGAAGTAGAACTCCACGAATGCAGCCTATTAAAAAGCCGAAAGAAAATCGTAGCATTCTCTACGATCAAGACTATATCAAGCCTGTGCAAGCCAACACACTACGATTGTGTCACAATGACCTTAATCGTAGTGCTTCTCCAAATCAACATCAAAGATTCCAGTTCTGATTAAGGGGGAAGAGCAAATTGCTAAAGAAAGGCTGATGGATGATGACTAGTTGATATTCTAAAAGGAATCCATCATTCATACTTAGCTCATAGTGAAGATTCTAAGGAAGGATTACAAGCAGCCGAAACATTCAGTCTGGTATCCAATGAAGGACACTACATTCGTAGTTCTGTCAACAATCGTAGAGTGATCAGCCCTGAAGATATCTCTCTTTATGATCCAAGGAAGCTTATTGGATAGAGATGATTCAAGTCAGAAGAAGATCTGAAAGGCTTCAGGAGAAGAAGGAAAGAAGTCGCAGAAAAAAGAAGTTCTTCCTCACTACGACTGTAGAGCTATCGCCAATCGTAGAGTCTAGACAAATTATAACTGCAGATGGAGAAACTACAGCAGCCTCTCAGCATGAACAATTATAAGGACTAAATCTGAAGAAAGTATATTACTATACATGATCTATGCTGTGAAAGAAAAGTTGAAGATGGTAGAATTTGTAGAAGAACAGATGAGGATATGGAGATGGTGAAGCTCAGAGAGCAAAATGAGGAAGTGGAATTCTTTCCAGAAGTTGTGAGGATAAACAAGAGCTAACCCAAACCAGAAAGACTCCAGTTGCAGAGTCTCAAAATTCTGTGACTGATGAACCAAATGAATATCCATCATAGTCAGTAGTAATGTCCCAAAACATACTACTAATAACCATATCAGTCACCTATCTCAAAATCGTGGAGTGCCTATGATCAACCGTCTGATCATAGCAAAAGAGTAGAAGGACACCACGATTACAACCTATACAAAAACCAATAACAATGAATATCTAGAGTTGGTAAATGAACTCCCCAGCAGAGAGATCAAAATGTGACAACAGTTCTAATCATGTCTAAAGCATTTCATCTGATAAGTGCCGCAGGGACAAACCTGATCCTTAGCATTCAACTAAGAGATTGGCCCTTCCTGAGCTACCTTACTTTAGAAGGAATGTTAATACGGAATGCATCACAGGAACCTCTGCTGAAGCAAGTAGCATCTTATCAAAAGATCACTAGTTGCAAATGAGAATTACAAATCCCTCAGAGTCTAATGGAGAAGTTGTCTATTGAAGCATGACCACAGACTACGATCATCAAAGAAGAAGTCAATAGTCAATAGATGAAAACTCAAATCTGATTAACTAACACGATGGAGGAGTTACAGATTATGACCTATCAGCGTCTTACAACTGTCCCACTAATAAAACGTGGAAGGAATAGTTACAAGAGGAAAATTCAAATAATTGACAGTTGTAGTTTAGCGCATCAAATGCTGCAAACCTATCAAATCCATACACTTATCCTCTCAATCCAAACGCCTAAACACTTCCAAACACCCAAGATCTTCCCAAACAGTTATCAAACCTCGAATCACTTCTTAACATCTCACTAGATCTTCACAGATCTATAACCAGAAAACCCTAACTTCTCTAATGGCAGATTGGAAAATAATTACTGGCATTCATCTCGGAACTAAGACATTCAAAAAATCTGAGAAGAAGTTCAGAAACATTCTTAAACTGTTAATAGAAGCTGGATTCTCAGAATGTCTTGAGACAATCACACCAATATATGCTGACATGGTCAAAGAGTTCTACTCCAATATGACTACAAACTCTGGAATCCTCTCTACCAAAATAAAAGGTCAGATCCTGAAGCTAAAATCCTCTGACATAAATTAGTGCTTGGGTTTTCCTGACCTAGGACTGAAGAGCCTTAATGAAGTTGACATCAAAGGAGCCAAGAAGATTATGGGATACAGAAGAAACCCTAGTCTGAAGGACTTGAAGAAGAAGGAGTTTCCTGAAGAGTTTGAGTTCCTTGCAGAGATTGTAGGCAAATGTATACTATGTAAGGACACTGCACATGATAATGTGATTGATCAACAGCTGAAAATCATGTCTGCAATAGTTTTGAAGAAGTAGATAAATTTTGGAGTTATCCTGATTGACCAAATGTCCAAATGGTTGGAAAGGGCAGAGAAGAAGAGGTTAACAGGGAAACCACTCACGAAGGTTTTCCATGGAAGGTTTTTGAGCATCATTCTGAAGAAGAGGTTGAAGAACAAAATTAAGGATGATGAGGGTGAAGTCCTTAATAGCCATAAGATAATGACTACACAGCTGTTTGCAAACTGGAAGAAGAATCCAATGGAGAACAAACGGCTAACACATGGCAGCAGCAGCAAGAGTGCTTCAAAGAAGAAGAAAGCAAGTGCTATGGAAGAAGAAGATTCTTTATCCTCTGAAGGTGCAATTATCCCAGAGCCCAAGTCTGCAAAGCCTTTGAAGAAGAAAGCCAAAGTGGTGCAGAAGCAGAAGTCAGTTTCCCAAAAAAGTTTATCTACTAAAGAAGGGAACGTAGAATCAGAAGATAAGGTGGGAACTGAGAACTTTAAGGATGACTCTTTAAAAAGCAAGTCTGATGATGAAGAAGAATATGCAAGTTCTATGGCTAATCGTCAAGGTAGCCATTCTACTGATAAGGGAGAATCTGAACATGAAGCAGTTAGATCTCCCAGTGCAGAAGTGTCAGGTAGTCTGTCTGATGAATCAGAAACCTCAAGTTCTGAAGATGAAGAAGAGTTTGAAACTCATAAAGCTGAGCTTCCAAGGAAAAGAAAGAGCAATCGACTGATTGCTCAGATGATTTCAAAGAGAGGAAAATCGTCTCTAAAGACAAGCTCTGCTGATGAGGAAGATGATGATCAAATGCATGAACAAACTGATAAGTCAGTTGAAGAAAGTCTGCAACAGTCTGACTCCAGCTCAGAACGTGAAGAAATTGAAGGAGACTGTAGTCCTGAGAATGATGTGCCAGAAGATTTTCACATTCATTGTCCTGCTCAACGCAAGAGGAGAATAGTGGTAGAAATTGATGAAGAACCACTAGATGCACTTCCAAAGAAATGGATAAATCATGGGAATGGAAGGTTACAAGTGGTGAAAATGATTGCAGCACATCTACTCAACCATCAAGATACTCTAAAGCTAGATTCCTCAACCTTGCTTTATGATACTGAAGTCAAGGATCATGCTATAAGATGGTTTCATCCTCACATGCCATAGGCAAAGGCATTTCTCACTGGAGACAGTAGTTATCTTTCATGGTGCTTCACTCAACTCCCAAACCTAGAATTGGTGACACAAAACTTCCCAAGAGTGAAGAAGTTTGCAACTCTGCTGATCAAAGATAAGTCTCACTTCAAGATATACAGACATGCTAAAAATTATTACATTCTCTATGACTGTCGAGCAGATTTAGATGGAAGAAGAATTCTGCCCAAGTTTACAATCGTAGAGTTCTCTCACTCTACCAATGACGATGGTCATGATGAAGTTGAGAAGATGTATTCCGACCAAACAGCATGGAACTCAACGATTTACCAGATTCTCACAGTCTTTGAAGATCTATCCAAGAGTGAGAATCATGGAGTCCAATCTGATGCTCAGAAAGAAGAAACTTTTGGAGTACAAACTAATACTCAATAGGAGAATGATCAAATAGTTGATCAGATGGGAAGTGAACAACATAATATCAGATCTGCTCAAGAGTAGGAACTTTAAAAGTCTTCAAAAGAATTGGTTGAGGAAGTCTCTCGTATGGCTGCAGAAGTAAAGGACCTGTCAGTAGGAGCAGACAATGAATTGACAACAAGACTTCAAGCCAGACTTTCAGATATATCTCTCAAGCTTCAACTAAGGGATAAAGTACTTCAGAAGGCCTTGAGTGATCAGAAGGAAGAAGCTCTACAAGTTCAGAAGGCTAATGAAGACCAAATCCTATTTCTCTCTGACAAGATTGACGATCTGAAACAGTCTCTCTCCCTCCAGCTTGAGCTAAGCCAACAAGAACTCAAGATTGAGGTTGGTAACTCATCTCACATGATGGAACAACTTATGTCAAACGTGGAGCAACTTTCACAAGTGATTAATGATAAAAAGGGGAACAAAAAGATACATCAAAAGAAACATTCAAGAGGAAAGCACTCAATGAAGAGACTGAAGTCTGAGAAAAAGAAGATCAGAGAGGCCAAGAGGACAAAGGCAAAGAAGAAGAAGGAAGCAGCAGCAGAAGCAGAATCATCATCTGAGGTGGAGCCAAAAGATGATGACCCCATGAACACAGAATGTGAGGGGGAGCAGGGGAAAGAAGAAAAAGAAGAAAGAAAGATGAGCAGCAGCAGAAGCAGATCAACAGACATTCTGGAGACATACATGGAGCAGAAGAGGTACTCTATCTAATTAAGTATGTTCTGGATCCAGAATGTAGAGTGTCATAGCATATGTAATTTCATATGATCATCAATGACATTCAAGTTTATCTGCTTTAGAAATATAGCTGCTCACTATATATAAGATTCATTCTTCTCATACATATGCACTGATTGTTTTTGTCATAATCAAATAGAGGGAGATTGTTAGGAATATACATGAGAATGTTATTCCTATTTATATATGATTTGATTATGATATAAATGAATGAATATGCAAGTATGCTTGTATTGACAAAAGCTGTAAAGCCCTCTAATAGATAATAGGAATATATGTACAAGGACTTAGAATGAACTAATCAAATATGTTAGGTTGATCCTACATAAGCAAAATAGCTTTTGTAAAGTCCTTAAAAAGAAATGATGTACAAGGACTATAAATATAGAAAGATCAAACTTGTTAGGTTGATCTTATAATGTAATAGATAGGCTTGTCTGATCGTCGAGCACTGCATCAGAAATCGTAGTATGCTAGGAGAGACAAATGAGACTCGAGAGCTATCAAGGCAGAATTGTAGTCTGCAGGATAGTAGATCTCGGAGTTCGTAGTCTGCCAGGAGAAATAAGGAAGAATTACAGTGTGTCGAGAAGAATTTCCTCGGAGCCGTAGTCTGTTGAGGAAGTCATGTTCAGAATTAAAGAGACAGCCTGTCTATGAGCCGGCCGAGAAACTGCCAGAGCTAAGTCAAGAATCATAGATCACACTTAAAGTAGTGGAGTCTAATGGTCATCAGAGGCAGAGATCACAGTCGGGTAAGATCAGACGAAGACAGCAAGCATGAAGACAGAATCGTAGACTGTCAAGGTCTGATCTCGAAATCGTAGTGTCTACAGCAACAAAGCTAAATCATAGTCTGCAGAGCTAAGACTTCCACAATGGTTGCTCAACAACGCTAAGGGAAGAATGGTAGTGTCAACACGATTCTCAACAAATGGGCACTCCCAGAATATCCAAAGCATGAAGCCTCTAGTCTGAGCTACAAAGAAACATCCTACATGAAGAGTACGAGAGAGCACTCACAGAATAGCATGCAAGCTAACAGAAGATCTAAGCATCAACTCTATCAACATGCAGATTGAGTTATGAGGTCATTCGAAATGAAGTCTTCCACAAGCTAATTAGAAGAAGACTTTGATAAGTGGTTTTGTGACCACTTATTTGGATAGTAACCAGCTTGTTTCGTTGCTTAAACTCGAGTATTCCCGTGCTTTTAATATATTTTTCCTTTGTTTTGCATTATTCATGTTTAGGAACTCTCCGAGTGCAAATTAAGCGAAAAAGGACCAAAGATGGCCTAAATGGGGCAAGGCATAGAAAGTGGCTTCAATCATAAGGAAAGCATGATGATGGCATGGAATGAAGAGGCAAATGAAAGATTCTACGAGGCTAAAGATCCACAAGAAGGCAAGCATGAAGCAACCAGCCTTCAGCTAGCAGCAAAAAGTCAGGAATCCAAGTTTCAGGTGCCGCGCAGCCGTGCCGAGTTTGCCTTGAAAAGTCGCGCGCCCGCGCCATTTTCCAGACCATGAAACTCAGATTCAGCAGCCGCGCGACCGCGGCAGGAAGAAGGCTTGGACGCGAGTGGCCGCGCCAGTCATAAATTGGGACTTCACTTAAACAAACGGGAGAAGGCAGCTTATAAGGGCCTTTTTCCCTCATTTGATCGATATCTCCATTAGGGAGCTCACATTAGCCCTAGCCCTAGTTTTCCTCTTCCTTTTCCTTTCCATTTTGTATAGATTAGGAGTAGATTAAGGTAAGCTTAAGGTTAATTAGTTAGTGTAGTTTCTAGGGTTAGATTAGTTAAAGAAGATTGAAGCAAGGATTGACATCAAAGATCCAACACTTGGAGAAGATACAAGATTTGCATTTCTCTATCTCTTACTCCCCTTGTATTCAATTTGTATTCGGATGATGTTTATCTAACTTGTGGATAATATATTCAAGTTATTTATGACTTAGTTTATATTTTGGGGTTTCAATGGAACCCAACACATAGTTTGTATTGATTTCTGTCTCTTTGCTATTATTATGAATTGGTTATCATAACTTGTGCTTTTAGATTGATTTCTTGTGAACCTGTATGAACTTGACAAATGGATTATAGGTTTAGACCTAGTTATGATATCATGCGAAAGTTAGAGATTCTTGCGGGTAATCTATGAGATTATGTGACGTGTGTCTTATTCATTGTCCTAAAGAGTTGATAATTTATTAGTGTTTAGGATATAAATATACCTAAATGCCGTATGCAACCATTTGAGAATCTAATTGTAATGACTTCCTATGCGAAAGTTGGTAATTGATAGAGTAGTTAACGAGATTTCCCGTGACATGTGTCTTGTTAATTGTTCTGGATATTAGTTGCTTGATAGTGTGTAGGATAGACATATACCTATATGCCGCATTAGGAAGATTCATAGTTGTCCGTCGAAAGAGGCTCTTATGTGATCATGATTTCTCGGTTGTCAATTTTATGTGTTAATTGCCCCATGTGAGAGAGTTAAGAGATTCAAATGAAGTGTTGGGGGAAATTGTAATCTCATGTCTTCATTATCTGAATTTACCCTAGGATTAGTTATTGTATGTTTTAATTCTTGCCTAGTTAACGTAGTTTTAATTCATTCTCTCTACCATCCATTTAAATAAGACTGAGATGATTATGTACTAGTGCTTTGGTGACCCTTTATCTATTACTTCCTCTTGGGAATGATATCTTTACTCACTCTTTATTACTCGTTGGCCACGTATACTTGCACGTTAATTGTATCATCTAATCGGACCAACAAGTTTTTGGCGCCGTTGCCGGGGATTTAATTGGATAACTGTTTGTCAACATTAGTTTAAATCAAATTATTCTTACTTTAAACATTTTATTTTTATTTTTATTTAATTATCTTCTCATATTCTCTTTTTAGGTACAATGAACTTAAATTTCTATCCATGGAACTGTACAAGACAAGAGCAACCAAGGGAAGCAAGCACTGATGGACTCGACCCAATTGCCACACTTTCAGCAAAGCTAGAGGTTCTCTCGAGGAAGCTGGATACTGTCTCAGCTCAGCATAATCGAGAGACGGCAGTGAACTATGACTACGGTGCTGGGAGCTATGCGAGCCATCAGGAGCCTATCAATTATGGACAGGAGCAGTATGGGGGTGGTTATTCCTACACCAAACCTTATCCCACTTATCAACAAGATTGGGGGTATCACCCAAACCCTTCATCAGACTACTATCAAGACCAACACTTGGATCCAAATCCCGCATACGCCCCAGAATGCACTTTCCAGACTCTAGTTTACGAGCCTCAATACAATTTTGAGGGTGACATAGAAAATGCAAGATTGGAGGAAGGAGGTGACATATCATTGATAAACATATTGATTGAGCAATAGAAGTCAGTTAAGAATATCCAGAACTGGGCAGAGCAAATTACCAAGGCCTTGATGATAGAGGAAGAACAAGGGATTCTGACAAATACTGCGATTTATCAAGAACAATGCGAGCCAAGTCCAAATTTTGCACTTGAACCCACTTATCAATCCCCATGTTTGCAAGGAGAACAGTCAACAATGGACTTCATGTATATGAGCTTAGCGAATCAAGAGGAGGTGATTAGGAGCCAAGAAGAATCGAACCAAAACTTTCTGAACCAGATGGCCCTAATCAACAATCCTTCAATAATTGAGCCTCAATACAGGGAGCCCGTAGCTGAAATAAAAAAGGAAGGATTGGAAAATATGTGGGGAAACTTCATAGCATCAACACAGGAGACCTCAGTTGAGCAAGAGCAGTCAAGCGAGAATCTCCAGAATTGGGCAAATCAGAATAACATGGCCTTGATGAAAAAGGAGTTGATTGAGCAAGGGCTACAGACTCAGAATCTTCAGAATTAGCTCTCTCAAGTAGTGGAAGCCGTGAGCAAAGGACCTTAGAACTCCAGTGAGATTCAGTACATGGATTTTGAGGATGAAGTGGACGAGGAGATCTTGATTGAGCAAGAGTATTCAAATGAGGATCTTTAGATTTGGGTAGAGCAGATTAGCACGACATTAAGGAAAGGCAAGGTATTTGAACAAGAGGACAACAATGCATGATCCTGTACCTCCAATGACTGAAGCTGTAAGTTATGATCCCCAGACTACGTGGTACGATGACATGGGTGCAGAAACTGATAGAGAATCCGAAGTGCAATTGCAACTGGACGAGCCGAAGGCAATGGAACAAGAGGAGATAATTGGGGATGTGGAACAGTATGAACCAATAGTGATAATCCCCCAAGAGCCTTCTCCACCGATGTTTGAGACTCCAGTCAAGTTTGCACATCCTTGCCCCCTTGGAAGCCACATTACAGAGTCGGATCTCGATGATATGAGAGAGTATGCAAGCTTCAAACCATGGTGGTCAGAAGAGAAGAGAATAAAAGAAGAAACCTTTGTGTTGTGTGAACCCCAAATCCCAAACCATTTCACATACACAATGGAACCCTTGCCTAGCTCCCTTACCTTCCGTACGGGGAATTCTTGTTCATATCATGTGCTAGGTAGTTTAATTCTGAGTCCTCCTCTATTGGGAAGCCTCTAAAAGCATATTGCAATTCTGATGGATGGAGGGGTTCTCCAATATCGTCGGGGAGTCGGATAGCAGTGGTCAGACACAGTCCAGCTAGAGGACTATAAATCAAGCGCTCGATGGGAGGCACCCCATCATTTCTCTCTCTCTCTACCTGTTTAATTCTCCATTACCTACTTTCTATCACAATTCCCTCCCCCTTGTTTAATTCTTATTAGTTTAATATTTAGTTTAAAATATTTTGAATGCTCATAGATTTAGGAGCTCATGCTTACATTTTTGGTTTTAGGCATGAATGCGTATAATTTTTGGGATTAAAAATCTTATAGCATATTTTTGATGCACTTGCATTGCATATACGCCTTTAGAGAATTTTTGGGAATATAAATGCATACATATTTCCATGTTCATTCTCTTGATGTAAATAGATTTTAAATACTTTTTTTAGTCTACGAGGGCTTAATAAGTATTGTCTGCGTATTTCAGGTCAAAGGCTGCTCGGAATGAATGAAAAGCAAAAGCCAACCTCAGTTCATGCCAAAAATCTGCAGCAACAAAATCTGATGGTCCGCGCGGCCGCGCCCAATCCAAGGCATTACCACGCGCGGCCGCGCCACACATAAACTAGGCCTGTCTTAAGGAAATCTTGAAGATTTTGGGGGGGCATCGCTTCATGTAAATCAGCAGCACACAAGCCTCTTATCCCAAACCCTCAAGTTCCTTCATGCAATCCCCCATCTCTTCGATCTAATGTAATCCCCTCCACTACAAGCCTTAGTTTTGAAAACCTCCTACCTCCTCAATCCAAAGTACCAATTCTCATCCACCTCATCCTCTCAACCTGATTAATTAAGATATTAAGTGTGGGATCTCTAGCAGAGCAAGATTGATATGGAGTTGGGTTGGTTTATTGAGTATAGTGTTGAGCGGGGTTTATTTTACCAAGAGCAGAGAGAGACGGGGAAACTTCTGAGAGGATGCTACTTCATTTCATGCAGCATCAGAAGCTGAATAGGGGAGTTCCTTTCTTTTTACCTTTACCTTCAATGAGGACATTGAACACTTTAAGTTTGGGGGTATTGGCTTTATTTGGCATATAGGGTAGTTGCATTCATATTGCATATTGTGTTTGTTTATTTAGTGCATGTAGGTTGTAAATAGTTAAAATTTGTGAAAATTTCAAAAATTTCTTTTGTTTTTGCATTCTGTGTAAGAGCATATTGCATGAATCCAGTTTTCAGTTGATTAGTATGTATGTTGCCTGTAAAGAAACTGAAATCACTTGATTTTTGAACTGATTTGAGACTTAAGCCTGATTTCATGGACATATATGTAAATCCTTATCTGTCAGATACTGTGTAGCCAGTTAGCATGTTAGAGTAAACACCATGATCTGCTAAGTTTAAATGTTTACATACTTGTCTTCTGGTGGAAAAACTATGTTTTAATAAAAGAGTTTCAAGTGCGCATATAATAATAACTAGACTGTTACAAGCTTAAGTTTGGGGGAAACAGGGGGCATGTATGATTTATGCGGGGAGATGGAGTGTAAGACGCACTCCCTTGCAGAAAAAGAAAAAGAAAAAGAAAACAAAAGAAAAGATTAAGAAAAGAAAAAGAAAAAAAATAGAATAAACACTTCGGCTACGTCGAGTTCCGTGGCCTTTGATATTCTAGCAAGTAAGCCCTAGGGGTGTCTCTACACCCAGCGCCCTAAGGGCGTCTGGTCTAGGAGTCGTTGGTCGAAAGCTCGCTACATGAATATCATTGAAAAGCCTAAGAGGACTTGGCATGGCACAGTCAATTGTGTACACGTGAAAGTGCGAATACGCCCTCGTGAGGTAATAAAAGGTTAATGAAATACCCCCTGTTGACTTTTAACTCTAGTAATACATGGTTTAGTTAGAACTTATATGATTTGCTGTCTTTCTTAAGTTAAATCTTATTTTTCCCGTAAGAAGCATAGTATGTGACTTATTTGTCTGAATGCATATCTAATGGTTGGTAGGCACACAACGCACAATAAATCAGTGCTGACAGTTTTGGATTTACAAGAATATGCGTTATGATCTTGTCTTGGGTAGCTTTTATGTTTGATTATCTTGTAGTTTTCTGAGGCATTGCTTTGTAAGTTCAATACTGACTGAGGCATGGATTTGCATTCATAGTAGTATAGGTTGCATACATTGTAAATATTGCATTGCATCTTGTGTTTAGTTTTGTTTTGGTTACTTGAGGGCAAGCAATGTTTAAGTTTCGGGGTATTTGATAAGTGGTTCTGTGGCCACTTATTCGGATAGTAACCAGCTTGTTTCGTTGCTTAAACTCAAGTATTACTGTGCTTTTAATATGTTTTTCATTTGTTTTGCATTATTCATGTTTAGGAACTCTCCGAGTGAAAATTAAGCGAAAAAGGACCAAAGATGGCCTAAATGGGGCAAGGCACAGAAAGTGGCTTAAATCATAAGGAAAGCATGATGATGGCATGGAATGAAGAGGCAAATAAAATATGCTACGAGGCTAAAGGTCCACAAGAAGGCAAGCATGAAGCAACCAGCCTTCAGCTAGCAGCAAAAAGTCAAGAATCCAAGTTTTAGGTGTTGCGCGGCCGCGCCGAATTTTCCTTGAAGAGCCGCGCACCCGCGCCATTATCCAGACCAGGAAACTCAGATTCAGCAACCGCACGGCCGCGCCAGGAAGAATGCTTGGACGCGAGCGGCCGCGCCAGTCATAATTTTGGCCAGACTTTGACTTCACTTAAATAGACGGGAGAAGGCAGCTTATAAGGGCCTTTTGCCCTCATTTGATCGATATCTCCATCAGGGAGCTCACATTAGCCCTAGCCCTAGTTTTCCTCTTCCTTTTCCTTTCTATTTTGTATAAATTAGGAGTAGATTAAGGTAAGCTTAGGGTTAATTAGTTAGTGTAGTTTCTAGGGTTAGATTAGTTAAAGAAGATTAAAGCAAGGATTGACATCAAAGATCCAACACTTAGAGAAGATACAAGATCTGCATTTCTCTATCTCTTACTCCCCTTGTATTAATTTGTATTCGAATGATGTTTATCTAACTTGTGGATAATATATTCAAGTTATTTATGACTTAGTTTATATTTTGGGGTTTCAATGGAACCCAACACATAGTTTGTATTGATTTCTATCTCTTTGCTATTATTATGAATTGGTTATCATAACTTGTGCTTTTAGATTGATTTCTTGTGAACCTGTATGAACTTGACAAATGGATTATAGGTTTAGACCTAGTTATGATATCATGCGAAAGTTAGAGATTCTTGCGGGTAATCTATTGAGATTATGTGACGTGTGTCTCATTCATTGTTCTAAAGAGTTGATAATTTGTTAGTGTTTAGGACAGAAATATACCTAAATGCCGTATGCAACCATTTGATAATCTAATCATAATGACTTCCTATGCGAAAGTTTGTAATTGATAGAGTAGTTAACGAGATTTCCCGTGACATGTGTCTTGTTAATTGTTCTGGATATTAGTTGCTTGATAGTGTGTAGGATAGACATATACCTACATGCCGCATTAGGAAGATTCATAGTTGTCTTTGAAAAAGGCTCTTATGTGATCATGATTTCTCGGTTGTCAATTATATGTGTTAATTGCTCCATGTGAGAGAGTTAAGAGATTCAAATGAATTGTTGGGGGAAATTATAATCTCATGTCTTCATTATCTGAATTTACCCTAATATTAGTTATTGTATATTTTAATTATTGCCTAGTTAACGTAGTTTTAATTCATTCTCTCTGCCATCCATTTAAATAAGACTGAGATGATTATGTACTAGTGCTTTGGCGACCCTTTATCTATTAATTCCTCGTGGGAACGATATCTTTGCTCACTCTTTATTACTCATTGGCCGCGTATACTTGCGCGTTAATTGTGTCATCTAATCGGACCAACAAACTTTATAGAAAGTGACTGACTAGAGAAACTCAATAAGTGTAGTAGCTGTCAAGAGAACAGAAGATAACGATCTTGAGAATTACTCAAGATCGTAGTGTTTGCCAAAGTAAAGAAGGAACTGATATAATCTACAGAGATACCAGCCAATTTGTGACGAACAAGACAGAAGTGATTAAGCATGGGTCAGACCATTGAAGATAGGTGAACGGGAGATCACCAGGAGAAAGGAGCTGGGTATGCCACAAATCTGAAGTGTCTTGCTATTCAGAAGAGGTCAGAACGATAAGTCAAGATGTCAGTTCCTGAGATCAGTCAAGGCAAGCAAAAGTGTTGAAACCCTTCACAAATGAAAGAAGAGATGTTCTACATTGAAGATCCAAGAACACTCATTAGAATCATAGTGTTGTCTCAGCCAGTCAAAGCAATATTCAATATGACACACTACGATCAAGGTCCAAGAACATCTGCATCAAAATTGTAGAGTTCTGACATCTAAAGATTGAAGCATTGGCAACGGTTTAATATGAAGACTGACATCCGAACGTTGCTATTTGAGAGCATCGATGCAGAAGGACAACTCCTAAGGATTCGAATCAAGGAATCATAAAGGAGTAATAAAGAGGACTACCAGCCTGACACGGAACAGTGACATCTCTGAAGTGGTAGGTGAGAAAGCAGACTGCTGTGTCAGTTAAGTCAAAAAGAACCTGTCACGTCACATTAGCAGTCTGCACCAAATAACTCGAGATCGATAAAGCAATTCAAATAGCTTCCAACGGCTACTTTCCAATGGGAAGATTATGGAAGGGTATTTAAAGGACAAGCTTCAAAGATAAGTGTTGTTGCTGAGTTGTAGATTCATCGAGTTATTGGAATGCTACAATGTTGACTCTACGAGTTCCACCAGAGCTAAAGAGAACAGGTCTCAGTGGAAGTGAGACTACGAAGGTGGAAGTGAAGCATACTTGAAGAAGGACTGAACAGATTAAAGCTTCACTCAACAAGGATGAGAATGCTATTGAAGATGGCAGCCAAGCTGAGAGTCGAGAAGGCCAAGAAGATAGAATTCAGGAAGGTGGCTGAGCATAAAAAAGATCAGAAGAGCCACTCTACAGATCACCATGAAGAACCAAAAGCTGAACAAGAAAAGATGCAGAACCATGTCTGCATATCATTCAAGAAGGGTTCAAGGGATGCTAAGGGTCAGAAGAAGGTGACCCACAATGAAAAGCCTTAGCAGTCCTATGTGGTGATGGTGCACAACTGACAGCAAGTGAAGATGAGCTGAACAGACTGAAGATTAGCTTCCCCATAGAAGAGGTCCAGACTCGAAGCAGAATGTTGAGGACCAAGCCTAGCTGCTAAGTACCAAAATGATCAAGCTTCAAGACATCTTAGCAGCAAAGCACAACCAATAACAACAACTACAACTACAAGTAGCTAGGGCCAAAGGGTCCTTGTCTGGAGGGACTAAATGAGTTCCAAGTCGGAGGGCTTGAAGAGTTCTTAGTGAACTAGAGTTCCAAGCCAAAGGGCTTGAAGAGTTCTTAGTGAACTAAAGGAGTTCCAAGCCAAAGGGCTTGAAGAGTTCAAAAGTGAACTGAAGTTCCAGGGCTGCTGGCCTTGAAGGAATCTTAGTGATTCAGGGTGCTGCTCATTCCTTAGTGGATTTCCTGCCAGAGTGCAGAAGAGTGGATTAGGAGCTTGTGTCTCTGAACCACTTAAAATCCTTTGTGTCTTTTACATTCTGTTATTTACTTTCAGTCATTACATTATGTACTTAACTGCTATAACTGCTATGTATGTACTAACTACTTACAAATAAACTAACTCCAAGAACAATGTATCAATGTTTATCAATATATCAATGAAGGGGATATTTAACTTATTCCGCTGTGCTTGAAATGATTCTTATGTTTGTCATGTGCTAACTTCTTAGCAATACAAAATAAAAAGGAAAATAGTTTAAAAATGCAAAGGATCTATTCAACCCCCCCCCCCTTCTAGATCTATTGTTGTGCCTACTGGGAACTGCAATAATCATATTTACATGCACACACATATTAGATAATTGAATATGTTATAAAAAATGCATGTATATTCATTAATAATAATTATTAGCTTTATACAAACTAATATTATTAATTCTCAACTCAAACCAATAGTAGTTTATTTGAAAACTTAATCCTTTTTAACCTTTTTACGTCAAATAAAGGCCCCTCACATTTTAACATGTAAATATTTTACATATTGAAGCTTAAATCATTTATATACCACTTTAGAAATATCATTTGCCTTTATTTGCGAATTCATATTTTAAATAGATATTATATATCTTTTATAGTAAAAACTCAATTTACTATATTATTTCTTAACTTAAATAATCATTATATCTTTTTATCCACTAATGAGTCAACTCAGACCATTACTTCATATATAAAATTTTTATCCCGCTAGCACATTCGCTTCATTTTTTGTTTTACGAATATTTGCATTTTCACTATCTTTATATTTATATATTAAATATATATAATCTTGGCTCAAAAACTTCATTTTGAACTCCGAAAACCTCAAAATATCATTTTTATGAATAATACAAATTTTTAAAGGTCTCTCGCTCTTCGTTGCACCATAAAATAATTTTATAGGCAACCTTGGTTTTTATTTTGCTTAAATATGTAAATTTATATTTATTACATATTTTTACTACTTTATTTATGCCTAAAAGGAAGTTTCTCAGCATAAAATATCATTTATAGTCAAATCTTGCCCGTAGGACATTATTAGATTTATGATAACTTATTATTTCGCCGGAACGCAATTCGGAACTTCGAACATCAAAGTCGCCCGACGCGCCTACTCTTGGCGTTCGATCAAATTTTAGTTTTGACATGCATGTTCGCACATTTTTAATTTTCAAATCATAAGTCATATAACAACAAAATTTTGGGAATGTTATAGACCTTATAGCTTAGTATTTTAAAAAAAATTCTAACCGTGAAAACGGATCACGGAACCCATCAAAACATCACGTCAAAAATCATGTCAGGCAGCTACTCAGCAGCGCAGCGCGGCGCTGCCTCCAGCGTGCGGACACACTGCTGCCCAGCAGCGTTTCTGTTCCGCCGGTCGCATACCAAATACGCTATTTTGCGAATTTCGTACGCCTTGTTCGTTAATCGGATTGATCCCGTTTTTGGATATGTTATACATGGCATACCAAAGTATTTTTAAAAAATATAACGCACTAATTTCAGACCTCATAGGCAGCCTAAAACAGGCTCCAAAAATGTCCTTTCGTAATAGTTTTTGAATATTTTCCAGTTTGACCCTCTTGTAATAAAACAATCATAACTTTTTCGTTTTAAAACTTTTTTGAGCGATTCTTGAGTCCACGTGAAGATAACTTCCGAAACTACAATTTTTGTTCTTGGACCGTCTTTAAATTCCAAGCAAAAAATTCTAGAAAATTCGTGGAAGGGGACTGACCCGAATTAGTTTTCCAGTTTTGACTTGGTTACTTTAAAATGGCATAACGCTTTCCTCCGAAGTCGGATTTCGTCCCGTTCTAGAGTCTATGGAAAGCTTATTCAGTGTAATATAACAGACTAAAAATCTAGATTTTTTTGATTAATCTAGCTAACCCCAAATTTTGCTTTTTGGGTCAGCAGTCCACTAGTTTTTTCGAACATTTCGTTTTGACATCCAAAACTCGCCTCAACTTGTTCTAAATTGATTTTCTTCACAAATAAATCCTATTTAACATAATAAGACTCGTCTAAGTTCTCGGCTACGTTAAATTCCAAACTTTTAGCCATTTTATCTTTTTAAGAAATTTTTACAAACATAATGTGTGCGTTCTCATTTTCGTTTGCTTTCTTATCGTTTTGTTTGTGGGTATTCCATCACTCTCTTCCTTATGGTTCCGCACAACCAAGTTAGCCACCAAGTCTCTAGTTCCATCATTTACCATCACTTACATAATCAATTCAAAGCATAGTCTTAAACTAATAACATAATTAGCCTACTAACTAAACCCATTTCCTCATTCTTTTATTAAAGTCCAATTCACATGCTATAATACCTATCCAATAATCACAATTGAATTCATTACAAAGGAACTTAGTCCAATATCAAAATATAAACTAAGTTCATATTTCATGCTTAAATCAATTTATGCATAGGATTTATATAATTTTTAATTGAAACAAAAATTGAATTCAATTATATACCTTTTGCTATCTCTTTTCCATATTCCAAAACTTTGCTATGATCAATTTGGCTAAAGCTTTCTCTAACTCACAGTTCCTTACTACTTCACCATATTTGGAAATTTCAAAAATTTTAAGAGATAGAAAAGAGAGAGGGGCTCGGCAATGGGATGGAGAAAGGAGGAGACTTTGTATTAATTTTGTCAATCTTCTCAAGTCAAAACTTGGTGCCCAAACAAAATTCTTGGTGTGCTCTTTCTTCTTTTCTATTTTTCTCTTTCACGACAATAAGGAAAATTGGAATGGCTTGGTAGTTAAGCTTTGAATAGTAACTTGGGTAGAATAGGAATTGACCAATTATCAAACTAACTAAATTATCCAATTACACTCTTAATATCTTTATTAAATAATTTAATTACCCAATGCTTTGGTAATTTAATTACATTTATTAAGTTACTACATAACCCACTCATAAAATATTTAACCCCTCTTAGAAGTATATAAAATATATATCATCATTAAAATATAAATTATATATTCCATAAATAAAAACATAATATAAAATATTTTTATTACATTTTCACCTTATATACGCAAAAATGAATGTGTTACTTATAATTTTCTATATAAAGAAAATTACTCAACCAATTAAGATATTATATTAATTATAATATTCTTGCCTCATCAACATAAATTCAATTCACTACACAAATTATAATATATATATACTTAAATCATCTCCTTTAATTCATTACGCAAATTGTTCACAATAATTTCATTCCCTCGCGTAGTAAATACATATATATAATAGATATCTATTACTTTGCAAATAATTCATGTAACACACAAGTACCCACATCACATATAGAAAATAAATATTAATTTTATTCTATCACATTATAAATTATTTATATCAATTTATTTACATGTATAATTAAAATAATATTCTCTCTTTATTAAAATAATTCAATGATAGAATTTATTTTAATATCCTTTATTTAAAGTATACAATAATATTTGTGTACTTAAACTAATTATTTCTTTTTCACTTCTCTAAATTATTTTCAACAATTTAACTGTAATAAATATAATAATATATTCATTACATTAAAGCATGCATACATTACACTCAATAATCTAATATATGATTTTTTTTAACAAAATAGTGGTTATACATTAAATATATTTAATGCCACCAGTTACCACATTAAAATAATTTAATATTATAAATTATTTTAAGTTTTTCTATCTCATTTCCCTTAATAAATTACTCCCACGATTTATTTACATATAATAAATATATACCACTAATATATTTATTATACTCAAAATCACATATTGCATAACACATATTCACTTATGCAATACAATATCACACAACATATCATTTAATAAGAATTTTTTTTTATTAATTCTTTTTAATACTTCTCAAAAATCTGGTTCTTGCAATACTTGCGCCAGATTCGACAGGGTGATGCTTGTTAGGTTTTGTGTGAAATCAAGGCGCAATTAAATTGCAAAATAGCGGAAGCATGGTATATCAAAGTTTAAAAAAATTTCATAAACCAATTACCCGGATCATCCTTTATGCATTGTTATTTATTAAAACGAAATAGAAGGAGATTAGATTCATACCCTTGTAGAACTAAGCTTCCACAGGTACGAGTACAATTCCTTGTTCTTCGCGGTCTCCTTGAATATCCGGGATTGATTCCTTCCTTTGATCAACGTTAGCCACCCAAGTGTTTGGCCTCTAGAGGTGATCAACCAAGGAAGAGAAATTGTTTAAGAAAAGGAAGGTGGTTGACTAAACCCTAGTTTTCTATTCTCTATAAAAAAGGAGTACTATGCAACAATTGGAATTACATCAACTGATATCTAACATAAGACTCCTCTTATATAGATATTGGTTAACCCTTCTAATCTTAATAGAAATAGGGTTTCATTTAATTAATTAAAGTTCTTTAATTAATTAGGCTTCCCAACACATTGAGATTTATTAATTAAACTCCTTTAATTAATTTGCCTCCTAATTTTATTAGGAATAAATTAGAGTACTAATATTAAATTAAATCCTAAACTTATTTAGAAATTAAAATAATAAAGGTAATAATATTAATAAGACTCCTCTTACTAATTTATATTTAATATTTTCAAAATATTAAATAATAAACATTAAGCTATTTAATTTATTCTATCACCATAGATTAAATTAATTACACTTAACACATTATTACGATTATGCCATTACTTTCTAAAATAATTATTTTTCCTTTTTTGGTGTGACCCTTTAGGTTCTCCATATTAAACCGGTTGTGAATAAATCAATTAGAACAATTCTAATCTTATTTAAATAAATAAATTAAACTAATAATTTACTGAAATAAATAATATTTATCCTACAATAGGGATAAGTCTCCCTAGCGATCAGCGACTTTCTAAATAATAGAGATTTCAACATTAATCATAAAAGAACTTGTGAGTAAATATACCCGTACAATTCAATCCTTCCAACATACAATGTCCTAATTAAATATAAGACATGAAATTATTGTCAAGTCTTATTTTATTTAATTATATGTATTTCGATCATAAAATACACAACACCAAATAATGCAAATTAGAAACTCATTTCTAATTTTATTATTACTTGGCCAAGGACTACTGGGTTGTCATTTAACGAATCACATAAGACATATCTTTTCTTTTGCTAGAAGCGGTAGATTCTTTATTGATCATTCATTATCTCCATATGTAACTTATTACACCCAAGCATACCCTTTGATATACATTAACGGTCTTAAGGAATAAGTCAAAGTGTAATTCATTACACACAAGATACTTTGATGACCTCAAGTCTGAGGATCACTTGTAGTACTATCACATTAGAAATTCCTATTGACAGACGAGTAAAACTCCATTAGGTATTCCTTAGCGAGTCACGTTCAGTGTACTTATTCTCTAATAAGCACCTACATACTTGCTTTAGTGTCTCTACACAAATGATCATGAGATCAATCATCCTCATCCAATGAGCAAATAACATATGTACTAATCTATCCGGATTCACTAATCCCTTTTTTAGTAATCCAACGATTGGGAACTATTTTAGTTTTAAGCTTTCTAAGAATTTAGATCTCATTAACATGATCAACATCATGATTCTAAAAGCATTGCTTAAAGCTATGGGTTATTTACATATTATAAAAACAGCATCATGTAGATAATTATATGCTTTTAATAAATGAATACTTTTATTAATAAATAAATAAGATCGTTTACAAAGTATATGCTTTATCATCATACATGATTGGCTTGTATGCATACTACTTTCAATCTATCACTTGCACTAAAGTCAATCGCCATAGTATCTTATACTCATCTGCTCTAAGTGACGATCAAATTGCTGTTGTGTTAAAGCTTTAGTAAATGGATCTGCAATGTTATTTTGAGAGTCTACACACTCCAAGTGACGTCTCCTCTTTCAATGATCTCTGTAAGAACCCGAATTTTAGATTTTATTAAATAAGGATTTAATAAATAAAATTCTTAAACTGTGAGACGGGTTTGAATAAGAATATATATATATGCGTTGTGAGGTATGTGGTATGGTATTGTATAGGGTAATATAAACTATGCAATAAGTGAATTATGTGTTTAATAGGTATATTATTATTATATAAGTGTTGTTTATTGAAGAAGCGAGTTATTTGAAGTAAAGAAGATGGATAGAAATTTATCTATCAATATTAAATAATTTATAGAATTATTTTATCATAGTAAGTTGGTGACATTAAATATCCTTAATGTATAATCACCATATTCTTGTGTATGTGTATTAATAACTAGTATGTTTATAATATAGATTATTAATAGCATTTAAGCTATCCGTGAATAGGTTTGGATAGTGAAGCATGAGTTAGTTAAGGGAATTAGCTAATAAGAATAAATATTAGTTAATTTAAGTTGAGAGTTATATTATGGAATGATATAATATTAATATTGAACCTTAATGATATGGTGCAGTGTTTAATTTACTTAACTAAATGAGTGAATTAATATGTGTGTTGAATATGTAATTATAGTTGATACTTTTTATATATATTACTTAGAGTGGTAATATGTGAGAAAGTTTGACGTGCGAGTAGCGTTAATAAATATATATACGTTATTAAAGGGAGATGGAAATTATTATATCTTTAAATGAATAATTAATATTTGGGATATGGTTAAATGTATAGATTTAAAGAAATTATTTTGGAGACAACTTATTGAAAGGGAAGGGAAATAATTAGTATATATTTCTAATAAAGGATATTAAAATAATTTATAATATTGAATTATTTTAATAAATGAAGGAAATGTTATTTTTGAATAATAATATTACCTTATATATTTGAGATGATAGGTATGATTAATTAATATAGTAAATATATTAAATGTATTGCTATATGTAAATAAATTGATGAAAATAATTTATTATAATAGAAAATAAACTTATTATCTATTTTCTATCTATAATATATGTACATGTGCCGTACATGTAATTATTTTAATAGATATTATATTAAGAATAATATCTTAAGACAATAAATAAATTATTTTCTAATAATGAATGTCTTTATTTGGAGAAAATACAATATTTTATGTTATGGCTAAATACATAATTTCTAATATATTTTCAAGGGAGTTTGATTAATGGAAGAAAACTAAGTTATTAAATAACTTAAGTTATTATTTTATCGTGTATATTATTATTTATAATGATTAATAGAATATATATTAATTATTATAAGCGTAAAGGTTATACTTATTATAAGTATAATTAATTGACGTAGTTTAGCCTTTTAATAGCTTGAGTTATTATATTACCGTAAAGGTTATATAGAATATTGGAATATTTCCATTCACGATATATTTATATATGTGAACCTTGTGACTTAATAGTTCTAAGTAAATTAAATATGTGGTGGACAAGTAGTGTGGTGGAAATAAATAAATATTGAGAGTAAGTATAAGCTTAATGTAAGCTTGTGAGAAATGCCTTGTGTGGCACGATAATAGATTCGACGATTAATTAATTCAAGGATGGAAGAATTATTAATTAAATAATTAAGCTATATTAATTGTTATTATAGTATGTTGATTTATTATTATGGCTAGTGATAGTATAATAATAAGGAAATCGATTATAAGTATAATCGGATTTGTAATTATTAAGTTGATGAGGAATGAGATAAATTGTCTTGTAATATTAATTATTGTTATGGACAATATACTAGTATCTAGTAATTATGTGATAATATGTTGATTACTGAGTAAATAACTTATAAATATAATAAGATTTATATTTATAAATGCTAATCAATCGTTATAAAGGTTAATAATTGATTTACGAGGAAGGGATTGATTAATATTATTATTAATTAACTGATAAGATAAGTAATTTGTTAATTCTAATGTTCAAGCATGCGATATTAAGAGTATAACATATAGTAGTTACGCATATGTTATATAAAGTGTAGCGTGGCATCGTAATGTGACTATATAATATATAAGAACTATATATTATGGTTAATCAAATTGTGTAAGTTACATAAATAATGTATATGTGACAATATGTGATGAGTGGATACATTAAGGTATATGTATGGAATAATAAATTACACTAGATAAACAATTGTTAATTGATAAGGATTTCAATAATTTAATATAATTGGAATGATAGAATTGGGATAATACAATGTGATGATACCCGATAGGATTATATCCGGTAGGTTGAGATATATATGGATGATATATGATACATTGCAATTAGAAATTACATTTGTAATTTATTTATAACCTAAGTTATATGGGATGAAATGTATACATAAACTATATGACCTAAGTGTATATATTATATGTAGAGGTGTATAACCCAAAGGTGGAACTACATTGCAAGTTGCTGAGAGTATTTGTTTATCCAACATTGAGTGCCCATTCCATCTCATTTCTCTTCACGTGAACCCACATGGCTACTCTATATCTCCCTCATTTTCATCACAAGCTAGATAATGATTTCAAGGGGTGTGGAATCCATGATGAGATTCACCCACTCTCAACCACTCTCCCTTAACCATCATGTTCTTGTTAAATCTTTTCGTTTGAATTGGAGAGTAAAGCCATGGACTAGATAATGAATTTTCTATATAAGGAGCTTTCTTCTTCTTCTAAATAGTTTCTGAGAATTCTGTTAACTAGAATTGTTAGAGAGTGAGAGCACTAATTAAGTTAAAGTAGTGTAGCAGCATGGGAACCATTGTAGCAGCAACTCAATTGATTAGCAGAGGTATTTTTTTACATGTTCGTCATTTCTGAAATTCTAAGTTATCAATTATGTGAATTAGATGTTAACTGAATTATGGAACATGTCTGTTAGATTGTTAAATGAGTTATAAACAGGTTAGAAATGTGTTATAACATGTTTGAAATGATACTCGTAAGAAAATTCTGAGTTTGGGCTAAGTCTTGCCGAACCAGGAAGAGTTTAGGTCTGAACTGCACACGGCGCAGCTGCGCCGGGTTTATACCCAGGCGCTGCGCAGCTGCGCCAGCAGCCTGTTCCAGATTTTAAATTCCTGTTACAAATCTGCGAAGTGTTGGACAATTACTATGGCTTAAACAAGCATGCAAGCATGTGTAATGTGTATATATAAGTACTTTAAACTAACATGAGCATGTTATATTAGAATTTCTTGCTTGAATGGTGAAGTTATAGATTTCACAATAAACTTAGAGTTTCAAAATAGACATTGACTTATTATATCCATTTTAAACATTCTGACTTTTGAGACATATTTGTATGACCTAGAAACACATGAAATGCATGTTGACTTGCATACAAATGTTTCATAGTATAGCACGAGCATGATGAACCTCACTAGTGAACATTTTTAATGAAAGTGTAAGTTTTAAAAGTGAACTTTGACATGTAAAGATCCTATATGTACTCTGATTTTTCGGGCATGTTTATATGACCTTGAAATGCATATCGGACATATTAACTTACGTATATGGATTTCATAATGAAGCATGAACACGTGGACTTGTTAGTGAGCTTCACTAATGAAAATATAAGTTTTAAAATGAGCCTTGGCACATACTATTGATGCTTATGTTTTGACTTTTGACCATGCTTTCATGGCTTAGATATGCATGATATGTGAGTCTAAGGTATTGAGCCTACACTAGAACACATCGTTTAAATTGAAAATAAATTTCAAAGGAGAAACTTAAGGACTTTTTGAAGTAAACTTGACCAAGATTTATGTCTTGTAATTTCTGACCGTTTGAATACATTTATGTGGTTTAGCTAAGTGTTCAAAGGCAAGTGAGTTATGATTTCAAGACACTTTGTTTATACTAAATAACCTTTGTGGACTTAGTGTACTTTTCAATAAAAATTTAGAGTTTGAAGACTAATATCATCAAACACCGTGCGAGTTACGTTCTAAGCATCCAGGCATGAATATTAGGAGTCCATTTTGCCTATAGACATATTGACATGAACATCATTTGTTTATACATGGATTTTGTATATGCACGCTTATTCATAGAAAATGAATTTCTAAAGCATAGACTATGTGATTAAAGTGTACATGAGTAGTATACGCACGAGCATGCTTACTAAATATTGTCAGTCTCGTTGTGTGGTAATATGACTGTAGTAGCGGACCCTTGAAGCATGAACTTATTTTGCTTAAAGTATGAGAATGTCCGGCAAGAAAAACATATAATATTGAAGTGGACATAGAATGTGCATACTAGGTTTAAAACTTGAGTTAGTAACCTTATAAACATGTATATATATGATGAACATAGTAGCCTTGCATGACTAGTTTAAGTATGACAAGGATATTAAAAGGTGAAACTTAGAAAGTTTGAATGTAATGGTTTCGATAAGGTTTGAGAAACGTAAGAGCAATATAGATTATAGATTTATGAGTTTTAAATATGTGTCAAACACTTAAATAGTTAAGTGTGTTAATATTGATATTGAGTATGGTTAAGATATAACTATACGTACCTAACAATACTAAGCGTATGATAAGAAAGTGAAACAAGGTTCTAAGAGCCAAGATAGAGAACAATATAATACTTATTATGAATGTATGACTAATGGAAATAAATCCATGATTATATTCGTAGGATTTCACGAAGTGCAGAATTCTTTAAGCAGTTAAGTCGTAGTTGTTAAACTACGAATCAGGCAAGTCTTTCAGTTCCTATTTGATATATGAATTCAATAACTGTTAGTTGAATTATATTCTGCTATGATGATGTGAACTTATGTATGAACTGTATATGAGAATTGTATGAGATTGAAAGTTGATCTTTGATGATATGCTTGTTATGTAAGAAGTAACATGCGTAGTAAATATAAATTATTTATAAATTCATGAACTGAGTATGATGTTATATGCTATGTGATGCATGAAAACTGTTAGAATTGCTGAGCTGTCGAGCTCACTCTTACAAATAACCACTTTTGCATGTTAAGGACTTACGATAAAGACTTCGTGCTTCTTGGTTGATAAAGATAGATAGTATCGCAATTAAGAATACTGTTTAGATTATTACTTGAACCATGTTTAGGTTCTAGTAGTTGTACTTGATATTTATTTACGAGGTTTAATGCTTGTCGTACTGTAAAGATGTATTAGATAATACATAGAGGATATTAAGTTAAGATATATACGGTTACACAGAAATTTGAATAGAATGAATCATAATATAGTTTGATTCAGGAAAATGTAATGGATTCAAGTTATGAAATCAATAAAAAGATTTTATTCAAAGGAGATTGAAAAAGTTTAAACTATTCCGCATTTTAGTAACATCGAATATGATGTAAAGACGAGATCTTGGATATGAATAGAATTTATATTCTAAATTATAATAAGCAAAGTTGTATTCTTTTACTAATGATTAAAAGATGTAATAGTTCCACGTTAGTATTTGGTTAGTAGTATCGTGACTGCACCGAATCCGAGGTTTCGAAGGAACGTGGATTTGGGGGCGTCACAATCTCCCTGATCAAGTGAAATCGCTGCAACACTTGTTTGGATTTCTGATGAGACCTGAGTTCCTTAGCCTATGCAACAGCTCCGTTGTTGTCACAGTACAAGGGGACTGCTCCTCCAATGCTAGGAACCACACCAAGTTCGGTTATGAACTTCTTCATCCAAACAGCCTTATTTGCAGCTTCACTTGCAGCTATGTACTCTGCCTCTGTCACTAAATCAACAACTGTTTGCTGCTTAGAACTCTTCCAACTTACTGCGCCTCTGTTCAAAGTAAAAACATACCCCGAAACAGATTTATTGTCATCTTGGTCCGTTTGAAAACTTGAGTCTGTGAAGCCCTCGAGTTTTAATTCAGACCCACCGTAGACAAGAAATACATCCTTATTCCTTCGTAAGTACTTTAGAATATTTTTCACTGCCTTCCAGTGTTATTCTCCTGGATTCGACTGATATCTGCTTGTTACATGATGTGATAAAAATATGTAACTGCAAGTGCACAGTGTCAAGTTGAAGAACTGGCAAGCACAGGTCGAATCCACAGAGACTAGATTAATTTTAATATATCCTTAATATCTATTTTAGGCGAATTAGAAATAAATATTGAGAGTTGATTAATTAGAATATGAAAACTAATAATGAGGAAACAATCTAGGAATCCGAATCCATTAAATAATAAACATAACATATAATTCAATCTATTCTATTTTTATAACTTAATTATGATTTTGATCTCCCTTCCCTTTAATTTAGTAATTTTATAATTAACGTGGGCAAGCATAGACTATGAAAATTTAAGGATTAACTATAACCCATCAAAACTTCTTTGAGCAAGCATGGATTATGAAAAACTCATGTCTTAACAATAATCTATCAAAACCTCTTAATTAATTTAAAATTACATGAGAACTATAAAACGAAGGTATTCCAATAACGAAACATGAAGGCGAAATCAATTAAACATAAAAGTATAAATAATAGAAGAGATGAAAAATATTATCATGAATAATTATTTAATTTCATCTTCATCCTAGATTAAAGAAATTAACTGGACATGAAAAATATAAATTAACTAACTAAAATAAAGAAGAGAAGAAGATTAAAAATAAATAAGAAAACTCCCTTTATTGACGATTATCTAACAAGCGTATAATGAAATAATTTAATCTACTCCTACTCCTAACCTAGAGTAATACAATACCTAATCCTCCTTTCTCTCTAAAACAAGAGACCTATTTATAGGAAAAATAAATTTGTGCCCTAATTTAGATACATTGAACTTGGACACTTTTATTCCCATGTAGGTTTTAACTTCCTAGTGGTAATCAACTTCTCAAAGAGATCTTCTAGATAGACTTTTCTTTCTCTTGTTGGATTTGACTTGCACACTAAGATTGTTCCACCTCTTTCCTTCTCCTTGCAGGATTCTTCTTGGATATTTCTTACATGAATAAGAGCATTAAATATCGCTTGATCACCAAGATTTTGATTTTATTGCAATAAATATTAAACCCTACAAAATAAAATAAAATATATTAATTTAATAAACTAATATAATTAAAAGGACAAAATTAGGAATAATAAAATGTATGAATTATGTGTCTATCAAATACACCCATACCTAGCTTTTGCTCGTCCTCGAGTAAAATAAAAATAAAAATTATACTACCCCATTTTCGTAGGAGACACGATTGCACTTAGCATGTGCAATAAGCCTTTAAACCCCAAGGTTACCCCAAGTGGATGAGTTGTGTCTCGTGAGGGTTTGCAGTGAATATACCCACAAAATTTAAAAATATTTTGGAGTTCAAACAGTCATGAAATTGAATTAAAACTTCTAAATATCCATGGGCATACATAAGCAAAATTAAATTCAAAATCACACTTTCACCTTATCAAAAATATTCAATCTTCATTCTAGACACCATTTTTCATAATATTAATTCCATGTGATGTATGCATGTGTGTATGATGTAACTCTTAGTAGGGATTTTACCATGAAAATCAAGCAAACTCATTTTTCTTCTTTTTTCTCTTTTTTTTAAAAAATTTTTTCCTTTTTTTTTCTTGACTTGTGCAATGTCTCATTTTCTTAGGCTTTTCAGAGTTACCCATGTAGCGAGCGTTGGACCAATGACTCCCAAACCAGTTGGCTTTAGGGCACTAGGTGTAAAGACACCCCTAAGGGCTTACTAACTCGAGTAACAAAGGCCACAAAATTAGACTAGTCAAGCTGCTTATATCCATCACACTTTTCAGCGTGAATATCGATGCTTCCTAAGGCTTGGATACCCAGTTATTTCGTTTAATGGACATTGAAGCAGTTATTCTTTCCTTTTTTCTTTTTCTTTCTTTTCTTTTTTTTTCAAATTTTTTTTTCCTTTCCATTTTTTTTTGAAATTACTCGAATCATAGTTTATATCCACAACTAAGAGTTAGTGTAATCGTGAAGTGCAAAAATGCTTTTGAAATCAATTTTAGTCCAGATGGTATTTCAAACTAAGATTTCGTACTTCATCAAAGATTTAAGAGTTCTAAATCTTTCAATCTTACTCATGACTTTTAACTCCACGGACACTTATTAGAATAAATTCAATCCATAAAAAGTCAAACAAAATTTTCAATTTGTTTTATTTATTTATTTATTTTTTTAAACAACATTTTCCTAAAAAGAAAAAAAAATATCTAATACAATAAACAAACTCCCCCCCCCATACCTAAATCATACATTGTCCTCAATGTATGCAAATGAAAAAAAGAGAACAAAGATGTGAAATAATTGTACCTTGTATGCGGGGCATTTGTTCTGCAAGAAAATGTGGTGAGAAGGAAAACAAATGTACATACCTACGAATTTTATAAATCTTAAATATTATATGACTATACATGAATGATACAAATGGGTAAGTGAGTGTGAATTTGTCATGATTTTCAGGAGGTCTAGGAAATTGAAAATAGTCAGAATTTTCATCAGAATTATGCTAAAAATGTACCTCAAGAAAATTTTCACTAACATGTTCAAATGATGGAAGAATTGGTTCACATACATGTTCTAGTTTAGTTGACTTATTTGTAGTGGATCTCAACAGCTCATTGACCTTATCTAAATACTCAGATTCATTCCAATTTTGGTGAAGATGATTTAAGAAAAAATCAATTGGATCTTTTTCAATCAAAAGTCTATTTTCAATTATTTCTTGGGTCATGGACAACTCTTGGATCATATTTACTTTAATGGGTTGGTCTAAAAAATTACTAGGTGGTTTTTTTGGAATAAGTTTTTTAGGGTACGGAACTTTAGGCTTATAGACTTTTTCAACCGACTCATTAAATGTGACATGATCAATTTTAGGCATAGACTCATAATTTTTAGATTCCTTAAATTCGCTTGACTCAAACTGTGTAGAATTGAATACAAAATTTTTGTTTTCATTATCATTTCCACAACTATCAAGATTTTCAAAATTAACCTCAGAGTTACTAGAAAATTCATCCACCTCTTGTTCAATTAATATGGCGGCTAATCGACACATTTGAATTTCTAGACGAGATATAGTTTGATCTATGCTAAATTGATTTTTCATTAAAACTTCCATAGTTTTCTCTAAGACACTAAGTCTTTCCTCTTCTTCATTTGATAATTCTTGTGTATATTGAGGTTCTGGATCCGCATATGGATATGGATATGGATATGGATATGAACTTAGAAAAGGATTTTCATAAGTTGGAAAACATTGATTTACTTGGTGTGCATTAAAATTTTCATAGGGTTCTTGATGCCAAACAAAATTATTATTTCAACTATAATAAGAATCCATCTTTCCACAAATCACAAAACAAATAAACAGCTAACCACGAAAGTCACAAAAAAATAAAATTAAAAATAAAATAAGAATCCTAATTCTAGGGTTAAATAAAATAAAATAAAATAAAAAACCTAAATAGGATGTGCTCTACGTGAGTGAATGCATGAATGCGACAATTAGTTTTTTAACTAACAAAAAAAAGAAAAACTAAGCTACTTATTTTTTTAATTTTTTAATTTTTGAGTTAAGATACAAAATACCAGGAACAGCGCAGCAATAGTCTTATCTTTCCGCACTGTTGATCCGCTTCGATAATCCTAAAAACAATAAAAAAAAATTAGAAAAATAAACTAACTCGAATAAATAAAAATTAAGGAATATAAAATTAAGTCTAGTCCCCGGCAACGGCGCCAAAAAACTTGATGTGATAAAAATATGTAACTGCAAGTGCACAGTGTCAAGTTGAAGAACTGGCAAGTACATGTCGAATCCACAGAGACTAGATTAATTTTAATATATCCTTAATATCTATTTTAGGCGAATTAGAAATAAATATTGAGAGTTGATTAATTAGAATATGAAAACTAATAATGAGGAAACAATCTAGGAATCCGAATCCATTAAATAATAAACATAACATATAATTCAATCTATTCTATTTTTATAACTTAATTATGATTTTGATCTCCCTTCCCTTTAATTTAGTAATTTTATAATTAACGTGGGCAAGCATAGACTATGAAAATTTAAGGATTAACTATAACCCATCAAAACTTCTTTGAGCAAGCATGGATTATGAAAAACTCATGTCTTAACAATAATCTATCAAAACCTCTTAATTAATTTAAAATTACATGAGAACTATAAAACGAAGGTATTCCAATAACGAAACATGAAGGCGAAATCAATTAAACATAAAAGTATAAATAATAGAAGAGATGAAAAATATTATCATGAATAATTATTTAATTTCATCTTCATCCTAGATTAAAGAAATTAACTGGACATGAAAAATATAAATTAACTAACTAAAATAAAGAAGAGAAGAAGATTAAAAATAAATAAGAAAACTCCCTTTATTGACGATTATCTAACAAGCGTATAATGAAATAATTTAATCTACTCCTACTCCTAACCTAGAGTAATACAATACCTAATCCTCCTTTCTCTCTAAAACAAGAGACCTATTTATAGGAAAAATAAATTTGTGCCCTAATTTAGATACATTGAACTTGGACACTTTTATTCCCATGTAGGTTTTAACTTCCTAGTGGTAATCAACTTCTCAAAGAGATCTTCTAGGTAGACTTTTCTTTCTCTTGTTGGATTTGACTTGCACACCAAGGTTGTTCCACCTCTTTCTTTCTCCTTGCAGGATTCTTCTTGGACATTTCTTACATGAATAAGAGCATTAAATATCGCTTGATCACCAAGATTTTGATTTTATTGCAATAAATATTAAACCCTACAAAATAAAATAAAACATATTAATTTAATAAACTAATATAATTAAAAGGACAAAATTAGGGATAATAAAATGTATGAATTATGTGTCTATCATTACACTAAGTGCATGAGTGACATCCCATCTAGTACATATCATACCGTACATGACCGATCCTATTGCTGAAGCATAAGGAATCTTATTCATATGGTTTATCTTCTCAGGTGTCTTTGGGGCCTATTTCTTGGAGAGATGTATTCCATGGCTCATCGGCATAAAACCTCTTTTGGAATCTTCCATGCTAAACCACTTTAGCATCGAGTCAATGTACGTTCCTTGGGATAAGCTAAGCATCCTTTTAGATCTATCTCTATAGATTTTTATCCCCAAAATATAGGATGCTTCTCCCAAGTCCTTCATAGAGAAGTGTTTAGATAAACAGATTTTAATCGATTGTAGCATAGAAATGTCATTCCCTATCAGTAATTTATCATCAATATATAATACAAGGAATGAAACAGCGCTCCCACTAACCTTCTTGTACACACATGGTTTTTGATAAAATCAAGCTCTTTGATTGTCTCATCAAAATGGATGTTCCACCTACGAAAAAGTTGCTTCAATCAATAAATGGATCGTTGCAGCTTACAGACTTGATTTGTTTCAACCTTTAAAACAAATCCCTCTGGTTGTGTCATATACACATCCTCCTCAAGTTTTCCATTGAGGAATGACGTTTTCACGTGCATCTGCCAGATCTCATAGTCGTAATAAGATGCAATAGCAAGAAAAATCAGAATGGACTTGAGCATTGCTACTGGCGAGAAGGTTTCATCATAGTCAACATCTTGTCTTTGTTTAAAACCTTTAGCAACCAGTCGGGCCTTATAGGTCTCTTCCTTGCTGTCCGCTCCAGTCTTTCTTTTAAAGATACATTTAAACCCAATATGCTTAATGCCTTCAGGTGGTGAAAACAAAGTCCATACTTGGTTTTCATCCATGGAGTCCATCTCGGATTTCATGGCTTTAAGCCATTTCCTTAAGTTTTTATTACTCATATCCTATTTGTAATTCAATGGATTATCATCATTCATGACGTGTATCTCATCGTCATCCTCTATGACGAATCCATACCTATCAGGTATCTTCAGTACTCTTCCAGATTTACGAATAGGGTGTTGTATAGAAGGTGTTTCTACTTGGAAAGGTTCATCCAATTGATCTGTAGTGGTTTGTGGTTCTTGAATTTCTTCAAGATTTATTTTCCTCCCACTAGCCCCTTCAAGGATAAACTCCTTTTCTAAGAAGGTAGCGTGTTTCTCAACAAACACCTTTTGCTCAGTAGGATTATAGAAATAGTATCCCAAACTTTCTTTAGGATATCCCACAAACGTGCACTTATCAGATCTTGTCCCAAGCTTATAATTTTGAATTCTTTTCGCATAAGCTGGACATCTCCAAATCCTAACATGCTTAAGACTAGGTTTTCTCCCTGTCCACATCTTATATGGAGTCTTGGGGACGGATTTCGAGGGGACAATATTTAGTAGATATGCAGCCGCTTCTAGGGTGTAACCCCAGAATGATACTGGAAGATCGGTAAAACTCATCATGGAATGAACCATGTCTTACAATGTTTGATTTCTCCTTTCAGATACTCCATTTAACTGTGGTGTACTTGGGGGAGTCCATTGTGAGATTATACCACTATCTTTGAGACAATAGAGAAACTCACCGTTTAAGTATTCACCACCTCGATCCTATCAAAGAATCTTAATACGTTTGCCAGTTTGTTTCTCTACTTCACTTCTGAACTCTTTGAACTTTTCAAATGATTCAGATTTATATTTTATTAAATACACATATCCAAATCTTGAGTGATCATCAGTGAAAGTAATAAAATAAGAATACCCTCCCCGTGTATTCGTTGTCATAGGTCCACAAACGTCTATGTGAACCAACGCTAACAACTCTGTAACTCTTTCTCCTTTTTCACTAAAAGGCAATTTAGTCATTTTACCCATGAGACAAGATTTACAAGGTGGATATGATTCATAATCAGATAGCTCTAAGAGCCCATCGTTATGCAACTTGGATAATCTTGTTTCATTGATATGACCAAGTCTACAGTGCCACATATAGGTATAATTAAAATCATCTCTTTTCTTTTTCTTAATTTGTTCTATTTGAAATATATTTTCATGCAAGTCAAGTATATAAAGTCCATTTCGTAAATTACCAACACCATATAAAACATTGTTTTTATAAATAAAATAACTGTTGTTCTTTATTATAATGTCAAATCCATCCATATCTAATACGGAAACATAAATAATATTTCTAATGATATTCATAACAAAATAACAATTATTTAAATAAATGGACTTGCTCGTAGGAAGTTCTAAACAATAAGTGCCTACAGCTAATGCTGTAACCTTTGCTCCATTTCCCACTCGTAGGACAACCTCATCCTTGTTTAGCTTTCTACTTTTGACCAGTCCCTGCACAATATTACATATGTGAGAACCACAGCCTATATCCAATACCCAAGTAGAATTTTAACATTCTGAAAAAATTAATTTTAATCATGAACAAACCTTAATTGGAAGTCGAAGCTTCTCCAAGCTTCTTCTCTGCCAGAAACTTCTTGCAGTTCCTCTTCTAGTAACCCGACTCGTTGCAATGGAAGCACATTCCTTTGCTAGCTGGATCAGGTTTTTTTTGATCCTTTCTGTTCACCTTGCTCTTAACCTTCTTAGATTTTTTCTTTTCAGAAGATACCTTGGGCATCTTCCTTTTCTTGGAAGAATCATCCTCTATTAAGACATGGTTCTTCTTGGATGGGAAGTGACCTTCTGTAGTTTTTAACATGTTAAGTAGTTTAGGCAAGCTGACATCTAACTTATTAATATGGAAATTTACAACGAACTGTGAAAAGGTCTCAGGGAGTGACTGCAAGACTAAGTCTTGACTCAACTCCCCTTCCATGACAAACCCAAGATGTCCAAGGAGTTCAATCAGATTGATCACCCTTAGGACATGAGTCTCAACGGCAGTGCCCTCGGTCATCCAAGATTGAAAGAGCTCCTTAGATATCTCATATCTAGTAGTCTTATTTTGTTCACCATACAACTTCTTGAGGTGAAGCAACATAGTAGGAGCATCCATATTTTTATGCTGACACTGAAGCTCGTTATTCATGGATGCGAACATGATGCATTGAGCCACAGATGCATCATCTTGCCACTTTACAATAGTGGCAATCTCTTCCTCAGAGGTTGTTTCTGGAACAGTTCCAAGGACAAGTGAATTTAGGACATAAGAAATCTTTTCAGCAGTGAGAACTATTCTGAGATTCCTTAATCAGTCCGTGTAATTCGGTCCGGTTAGTTTGTTAGCATCAAGTATGCTTCGCAGTGAAATTAGTGATTTCAACATTTTTAAATTTCTGCATGTGAAAAGACAACATTTTAGAAAACATTCATTTAATTAATTATTTACATACCAAGATAAATTAGGTCTTATTTTAAATTGGTATCTCCCATTATTTTCTTCAAACTATATTACCCTCACTTATATAGTTCGGCAAAATCTAATTAAAGATTTGCTAGTGAGAATAAGGATCCTATTTCAAATGTATATAGCCTTGTGTGTGCACAACAAACTATATATAAGTAAATAGGTAGACAACTCTTGTCAATTACATCATCATGTAACTCCTTGTATTTTTACTCTTAGATCATAATGGTCAAGTGTGTGCACTTTCGAACTAAAATGATTTAAGTTAAGTCCAACTTAGCACTCCATATATTCAAAAAAGAAAAATATTATCCTTGTGTGTGCACAACAAAACAATATTGTTCAATTTTTTTAAGCATCAAATGCAATTAAATTAATATTTTAAATACTTAATACTTGCCTTGTGTGTACACAACAAACTTATATTAAATATTTAATACTCTATTAATTTTATCATGCTAGAAGGCGACATTCGATATTCCAAATATCTTTGAACGCTTTAGACTTAATATAATTTCTTTGAGGGGTTTGTTATTATTAGTCTCATCTTGTTTAGCGCGCATGCACACATATATATAAAATACACGTCATTTTATTAAAACATGTGAAGCATGCTTGCATAAAATATAATATATATATATATATATATATATATATATATATATATATATAATACTAGCATACACATACAGAATACTATACTCTACCAGGATTGATTATGGACTTTTATTTTAGTTTGGTTCACTAGAGCCACCAAGTGAACCAAAAGGTCAAATCTAGGAGTGCAAAAATAAATTTAAATGTAACTATTACATTTAACCTCGGGTTCCATTACAAACGGGTCTTCACGCGCTCCTTGCTCCTTGGTCTCCAATTCTTCAAGTTAATTCTAGCTAGTTCTATTACATAAACTATTTAATTTAAATAGAAACATTAATCAGCAGTCAAGGGGAAGTACATAGGAAGGAGATATAATTTTAGATCAAGAAAAATTAGAGAAGACGGGGTACGCAGACCCCATTTAATAAAATCCATTCATTCAAGCATTCAACTAAAATAAAATCCAATCACATTGGTCAATAGTCCATAATCAACCCCATTTATTTTCATACATATCACCATATGTATCAATAAATAAAACATTTAATATATACATTGATATCGATTTAATGGTCAATCCTAGTTAGTTTTAGAAACCAATTTCAACTCTAATTAGTTATCATGGAATTCAACTCTAACTCTAATTAGTTAGCATGAAATCCAATTCTAATTAAAATAAACATCTTTATTTTAACCCAATTCCAAATCTAATAAACTCCTTTATTAATCTGGAATTACAGAAAACATTTTATACATAATTTTTAATTCAAATAAACCTTTGATCTTATAAAAAAATTTCTGGTGGGGTGGCGCTGCAGCGCTACCAGTGAACTGGCATTCGGCGCAACCCACGCCAGCATCAACTGGGACATGGAGTCGGCGCTGTAGCGCTGCTAATGAACTAGCACCCGGCGCTGCAGCGCCACATCACCTTCAGGAACATGGATCCGACGCTGCGGTGCTGCAACAAGGCTTGTTACCGGCGCTGCAGCGCCGCTGAGAAGTGTCCGTTTTCCTGGTTCGCGAATGGAGCAGATTTTCTCCAAAAACTAAATTCCTAGCTAACTATTATGCCCAATTAAATTTTTCAAAACACATATCAGTATATATATCAAATCTAGACAATTAATAACTCGCATAAAGGTTTGGCTCTGATGCCACTGTTAGGTTTTGTGTGAAATCATGGCGCAATCAAATTGCAAAATAGCTGAAGCATGGTATATTAAAGTTTAAAAAATTTCCACAAACCAATTACCGGATCATTCTTTATGCATAATAATTAATTAAAATAAAATAGAAGGATATTAGATTCATACCCTTGTAGAACTAAGCTTAACTCATTGTTCTTCGCGGTCTCCTTGAATATCTGGGATTGATTCCATCCTTTGATCAACGTTAGCCACCCAAGTGTTTGACCTCTAGAGATGATCCACCAAGGAAGAAGAATTGTTCAAGAAGGAGGGTGGTTGGCTAAACCCTAGTTTTCTATTCTCAATAGAAAAAGAGTACTCTCCAACAATTGAAATTTCATCAACTGATATCTAACATAAGACTCCTCTTATATAGATATTGGTCAACCCTTCTAATCCTATTAGAAATAGGGTTTCATTTAATTAATTAAACTCTTTAATTAATTAAGCTTCCCAAGACATTGGGATTAATTAATTAAACTCCTTTAATTAATTTATCTCCTAATCTTATTAGGAATAAATGAGAGTACTAATATTAAATTAATTCCTAAACTCATTTAGAAATTAAAATAATAATAATTATAATAATATTAATAAGACTCCTCTTATTAATTTATATTTAATATTTCCAAAATATTAAATAATAAATATTAAGCTATTTAATATATTCTATCACCATAGATTAAATTAATTACACTTAACACATTATTACGATTATGCCACTACCTTCTTAAATAATTATTATTCTTTTTATGGTGTGACCTTTTAGGTTCTCCATATTAAATCGGTTGTGAATAAATCAATTAGAACAATTCTAATCTCATTTAAATAAATAAATTAAAGTAATAATATACTTAAATAAATAATATTAATTCTACAATAGGGATACGCCTCCCTAGCGATCAACGACTTTCTAGATAATATAAATTTCAACATTAATCATAAAAAACTTGTGAGTACCGTACAATTCAATCATTCCACAATACAATGCCCCAATTAAATATAAGACATGAAATTACTGTCAAGTCTTATTTTATTTAATTATATGTGTTTCGATAATAAAATGCACAACACCAAATAATGCAAATTAGAAACTTCTTTCTAATTTCATTCTGCCTTGGCCAAGGACTACTGGGTTGTTATTTAACAAATCACATAGGACATATCTCTTCTTTTACTAGAAGCGGTAGATTCTTTATTGATCATTCATTATCTCCATATATAACTTATTACACCCAAGCATACCCTTTGATATATCCTAAGGGTCTTAAGGAATAGGTCAAAGTGTAATTCATTACACACAAGATACTATGATGATCTCAAGTCTGAGGATCACTTGTACTACTATCACATTAGGAATTCCTATTGACAGGTGAGTAAAACTCCATTAGCTATTCCTTAGCGAGTCACCTCCAATAAGCACCTAATACTTGCTTTAGTATCTCCACACAAATGATCATGAAATCAATCATCCTCATCTAATGAGCAAGCAACATATGTACCAATCTATCTGGATTTACTAATCCCATTTTTAGTAATCCAACGGTTGGGAACTATTTTAGTTTTAAGCTTTCTAAGAATTTAGATCTCATTAGCATGATCAACATCATGATTCTAAAAGTATTGCTTTAAACTATAGGTTATTTACATATTATAAAAATAACATCATGTAGATAATTAAATATCTTTAATAAATGAATACTTTTATTAATAAATAAATAAGATCGTTTACAAAGTATATGTTTTATCATCATACGTGATTGACTTGTATGCATACTACTTTAAATTTTGAGATGTCGTTAGGTCCTCTCCACATGAGCCGTCAATTTGGCGGGTTTGTGGTATATCGGTTTCTGTATTTGTTAGGATTTTGGATTTGGGGATATAAGGTGAAAGTGTTTGGATTCTTTTTCGACGGTTAGACCGCACCATAAATGGCTGCCTACGTACTCCCGCAGATGAGAGATCAGGTCTTTCGTAGTTCAGGCTTGGCCTGAAAAGTTCAAAAGTGTTTATTTGGGTTTGAGCTTGGTTTGATGGGATTTTATTTTTTGTTTGGTTTGTTTTTTGACGGTTACACCGCACCATAAATGGCTGCCTGCGTACTCCCGCAGATGGGAGATCAGGTCTTTCGTAGTTCAGGCTCAGACCGAAAAATCGGACTTGATATTTTTTTCTTTTATTTATTTTTCTTTTTTTCTTTGTCTCTTTTTTTTCTTTGTCTTTTTTTATCGAAACAAAGTATTCCAGTTCGAATAAAAGGGGTCTCAGACATAATACAGTTTTACAGAATTGGAATTGATCAGTTGCGGGAATTCTTCACCGTCCATCTCCTCCAGTTTCAAGGCTCTACCCGATAAAATTTCTTTGACAACAAAAGGTCCTTTCCAATGTGGGGCAAATTTTCCTTTAGCTGCCTCCTGGCCTGGAATAATCTTCTTCAAAACCAAATCATGCTCTTTAAACTCTAGAGGTCACACCTTCTTGTTATAAGATCAAGACATTCACTGTTGATATAGTTGGCTGTGAAAGATAGCAGCAACCCTCTTTTCATCTATCGGGGATAACTGATCGTATCAATCTTGTATCCATTGGCTCTCCTCTATCTGGGAATCTAGCATCACCCTTAGCGATTCCATCTCCACTTTAACAGGAAGTACGACCTTCATGCTATAGACTAATGATTAAGGTGTTGCCCCAGTCGAGGTTCGAGTCGACGTTCGATATGCAAATAGGGTAAATGGCAACAGATCAGGCCATCCCTGGTGATTTGCCGACATCTTCATTATTATCTTCTTGATATTCTTATTAGCGGCTTGCACCGCGTCGCTCATTTTTGGATGATAAATAATTGAATTGAGGTGTTTGATATTGAACTTATTGCACAGTTCCCTCATCATCTCATTATTCAGATTCTTCGAGTTATCCAATATGATAACTTTGGGTTGTCCATGCCGACAGATAACGTTGTTTCTAATGAAACCAACGATGACCTCCTTGGTGACCTTGGGGAAGGAAGCTGCTTCAACCCACTTGGTAAAATAGTCGATCATAGTGAAGATGAATCTGTGACCGTTACTGGCTTTAGGCTCAACAGGTCTGGTCACGTCCATTCCCCAAATGGAAAAGGGCCATGATGATGTCATGCAATGCAACTGATTCGGGGGTGCATGAATAATGTTGGCATGGATTTAGCATTGATAACAACGCTTGACGTGGTCGTCGCAATTCGCTTTGAGGGATATTCAGTAATGTCCCGTCCTTATAATTTTTTTGGCAAGCAGGGGTCCACTTATATGCCCTCTACACACCCCACCATGTACTTCATTCATAAGTCTCTGGGCCTGATCTCTGTCTAGACATCTCAAAAGGCATATGCCCGGGTCTCTCTTGTAGAGAACATCCCCACTTAGGTAGAAATCCATAGCCATCTTTTGTATTCGCTTCTTCACGACTTGACTCATTCCTTCAGAGGTAGATCGATCTCGTAAATATTCTTTAATGTGGTGGTACCAAGGTGGTCCAGTAGGTGCTATCTCATTTGATATTTCCCCTACACTATTTCCATATGATGGTGCACTTTGTACAGCGAAGGTGATGACAGGCATTCCTTTCCTTGCTGATAGGTTCATTAATGAAGATAATGTAGCCAATCCATTGGCAAAATCATTTAGGTTCCGTGGAATATGCATGAAGGCAATGTCTTCAAACTCTGTCGCATATTTGAGAATATGGTGATGGTAAGGCAGTAGATGTAATTCCTTGGTGGTGTAGGCCCCGGTGGACTGTTTGATGACTAGTTCTGAATCTCCGAACACAGCTAATCATTTAACTCCCATAGACTGAGCCAGTTTTAATCCCACAACGCATCCTTCATATTTTGTTGTGTTGTCAGAATTGTTAAAATGCAACTTGATTGCCACGGGGTATTGATATCCCGTAATGGACACCAGAATTGCCCTTGATCGTGCGCCTTCAGTGTTAGATGCGCCGTCAAAATAAATTTTCTAGAATTAACCCTTATCTTCTTTACTGGACAGCTGAATAGTCATCACTTCATCCTCACAAAAATAGGTTTCAAGAGGTTCATAACCTCCTGCTAGTGCGACCGACAGGTGATTTGAAATTCCTTGCCCTTTGATGGACTTTTGGGTAACATAGATGATGTCGAACTGTTGGAGGATCGACTACCACTTGGATAAGCGACAGTTCAACATCGACTTGTTGAAGATGTATTTCAAGGGATCCATCCTAGAGATGAGATAAGTTGTATGGAAGTGTAGGTAATGCTGTAACCTTGTGGTTGCCCAAGCTAATTCACAACAGGTTCTTTCTATCAGTGTGTACTTCTGCTCTCCGCAGTTGAAACGTTTACTGAGATAATAAATCGCCCTTTCTTTTCCCATATCATCCTTTTGCCCCAGTAGGCAACCCATGGTGTTAGAATTGACTGAGATATATATGAATAATGGAATTCCATCTCTCGGGGGTTCCAAGACAGGTGCTTCAATCAACCTCTTCTGGATGGTACGGAAAGCTTTTCGGTAGTCTTCATTCCATTTTTCTAAGGAGTTCTTTCTTAACAATTTGAAAATAGGTTCACAGGTTGCTGTAAACTGCAATATGAATCGGCTGATGAAGTTTATTTTTCCCAAGAAGCCTTGGATTTCCTTCTCGATCTTTGGTTTGGGCATCTCAATGATGGCTTTGATCTTGGCAGGATCCAACTCGATGCCCCGGTTGCTCACAAGAAATCCCAGAAGTTTACCGGACTTCACACTAAAAGCACACTTCGCTGGGTTTAACTTTAAATCAAATTTGCAGAGCCATTCAAACAACTTCTGAAGATAGGTGCATTGGTCATCAACCTTTTTGGACTTCACGATGATATCATCCACATACACTTCAATCTCTTTATGCATCATATCATGAAATAAGGTCATCATGGCCCTCTGATAAGTAGCACCAGCATTAGTAAGGCCAAAAGCTAGCCTTCGATAACAGAAAGTTCCCCAAAGGGTAATGAAAGCGGTCTTTTCCTTGTCTTCTTCAGCAAACATAATCTGATAATATCTGACAAAGTAATCGGCGAAAGAATACATTTTGAACTGTGCCATATTGTCAATTAACACGTGGATAAACGACACTAGGAAGTCATCTTTAAGGACGGCCTTGTTGAGATCCCGACAATCTACACATACTTGCATCTTCCCCCCAGATTTCGGTACTGGGACTACGTTGGACAACCATTGAGGGTATGTTGATACCATAATGATTCCCGCTTTGAATTGTTTGATAATTTCTTCTTTGACCTTCAAGCTCCATTCTGGTTTCAACCGTCTTAATTTCTGCTTGACTTGTTTTAACCGTTCCTTAATTGGTAATCTATGGACAACTATATCGGTGGATAGACCTATCATGTCTTCATGAGACCAGGCAAAAAATCCTTTAAGTGAGTTAGGAGTTTGATTAGTTCTTTTTCTTGGCTAGAGGGGAAGTTGGTTCTGATCTGTAGTTCTTTGGGATTTTCAGGGGTTCTGATATTTATGGTGGTGGTTTGATCAAGGATGGGTTTGGGTTTATCTTCGACCCATGCTTTGATTTCCTCGAGAACCTCGCCATCATCCACTTTCTCTTGCTCCATCCCCATCAAGTCAAAGTCCAATTCTATATCAAATCGTATTCATTACTCAAATTTGGCAAGTCATGGAGATGGCTAGAAATACTCAAATTTGGAAACCTGAGACAAAAAACTTGATTGCTAAATATATACAAACGGTTGTCAATTACAAAAGGATTCAACAATTAGTATGACAAAAGGCAATAACAAGTTGCAGATAAAATAAAACAGATATAAATATATAAAGGTAAAGCTCTCTGTCAACGGATCATGTTTTGGTTTTTACCCTTTTCGGACGATCTGAGGGATTATCGTCCAATTACTGGTAGTTAGATCCTCGGGGATAGCTGAGATAGATGCGTTGCTGGAGTTGTCAGCATCTTCCAAGATGACTATAACTGATTTAGAATATTTCTCTGGATCATCCTTCTAGATGTTCACACTTCCCCAATTAAAGACCGGGAGGATGGGTTGATCATTCGACAGGTCTGCCCCATTGGATTTCTTCATGTTATCTTCAGAAAGGCAAAAACTACTCACAAATTGCAACTGAATCTCATCCAGAAACTTCTTATCTTTGGCCATCCGGGTAGCATCCTTGAGAGGCTCTTCATAACTAATCTCATTATATTCGTTTTGATTGGTTTTAGGGATCAGGAGGTTCGAGATAATAACGGGGACCTTCTTCAACGACTTCTTAAATTCGACTTCACTGAGGTCTGGCTTGAGATGAATCAAATGGCTGAGCGACATGTGTTTGTGAGGGTTATGATATTTGGATCCATCAGAGTATCCTAATCCAGCCCTTCCCAACTGCGTGGGTATGTGGATTGGGTTCTTGATTCCCTGGACATTTCTACCCAATCATTGCCCTAGTCGCTACCCTCTGGATAGCATCTTTTGGACAACTGCCATTACTTCTGGAGATATCCGGGGAGTTAATGCTGGAGCGCCCATAGAGTGGTATCGTGGGTTGCTTACTTCGAAGGCTTGAAAATTGGCGGGCTCAACACCCTCATTTACGCTGATCAGGGGAATGTCTCCAAGATTAGGGATAGTATAATCAGGTTCTGCACTGACGGTGACTAGATTACTGTTGACGACGTATTTCAATTACTGATGAAGAGTTGAAGGAACGACACCAGCTATATGGATCTATGGTAGTCCCAACAACAGATTATATCTGGTAGTGATATTCAGGATTTGGAAAGGTATATTTAATGTGAATGGGCCAATATCTGTAGGAAGTTAAATTTCCCCAATTGTATCCCTTCTTGATCCGTCAAATGCTCGTACCACTACATGGCTTTATCGAATCCGATTTGGGTTAATTTTCATCCTATCCAGAATATCCTGTGGACAGATGTTCAAGGATGATTCACCATCGATAATTATGCCTCCTACCACATAACTAGATGATACGACAACGATATGCAATGGTTTGCAATGCCCAGTTCCCTCGGCCGGTATATTGTCATTGGTGAATGATATCACATTCATGTCCAATACATGGGTGATCAGGTGCTTGAATTTTTCAGTATCAATGGTTTTGGGCAAGTGTGTCTCCTCCAATACTTGGATTAGAATTTGACGATGGTCATCAGAAGCCAATACTAAATCTAGAATGGAGATTTGATGTGCTTCAGCTTCCAACTGCTTCACCGTTCTTGCTTTATTTTTCCCCATATCATGGAGGAATTTTGCGACCTTTTCTGTTGATACCATCCCCGATATCTTGGTTGTTGGTTTCAATAAACGCCCAGGGAAGTAAAGTGGATTCTTCTTAGGTACGATAGCGATACAATCGGGTGCAAATTTTAAGCATTCTCCATAATTCCGTGGTACCTTCTTCAGACTAAGAATTGGGATTTAAGGCCAAAGAGCCAACATCAGTGGTTTTGGTGTCGGTATTTCTAGAGTAGTCTAGTTTCTCTACTCAGATAATTCTTTTACGGTTTGGGGTCTGCCAATCGCTCCTTCTATGCAAAGGATAACAACTACCATTTCCTCCAAATTCCATGCCCCTCGAGGGTATATTATATATTTATTAGAGAAGATCTCAATTTTTCTCAACAGTTCTAACTTTCCTGATTCGATCAGATTCTTAATTAAGTGTCGTAGAGCCCAACATTCCTCAGTGGCATGTCCAGGGGCATTCGAATGATAGAGGCAGGACCTAGAAGGATCGAAACACGTTTTTCGCAGATCCGCGGGTGGTAGAAATTTTATGATATTTCCTTCCTCGGTCAAGGTGCACATAATTTCCTCCCTGGATTGCCCCAAATGACGAATTTTTGTTTAGCTGCAAATTCTCGTCGGTGCTGAATTCTAGCTTCCCTAGCCATATTTTATGTCCATTTGTTTTGCTTTCGGCAACGAATTTGATTCCTTCTTGAGATTGGGACATCCTGGATGGGTATAGTCTCAATTTTCCTTGGTAGGATTTGGTCTATTAGCTGTCGGGTCAACTGATGTTGGTATACGACCAAATCTGCCAATTGGTCTACTCGCACCTTAATCGAGGCCAAGTCTTGCTCCACCATATACTTCTCTTTGAGGTATCCCCATATTGCAGAGTCATTCACAACGGGTGCATCCCCCAGCTTCCTCAGGTACTTGCGGTTTTCCCTACCTACTGCACTGATCATGTTGACTCCTTCCGCGTTATGCTGAGGTAAAGGGTTATTTTTGACATTCGGCTATTCTGGCATTTTTACTACAATCTCCCCACTGTCAATCAGGTTTTGAATCTTGTGTTTTAGAGTCCAACATTACTGAGTGTCATGCCCCGATGTGTTGGAATGGTAAGCGCATTTCTTACTGGGATCAAATTGCCTTCCATTTGATCATAAGGTGGAGCCAGCTCAACGATCTTCTTCTGGGCGATCAATAGTGCCAATATATTCTCTAAAGAGTCCCCTAAAGGAGTAAAAATCCTTCTTCGCTTGTTCTCCCTAGCCTTTAATGCTGTAGGATTTTGGGAATTCAGGCGGAATGGGGCTCTTATTGGTGGCTTATCCTTGCAATATCAAAGATACATCTTCTTCCTTCCTTTTAGATAATCTTTTGGGAGTGCTCGCATAATTTCCCTACTATATGTGCTCTGCCACGGCCTCCAAAGCAGTGAGATCTTTGATTTTATCAGACTTCAAACCCATTTCAGCCATTTCTCAATGTTTGATCATTTCAAAAAATGATTTGCCTAACTCGACGAGCACTCACTTATAGAAAGGGGCTTCTTGTATGTCAATGAAAGTTGTCACCATCTCACTTTCATCCATCGGTGGGTTAACTTGGGCAGCCATTCGCCTCCATCGCTGTGCATATTCTCTAAATAACTCATTGCTCAGTTTCTTTACTATGCTAACCTAGTAGCAATCAGGTGCCATCTAGTATTGGAAACTATACTGGTTGAGGAAAGCGTGGGCCAAATCTTCCCAACCTCGAAACATTGGAATTATCTATTTGGGCATACTAAGTTCGGGCTTCACCGGTAAGGCTTTTTCAGGAATTGCTGCATTCTGAGGTTCTCATCCTAGACGTAAGTTCCAAGTTCAGCTATGTAGACTTTTAAGTGAGTATAGGGATCCCCCAATCCATTGTATTTCTCAAACTCTAGAATTTGAAACTTATCCGGGTATCTCGCTTTTGGGAAAATACATAGATCCGAATAATTCACGCTCCCGTGAGATCCTGTCCCTTTTATAGACCGAATATCGTCCTCCATTTGCCTGACTTTTTTCTTGATATCTCCAGTTTCTTTGTCTTCTCGGAGGCATACTATTTTTTGTGTCATCTTTTGGATCTGGGCCTCCTTCGATACTTTAACATCGAGGGGAGAGATAGGTGTGGACATCTGGGTATCACCGTCTTTTTTCGGTATTCTCATATCTCCTTGCACAGAGGGTCTAACTCTTATGCTTAAGTTCCTGATATACTTTACACTATTTTATCAATAGGGTAGTCATCTCGGAAATCTATTTCTTAAACTCCTCAAATTCCTCTCGAGCTATAGGGATGGGTTCTGATGAACTTCCTTCAGCCATTTTGACTGGTGGTGAACGGGCCTTTTTGGCTCGGAATCGAGTTATAGGACTAATCTGCACAAAATCGATATCTAGTTTAGATTGGATATTGGTGGACATAGATGCATGATATGCTATGCATCATTTTAATGGTTTTTAATCTTTTCCTTCAAAACAAAGGGTTAGTCAACCTGATGACAGAATAAGAAAGATGTACAAATGACAGTTCAAGATGATTTCCATTTATATACGCGGAAGATTAAATAGGGCATGAAGAGACACACCACGCATTTGGTTTATCAGAGGCTGACCTATCTTAGGGTTACTCTACCGAGATTTTTTGAAATTGGTTCCTAGATCTTCACAATATACTTGTTGAAAACATCCATTTTTCAATTAGAGCAGATCTGAGTGGTGCCTTTCCTGAGCCTCATAATGGAAACATCCAGAGGAGTCCAATAATAAACAACTGACGGGATTGCCTCCTAATGGAGGGACCACACAGCCTCCTAATGGAGGGACCACACAACCTACATTCACGTCCTTACCGCATACAATATGATGACATTGTGCGAAGCACTATTATATTATTGTGCAAGGCACTAATACACAAAATGCTTAAAGATTGAGACATTTATCACACAAAAAGATCATTCACACAAGATGCACATGCAGAATGAAAATCATAAAGATTGAACGCGACTTAAACCCTCCTTAATCCCCAGCAGAGTCGCCACCTGTCGACGTCGGGAAAAAATTTGTTTATTTGATTGAGTCTGTCTTTCCTAAGTTTGTGTTGTTTGTTTTTAACCTTTTGTGTTTGCTATGTTTATGGGTTTTATTAAAGGGTGAAGTTTTAGGAAAGTGGTACCGACATGAATGTTGACGACTTTGAAAAGATTGATTTTATTATTTTATGATTGGACTGAATGACACTGAGTCGCCAGTTGGTATGGTTTAAATGGATGTACCAACTCATCCAAGTTTGGAATGTTTTTGCAATATGGTCCAATATGTGACTCCAAAAGATTGATCTAAAACTCGAGATTCGTGGAATTCGGGGGCTAGGTTAAGCGGGGGGAAGGTGTTAGGCACCCCACGACTCCCGTGAAAACACGGTACTGCATCTTATTGGTTTCCTATGAATAAAAGTGTGTGTGTGTGTGTGTTTTCAAAAGTTTATTCTAAGTCTCATTGTGAGTTATTTGGAAGTAGTGCCGTTCCTTTTTTGCACCTATGTACGAAAGGTTTAATTTAGAAAAAATTCATTTTTAGACAATATATACATTTCATATGATATTTTGGTAAGGTTTTCAAATCCTTCGCCCGAATAGTAATCAAGGACCATTGATACTTCCATTATATATGTAATTATTACGAAAGTAGTGTTGTACCTCTTTAACCCTATGCACAAAGGATTTGATTTTTTATAAAAGTTCCTTTTTTTAGAACGCAACATATGTCAATGATGTTTTGAAAAAAAAGTTTTCAAATCCTTTGTCAAATAGGAATTGAGGTCTTTTGATACTTCTATTTATGATCTAATGTCTATCCCCAAACCTCTTTATTGCTATTGAAAGCTCTTTGTGGTTTTATTGGAAATCATATTTATGATGTCCATGCAAAAAAAATCAAAAAGGGTCAGATCATCATCAGGCATGTAAGCTATCTCGATGAATCCGAACACTCACAATCAAAGTTTTCACTATTATGGGATCTTGAATCTGACTTCTCGAGACTAACCCCTCAAGTTCGTCTTCAAGATCAAAAAATTCCATATACAATAATTTTTGGTATTTAAACATTACATCACAAAAACGGTCCATCATGGGAATTAAGTCGGGATCCAATCATGAGATCTCGACACCGGGATTCCTAAGCTCACATTATTATGCGCAAATATGTATATATAATGTCCTAGACTTTGATATTAGATGATTTTATCGGTTGAATCACCATTTCAAGCCATTACAGATCCCTTTCATCTCTAAATATAGATCTAGGGCTATACGAAGTAACCGAGATCGATTAAAAGCAGTAAATATGTAGATCTACCACGGATCTAAGCCAATCTAGCATACGGGTTAAAGCTTCATGCTTAATAACCACTCAAAAGGCTAGATCTGGCTTAGATCTAGGTAGATCTAGCCTCCAGACTAGATTTACAACCAAATATGCACAATATAATCTGTAAAAACTAAATATCTACCAACTACTACACAATATACTTCAAAAACAACAAGTTTAACTAGATTTAAATAATATATAACATTAATCTAGTACATTAAACAAAGTTTACAAAGAAAGTGGCTAGAAAGAGCATTTTTTCACCTTGGGGGGCGCGTGAACAAGCATTTTATCACCCAGGATCAACTAAGAACACTTTTGGAACTCCAAGTAGGTGCTAAACAAGATTAAACAACTCAAAATGAGTGTATATTGATCAAACCCGAGGGTTTCTCTCTCTAAAATATGTTTTTCTCTCTAAAACTATTCTTCTTCTTTTTTTCTAAATTAGTTGATATTGCTCACTTAAACCATCAGAGCCAGCCGCATATATACATGCGGCTGGGCCTTGCGGGTCCCGCCATCTAGAAGTTTGTTCCTTCGATCTCGATTCAGGAGAAAATTGAGCTTCGCAAGCCAAACTCTCGAATGTCTTTACCGAAAACTGTGGAATAAGGACGAGTCTGACTGAATCTGGGTTCGGGAATATGATGCTGGTAGCTGAGAGGTATCTTTCGGTTCCTGACTGTAGTTAACTGGCTTATCTTTGATGGCATGCAGTTCGAGGTTTGCTGAGATGACTTCTGACGGACACTGTCTTAGCTTTGTGATCCTCGCTCGGTTCGTGTTATGCTCGGCCGTCATTGGCCCTTTGAATCATCCACAGGGTTGTCTTCGGGGTGACCAGATGCTTTTGCCCTACCTCAGGGTTGTCTCCAAAGTAAAATTACGCTTTTGCACTTCTACAAGGTTAGTATAAAGAAAGCAAAATTTTGAGTGTCTGCAATATATATATATATATATATATATATATATATATATATATATACATGCACTCAAATAATTCTAAAACATCTTATATTCATTACTAATATTATTTATAAAATTCGCAGGTATTACATCGTCCCCCCTTATAAAGATTTTGTCCTCGAAATCTGTACAAGGTTATACAAAAAGATGGAGATAGTCCATCTTCATCCTATCTTCTAACTCCCACGTAGCCTCCTCGACATTGTGGTTTCGCCAAACTACCTTTACATAAGGTATACATTTATTCCTCAATATTTGTTCCTTCCTATCTATTATTTGAGCAGGAACTTCTTCATAAGTCAGATTCTTCTCTACTTGAATGGGCTCATAAGATAACACGTGTTGATAATCGGGTTTATATGGTCATAACACGGAAACATGAAACACGTTGTGGATATGCTCTATTTTAGGAGGTAAAGCTACCTTGTATGTCACTTCGCCTTCTCACTTCAATACTTCAAATGGTCCTATGAACCTCGGACTAAATCTTCCTTTCTTCCCGAATCTTATCTTCCCCTTCTAGGGAGATACCTTTAGAAACACAAAACTTTCGACATCGAATTCTCGGCTTTGATTGTGTAAATCTATGTATTTCTTCTGCCGATCTTGAGTCGCTACTAATCTGGCTCTTATCGTGGTCACTACATCTGCAGTTTGTTGAACGAGTTTCGGTCCCAAAATTCGTCGTTCTCCGACTTCCTCCCAACATAGCAGTGGTTTACACTTTCTTCCTTAGAAAGCTTCGTATAGTGGCATACCGATACTCGCATGATAACTATTATTATAAGTAAATTCTACTAAGGGTAAGTGATCATCCTAATTCCCTTTGAAATCCATCACGCAAGCGCTAAGTATGTCTTCTAGCGTTTATATTGATCTCTCGCTCTGTTCATCGATTTGAGGATGATAAAAAGTACTCCGCCTCAATTGTGTTACCATTCCTTCTTGCAAGATCTAAAAGTTTTCAACGTGAAGCACGGGTCTCGATCAGAAACAGTTGACACCAGTACTTTATGCTGTACAATTTCGCTAATTGGTTTAAATTGAATCAAATCTTTATTGGTAGAAAGTGTGTCGTCTTTTTTAATCGGCCGACGTACTCTACAACTTCTCGTCTCATATTGGGCCACCAAAAGTGTCGTCAAAGATCCTGGTACATTTTCGTGCTTCCTGGATGAACAGAAAATGCCTAATTATGTGCTTTGTGTAAAATATCCTCTCCCTCAAATCAGCTACGGCTGCCATCTACACTCGATTCTTCAAATATCAAGATACCATCCGTATCTATCCTGAACTTTTCTTCATCTTCTGTCATCCTTTTCTTCATCTTCTCGCCTTCTTCATCTTTCTCTTGTGATTTCTTCACTTTATCCAACCACATGGTGTGAGCCTCCATTACAAATAACTTCCCTTCGGACTCTCTGGGTCCCTTCTATAACGAATGTGATTTTTGTATTAATTTTAAATATTTATTGAAGTAAAAAAATATTTTGTTAATTTATTTATTGGGTTAAATAAATAATTGATGTGAATATGTTGTGGAGTAATTTAATTAAGTGTAATATATTAATTAAATTAATGTTTGATAATTTTATAGTTCGAAGTTTTAATTTAATTGGGATAATTAAATTAAATGAGTTGTTAAATAATTATAATGTTGTTCTTATTAAATTTAATAATTAATTGGAGATTTAATAATTTGCTAAAGAAAATTATAATTAATAAATAAGAATTATAATTATGTTGTAATTTGATTTAATGAGTTATATTGACTTTAATTTAAATACTAGAGTTTGATTAATTAAGCTGTGACAAATAAACTATATGATAAGTGAGTTATTAAAATAAATTAAAATGGAACCTTTTAAGGAACTAGCCAATCATAACCTTGAGAACATGGGATCAGTTGAAGCCATGATACGCTTAACTGATACCCACGTATATTAGTTATACGCATTATATCTGTCTTGTGTCTTACGTTACTTTATTTTCTAAGGCTAATGATGAATAGGTTTCAGACCTACGAATTGATACCATTTAAACCAAAGATTTTGCTACTTCAAGTATTTTTAGGACCTTTTTTATGTATTTGCATTGGTTTATGTACAGGGATTGGCTAGGGGGATAAGAGCAAGGAACTAAGGACTTAAGGGAAAATTTTGCAAGAATTCAGCAAGGCTCGCAGGGGCACACTTTTAGTGCTTGGCAACCTCGCCTAGGCGCATGTGCGCCACGGCGCAATCTTCAAGGGATAAATCTTTGCCTAGGCGAAGTAAGCGGCAGAAAAGATATTGTTTCCTTGTTTAAATGGGATTTTGGAGAGATAAAGCTGGGGTATTTGGATCGCGATTGGGAGAGTATATAAGGCTATCAGAGGGGGCATACATGGGATATTCTTGGACATTAATTAACCCTAATCTGTGGGAGATCACACGTGAGGAGGATTGAAGCGAGGCTAAGGCACGAAGAACGCAAGGCGAGATTGGAGATTAGTAGCTATACACTTTCAGATTATCTTTTCTCTCTTCATCTATTCTTTGTATTCAGGATGTTATTAACTTTGTGGATGATAGTTTTTACTTTGTCTATGATGAACTAATCTACTATTTAAGTTTACAACGAAGCTTATTATGTAACTGAGAATTGACATGCTTTCACTTTAGTTTATTGAGATTATTTTGAAATTATTTTCTATGGTTTGCGCTTAATTTATGTTATTGATTGATCACTAATTACTTGTTATTCCATATGAACTCGAGAGATGACATATGGAATTAGAAGTGATCATAGTGACGTATGTTTGTGATTTCGACAGTAAATTAGAATTCATAATTCATGTGTAGGTTAGAGATATCTATATATTATACGTAATCTAAAGAGATCTTGATTTTAAACCTTTTTAAATTATAATTCACGTAGAGATATAGTGAGTTAGTTAATTAAGGAATGTTTCTTAATTCTATCAGTTGTAGATTTGAGTGGGTATGGATATAATGCATTGAGAGATGGCTGTATCTACTTTTGTGTTCTTGGTTAATAATCTATAATAATTGATTTAAATTGAAAGGAAGTATGTCATTTGAAGTGAAACAATAAGTGAAGTTGTAGGCTTAATTCTCCGAAAACTTGTTAAATTCCTGGATAGTGTTAGTTGTAGTTTAAGTGGTAGATTTTCATAAATATGACCATCTAATCATTAGTTTAATAAAGATGAGATAATATAAAATTGGTAATTGTTCAGATAAATTATAGTTATTGTCTCTGCGGGAACGATACTTTACTTTCACTCTATTACTTGTTGACTACGTATACTTGCGTGTTGTGTGTATTAGATTTTATTCAACAAGTTTTTGGCACCGTTGCCGGGGACAATAATTACATTTATGACTTAAAATATCAGTTTAATTAAATCAGTTTTAGTTAAATAATTTTTTTTATTCTTATTTTTGTTTTATTTATTATTTCAGGTATGCTAGAGTAGTGCATGCAAACTCGATCAAAGAAGCCAGATTTGTTACCTTATGAGGACGACACAGACAAACGGTTTCAGAGGTTGAGTAAGTGGATTGAGAAAACTCCAGAAGGACTTGAAACACCGGACAACATGGCTGAAGAAGAACAGAAAGCACTACAAGATTATGCTACACCGCTGGTATCGAAAATTCAGTCGAGTATTACCAGGCCAGCGATTAATGCTAACAGTTTCGAGATCAAGCCTGGTACTATACAAATGGTGTAGAATACTTGTCAGTTTGGGGGTCTCCTGAATGATGACCCGAACGAGCACATTGTCAGTTTTATATAGATTTGCGATACATTCAAGTGCAACGGGGTTTCAGATGATTTTATCAGACTAAGATTATTTCCGTTCACAGCTCAGAGATAACGTAAAGTGTTGGCTCCATTCTCTACCACCGAGGTCAATCACCACTTGGAACGATTTGGCATAGAAATTTATTGCTAAGTTCTTCCCGCCAGCAAAAACACAGATATGGAGAACGGATATTTCTACATTTGCTCAGCAGCAGGGAGAACCTCTATATGAAGCATGGGAAATGTATAAAGAGTTGTTGAGGAAATACACACACCATGGACTAACCGCAGTGGATGCAGATGAATACATTCTACAACGGGTAAGGAGGTCATACACAGACTACCATTGATGCAGCATCAAGTGGAGCTTTCATGACAAAGAAATTTAAGGAGGCATATGACTTGATAGAAACGATGGCTGCGAACAATTATCAGTGGCCAACTGAAAGAATAACTCAATCCAAGGCAGCATGCATACTAGAAGTGGATTCATTGACAGCTCTATCCGCACAAATAGCAGCATTATCAAAGAAGATGGATGCCATGTCGAGTGGAAATGTGCAACATGTAGCAGTTGTGTGTAAGCTTTGAGCAAGGGAGCATCTGACAGATCATTATGCGATAAATCCAGCATCAGTACAGTTTATGGGTAGTTATAACAAGCCACAAAACACATATCAGAATACATACAATCAGGGGACGAGAACCATCCCAATTTCTCATGGAGAAACAATCAAACTCAGAATCAAAATCAGAATCAGCAGCAGGCTCCATGACCAGCATACCCCCTAGTTTTAAGAATCAACAACAACAGTCAGCTCCACATCATGAGATGAAGACAGATTTGGAGGAGCTACTTGCGAAGTACATAACAGGGAATGAGGCAGCAATGAAATCTCAAGCAGCTGCAATAAAAAATTTGGAAACTCAGATGGGATAGATTGCAAGTGCATTGAACAGTAAACCTCAAGGAACCTTATCGAGTGACACCGAAAAGAATCCTAGGGGAGGTCATGAACAATGGCAAGCTGTTAAACTTCGGAGTAGAAAACAATTAGCCGAACAAAGTACAGTAGAGCTAACGATAGAAAAGCAGGTTAAGACAAATATGGAGGAAACAGTTGAAGGGAATAAAAGAGGAGAAGAATCAGTGGTAAAGGAACAAGTAGTTGCACCGACAGTTTACCCACCACCACCATTTCAACAACAGATCAAGAAACTGAAACTAGAGAAGCAATTTACTAAGTTTCTAGAGGTGTTAAAAAAGCTGCATATCAAAATTTCTTTTGCGAAAGCATTAGAGCATATGCCTAGTTACGCCAAGTTTATGAAGGATATCTTGTCGAAGAAAAAGAAGCTAGAGGACTTTGAGACTGTGGCATTAACGGAGGAATGTAGCGCTATATTGCAAAAGAAGCTTCCACCCAAATTGAAAGATCCGTACAATTTCACCATTCCGTGCACAATAGGTAAATTGTCCTTCAACAAATGTTTGTGTGATTTAGGTGCAAGCATAAACCTCATGCCACTATCAGTTTACACTTAGTTAGGTTTACCAGCACCTAGACCAACAAATATTTCCCTACAGCTTGCAGACAGATCTGTGATATATCCAAGGGGAATTGTTGAAGATATTTTGGTAAAAGTTGACAAATTCATATTCCAAGCTGATTCATCATATTGGACTATGAAAAAGACAATGATATTCCAATAATCCTCGGGCAACTGGTAGGACTCTCATTGATGTTCAGAAAAGAGAGTTGACCATGAGGGTTCAAGACCAAGAGGTAACCTTCAATGTTTTCAAAGCCATGAACTTCCGCAAGGGAGATGAGAAGTGTTATCGCATGGATATAATTTAGAAAATGGTGGGGGATGAACAGGGTTGTATACTGAATATCTATCCTTTGGAAATGACATTGATGGGAGATTGTGATAGCGACGATCCAGAGTTGATGGAATATCTGCATTTGTTAGATGCACAACCTAGGTTGAGCAGGTTCAAAGTACTATTTGAGCCGTTGAAAGTTGCAGGAACTTCATTAACTCAGATGAAACCATCTCTAGAGGAACCATCTGCACTCGAACTCAAACCCTTACCTAACCATCTCAGGTATGCTTATTTGGGTAATTAATCTACTTTACCTGTTATTATTGCATTTGCACTTAACGAATTGTAGGAAAGTAAGCTGTTAAGAGTTCTGCGGGAGTACAAGTCTGCTATTAGATGGACTATCACCGACATCAAGGGAATCAACCCTTCATTCTGTATGCACAAGATTCTGATGGAGGAAGAATGTAAGCCTATAGTGGAACAGCAACGAAGGCTCAATCCAATTATGAAAGAGGTAGTGAAGAAAGAAATCTTGAAATGGCTTGATGTTGGAATTATCTATCTGATTCCAGATAGTGCATGGGTGAGCCCAGTTCAGTGTGTCCCGAAGAAAGGTGGTATGACAGTAGTTAAAAATGAAAACAACGAATTGATACCGACGAGGACAGTGACCGCCTGGAGGGTTTGCATGGACTACATGAAGCTAAATAAGGCAACCCAAAAGGATCATTTCCCCTTGCCGTTTATTGATCAAATGTTAGATAGACTAGCTGGACATGAGTATTACTGTTTGCTAGATGGGTATTCGGGATACAACCAGATTGTAATCGCACTGGAGGACTAAAAAAAGACAACGTTCACATGCCCATATGGCACCTTTACCTTTAGAAGGATGTCATTCAGGATTTGTGATGCACCGACAACCTTTCAGAGATGCGTGATGGTGATTTTCTCCGATATGGTGGAGCGCAGTGTTGAGGTATTTATGAACGACTTCTCAGTATTTGGGGATTCTTTTGACAGGTGCCTCGAAAATCTAGTTATGGTACTAAAGAGATATGTAGAAACTAATCTAGTGCTCAACTAGGAAAAGTGTCATTTTATGGTTCAAGAGGGGATAATACTTGGGCATAATGTTTCGGAAGAGGGGTTGGTAGTGGATCGAGCGAAATTGGAAAAAAAGAGAATTGCCACCGCAAACTTTAGTAAAAAGTATTCGGAGTTTTCTAGGTCATGCTGGATTCTACCGCCGATTCATCAAAGGCTTCTCCAAAATCACAAAACCACTATGCAGTCTATTGGAGAAAGATGTACCCTTCAGATTTGATGAAGACTGTCTAGCGGCATTTGAGCAGTTGAAGAAGAAACTAACCACAACACCTGTGATCATAGCCGTTTGAGTTAATGTGTGATGCCAGTGACTATGCAGTAGGAGCTGTGCTGGGACAATGCTGAGAGAAATTTTTTCATGCCATCTACTATGCCAGCAAAACATTGATTGACGCACAGTTGGACTACACAACCACCAAAAAGGAATTACTTGCGGTTGTGTACGCGTTCGATAAGTTTCGCTCGTACTTGGTTGGGACTAGGGTGGTGGTGTACACCGATCACTCGGCCATACGATATCTGATTGCAAAGAAAGACGCAAAATCGAAACTGATTGGTTGGATCTTGCTCCTTTAATAATTTGATTTAGAAATTAAAGACAGAAAGGGGACATAAAACTAGGTGGCTGACCATCTTTCACGATTAGAGAATCTGAGTCATGACAAGACGAAAAAAGTAGGGATCAATGAATCTATTCCTGATGAGCAATTGTTCCTAATTCATGGCAAGTTTTCGTAGTATTTGGATTTTTCAAATTATTTGGTAAGCAATATTCTCCCACCAGATTTGACACGCCAACAAAAGAAGAAATTCTTACATGATGTGAAGTGGTATATGTGGGATGGACCGTTTCTGTTCCGACAGTGTGCCGATAGAATGATTCAGTGATGTGTGCCACAAAGTGAAGTCGAAAGAATCTTACAGGTATGTCACACATTGTTATATGGGGGACACTGTGGAACTAAAAGAACGGCTACAACAGTACTCCAGATAGGTTTATATTGGCCCACCTTGTTCAAAGACGCACATCAGTGTGTGAAAAATTATAATCGATGTCAACGGGTGGGCAACATTTCTAAACAGAACGAGATGCAACTCAACATGATCTTGAAAGTTCATAATTTTGATGTATGGGGGATTGATTTCATGGGACCATTTTTGTCGTCATTCAGTAATTTATATATCCTATTGGCAGTCGACTATGTGTCGAAATGGGTTGAGGCAGTTGCGCTACCGACAAATGACAAGAAAGTTGTTTTAAAATTTTTGCAAAAGAATATCTTCACACGATTTAGCACCCCGAGGGCAATCATCAGTGATGAGGGGAGTCACTTCTGCACCAAGTACTTCACAACACTCTTGACTAAGTATGGGGTCAACCACATAATCGCCACGGCCTATCACCCTCAGACGAGTGGCCAAGCAGAAGTATCTAACAGAGAGGTGAAGAGAATCTTGGAGAAAGTAGTAAACCCGAATCAGAAAGATTGGTTGTTGAAATTAGATGACGCTCTATGGGCATATCGAACTACATACAAAACCCCAATAGACATGTCTCCATATCAGCTTATCTACAAAAAAGCGTGTCACCTCCCAGTGGAACTTGAGCATAAAGCCTATTGGGCCATCAAGAAACTCAACTTTAATCTAATAGCAGCGGGGAGAAAAGACTTTTACAACTCAATGAGTTAGATGAATTTCGCTTGCAGGCATACGAGAACTCAAAGTTGTACAAAGAAAAGGTCAAGAAATGGCACGATCAAAAGATATGGGATAAACAATTCAAACCGTGCCAATCAGTATTGTTATTCAACTCTCAGTTGAAACTCTTTCCTAGAAAGCTGAAATCCATATGGTCAGGCCCATTCACCATCAAGACAGTGTTTCCACACAGGGTCGTTGAAGTATATAGCCGGGATTCATCTAAAACATTCAAAGTCAACGGCCAACGCTGAAAGCATTACTGGGGTGTTGATCTTGATCACCAAGAAACCTCAATTGACCTCTCTGATCTAGTTTAAGAACAGGGAGTAGTCAGGCTGAAAGACTCTAAATCAAGCGCTTGATGGGAGGCAACCGAATCATTTGATTATTATAAGTTTTGAAATTTATTTGTTTTTGATTTCATTGAGTAAGGTAGTAGTAAAGTAGGACGTATCTTAGCGTAGGAATTGTGTCCGAGCCTTGATTTAGTATGGACACTAATATTGTTTATGGTTTTTGGTTACAGGATGGAGGCATTAATGCACATGAGAAAGAAGAAGAACTCATAAGATCATGGTTGTTGGGTACAGGATGAGCTGCCAAAGAAAGAAAAATTTTCTGCAAAAAAATAGACATGCACCCCGGCGCATAATTAATGCCTGGAAAACTCGTATAGGAGAAAAATCTCTGGTGATTTTTGCCCCATTGAGACTTTGTGAAGCAAAAAATGCGCCTAAGCGCAGTGTCCTCTGGGAATCACGCCCAAGCGAAATTTTAAGGCAAAACGCACCTCGCCTAGGCGCAAGTGACGTGTATTTGTTTTTAAAAACCGCTTGCTGCAATTTAAAAAGTATAATCCTAACACAAGTTCAAGACCTCTCCATACCGAAACTAAAGGGAAACCATATATCTCGAGCACATACTACCCCAAACATTCTCCACTTGCAATTTCAAGGGATCATCATCCAAGCTAATCACTTTTCACAATCTAGGGTTTCAACTTTCACCCATATTCAGAGGATAGAGGGGGATTCTTCACAAGCACAGTGCATCCTGGAGATTTCTTTATACAACTTACAGGTAACGTCAATTTTGGGTGATTATCAAAGTTTATTTCAAAGTTTCTACACAAGTAGTTGGACAATTCACAATTTGGGATAAACAAGTGAAGTTTGGGGGTATATCTGGCACTCAAGCACAACAAGCACACAAGGTGTTTGATAAAAAGTCTCAACAACTGTCATCCGCTACCTCACTTAATTACAAGTATAATTTATACCGTCGACAACATGGCATCCAGAAATCAGAAAAGGCAATGCGGGGAGAGTTCATCCACCCCCGCTCGACCATTTGACCGACAAAAATTTTTGAATGCCGAGACGGAAGAGAGATTCGAGTATTTATCAACCAAGGCGTTGACTCCAGAGCGTGGTTTGATGCCCGATGAGTTTGATGGGGCTAGGCTTCAACAGATTCACGAGAGGCGATGGGAAACATTCACGACACAGCCAGACGCCGCCGTACTGGCAGTGGTGAAGGAATTCTACCCAAATGCCCCAGACAAATCACCTTTTTTTGCATTTGTGAGGGGCAAGATGGTACCGTTTACTTTGCAGGAGATCAATGATTACTACAAAATGCCATAACTGAGTTGTTCATTTTCAACCCTCAAGGAAAGTGGACCAAATTATGAGCAAATTCTGACTGAGTTGTGCAAGGCCGACGCTATATGGTCGTCCAATGGATCTCACTTTTAGACTGGCCATCTCAATTTGTATGGGAAGATATGGCATGCGTACTTGTGTGCAAAACTGTTACCATCTACACACACAAGTGATATCACTAAGGAGAAGTCAGTTTTGCTTTACACAATTGTCAAAGACCGTTCGATCGATGTGGGCCGCATCATTCATCATTCCATTCGCCAAAATCTGTGTGGACCTCTTCAGGGCAGATTGCCTCATCCATCACTTATCTATGCGTTATATGCCCGGGCAGGGATACAATGGCGGACAAATTAGCCTCTCCAGCAGCCACTATTGTGCTTAGATTCCAAGATGATTCAGAGGTACTCAGTAGGGAAAGAAGGGCATTCGCACCCACGTGGACTTGGCTTTACATTTTTTGATTCTGAGGATGATGAGGGGGCAGATGAACAAGATGTAGATGTTGATGTGGGAGGTGAGAAAGAGCACGAAAAAGCCGGAACTTCAAACTCGTCCAGCATAAAAGCTACTTTCAGCAATCAATTCCGCAATCTACAACAATACATTGATCATAGACTATACGGATTGGCTTCCATACAGGATCACATGTTCGACCACCAGAATGAATTCAACGCGTCTCTGGCCGCTGCTTTTGCCCGACTTAATACCACTGGTGAAAATTTTTAATTCCCAACTCCCCTGCCATTAGCAGCTTATCCACCACTACAGCCTGTTGAGGATCTGGTTGAAGACCCACCGACAGAGGATCTACCAGTCGAGCATAACGCTTGACCACTCAGGGAAGTCCTCGAACTTTATAATTTTTTATCTGTATACAATGAGGACATTGCATAGTTTAAGTTTGGGGGTAGGGTATATATTGTAGTTGCATAATAGCCATTTAGTTAATTGTATATAGTAGTTCATTCTGCATATTAGTTTAATTGCTTTTTTGTTTATAGCATATTATTTGCCCATTAGTATACTGTATGCATATATAAAAAAAGTTAAAATTGAGAAAAATTGCAAAAATATTTTCCTTTGCATTTAGGCATATAGATTGAAGCATGAATTTAAGCAATAGATTGGTGTGAATTTAGCTCGGCCGATGATAAAATTGGTATTGCATGTTAACTTGAACAGCGTGAAGATTGATGATGAGTTCAAATGTTAATCAAGATGAAAATCTGAGCTTGTCTGAAACTTATGTAACTGGTTAGCACGTAGAGTTTAACTATTTTAGTCAACATAGTTCAAGGGTTCATAAATGGTTTCTAGGGGAAAATCTTAGTTAAATTTTGATGACATTGGTATGCTGAAAATAAAGGTTAAAATGAAGTAAAAACTTGAGTTTGGGGAGTCACTGGGGTGAAAGAAAAAGAAAAAAAATAAAAGAAAAAGAAAAAAAATAGAAGAAAAGAAAATAGGAAATTTAAAAAATTATTAAAAAAAATAAACACATTGACTAGTTTGTTTCTGTGGCCTTTGTTACTTGAATAAGTAAGCCCTTGGGGATGTTTTTACACCTAGCGCCCTTAAAACCATCTGGTTTGGGAGTCATTGGTTGAAAGTTCGCTAAATGGGTAACATTGAAAAGCCGTAGAGATTCGAACATTGCACCGTCAAATGAGAGCACGGGATGGAGCATAAAACGCACCCGTAAATGAATAGTAAGAGAAATTAGCCTCATTTGAGATCCCTAAACTCAGTAATTTCTATGTTTAACTGGATTTGTCATGTTCACATATTAACTGAAATGGAACTGAAATTTTCCCTATAACAAGGTTGTTATGTGATAATTCCGAACTGTTGTTGATTAGAATGGTTAACGAGCACACACACACGACGTGTGATGATAGGTTTGGATTGACTGATTGGTTAATAATGAACTATAATTTGATTTGATATATTGTTTGAGTATCTTGTGATATCTTCGAGGCCTGTGTTGGACATCATATTGATCTATTACTGGATACTTCGGCATGTAGGTAGTATATCATGCATATGCATTCCTATAGATAGTTTCGCTTGTTATTTTCATTTCTTTGTTGTTTTCGATTGAGGACAAGCAAAGTCTAAAGTTTTGGGCTATTTAATGAGTAGGTTTTAGACCTAGGAATTGATACCATTTAAAGCAAAGATTTTGCTACTTCAGGTATTTTTAGGTTCCTTTTTATGTATTTGAATTGGTTTATGTGCAGGGATTGGCTAAGATGATAAGAGCAAGGAACCGAGGACATGAGGGAAAATTCTGCAAGAATTCAGCAAGGTTCGCCGGGGCGTACTTTTAGTGCTTGACAACCTCGCCTAGGCGTATGTTCGCCTAGGCGCAGTCTTCAAGGGATAAATCTTCGCCCAGGTGAAGTACGCGGAATAAAATATATTGTTTCCTTGTTTGAATAGGATTCTGGAGAGATAGAGCTGGGGGATTTGGCTCGCGATTAGGAGAGTATATAAGGCTATCATAGGGGCATACATGGGATATTCTTGGACATTAATTAACCATAATATGTGGGAGATCACACATAAGGAGGATTGAAGCGAGGCTAAGGCAAGAAGAACGCAAGGCGAGATTGGAGACGAGTAGCTATACACTTTCAGATTATCTTTCCTCTCTTCATCTATTCTTTGTATTCAGGATGTTATTAACTTTGTGGATGATAGTTATTACTTTGTCTATGATGAACTAATCTACTATTTAAGTTTACAACGGAGCTTATTATGTAACTGAGAATTGACATGCTTTCACTTTAGTTTATTGAGATTATTTTCAGATTATTTGCTATGGTTTGCGCTTAATTTACATTATTGCTTAATCACCAATTACTTGTTATTCCATATGAGTTCGAGGGATGACATATGGAATTAGAACTGATCATAGTGACGTATGCTTGTGATTTCGGCAGTAAGTTAGAATTCAAAATTCATGTGTAGGATAGAGATATCTATACATCATACGTAATCAAAAGAGAACTTGATTTTAAAACTTTTTTAATTATAATTCACGTAGAGATATAGTGAGTTAGTTAATTAAGGTGTCTTGCTTAATTCTATTAATTATAGATTTGAGTAGGTATGGATATAATGCATTGAGAGATGGTTATATCTACTTTTGTGTTCTTGGTTAATAATCTATAATAATTGATTTAAATTGAAAGGAAGTATATCATTCGAAGTGAAACAATAAGTGAAGTTGTAGGCTTAATTCTCCGAAAAATTGTTAAATTCTTGGATAGTGTTAATTATAGTTTAAGTGGTAGTTTTTAATAAATATCACCATCTACTCATTAGTTTAATAAAATTGAGATAGTATAAAATTGGTAATTGTTCGGATAAATTATTGTTATTGTCTTTGTGGGAACGATACTTTACTTTCACTCTATTACTTGTTGACCACATATATTTGCGTGTTGTGAGTATTAGATTTTAACCAACAACTAACGCTAGAAAACTTAGAGAGAAATTGAGAGAAAAGACTAGAAATCTAAGAAGGAGGAGAAGGAATTAAGTTATTCTACATCTTCTAATTAACCTAAACACAAGAAATCAAAGGTAAAATTCTTGGTTTCAAGCTTTAGTTTATGTTCTTGAGTTTCTTTATAAAAGTTGATTCTGAGTTCTCTGTAATTGTTTTTTTATTAAATTATTGATAAATTAGTCTTATATACTAATTGATTCATTTATCTGATATATGTTGATTATGGATGCATGTAGTGTGATTAAATTCTTGGAATTATGTTTAAAAGTGAAGAAATTTAATTACAGTGATATATATACAAATTTGCCTTATATTTATAAAAATTGATGCTTCATTTGTATGTTAATATGTAAATTGATGATTAGTTATGTTTATACATTAAGAAACAAAAAGAATGCAATTTGAATGGACCAATTTTGTTAATTAACGAATCTGTGGTGATTAGATTCGCTAGATATGTCTAATAATGAAGAAAATACAAGAACTTGGAATTTATGGGTCTAAATTTAGTTGTTTAAGTTGTTTATATTGTTAAAATCATGCTATAATTGTTGGGTTATGTTTCTATAAGGTTTAGATCTTATGGGTATGATTTATTTGTTGTTTGAGTGAATTTTTTCGGTTTGTTTTGGCTTTGTTCCGTGTTCTTCGCGAACGGCAGGAACTGAATCTGCAACGCAGTGCTGTAACACCTCTTAAAAGGTAATTCGGCACACTGCAGTGCCTGAGCCTTATTATTTGGTCGTGACTGTAGCGCCGGCTGCTAGGCCTTTTAGTCGTGCCGCAGCGCCAATTAGCAGAATTTCCCAATAAAAAATATTGTTTGCTCAAAGGTCAGAAAATGTAATTGTAACCTAATCTAATGAACATGAAAATGTATTAATCATATAATGGGATGTTAAAACAGATTAGTAACATGTCAATGATGATTTCAAGTGATTAATTGATAAGTTGAATGCGTACTAAAACTCATTGTTCGTTAGGTTTAATAATGTGTTTAAGAGTTAAGATTTGTGTATGTGGTTAGTATAATCAGATTTAGAGCTAAGTTAATTTAAAAGAAAGTATACTCATGATGTTAGTTGTGTTATGATTAATTGGTATTGTGACTTTAAATGGTATGTAGGGTTAATTAAAGAACGTGGGTAGTAATTGTTAATCTACGCACGAGGTAAGTTCCTTAACTCTAAACTTTCATTGAACAAGTTCTTAAACGCTATTCTTTTATTGAGCAGGTTTCTTACTATTGTTTCTAGCTATTCAAAGCTTAAATTATTCAAGTTCATGATTTCAAATGAGATATTCTAACTCTTGAAATAATACTTTGGTTATACAATATTTATTCAATTGTATATAGTTGAGATTCAATCTTGGATTTAAATATTTATTATATTATTATACTGAACTCTTGAATGGCTAGTGAACCCTTATTGATTCGACTAGTTTATAGTTGATGAGCGTTCTAAATTCTAGAACTATTATTGAAGCTTATCCAAACCAAACTTCCTTTGGTGCGGACTCTTATGTCAAAACTGAGATAAACAACCCTATTATAGGGGATTATATTATGCGTTAGCATTAAGATGTTTGTGCACAATATATGGTACGAAGGGTTGATCCCCCTAAGTACGAGAAGTAAGGTCCATATAGTCTTATGACTATTAAAGGTATAAAGTAGAAATACTTGACAACCTAGGACATAGTTCATGGTCTTGTGACCCTCAGATGTACTTTCGATCTTGTTTTCTAATATTGATTCAAAAGACGAGCTTTCAACTATCCAGCTTCCATTGATTAATCGCATGTTATTATTATTGTTGTTGTTATACTTGTGGGCAATTATTTGCTCACTCTTGTATAATAACATTGCAGCTAAGGTTGAAAGAACTGACGAACCTTCCACTAATAAAGGCAAGGGAAAGATGAACAAGTGATGAAGACTTGTTTAATTTTATTTGAGAATGTTTATGTATAAGACTTATTTTATTATGTGATGTTTCTGCATTTATGTATTTAAGGTTAGACAATCTGGGATTTTATTTATGATGTTGTAACCCTTTAATGGAAGGATTTTTATTTAAGTTATGAGTTTCATTTATATCCTTATTTATGGGTAGTTAGATGTGATTGTTTTGGATAGTGAACACCAAATTATGTGGGAATGAAGTACCCGAATTTGGGGGTGTCACACCTTTACTTCTATTTTCAGTCTCTACCATTCTCTTATTAGCTTATCCTGAGTTGCATAATTTCTCATTCCCTTTTCTACTTAACACGTCGGCTACTACGTTCGCCTTTTCCAGGTGATAAAGAATTTCGTAATTGCAGTCTTCGATTAGTTCCAATCACCTCATTTGTCGCATGTTTAACTCCTTTTATGTGAAGATATATTTCAGACTCTTGTGGTCCGTATATATCTCACATTTCTCCCCATATAGGTAATGCCTCCAAATTTCCAATGCAAAACTACAGCCGCTAACTCCAAGTCATGGGTAGGGTATCGCTTCTCGTAATCCTTCAACAGTCTGATGCATACGTAATGACCTTTCCATGTTGCATTAGCACACAGCCAAGACCTTTGTGCAACGCATCACTATACTCCTCAAAACCTCCCGTATTATTTGGTAAGGATAATGCAGGCGCCTCGCTCAACCTCTTATTCAACTCCTTGAAACTCTCTTTGCACTTCTCCGTCTAAATAAACTTCACCGTCTTCCTCGTTAGATTGGTTAATGGGGTCGCTATCTTAGAGAAATTTAGGGATAAATCTTTGATAGTACCCGGTTAACCATAAGAAACTCCTCAGCTCCGTTGGCGTCTTCAGCTGCTCCCAATTACTTACCGCCTTCACCTTTGCCGGATTTGACGTGCCTTAAAACTAATCTTCTCCATCCAAAATTTGCACTTCAAAAATTTTCGCGTACATCTTCTCCCTGCTCAGCACTTTTAATACAGCCTTCATATGTTCAGCGTGCTCTTCCTTGAATCGGTGTTTGGTACGCAGTCTTTGGTATTTCTTCTTTCTGTACCTGCAACTGGTGATAACTCATTCGCAAATCTATCTTCGAAAAGCACTTCGCTCCATTCAATTGATCAAAAAGGTCGTCTATTCTTGGTAATGGATATCTATTCTTAATCGTCACTCTATTCAATTCTCGATAGTGGATACAAAGCCTCATCGATCCATCTTTCTTCTTAACAAACAACACTGGTGCTCCCCAAAGAGACACACTCGATCATGTATAACCCTTATCTAACAATTCTTGCAGTTGTATCATCAATTCTTTCATTTCTACCGGCACCATACGATATGGGGATTTTGAAATTAGTGCAGTTCCTAGTGCTAAGTCTGTTACGAATTTGATTTCTCTGTCTGGCGGAAGGCCAGGCAGATCGTCTGTGAATATGTCTTAAAATTCTCTCGCTTTGGATATATCCTTCATTTCTACTCCCTTTTTCTGAGTACCTATAATATAGGCTAAATAATCTACACTTTTGTTCATTAATAATTTCTTGGCCTGCATCATCGTAAGGCTATACGATTGCCCAAAAGATGAGCAACCATAAAATATTACCTTAGACCTGTTTGGAGTCTGAAGGTTCACACTTTTCTTTTGACAATTAATTATCACAACATGGTTATAAAACTAGTTTGTTCCTAATATTACATTAAACTCTCCCAATCTTATCGAAATCAAATTTACACTCAATTTATGACTTCTAATCTTTGTGCAACAATTACGGTATACAAACATTACAAGGGATTACTTCCTTACTCGCAACTGTTATGTCCAAAGGATTTCCTAATCATTTTTGGGGTGAATTTAGTTGCTTCGCAAGTTCTTAAGACACAAGAAACAAGTAGCACCCAAATCTAATACACACGCATTTATATTATTGATTAGGACAGTACCTGACAACACGTTTGGAAATCTCATTGCATCCTATACCATAATGTCAATCATACGTGGCATTGGTTCATTCGATTTAGCTGATCCGATTATCGTCAACCTCCTGCTATGGCTTCCTTTGTTGCCTTCTTTTTCTTTCCTTCATTTCTTTGTGCATTGTTTGATCTGATGCTCGGTCGATCCACAAGCGAAACATCCTCAAATTTTCCTCGGGTTTGGGCAAGTCGGCGAAATGTGCCCCTCCTGGCCACAGTTATAACAAACACCTCATCTCTTCCAACACTCTCCTACGTGATCCTTCCTATACATTCCACAATTCTTATCTCTCCTTTTGAATCCTCCTTGTTCATTTCCCGATTGATTGTTATTACTACTGCTATCCCACTTTCTCTTGTTTCTGTTTCCCTTCTCGTTTGCTTTCTTTTGAAAATTACCTATTTGATGTTCTTCAGATCCATACGCAAAACTCTCTTTGATCTCCTTCTGTTTAGGGCAATTACGAGAAATATGCCCCTTTTCCCAGCACTCATAACACACATCTTTTCCTTTCAAACACGCTCCAACGTGGTTCTTACTACATTTCTTACAGGTTTCTACCTTCTTCTTCCATGGTTGTCCTTCTTCTCTTACATATTTAATCTTATTCCACTTTCTCTTGAAATTTGTACTGTTACCACTACTACTTTCTTCCACCCAGCATTCTTTTGTTTTCTTTGAAACATTAACCTCTCCTCCTTTAGTTGAAGAAATTTATTTTCCTACCTCTGTAATTTTCGTCTGTCTCTTTCTAAAATCATTGATTCCTTCTTCAAAAGCACCTACTATAAGATTTACCAATTATTGTAAGAGACTTTGATTCAGTTCCCTATTTTCATCTTTCATTGTTTGACGAGTCCCTTCTCCTTGGGGTATCGACATTTCTGTATAGAAACAAAACGATATTATCATTTCTTTGTTAAACATCTAATCCTTCTTAAAACGTATAAATTATATTACTATGCTCTCCCTTATCACTTTTAAACAAAATCTGGTCATTACGAGCATGTTTAATAAATATATTATATTAAAATACGTCACATGAGAACATATTACATCATATAGCATTTTGCTATTTTCATTACATAACCCCCCTCTGGGTACAACTAAAGTTGGAGTTATAAGGACACTTCCCACATTATCCCCAAGATTGGGATTTACAACAACTGTTCCACATCTATACATATATATCACATCATTCGCGACACTTACTCCAATAAACTGCCTAACTACCATTCTTTTCACTATGTCTGCATCGACTAGTTACTAATAAGAAGGTCTCAAACTTTTGCCTCCAACTATTGTATATTATTCTTCATTTCTGAGTTCTGAGTTACTAAGTTACTTACACATGCCCCAATTCTGAAAGAAACCTTCCACTGCGAATTCCTGCTCGGACTCCGACTTCACATCTGACTCTTGTTAGGTTTGTAATAATCATGAGAATGAAACAAATTGCATATAAACAACGAAAACGTGAAAAATTAGAGTTTTAAAATTTTAAAAACCTTATACCCTGATCATCCTTTATGCACAGTTATTAATTAAACTAAAGATTAAGAATAAGATTCATACCCTTGAAGATTCTAGCTTCCTCGAGTACGAGTTCAACTCCAAATCCTTTTCGTGTTCTACTTGAATCCACCTGGTTGATTTCTTTCTTTGATCAACATTAGCCACCCAAGTGTTTGGCTTCTAGAGGTGATCCACCAAGAAAGAACAATAATTCAAGAAGAATGGTGTTTGGTTAAACCTTAGTTTCTATCTCTATAGAACTATGTGTACTCTCCCAACTCTTGGAAAGATCATTACCCCAAATAAAAATAAGACTCCTCTTATTTATAGATGTAGGCAACCCTCCTAAATAATTTAGGATTAGTGTTTCATATTAATTAATTAAACTCCTTTAATTAATTAGGCTTCCCAATCCTATGAGAAATAACTAATTAAACTCTTTAATTGATTAGCCTCCTAATTTTATTAGGAATATATATATAAGAGAGTATCTTATTAATTAATTTCCAAACTCCTTTAGAAATTAAATAATAGTAATAATAATAATAATAATAAGACTCTTCTTATTCATTTATATTTAATATTTATAAAATATTGAATATTAAGCTATTTAATTTATTCTATCACCATAGATTAAACTAAATATAGCTAACTTATTACGATTATGTCATTTGCTTCTTTAATAAATATTCTTCTTTTTATGGTGTGACCCTTTAGGTTCTCCATATTAAACCGATTGTGAATAAATCGATTAGAAAATTTTTAATCTTATTTAAATAAATAAATTAAACTAATAATTCATTTAAATAAATAACATTTATTCTACAATAAGGATAAGGCTCCTTAGCGATCAATGACTTTCCAAATAATATAGATTTCAACATTAATCATAAAAGAAACTTTGAGTAAATAGTAACCGTACAATTCAATCCTTCCACCATACAATGTCCCAATTAAATATAAGACATGAAATTATTGTCAAGTCTTATTTTATTTAATTATATGTATTTCAATTCCAAAATGCACAACTACAAATAATGCAAATTAGAAACTCCTTTCTAATTTCATTCCACCTTGATCAAGGATTCTTGGGTATTCATTTATCGAATCACATAGGATATATCTCCTTTAACTAGAAGTGGTAGATTATTTATTGATCATTCATTATCTCCATATATGACTTATTACACCCAAGATATACCCTAAGGGTCTTAAGGGACATGTCAAAGTATAACTCATTATACACAAGATACTATGATGATCTCAAGTCCAAGGATCACTTGTACTACTTATCACTACAGGAATTCCTATTGACAGGCAAGTAAAATTCCATTAGGTATTCCTTAGTGAGCCACGTTCAGTGAAATTATTCTCCAATAAGCACCTACATACTTGCTTTAGTGTCTCCACACAAATGATTATGAGATCAATCAACCTCATCCAATGAGCAAACAACGTATGTACCAATCTATCCAGATTCAATAATCCCCTTTTTAGTAATTCAACGATTGGGAACTATTTTAGTTTTAAGCTATCTAAAAATTTAGATCTCAATAGCATGATCATCATTATGACTCTAAAAGCATTTCTTAAAACTATGGGTTTATCACATTTTATTATAACGGCATCATGTAGATAATTAAATGCCTTTAATTTAGTAACTTTATTAATAATTGAATAAGATTGTTACAAAGTATATGTTTTATCATCAAACATGATTGGCTTGTATGCATACTACTTTCAATCTCCCACTTGCACTAAAGCCAATCGCCATGGTATCTCATACCCTTCTTTTTTAAGTGACAATTATCATGATGCTGGATAAGCTTCTATAAATGGATATGTAATGTTGTTCTTGAGAGTTCACTATCTCTATAGTGGCTTCTCCTCTTTCAATGATTCCTTTAATAAAATGAAAGTGCCACAGCACATGTTTGGATCAAAGATGAGACTTAGGAACTATTCCCAGTTCTGTAATGAAAGTTTCATCCGAAACATCAACTTGTAGCTTAATTATAGCTATATATTTTGTCTTTATCACTAAACCAACAACTCTTTGCTGTTTGGAACCTTTCCAATTCATTGCACCACCTTTCAAGGCAACGACTTACCCTAAAGTGGATTTGATGTCGTCTTGGTTAGTCTGAAAAACTTGAGTCTGTTTAGTCCCCTAGTTTTAATTCAGACCTATCATAAATTATGGTTACATCCTTAGTATCGGTTAAGTACTTTAAGATATTTTTCACTGTCTTACAGTGATCTTCTCTAGAATATGACTGATCAACATCAAGTCTCGTACATTTCATTGCATACATGATAGTAACACATGCGATCTCTCTTTTATTGAGGACAATTTTAGAGAGATACACTCCATGGTTCATCATCATGAGATATCTCTTGGAGTTTGACATGCTAAACACCTTTAGCATCAAATGAATATATGTTCATTGGATTAAGCCAAGCATCCTTTTAAATATATCTATATAGATTTATATCCTCAATTTAGGATGTTCTATCCAAATCATTCATGGAGGAATGTTTAGACAACTTCATCTTTACTGATTATAGCACTAGAATGTCATTCCTTATCAGTAATATATCAACATATAATACTAGAAATGTCACATCGCTCCCACTGACCCTTTTGTACATACTAGGTTCATTCGTGTTTTTGATAAAATCAAAATCTTTTGATTGTCTCATCAAAATGAATGTTCCATCTTTGAGAAACTTGCTTCAATCTATAAATGGATTGATGTAGCTCATATACTTGATTTGTTTTAACTATTGAAACAAATCCATCTGGTTGTATCATGCATACATTCTCCTCTAATAATCTATATTTGAGGAAGGGCGCCTCCACGTCCATTTGCCAAATTTAGTAATAATAAGCTACAATCGCAAGTAAAAATTGAATGGTGTTGAGCATTGCTTCACCATTTTGGATTTTATGGTCATCTACCATTTCTTTAAGTGTCTACAACTCTTAGCCTCATCGTATATAACTGGATCATTATACTCTATGATGTGTACCTTATTATCATCATCTATAATGAATCCATACCTCTCAGGTATCTTTAGTACTACTCCAGATTCACAATTCGGTTGTGGTACAATAGGTCTATCTACAGGTTCCTCCTTTCGACTAATAGTGATTTGTGGTTCTTGAACTCCTTCAAGATCTATTATCCTCACACTAGCCTTTTAATGATAAACATCTTTATCTTAGAAGGCAACATGTTTTGCAACAAACACCTTTTGTTAAGTAGCATTATAGAACATATACCCTAAACTTACTTTAGGATGTCCACAAATCTGTACTTGTAAAATCTTATCCCAAGCTTATCCTTTTGAAACCTTTTCACACAAGCTGGACAACCCTTTATCTTAACATACTTAAGATTAGGAATCATCGCTATCCATAACTTTTATGAACTCTTGGGGACGGATTTTGAGGTTACCTTATTTTGTCGATATGCAGCCGTTTCCAGAGCATTACCTTAGAATTATACTAGAATGTCGGTAAAATCATTATGGACTGCACCATGTCCAACAAGGTATAATTTTTCCTTTTAGATACACCAATCAATTATTGTGTATCAAGAAGCGTCCATTGTGAGAAAACCATTTAAGATGATCTTAAAACTTATTATAAAAGTATTTATTCCTCAATCCAATCGAAGAATCATAATAACTTGCCAATTAGTTTTACTTCTGAATTCTTTGAACCTTTCAAATGATCCAGACTTGTATTTCATCAAATACAAATATTCAACTCTTTTAATGATCATCTCCTTTTCTTTTACTAGTTTGTTCAATTTAAAATTATTTTCATGTAAGTCAAGTATGTAAAGTCCATTCAGTAAATTTTTAATTATTTAAACTAATGGACTTGCCCGTAGGCGGCGCTAAACAATAAGTTCCTGCAGTTAATGGACCAACCTTTGCTCCATTCCCACACGTAGGAAGACTTCCCCTTGTTTAGCTTTCTACTTCTGCTTGTTCCCTTCATAAATCTGTATTTATAAGATTCATAGCTGGTATCCAATACCCAAGTAGAAACTTTACTTACTGAAAGATTTATTTCAATCATTTACAAACCTGTATATTTAACTGAGGCTTCACTAAGCTTCTTCTAGTTAGCCTCTGCAAGATACTTCTCGAAGTTTCTATTCCAGTGTCCAGGCTTATTGCAGTGGAAGCAACTTCTTTGCTATCCGTATCAGTTTCATTTTAATTTTTCTTTGTATTTGTCTTTCTATTTACCTTCTTTGAATCGTTCTTCTTTTTAGAAGATCCTTTGGCCCCTACCAGTAAGACTTGGCCTTTCTTGGTTGGAAAGTGATTCTCAACAGTTTTTCAACATGTTTAAGCAAATCAGCGAGGCTGACATCTAGCTTGTACATCTGAAAATTCACAACAATTGTGAGAAGGAGTCTGGGAGTGAGTGCAAGATCTAGTCTTGGCTCAATTTTTCATCCATGACAAAATATAGTTGTTCTATTTGTTCAATTTAAAATTATTTTAATGTAACTCCTTTTGCCTCTTAGATTATTTTGATCAAGTGGCGGCACATCCGAATCAAAATTATCTAAGTTAAGTCCAACCAAGCACTTTCATATATTCAATTAGAAAAATACCATCTTTGTGGTGACATAACAAAATAGTATCGTTCAATTTCTTTATAAGCATCAAATGCGATAAAATAACATCTTAAATATTTAATTCTTGCTATGTGGTGACACAACAAACTCATATTAAATATTTAATACTCTATTAATTTTATCATGCTAGAAGGCGACGTTCGATATTCCAAATATCTTTGAATTCTTAGGACTTAATATAAATTCTTTGAGGGGTTTGTTATTATTTGTCTCATCTTGTTTAGCACGCATGCATATATATACATAAAATACGCGTCATATTAATTAACATGCAAAGCATTTTTTATAATATATATAATAAGCATGTACATATAGAATACTATATTCTATCCGGATTGATTATGGACTTTATTTTAGTTTGGTTCACTCGAGCCACAAAGTGAACCAAAATGTCAAACATAGGGGGTGCAAGAATTAAATTTAAATATAACTATTAAATTTAAATCCCGGGTACATTACAAACGGGTCTTCATGCGCTCTTTACTCTTTTGGTCTCCAATTCTTTAAATAATTCTAACTAATCCTATTACATAAACTATTTACAATAAATAGAAACCTTGATCAACTGTCAAGGGGAAGTACATAGGAGGGAGATAGAATTTACATTACGAAAAACTAGAGAAGACGAGGTACGCAGACCCCATTTATAAAACTCATACATTCAAGCATCCAACTAAAATAAAATCTAATTATATTGGTTAATAGTCCATAATCAAACCCATTTATTATCATATATGATCAACATATGCATCAATAAATAAAACATTCATCTCATGAATAATAAACATTCAATAGATACATTGATATCAATTTAATGAGCAATTTTAGTTAGCAAAAAATTCAATTCTGAATTAAAATAAACTCTTTTATTTTAATCCAAATTTAAATCAAAATAAACCTTTTATTTTAATTTATCCATTTTTGAATAAAAAATAAACTCCTTTATTTTTGATCAAATTATTGAATCAAAATAAAGTCATTTATTTTAATTAATATGGAATCCAATTTCAAGTCAAAATAAACTACTTTATTTTAACTTTTAAAACTGTTATGTAAAAAACAAAATATATGAAATCCAATTCCTTATCAAAATAAACTCCTTTATTTTGATTAATATGAAATCATATTTCATATCTAAATAAACTTCGTTATTTAAAAAAACATGGAATTCATTTCCTAATCACAGATAAAATCCTTTATTTTATGAAACAAAAAATTCAATTTCATCTCCAATTAGTTATCATGGAATCCAATTCCAAATCTAATTAGTTAGCATGAAATTAAATTCTAATTAAAATAAACATCTTTACTTTAATCCAATTCCAAATAAGAATAAACTATTTTATTTAAATTTAAAATTACTGAAAAAACATGAAATTTATTTTTTAATTTAAATAAACCTTTTATTTTAACTAGAAATCAAATTATTAAATAAAATAAAATTTAATTCAATTCTGGGTACCGGCGCTACGGCGCCCCGAATGAACTGGATTCGGGCGCTCCGGCGCCGGGTTACCCATTTTTTTAAAAAACCGTGACCAGTGCTACGGAGCCCCATGTATACTTTAAATCGGCGCTGCGACGCCGGGTCACCCATTTGAAAACGCGGACCTGTGCTGCAACGCCCAGATTATACAGTAATCCGGAGCCGCAGTGCCAGTGTCAAGAAACTGTTTTTTCAATTCGCGAATTATGCAGCTTTTCTCCAAAAACATGATTCTATGCCAATAATTATCCCCAAAAAATTGTTCTAAACATATATCAATATACATATCAAATCTGAACAATTAATAACTTGCATAAAAGTTTGGCTCCGATGCCACTGTTAGGGTTGTAATAATCATGAGCATACAACAAATTGCATATAAACAACGAAAGCGTGACAAATTAGAGTTTTAAAATTTTACAAACCTTATACCCAGATCAACCTTTATGCAAAATTATTAATTAAACAAAAGTTTAAGAATAAGATTTATACCATTGAAGATTCTAGCTTCCTCAGGTACGAGTTCAACTCCAAATCCTTTTCGCGTTCTACTTGAATCCACCGGGTTGATTCCTTTCTTTGATCAACGTTAGCCACCCAAGTGTTTGGTCTTTAGAGGTGATTGTAGACACCCGAAATTTTGCATTCCTATTACTAACCCTGCAGGAAGGCAAAATTATCTTTTCCAGCCCGACAGAACTGGGATGTCGATTCAAACCCCGGGAGGTACAGCAACCCCGGTGACAACACCGGGAGATCTAACTCAACTCTGGTCACAATAACGGGATGTCAGTCAGGCACCGACAATACCGGGATGTCAAATCAAGCCCCGACGATAACCCCGGGAGGTTCAGCAACCCCGACGACAACACCGAGAGATCTAACTCAACCCCCGGGATATCAAGTTAAGCCCCGTTAACACCAGAATGTCAAGTAGAGCCACGACGCCAAACCCGGGAGGTCCAGCAGCCTCAGCGACAACACCGGGAGATCAAATCAATCTTCGAAGACAGTCCTGAAGCATCAAATCATCTCCAGAGACAACCCTGGGAGACCAAATCCACCTCGGAGACAACCTTGAGGAAGGACAGAGTCGGCTGGGATCAAATCTTGGAGACAACCCCGAGAAAAAAGTTAAAAACCTGGCAAACACAGAAGACAACCCCTGGAAGGGAAAAATGGTCATTTTACCAACTTGAAGCCAAATCAGTCAAAAGTAAGCCAAATTGATGCAATGAAGGTCAGAAAGAGTTATAACATCGATCCCGAGTGAAAACAGCACAAGACAGCTCAACAGACGGACCGCAAAAAAACAAAGATCTGGTTATAAACCCATCTTCTTGGATTTGGAAATGGTCAAATCCCATGTCATTGTGTAGCTTTCGGAAAGGGCTTTCCAGAAAGGTATATCATGCCTCAAACGGACGCCCGGATCAAAAGTTATGAAGGTTCGAACCTGACATCGTGTTGCTCGCAGTGCACATACTTCGAGACGACGAGATCCACCAGGAGGAGCTGCAGCTCAACTTGCGGCAGCCGCGGGTAGACCTTCTATCGTTTTGGTCTATAAATGAGACCCCCCACCCTTACAAAAAAAGAGAAAAAAAAGAAAAAGAAAAACACTCTGAAACTCCTCCCATTTCGACCCTTAGCCCTATTTCTCGTACTCCAAACTTCAATTTTATTCTTCCAATACGTTTGTATATGTATATTCTATGACATATCAAAAATTAACCGGTGGAAACGTCTATTTGAAGCCCACCGAGTGGTAAAATGCCCGTTGAGCAGTCAATTGCAAGTTTTTTTTACGATTAGAAGTAATTTCTTACTTCATTATGTATATGTGAACGTGCATATAAAGTTTCATCTCTTGGTTTTGCCCAGAACTCAGTTTCGTGGCTTTTTTAGCTTACGTTTTAGTATATATAACTATATATATATATATATATATATATATATACTAACTTGTTCGGCCTGGATCGCTGATTCGTGGCCTTTTCAGCTTTATTATATATATAACTAACTATATATATACTAATTTTTAATTTCGTCAAGCCAGGATTGAAAATTCGTGACATTTATTACTTTTGTATATATATATATATATATATATATATATATATATATAAGTTTTCTGGCTTGATTTGGCCTGGATTGGAAATCGATGGCCTTTTATTGCTTTTATATATATATATATATATATATATTTACTTTTTTGTCGAGCCTGGAGTAATTCGTGGCTCTTTACAGCTTATTTATATATATATATATATATATATATATATATATATATTTATTTATTTTTCTGTCGAGCCTGGAGTAATTCGTGGCTCTTTACAGCTTTTATATATATATATATATATATATATATTTATTTATTTTTCTGTCGAGCCTGGAGTAATTCGTGGCTCTTTACTGCTTTTATATATATATATAATATATATATATATATATATATATATATATATACTTTTTTGTCGAGCCTGGAGTAACTCGTGGCTCTTTACAGCTTTTATAAATAAATAAATAAATATATATATATATTTACATTTCAGTCGAGCCTGGATTGGAAATCTGTGGCCCTTTAAAGCTTATATATATATATATATATATATATATATATATAAAGCAAGGATCAAGAGCATAACTCTTAAATAGCATAATTCCTTAAAGAGCATAACTCCCTTTTAGCGATGGACCAAACCGTCGCTAAATGCATCGCCATAGGTCCGTCTGTCGCTATATATTGTCCGTCGGATAAGACCAATGGCGTCGGACGGACTTATAGTGACGGACATGAGACGGTTTGGTCCATCGCTAAAGGTGTTATGCTTGTTATGTCTTTTAAGAGTTATGCTCTTGAAATGCTCCCTATATATATATATATTTCCATTTCAGTCGGGCATGGATTGGAAATCAGTGGCCCTTTTATCGCTTTTATATATATATTCTTTGCTCATTGTGATTAATATTTGTTTTAAGTGTTCATTTGATATGAATTTGTTTTAATGTTAATTTGGTGAATTAGACTTATCTAAATCTAGCCCTTTCTATCTTTCAAACGGTTCAAAATAGGTCTAACCGGAACCCGAGCTAGAATGGCTAAGATTTATTTAAATCTAGTTTTATTTAGTTTTGTAAATATTAAATCGACCTCGCGACCCTAGATCGATATCTAGCGGAAACGAGAAGCTTTGGCCACACGCATACAAGGATTTGACTGATAAATCCTTTGTTTTTGTGACGTCTAGAGTACAATTTGTATTTCCTATGAATATCTGTGCTATGCAGGTTTTCTTGGCCATTTTCTGTGAGCCTAGGAATCATGGGATTAGCGATCACAATGATCTGAATCTGATTGCCACGATGGACAAACTCCATATTACAAACATATCCTGCCAATTTTGTTGTAAAATGTATATCTAAGGGACCTTAAAACGGTTATCTAGATTTAAGGTTTCAAACATAGTGAAATATGGCTTGTAGTGCTAGAATCACTTTGATGGCTGTTATGCCCATAAGAAGACCGACACTTGTATATAAATTATGTTTTCAAGGATGCTTCATATCCCAACAATAAACATCCAAATCGAGCCAAAGGCAGAACAGAATAAAATGGAAGTATCGATATGCTTCAATTCGTATGCAAGCGAAAGGGTTTTAAAACAAATCTTTCAAAACATCATTTTCATATCTTGTCTAAACAAAAGAACTTTTCAAAATAAATCAAACCCTTAATATACAAGTGCAACGAAGCATTACACTACTTTCAAATCAAATAAACGTACGCTCAATTACTTCCAGCATACACACACACATTACAATTTAAAAGAAAAATATTGAAAAGATGCGGTACCGTGTTTCACAGGAGTCGAGGGGTGCCTAACACCTTCCCCCCGCTTAACAAAACCCCCGAACTTTAAGAATCTCGATTTCAAGGCCAAGTTTTGACAGCGTCCAGTAATTGGGCCTACTTGCAAAAATCAAACAAAACTCGGTTGAGTTGGTACAACCATTTCAAATATACCAATTGGCGACTCTACAAACCTTTCAAATCGTCGACATGATACATGTCAGTCTTTTTCTAAAAAACTTCACCCTTCATAAAACAGATAAGATATATAAGGATAGAAAATAACAAAATTTAAGAAGAGGGAGATCTGTCCAAAGAGAAAATATTTTTTCCCGACGTCGACAGTGATCCACCAAGAAAGAACAAGAATTCAAGAAGATGGGTGTTTGGTTAAACCTTAGTTTCTATCTCTATAGAATTATATGTACTCTCCCAACTCTTAGAAAGATCATTAACCCTAAATAAAAATAAGACTCCTCTTATTTATAGATGTAGGCAACCCTCTTAAACAATTTAGGATTAGTGTTTCATATTAATTAATTAAACTCATTTAATTAATTAGGCTTCGCAATCCTATTGGGAATAACTAATTAAACTCTTTAATTAATTAGCCTCCTAATTTTATTAGGAATATATATATATATATATATGAGAGAGTATCTTATTAATTAATTCTCAAACTCCTTTAGGAATTAAATAATAATAATAATAATAATAATAATAATAATAATAAGACTCCTCTTATTAATTTATATTTAATATTTCCAAAATATTAAATAATAATAATTAAGCTAATTAATTTATTCTATCACCATAGATTAAATTAAATATACTTAACTTATTATTACGATTACGTTATTTACTTCTTTAATAAATATTCTTCTTTTTATGGTGTGACCCTTTAAGTTCTCCATATTAAACCGGTTGTGAATAAATCAATTAGAACAATTCTAATCTTATTTAAATAAATAAATTAAACTAATAATTTATTTAAATAAATAATATTTATTCTACAATAAAGATAAACCTCCTTAGCGGTCAACGACTTTTCAGATAATATAGATTTTAACATTAATCATAAAAGAACCTTTGAGTAAATAGTTACAGTACAATTCAATCCTTCCACTATACAATGTCCCAATTAAATATAAGATATGGAATTACTGTCAAGTCTTATTTTATTTAGTTATATGTATTTTGATTCCAAAATGCACAACTCCAAATAATGCACATTAAAAAATCCTGTCTAATTTAATTCTACTCTGGCCAAGGATTCTTCGGTTGTCATTTATCGAATCACATAGGACATATCTCTTCTTTTACTAGAAGTGGTAGAATCTTTATTGATAATTCATTATCTCCATATATGACTTATTACACCCAAGCATACCCTTTGGTATACCCTAAGGGACATGTCAAAGTATAACTCATCATACACAAGATACTATAATGATCTCAAGTCCAAGGATCAATTGTACTACTATCACTACATGAATTCCTATTGACATGCAAGTAAAAATCCATTAGGTATTCCTTAGCGAGCCACATTCAGTGAAATTATTCTCCAATAAGCACCTACATACTTTCTTTAGTGTCTTAACACAAATGATTATGAGATCAATCGTCCTCATCCAATGAAAAAATAACGTATGTACCAATCTATCCAGATTTACTAATCCCCTTTTTAGTAATCCAATGATTGGGAACTATTTTAGTTTTAAGCTATCTAAGAATTTAGATCTCAATAGCATGATAATCATCATGTTTCTAAAAGCATTGCTTAAAACTATGGGTTTATCACATTTTATTATAACATCATCATGTAGATAATTAAATACCTTTAATTAAATAACTCTTTTATTAATAAATGAATAATATTGTTACAAAGTATATGCTTTATCATCAAACATGATTGGCTTGTGTGCATACTACTTTTAACTCCATCTCCTCCTATATTAGTGCTACTTCCGTAATAGGCTCAACTATAAGGGGTATTTCGGACTCTATATGTATGTCACGCTGTTCCTCCTTCATGGTCCTACTAGGTTTACCTATCTCTGGCATCCATAATCACAAAACAATTAAACTCCATTAGTATCTAAAAATAAAACATAATTTCATTTTATGGAATGAAAATATATTTCATAATGCTACTAACTCTCTAAAAAAACTCTACATGAGTTTTATCTCCTTCTATTGCCTAAATATCTTCTAAGGTTATAACCTAAGGACTCTCGCTCCTAAGGTTTATAACATATAACTTTGATACCAACCTGTGATGTCCCCAAATACAGATACCTGTACCTTGAATCTGGTGCTCCACGATCTAACTTATACTAATAACACATCCACCGAAAGAATAAAATTATTTACATTGATGTAACATAAATATTCTCATCCTAAGTCTCGAAACTATTACTAATACACTTCATTGATAGTAGTGTGCATACAAGCCAATCATGTATGATGATAAAGCACATACTTTGTAAACAATTTTATTTATTTATTAATAAAATATTTATTTAAGGCATTTAATTATCTACATGGTGCTATTTTTTATAATATGTAAATAACCCATAGTTTTAAGTAATGCTTTTAGAATCATGATGAGATCATGCTAATGAGATCTAAATTCTTAGAAAGCTTAAAAACTAAAATAGTTCGCAATCGTGGGATTACTAAAATGGGGATTAGTAAATCCGGATAGTTTGGTATATATGTTGCTTGCTCATTGGATGAGGATGACTGATTTCATGGTCATTTGTGTGGAGACACTAAAACAAGTATGTAGGTGCTTATTCGAGAATAAGTTCACTGAACGTGACTCGCTATGGAATACCTAATGGAGTTTTACTCGCCTGTCAATAGGAATTCCTAATGTGATAGTAGTACAAGTGATCCTTGGACTTGAGATCATCATAGTATCTTGTATGTAACAAATTATACTTTGACTTATTCCTTAAGGCCTTTTAAGGTATATATAGGCTATGCTTGGGTATAATGAGTTACATATGGAGATAATGTATGATCAATAAAGAATCTACCACCTCTAGTAAAAGAGGAGATATGTCCTATGTGATTCGTTAAATGACAACCCAGGAATCATTGGCCAAGGTGGAATGAAATTAGAAAGAGGTTTCTAATTTGCATTATTTGGAGGTGTGCGTTTTCTAATCGAAATACATATGATTAAATAAATTAAGACTTGACAGTAAATCCATGTCTTATATTTAATTGGGACATTGTATGGTGGAAGGATTGAATTGTACGGTAACTATTAACTCATAGGTTCTTTTATGATTAATGTTGAAATCTATATTATCTGAAAAGTCGTTGATCGCTAGGGAGGCTTATCCCTATTGTAGAATAAATGTTATTTATTTAAATAGATAAGGAGATTTAGTCATTTTACTCATGAGACAAGATTCACAAGTTGGATATGATTCATAATCGGATAGCTTTAGGACCCCATCCTTATGCAACTTAGATAATCTTGTTTCATTGATATGACCGAGTCTATAATGCCACATGTAGGTATAATTAATATCATCTCTTTTCCTTTTCTTAGTTTGTTCAATTTGAAATATATTTTCTTGCAAGTCAAGTATGTAAAGTCCATTTTGCAAATTTCCAATACCATATAAAACATCGTCTTTATAAATAGAGCAACCATTGTTCTTTATAATAACGTTAAATCCTTCTATATCCAATACAAAAATTAAAATAATGTTTTTAATAATATTCGGAACATAATAACAATTATTAAGATAAATGGTTTTGCCCGAGGGCATTGCTAAACGATAAGTTCCCACAGCTAATGCAACAACCTTTGCTCCATTCCCCACTCGTAGGATCACATCATCATTGTTCAGCTTTCTACTTCTGACCAGTCCCTGCACAATGTTACATATGTGAGACCCACAGTCGGTATCCAATACCCAAGTAGATTTATGACTTTCAAAAAAATTAATTTCAATCATAAACAAACCTTGATTGGAAGTCGAAGCTTCTCCAAGCTTCTTCTCTGCTAGAAACTTTTTGAAGTTCCTCTTCTAATGTCCCGGCTCGTTGCAATGAAAGCACATTCCTTTAGCTGGTTCATCTTTCTTTTGTTCCTTTTCTTCCCCCCTTCCCTTAGCCTTTTTGGATTTTTTCTTTTCAGAAGACACCTTGGGCCTCTTCCTTTTATTGGAAGAATCCACCATCAAGACATGGTTCTTCTTAGATGAGAAGTGACCTTCTGCAATTTTCAGCATGTTAAGTAGCTCAGGTAAGCTGACATCTAGCTTATTCATGTGAAAATTAACCACAAACTGCGAAAAAGTCTCAGGGAGTGACTGCAAGACCAAGTCTTGACTTAACTCCCCATCCATGACGAACCCAAGCGGTCCAAGGCGTTCAATCAAATTGATCACTTTCAGGACATGAGTCTCGAAGGCAGTACCCTCAGTCATTCGAGACCGAAAAAGCTCTTTAGATATCACATATCTAGCAGTCCTACTCTGTTCACCATACAACTTCTTGAGGTGAAGCAACATAGCAGGAGCATCTATTTTTTTGTGCTAACGCTGAAGCTCGTTATTCATGGATGCGAGCATGATGCATTGAGCCACAGATGCATCATCTTGCCACTTATTGAAAGTGGCAATCTCTTCCTCAGAGGCTATTTCCGAAACAGATTCAAGGACAGTTGAATTTAGGACATAAAAAATATTTTCAGCAGTGAGAACAATTCTCAGATTTCTTAGCCAGTTCTCATAATTCGGCCCGGTAAGCTTATTTGCATCAAGTATGCTTCATAGTGAGATTAGTGATTTTGACATTTTTAAAAATTTTGCATGTGAAAAGACAACATTTTAGCAAACATTCATTTTATTAATTTTGCATACCAAAATAAATTTAGGTCTTTATTTGAAATTGGCATCTCCCACTATTTTCATCAAACTATATTACCCTCACTTATATAGTTCGGTAACATCTAATTAAAGATTTGTTAGTGAGATTAAGGATCCCATTTCAAATGTCTATAACCTTGTGGATAGCACAACAAGCGATATACAAATAAATAGGAAGACAACTCTTGTCAATTACATCACCATGTAACTCCTTTTATTTTGCCTCTTAAATCATAATGGTCATGTGTGTGCACATCCGAACTAAAATGATTTAAGTTAAGTCCAGCCTAGCACTTCCATAAATTCAAAAAAGAAAAATATTCATCCTTGTGGATAGCACAACAAGACTAGATCGTTTAATTTTCTTGATAAACATCAAATGTGATTAATTAACATCTTAAATACTCAATACTCGCCTTGTGGATAGCACAACAAACTCATATTAAATATTTAATACTCTATTAATTAATCATGCTAGAAGGGGACGGTCGATATTCCAAATATTATTTGAACGCTTCGGATTTAATATTATTTCTTTGAGGGGTTTGTTATTATTTGTCTCATCTTGTTTAGCGCACATGTGCATATATATATATATATATATATATATATATATATAAAATACGTGTTATTTTATTAAACATGTGAAGCATGTTAGCATAAAATATAATATATATATAGCATGCAATATAGAATACTATATTATACCCGGATTGATTATGGACTTTTATTCTAGTTTGGTTCACTAGAGCCACCAAGTGAACCAAAAGATCAAACCTAGGAGTGCAAGAAGTTAAATTTAAACGTAACTATTACATTTAAATTCGGGCTCCATACAAACGGGTCTTCATGCGCTCCTTGCTCCTTGGTCTCCAGTTTCTTCAAGATAATTCTAACTATCTCTATTAAATAAACTATAATTAAATAGAAACCTTGATCAGCAGTCAAGGGGAAGTACATAGAAAGGAGATAGAATTTACATCGAGAATTAAACTAGAGAAGACGAGGTACGCAGACCCCATTTTATAAACCCATTCATTCAAGCATTCATCCAAAATAAAATCCAATCACATTGGTCATAGTCCATAATCAATCCCTTTTATTATCATATATATCAATAAAACATCCATTCATCTCATAAAAATAAAATCATTCCATATATGTATTAATATTAGTTAATGGGCAAAAGTTTGCTAAACTTTGTTTTTGGAAAAATAAACTTCTTTATTTCATTTAAAAATAAATCCAAATTAAACTCTTTAATTTTAGCAATTCTAAAATCTCATTTCATATAAAATAAAAATCTTTATTTTAAACCTTTATTAATTAAATAAACCATTCATTTAATTAATATCAAAAAAAAAATTCTAGTTCTTGTCCAGTGGCATAGCTGCGCCAAGAATGTAAAGGGAACCGGCGCAGCTGCGCAACATAAAAACCAGGAATAGACACCGGCACAGCTGCGCAGCAAGAAGGGCTTGCGCCGGCGCAGCTGCGCATCTTTGCAGAATCAGAAAAAAAAATTGCTGCCCAAGAACTCGATCCAATCGCATACCATACATGTATGGAATCGCATAGACTGATAATTAGCATAAGATTGGCTGTGTGTATTTAATGAAATATAAGTCAGAATCATTTGAAAAGTTCACAGAGTTCAAAAGTGAAGTAGAGAAACAAAAGAGCAAGAGTATTAAGATACTTTGATCAGTTCGAGGTGGAGAATACTTAAGCAATGAGTTTCTTAATTGTCTCAAAGAAAATGGTATAATCTCACAATGGACTCCTCCAGGTACACCACAGTTAAATGGAGTATCTGAAAGGAGAAATCGAACACTATTAGACATGGTTCGATCCATGATGAGTTTTACCGACCTTCCAATTTCCTTCTAGGGATATGCCCTAGAAACGGCTGCATACCTACTTAACAAGTTACCTACCAAATTCGCCCCAAAGACTCCATATGAGATGTGGAAGGGTAGGAAACCAAATCTTAAGCATGTTAAGACTTGGGGTTATCCAGCTTATGTCAAAAAGTTTGAAAATGATAAGTTACAGACTAAATTCGATAAGTGTAGATTTGTGGGATACCCTAAAGAAACTATAGGGTATTATTTCTATCATCCAACTGATCAAAAGGTGTTTGTTGCAAAATATGCTGCCTTCTTGGAAAAGGAGTTTATCCATGAAGGGGTCAGTGGGAGTAAGATATATCTTGAAGAAGTTCAAGAACCATAAGTTACCACGGATCAAAGTCAGGTACCTGACCAAGTAGAAGAACCTATTGTACCACACCCTATTCGTAAATCTGGAAGAGTACCAAAGATGCCTGAGAGGTATATTCGTCATAGAGGATGACGATGAGGTACACATCATGAATGATGATGATCCATTACATTACGAATAGGTTATGAGTAATAAAGACTCAGGGAAATGGCTTGAAGAAATGAAATCCAAAATGGACTCCATGTATGAGAACAAAGTATGGACTTTGGTTTCACCACCTGAAGGCATTAAGCCTATTGGGTGTAATTGGGTCTTTAAAAGAAAGACTGGAGCAGACGGGAAGGTAGAGACCTATAAAGCCTGACTGGTTGCAAAAGGTTTCAAACAAAGATAAGGAGTTGACTATGATGAAACCTTCTCACCAATAGCCATGCTCAAGTCCATTTGGATTTTGGTTGCGATTGCAGCTTATAACGACTATGAAATCTGGCAGATGGACGTGAAAACGGCCTTCCTCAATGGGAAACTTGAGGAGGATGTGTCTATGACACAGCCAGAGGGATTTATTTCAAAGATTGGAATAAATTAAGTCTGTAAGCTACAACGATCCATTTATGGGTTGAAGCAAGCTTCTCGTAGATGGAACATTCATTTTGATGAGATAATCAAAGAGTTTGATTTTATCAAAAACGAGGATGAACCATGTGTATACAAGAAGGTTAGTGGGAGCGCAGTATCATTCCTTGTATTATATGTTGATGATATATTATTGATAGGAAATGACATTCCTATGTTACAATCAATTAAAATTTGGTTATCTAAAAACTTCTCCATGAAGGACTTGGGTAAAACATCCTATATTTTGGGGATATCTATAGAGATAGATCTAAAAGGATGCTCGGCTTATCCCAAAGAACGTACATTGATACGATGCTAAAGAGGTTTAGCATTGAAGATTCCAAAAGAGGTCTTATGCCGATGAGCCATGGAATACATCTCTCTAAGAAACAGGCCCCAAAGACACCTGAGGAGAGAGACCGTATGAGTAAGATCCCTTATGCTTCTGCAATATGATCTATTATGTACGGTATGATATGTACTAGATCAGATGTTGCTCATGCACTTAGTGTAACGAGCAGATACCAGTCGAATCTTAGAGAAGAGCACTGGAAGGCAGTGAAGAATATCCTAAAGTACTTGAGAAGGACTAAAGATATTTTTCTTATCTACGATGGGTCTGAACTAAAACTCGAGGGATTCACAGACTCAAGTTTTCAAACAGACCAAGATGACAGTAAATCTATTTCAGGGTATGTGTTTACCTTGAACAGAGGCACAGTGAGTTGGAAGAGTTCCAAGCAGCAAACAGTTGCTGATTCAGTGACAGAGGCAGAGTATATAGCTGCAAGTGAAGCTGCAAAGGAAGCTGTTTAGATGAAGAAGTTCATAACTGAACTTGGTGTGGTTCTTAGCATTAGAGAAGTAGTTCCCGTATACTGTGACAACACCAGAGCGGTTGCACAGGCTAAGGAACCCAGGTCTCATCTGAAATCCAAACATGTGTTGTGACGATTTCACTTGATCAAGGAGATCATTGAAAGAGGAGACGTCACCTTGGAGCGTGTGGACTCTCAAGACAACATTACAGATCTATTTACTAAATCTCTAACACAACAGCAGTTTGATCGTCACTTAGAGAAGATGGGTATGAGATACCATGGCGATTGACTTTAGTGCAAGTGGGAGATTGATAGTAGTGTGCATACAAGCCAATCATGTATGATGATAAAGCACATACTTTGTAAACAATCTTATTTATTTATTAATAAAATATTCATTTAAGGCATTTAATTATCTACATGGTGCTGATTTTTATAATATGTAAATAACCCATAGTTTTAAGCAATGCTTTTAGAATCATGGTGAGTTCATGCTAATGAGATCTAAATTCTTAGAAAGCTTAAAAACTAAAATATTTCCCAATCGTGGGATTACTAAAATGGGGATTAGTAAATCCGGATAGATTGGTTGCATGCTCATTGGATGAGGATGACTGATCTCATAGTCATTTGTGTGGAGACACTAAAGCAAGTCTGTAGGTGCTTATTGGAGAATAAGTCACTGAACGTGACTTGCTATGGAATACCTAATAGAGTTTTACTCTCCTGTTAATAGGAATTCCTAATGTGATAGTAGTACAAGTGATCCTTAGACTTGAGATCATCATAGTATCTTGTATGTAACAAATTATACTTTGACTTATTCCTTAAGGCCTTTTAAGGTATGTATAGGGTATGCTTGGGTATAATGAGTTACATATGGAGATAATGTATGATCAATAAAGAATCTACCACCTCTAGTAAAAGTGGAGATATGTCATATGTGATTCGTTAAATGACAACCCATGAATCCTTGGCCAAGGTGGAATGAAATTAGAAAGAGGTTTCTAATTTGCATTATTTGGAGTTGTGCATTTTCTAATCGAAATATATATGACTAAATAAATTAAGACTTGACAGTAAATCCATGTCTTATATTTAATTGGGACATTGTATGGTGGAAGGATTGAATTGTACGGTAACTATTAACTCATAGGTTCTTTTCTAATTAATGTTAAAGTCTATATTATTTGGAAAATAGTTAATCGCTAGGGAGGCTTATCCCTATTGTAGAATAAATGTTATTTATTTAAATAGATTATTAGTTTAATTTATTTATTTAAATAAGATTAGAATTATTCTAATTGATTTATTCATAACCAATTTAATATGGAAAACCTAAAGGGTTACACCATAAAAGAAAGAAGAATTATTTAAGAAAAAAATTGTATGATAGTAATAATGCATTAAGTATAATTAATTTAATCTATAGTGATAGAATAAATTAAATAGCTTAATGTTTATTATTTAATATTTTAAAAATATTAAATATAAATTAATAAGAGGAGTCTTATTATTATTATTATTATTTTAATTCTAAAGGAGTTTAGGAATTAATATAATATCAGTACTCTCTCTCAATTCTAATAAGATTAGGATATAAATTAATTAAAAATGTTTAATTAATTAATTAAATAAAACCATATTCTAATTGGATTAGGAGGGTTAACCTAATATCTATATAAGAGAGTCTTATATCAGAAATAAGGTACGTGAATTTTTCAAGGGTTGGGAGTACACATATTCTATAGAGATAAAAACAAGGGTTAAGCCAATAACCCATCTTCCTGAGTTCTTCATCTTCCTTGGTGGATCACCGTTAGAGGCCAAATATTTGGGTGGCTGACATTGATCAAGGGAAGGAGCTACTACAGTGGAATCAAAGGAATCAAATAAGTAGAACTTGTACCTGAGGAAGCTTGGATCTTCAAAGGTATAATTCCATCTTCTCCTTCTATGTATTGACTGATAATTGATGCACAAGAAAGATCATGGTTAAGGGTTTGTAAGAAATTTTTAAAAATCTATTTTTCATCTCTTCCGCTGCGTTTATGTAATTTGATTGCATGTTTATGTTTCTAGCAAACCCAACATTCATAACTTAATCCAAACACAACTTAATACATAACAAAAATTAAGTCTTAATACAATATAAAGAAAACATCCTAGAATAGAAGAGCAAAGCTGCTCCATAGCCTTGCCTTCGCTCTTGTCCTGTCCGTGGGTTAGTGAGCAATAAATTTTCCCAGCAAGTGATATGACAATAAATGTGAGCAGGTGTATATATGGTTCTTAATCTCAAGGGTAAAATGATAATTAATAGCTCAAGAATTTAAATAAGAATGTTTTGAACAAAGTCAATATCAATGGTTCCAAACCTATCCTTTGAAGTCAATAAAGAGTCACTTTGGATCGGAAGATTATAAAAACATTCAAAGGTTTCAACAATTTCATGTGAATGAATAGATGTCACTGAGTGTCACTGTGGACCACAATTTCTAGAATAAAAAGATTTAATCAAATTCCAAAATAAATATTGAATACTGAGTAGTCGCTATGGACCATGAACTCCTACTAGAATTAACAGTATTACCCTGCTAATCTAATATGTACAATAGGTGATCAGCCTAAAGTACCTGGTGTTATGCATAACATCCCCCTGCTTTGCGCGCAAGTGTCGGTTCCCCGACGTTGTATAGTTTCCCCTTCTATGTGGGTTGTTCATCTTAGTAGATTTTTAAAAGTATGCACCAAAGCAATTGGTTTTGATTGCTTTCAAATTCTTAGATATTTGTCTAGCCGAATCAAATGGCATAGACGCACTTTAACACACTTAGGAAAAATTAATACGCTCAATATTTGTAACAAGATTCAAAGAATTATTTTCAAAGATGTAAGTATGATTTAAATCAATCTTCAGAGTATGAATAATTATAACGATCGAGCATTTTTATATGTAATTCAAAATATTTATTGAATCAAATAAATATTTTAATTTATGTGCTTATTGGTTAAATAAGTAATTGATTTATTTATTAAATTAAATAAATAATTCATGAGTTGTTGTGGACTAACTTAATTAAGTATAATATATTTGTTGACGCCGGGAAAAATATGGGTGTCTATCGTGGCTGGATCGTGGGATGTCCGCCTTTCCCAAATTTATGTTGTTTGTTTTACCCTTTGATGATTCTCCATGTCTATGGATTTTTATTAAAGGGTGAGTTTTTAGGAAATTGATACCGACATACGTGTCAACGACTTTGAAAAAGATTGATTCTATTGTTTTATGATTGGACCGAATGAGACAGAGCCGCCAGTTGGTATAATGTAAATGGATGTACCAACTCATCCGATTTTGAAGATTTTTGCAATATGGTCCAATATGTGACTCTATAGGATTGGTCTAAAATCGAGATTCTTAGAATTCGGGGGCTAGCTTAAGCGAGGTGAAGGTGTTAGGCATCCCCCGACTTCCGTGAAAACACGGTTACCGCATCTTATTGATTTCTTATGCATAAAGTGTGTGAGTGTGTGTGTGTGTGTGTGTTTGATTTTGAAAGTTTTATTCCTTATTGTGAATTATTTAGAAGTATTGTCGTTCCTCTTTTGCACATATGTTCAAAGGGTTTGATTTAGCAAAGGTTCATTTTTAGACAAAATATACATTTCATATGATCTTTTGAGAAAAACACAAGGTTTTCAAATCATTCGCCCGAATAGTAATCGAGGACCTTTGATACTTCCATTATTAATTCTTAAGTCTATGTAATTATTACGAAAGTAGTGTTGTACCTCTTTAACCCTATGCACAAAGGATTTGATTTATATAAAAGTTTATTTTTATAACAAAATATATATCAATGATGTTTTGAAAATAAAGTTTTCAAATCCTTCGTCAAATAAGAATCGAGGTCTTTTGATACTTCTAGTTATAATCTAATGCCTATCCCCAAATTATTTTAGGATTATTATAAAAGCTCTTTGCTATTTTAATTTGGGAAATCGTTTTTTAGTGAAAATGTGTGCTAGAAAGCGCCAAAAACGGTCGGATCATCATCGGGCATGTAAGCCATCTCGATGAATCCTTGCACCCACAATTAAAGTTTTCACTATCACGGGATCTTCAATCCGACTTCTCGGGACTAACTCCTCGAGTTCGTCTTCAAGATCCAAACATTACATATACAATGATTTTTACGTTATTTAAACATTACATCACAAAAACTGATCCATCGTGGGAATCAAGTCGGGATCCAATCATGGGATCTCGACACCGGGATTACTAGGCGCATATTATTATGCACAAATATACATGTACAATGTCCTAGACTTGATATTTGATGATTTCATCAGTTGAAATCACCATGTCAAGCCATTTTGGACCCCTCCCACCTCTAGATATAGATCTACAGCTATACGGGGTAACCGGGACTGAACAAAAGTAGTAAATACGCAGATCTACCACGGATCTAAGCCGATATAGCATACGGATTAAAGCTTCATGCTTAATAACCACTCAAAAGGCTAGATCCGGCATAGATCTAGGTAGATCTAGCCTACGGACTTGATTTACAACCAAATATGCAATAAATAACCGATGGGATCTATAGATCTACCACCCAAACAACAATATACGTACAAAACAACAAGTCTAACCATGTGTACATAATATATCACATAAATCTAGTACATTAAACACTAGTTACGAAAGAAACTGGCTAAAATGAGCATTTTTCACGTTGGGGGACGCCTGAACAAGCGTTTTATCACCCGGGATCAACTAAGAACACTATCAAGACTCAAAATATGTATATAACAAGATTAAACAACTCAAAATGTGTGTAGAATGATCAAACCCTAGGGTTTCCCTCTCAAAAATTTATTTCTCTCTCTAAAACTCTTTTTTCTTTTTTCTAAATGAGCTGATGTTGCTGATTTAAGATCCCAAAGCCAGCCACATGTATACCTGCAGCTAGCCGTAGGTACACCTGTGGCTGGGCCCCGTGGGTCCTGCCATCTCAAAGTTTGTTCCCTTGGTCTCAATTTGGAGAAAGTTGAGCTTCGTATGCCAAACTCTCAAAAAGTCTTTGTGGAAGGCTGCAAAATAAGGTCGAGTCTAACTAAATCAAGGTCTGGGAAGATGATGCTGGTAGCTGAGAGGTATCTTCTTGTTCCAGAATGTAGTTAAGTGGCTTAACTTTTACGGTACGCAGCTCGAGGTTTGTTGATGTAACTTTTTGCGAACACTTTCTTAGCTTTGCGATCCTCATTCATTTTGCATCTTGTCCCGACGTCATTGGCCCTTTGAATCATTGACAGGGTTGTCTCCGGGGTGATCAGATGCTTTTCCCTATCTCAAGGTTGTCTCCAAAGTAAAATTATGTGTTTTCCCTTCTACAAGGTTAGTATAAAGAAAGCAAAATTTCGAGTGTCTACAGATGCCCCTCTTTGTCCTGTTTATGTAATGTAATAGAATGAACATGACAAAGATTACTAGACACGGAGAATGCATGACAAGGTATATCTAGTGATGCAATGTCATGTATAAAATATGTAATGATATGTGAGATTATAAGGTCATAAAGATTACGTCGTCGGGGTTAAGCCGACGCCCACGTTGGGCTGTAGCCAACGGATGACACCATTGGGGCTGAACCGATATACGTTGGGTCATTGCCAACAGATTACATCATCGCGGTTGAGTCGATGCCCTCACTGAGTTGTTGCCAACAGATTACATCATCAGGATTATACCGACGCCTTCATTGGGTTGTAGCCAACGGATTACATCATCAGGGTTAAGTCAATGCCTTCATTGGGTTGTTGCCAACGGATTACACCATCAGGGTTTAGCCGATGCCTTCATTGCTTTGTTGCCAATGGATTGCATCATCGAGGTTGACCTGACACCTTCACTGGGTTATAGCCAATGGATTATATCATCAGGGTTGTGCTGACGTCTGCGTTAGGTTGTTGCCAATAGATTACGTCATCAGGGTTATACCGATGACTTCATTGGGTTGTTGCCAACGAATTCTACATCGGGGTTACGCTGACGCCTTTATTGGGTTGTTACTAATGGATTCTACATTGGGGTCAAGCCGAGACCTTTACCGGGGTTAATGGCGGTGGATTCTATATCAGTGTTGAGTCAATACCTTCAGCGGGGTTAATGCCGATGGATTCTATATCAGGGCTGAGCCGATACCTTCACTGGGGTTAATGTCGGTGGATTCTATATCTGGGTTGAGCCGATACCCTCACCGAGGTTAACGCCGATAGATTCTATATCCGGGATACTGATTTTGACTGACTTTCTAGTCTTCCTCTGTTCAACATCAGGATTTCTGATCTTTATTGATTTTTTGCCTTTTTAAAGGATTTTTAGGGTTTTCGGGGTCTAAAAATTACCCGAAAGGGTGCCTTTTTAAGTAAAGTGACCTTTTTGGACCCAAAAGAATGTGTTTCAGACTGTATTTTAGCAAACAAGAAGCCACAGGACCCACTTGGGGCAACCACACCTATACATGCGACTGGAGCATGTATGGTTGAGGCTGTCCGTGGCTGGGCTAATACCCTCGGGAAGGCTCATTTTCATGCATTCGATTCGAGTTTTCTTGTGTTTGCTTTGAAAATCCGACCCTCTATCTCATATCTACTCAATTCCGATTTAATTTGGAGAAATCCGTCACCGTACGTCCTTCCACGCACTACAGGTAACGTATAGGCTTCACTTTTTTGTGTTTTCATTGGTGAAAAATTGTATTTCTTTCATTAAACATATTATATTGAACATGTATGCACAGATAGCTTGATGGACATGATATAATGCAATGCATTCTTACGTATCATCTTATGGACCGTATGGATGCGACATATTATAATTTATCAGTTAGTCTAGACACGCATTTTAGACATGTATTAAAAAAACTGTATAAATTGCTATTTAATTGCTTGGCTGTGATGGTCTACCCTCATAGGGTGGTTTAATGCATGCTTCAGGCATGTGCATAGTTCATTTTATAGGGGAAACTCTGGCAAAAAAAATTCGTGAGTTAGATGTCAGGGTCCTAGATGCATGTGTAGATATGCTAGGATGCAAGTCAAAAATGATATACACATATAACGGCACATGTAGGACATGCATGATGTGATGACCTAAATTATATTTCTAGGATTATATTATCTCCAAGCAGTAAAAAATTTAAAATTTTAAAAGGACAGGAATATACCTGACTTTGCTTTGATTCCTACGAACTCGTTGTTCAGGTATGGATTTTGACAGGCCCAACATCTCTTCACTATGTTGGGTTTCATCTGGAGTTCGTCGGCGGAGGCCTGCCTCTAACGTTCCTACTCCGCAGATTAGCAGGCAGGTTCAGCAGTTGACAGAGCCAGTGCAGCGTCCTCTTGATAAGGATAGATCCCATTTGGACCAGAAGGATATCCCTGAGCCTGAAGCTCCACTTCAACCCACTGCGGCACCCAGATTTCTTCCTGGCATTAAGGTAGCCGTTCCTGATTTCCTGGGTACGAACCTGAGCCGTCATCCCTCCATTCATTTGCAGGTGAATGAGGTATATGATCTTTACATTAATTTATCTTGATTTCTCTTTTCTGCCAGCAACCGATTTTCTTAATCTTAAGGTCGTGCAGATCCTAAAGTTTACCCAGCCTAGGAGTAATTGGTTTAGTATATAGTCTCTATATCATTCACTTAACCTTGAGTACCGAGCTATAGTGAATTCTTGGGGATTCCAGGCCTTCTTCATTATTGCTCCCCGTCGCTGCCCCTGGGGCTATTTACGAGCTTTATCTGAGCAATGGTTCCACCAGAGTCAGTCTCTTCATCTCCTAGATTGTGAGGTTATGATGACACCTATGGACTTGAGATATATCACCGGTTTGGAGTTTACTGGGGACAGAGTGCCTTTGGATACTGGTATCACTCCGATAGCTGTTCTCACTCTTTTGGGGTTTTCTTCTCAAGAGCGGGCCTTCAAGGCCCTTAGTATTCAGTTTGGATGTTTGAGCGCCGATGCTTCTCGAGGCACTCTACAGCAGCCATTACTTGTGAATTTGAGGGAGAGAGATCGCATTATGCGGCGTCTGTTCTTGATTATATTGAGGGGTTGTTTCATTGTGAATAACTCCTCCACTGTCCCTTTTTTAATGCTGGGAGTCGTTCAGGATGTGGATAGCATAGGAGACTATAACTGGGGTTCATTTACATTCGAGATCTTTCTTAATGCGTTGCAACTGTGATCTGAGGGAGTCACCGACGCATGGCTCGGATTCTACTCGTTTCTTCTGGTGAGTCATTTTGACTGAATTTCACTTGTCTGAATTTCGATTGGTTTATCTTTTCCCATGACTAATGTCGAGTTCTTTTGATTAACAAATTTGAGCTTATGAGATGCTTCCTTGTCTTCACCCTATCTCTGTTCTGAGCTTGGACACTTATCCTCGGGGGCGTAAATGGCACCGGTCTACTTTATCAGAGGTCCTGATTGCGGAGGGCTTCACTCATGCCCGTCTTTAGCTGGAGACATTAACGGCTTCTGACATAGTTTGGATCCTCTATTCTGCAGAGCATTTGTCTAAGGGGTTTGAGGATGGTCTACGGATGGGGCCATAGTATTATCTGTCTACTCACCGGATTCATTCCTGTTTGATGGAGGTTGGGAGCTCTACCTCGGGGAGCGTGCTTTTAGATGTATCACTGGTGAGATTCACCTTTATTTCCTTCCTCCAGCTCAGTGATTCTAGACTTTATCTCAGTCGACTGCAGCGATTCCCTCTACTAGGTAAGAGGGGTTTCATTTGTCAAATGGTCTTATCACTTCTAATGACTTTTCCACTTGGTGGGGCCCACACAAGATAGGAGCTCAAACCCGGGCTACCCAGTTTTTGGGAGATGTGGTTCTGGGGTCTTTTGTGATGATGGACTAGATATCATGCTTTCGGGAGCCTTATCATCAGACTCAGATAGCTGATTTGAGACGTCAGTTGGAGCAGATGTCGACGTATTGTCGTCATCTTTGCGGGGACCCTTCATTAGCTAGTATATTTACTGCTCAGGATCACGAGGCTGGATCCTCAGGCATTGGTGGTTCTCATAGGGCTAGACCATCAGGTACGGGTGGTTCTGACAATGGAAGTGATCCATTTACTTATCGCCTGGGTGTATAGGAGACACTTTATCATTCAGATCCGCATGATATGCCTTATCGCCCTGCTATACAGAATATGGCTACTCATGAGGATTTGGCTTAGTTTTATTAGTTTAATGACAGTGTCACCTTTGTAGATGACATTGTGATGACTACATAAGTCCTTTGTTACTCATTGGGCATTTATGCCCCAGTATCCTGTACTTTTTATTCCTTAGTTTTCATATGTATCATAGGTATGACAGTGATTTTTATATAAAACTGATGTATTCAGCAGATCTTTATGTATGATGATGTTTTCTATTTATTTATTGTACATGTTATGTTATCACTCATTATGATTCATGCTTCATATATTTAAATGATTTGATAGAGATTAACCCTTGTATGGTCTTTTTGACACAGTTTTACAGATGGCCTCTTCGGTAGTGGCTCGTCTGGAGCATTCCCCGGCTAGTCGGATACCTACTAGTTTGAGAGTCTGGCATAACCTTCTGTCATATGCTGACCGCATCACAGTTGGTCGTATGTTAGGTCATTCCTTATCTTTTCTATCCTTCTAGGTTCCAGAATGATTTATTGACGAGACGCTTACTCATTGGATCCTAGAGTGCCATATCTTCAGGTTTGGCTCTGATGAGTTGACTTCCACTTTGGAGGAGTACGGTCGTATTTTTGGTTTATTTATGGATGGACCCTGCACTAGGATGATGGTGGCCCATATGCACCGCCAGTTCATGACAGTCACTGGATTGAGGAGGGAAATTATCATGGGCAAGGTGGGTGGTAGCCACATCATTTCTATGGACTTAATGATAGACTATTTTGCATCCCCTAATAGCTTCGCCATTTATTATAGAAATTTTGCCATTTCGGAGGAGAGATGGCATACTGCACGAGTGGATGCATTGGTCATGTGCCTTATATCATATTTATATATGTCATTCTATGCTGACCATCTGGATGTCGGGATGTCGATAGCTGTCAGGGCTCTCAAAGATGACTTAACCATTCTCCCTCTTATCTTGGCGTAGACATTGATATCAGCATCTTTCTATCGGACTATTGGGGATCAGGAGTTTAGAGGTAGCCTCGTTCTCCTATACATCTGGTTTATGACCCACCTTAGACCGATTGGCCGGCTTTGTCGCCATGGATTTTTCTTTGGATATGGCATGTCACAGATCTATTTCTACCGCCCAACTTCCTTCATTGATGAGGTGTCTTGGACTATATTCCTGGGTGCCATGAAGGAGCCTTTTGAGATAGTCATGTACTCCGGTTATTGCTCCTTTCTGAGTTTCACCACCCATGTGGCTGACCTGGATTTTCTTCCATTGGCCGGTTTGAGGGGTGTGACGACCTATTATCCTCTGGCGGTGATGGGCCAATTTGATTAATATCAAGATGTCCATTTATTTTAGGGGACTGAGGAATATCGTTTCCCCATCTTCTCAGCTATTAAGGCTGACCTAGCTCGGGTCTACGGATTTTAGTTTCATCGGCAGACAGCGGAGTTCAAAGACTGCCATCCGGGCCAATCTGCAGAGTACTCAGCTTGGCTAGAGTCAGATTTAGCACCAGATGCAGCGGATCAGGTTGATGCAGGGTCGTTATCTAATGATGAGGGTTGGTCAGCTGATGTTGAAGAGCCTATGGAGGATCCTATATCTCCGACCGAGGATGCTTTATTCGTGGAGTTGACAACTTCTTTAGTTAGTACTGTTCTGAGTTCATCATCGATTTCCATGGAGGCGATAGATAGACAGATTCGTCTGGTGACCTTTAAGAGGGATCAGGCTTGGTCATTGATGTTGACCACCTTAGGTGGTCGGGAGGCTGCTATTGCTGAGAGAGATGCAGCTTTTGTTGCCAGAGATCAGGCCATTGCTGATAGAGATGCTTCCCAGAACTTTGCAGATGGTCATATTCAGGGTGTAGTGCAGAGCCAGGTGGGTGTTTATCGCATGGCCGTAGAGCTGCTGAGACGAGTCTATGTGCTGGAGCATGAGCTCAGGGATGCTCCTCAACTGTAGAGACGACTGGATATTTAGCTATATTGATTCGTCTTACCGCCAATTTATAGCCTTGTTTTATTTTCCTGTACAGACTCTTTCATTATCTTTTGTCACATGTTAGAATCAACTTTTATGTTTTAAATAGTTGTATATACAAAAAGAAACCAGTTTAGTTCACTTCCCTTTGTCTGAGCATGTCTAGCCTTGTATACTGTCACCATTCTCACTTCATAATTTATTATGTCGACATAGAATTGGTCTCATCATAATTGCACCAAATTTGGCAGGGTGATGCTGAGATGTCGTTAGGTCCTCTCCACATGAGCCGTCGATTTGGAGGGGGTTTGGTATATTTTGATTTCTGTATAGGTTAGGATTTTGGATTTAGGGATATAAGGTGAAAGTGTTTGGATTTTTTTTGAGGGATAGACCGCACCATAAATGGCTGCCTACGTACTCCCGTAGATGAGAGATCAGGTCTTTCAGAGTTCAGGCTTGGCGTGAACCGTTGAAAAGTGTTTATTTGGGTTTGAGCTTTGTTTGATGGTGTTTTGATTTTTTGTTTGGTTTAATATAACCATAAATATCTGCCTAGGTACTCCCGTAGATGAGAGATCAGGTCTTTCGTAGTTCAAGCTCAGACTTGAAAACCGAACTTGATATTTTTTTCCTTTTTTTTCTTTTTTCTTTTTTCTTTTTTTTATCAAGACAAAGTATTCCACTTCGAATAAAAGGGGTCTTAGACATAATACCGTTTCACAGAATCAGAATTGATCAGTTGCGAAAATTCTTCACCGTCCATCTCCTCCAGTTTCAAGGCTTCGCCCGATAGAATTGCTTTGACAACAAAAGGTCCTTTCCAATTTGGGGCAAATTTCCCTTTAGCTGTATTATGGCCTAGAATGATCTTCTGTAGTACCAAATCATGCTCTTTAAACTCTCGAGGTCGTACCTTCTTGTTATAATAAGATCGGGACATTCGCTACTGATATAGTTGGCCGTGAAAGATAGCAGCAGTCCTCTTTTCATCTATCAGGGATAACTGATCGTATAGATCTTGTATCCATTGGCTCTCGTCTATCTGGGAATCTAGCATCACTATTAGCGATTCCATCTCCACTTCGACAGGAAGTACGACCTCCATGCCATAGACTAATGAATAAGGTGTTGCCCCAATCAATGTTCAAGTCGACGTTCGGTATACAAGTAGGGTTAACGGCAATAAATCAGGCCATCCCCAGTGATTTTTCGACATCTTCATCATTATCTTCTTGATATTCTTATTAGCGGCTTCTACTGCGTCGTTCATTTTTGGACGATAAATAACCGAATTGAGGTGTTTGATATGGAATTTACTACATAGTTCCCTCATCATCTCGTTATTTAGATTCTTGGCGTTGTCTGATATGATAACCTCGACTTATCCATACCGACAGATGACGTTGTTTCTAATGAAACCAACGATGACCTCCTTGGTGACCTTGGGGAAGGAAGCTGCTTCAACCCACTTAGTAAAGTAGTCAATCATATTGAAGATAAATTTGTGACCGTTACTTGCTTTAGGCTCACTAGTTCAGAGCACGTCCATTACCGACAGGGAAAAGGGCCATGGTGATGTCATGCAATGTAGTTGATTCGGGGGTGCATGAATAATATTGGCATGGATCTGGCATTAATAACAACGCTTGGCGTGATCGTCGCAATCCGCTTTGAGGGATATCCAGTAATGTCCCGTTCTTAGAATTTTCTTGACAAGCAGAGGTCCACTAATATGTGCTTCACACACCCTACCGTGTACTTCATTCATAAGTCGCTGGGCCTGATCTCTGTCTAGACATCTCAGAAGGCCTATGCCCGGATTTCTCTTATAGAGAGCATCTCCACTTAAGTAGAAATTAATGGCCATCTTCGGTATTCGCTTCTTTGCGGCTTGACTCATTCCTTCAGGGGTTGATTAGTCATGCAAATATTCTTTAATGTGGTGGTACCAAGGTGGTTCAGTAGGTACTATCTCATATGATATTTCCCCTACACTATTTCCATATGATGGTGCACTCTGTACAGTGAAAGTAATGACAGACATTCCCTTTATTGCTGATAGGTTCACCAATGAAGCTAATGTAGCCAATGCATCGGCGAAATTATTTCAGTTCCGGGGAATATGCATGAAGGCAATGTCTTCAAACTCTCCTGCCAATTTGAGAATATGGTGCTGGTAAGGCAGTAGATGTAATTCCTTGGTAGTGTAGGCCCCGGTGGCTGTCTGATGAGTAGTTCAAAATCTTCAAACACAACTAACCATTTAACTCCCATGGACTGAGATAGTTTTAACCCCACAATGCATCTTTTGTATTCTGCTATGTTATTGGAATTTTTAACATGCAACTTGATTGCCACGGGGTTTTGATCTCCCGTGATGGACACCAGAACTACCCCTGCTCCTGTGCTTTCAATGTTAGATGCGCAGTGAAAATATATTTTCCAGAATTGACCCCTATCTTCTTACTGGCCAACTGAATAGTCATCACTTCCTCCTCAAGGAAATAGGTTTCAAGAGGTTCATAATCTCCTGCTGGTGCGGCCAACAGCTGATCTGCAATTCCTTGCCCTTTGATGGACTTTTCGGTCACATAGATGATGTCGACCTGTTTGAGGATTAACTGCCACTTGGATAATCAACAGTTCAACATTGGCTTGCAGAAGATGTATTTCAAGGGATCCATCCTAGAGATGAGATAAGTTGTATGGTCATGTAGGTAATGTTGTAATCTCGTGGCTGCCCAAGCTAATGCACATCAGATTCTTTCTATCAGTGTGTACTTTTGCTCTTCACAGCTGAAATGTTTATTAAGATAATAAATCACCCTTTCTTTCCCCATATCATCCTTTTGCCTTAGTAAGCAACCCATGTCGTTGGAATTGACTAAGATATATATGAATAATGGGGTTCCATCCCTTGGGGGTACCAAGACAGGTGCTTCAATCAACCTCTTCTGGATGATATGGAAAACTTTTCAATAGTCTTCATTCCATTTTCCCGAGGAGTTCGTTCTTAACAATTTGAAAATGGGTTAACAGGTTGCTGTCAGCTGAGATATGAACTGGCTGATGAAGTTTATTCTTCCTAAGAAACCTTGGATTTCCTTCTCGGTCTTTGGTTCGGGCATCTCAGTGATGGCTTTTAACTTGGCAGGATCCAATTTAATGCCTCGGTTGCTCACAAGAAATCCTAGAAGTTTACCGGACTTCACACTAAAAGCACACTTCGCTGGGTTTAACTTCAAATCAAATTTGCGGAGCCGTTCAAACAACTTCTGAAGATGGGTGCAATGTTCATCAGCCTTTCTGGACTTCACGATGATATCATCCACATACACTTCAATCTCTTTATGCATCATATCGTGAAATAAGGTCATCATGACTCTCTGATAGGTAGCACCAGAATTGGTAAAGCAAAAAACTAGCCTTCAATAATAGAATGTTTCCCAAGGGGTAATGAAGGCGATCTTCTCCCTATCTTCTTTAGCAACCATAATCTGATGATATCCGGCAAAGCAATCGGTGAAAGAATACATTTCAAACTTTGTCGTTTTGTCAATTAACACGTGGATGAACGACACTGGGAAGTCATCTTTAAGGATGGCCTTGTTGAGATCCCGATAATCTACACATACTCGCACCTTCCCCCAAGATTTTGGCACTCGGACTACGTTGGATAACCACTCAGAGAATGTTAATACGATAATGATTCCCGCTTTGAACTGTTTGATAATTTCTTCTTTGACCTTCAGGCTCCATTCTGGTTTCAACCGTCTTAATTTCTACTTGACTGGTTTGAAACCTTCCTTAATTGGTAGTCGATGGACAACTATATCGATGGATAGACTTATCATGTCTTCATGAGACCAGGCAAAAACATCCTTGAATTGGTTTAGGAGTTTGATCAGTTCTTTTTCTTGGTTAGAGGGGAGGTTGGTTCCGATCTGTAGCTCTTTAGGATTATCGGGGGTTCCGATATTTATGGTAGTGGTTTGATTAAGGTTTGGTTTAGGTTTATCTTCGACCCATGCTTTGATTTCCTCGGGTACCTCATCATCATCCACTTCCTCTTGCTCGATCCTTATCAAGTCAAAGTCCAATTCTGTATCGAAATCGTATTCATTACTCAAATTTGGCAAGTCATGGACATGGCTAGAAATACTCAAATTTGGAAACCTGAGACAAAAAACTTGATTTCTAAATATATACAAACGGTTGTCAATTACAAATAGATTCAGTAGTTGATATGACAAAAGGCAATAACACGTTGCAAATAAAATAAAACAGACAAAAATATGTAAAGGTAAAGCTCCCTGTCAATGGATCATTTTCTAGTTTTTACCCTTTTCAGACGATCTTAGCGGTGATCGTCCAATTACTGGTAGTTAGATCCTAGGGGATAGTTGAGATAGATGCGTTGATTGAGTTTTCAGCGTCTTTTAGGACTGACCATAACTGATTTGGAATAGGTCCCTGGATCTTCCTTCGAGATGTTCACACTTCCCCAGTTAAGGACTAGGAGGATGGGTTGATCATTCGACAGATCTGCCCCATTAGATTTCTTCATGTCATGTTCAAAAAGGAAAAAGCTGCTCACAAATTGCAACTGAATCTCCTCCAGAAACTTCTTATCTTTGGCTCTCCGGGCAGCGTCCTTGAGAGGCTCTTCATCACCAATATCCTTATATCCATTCTGATTGGCTTTAGGGATCAGGAGGTTTGAGATAATAGCGGGGACCTTCTTCAACGACTCCTTAAATCTAGCTTCATTGAGGTCTGGCTTGAGAGGAATCAAATGGCTGGCCGACATATGTTTATGAGGGTTACGATATTTGGATCCACCAGAGTTTCCTAACCTAACCCTTCCTAACTGCGTGGGTATGTGGATTGGGTTCTTGATTCCCTGTCAATTTCTACCCAACCCTTGACCTAATATATGTCCTCTACAAAGCATCTCTTGGCCAACTGCCATTTCTTCTGGAGATATCCGGGGAGTTAATGCTGGCGCACCCACAGAATGGTATCGTGGATTGCTTACTTCGAAGGCTTGAAAACTGGAGGGCTCAATACCCTCATTCATGCTTATCAGGGGCATATCTCCCAGATTATGGATAAGATAATCAGGTTCTGCACTAACGGTGACGATATTACTGTTTACGATGTATTTCAATTGTTGATGAAGAGTTGAAGGAACGGCGCCAGCCATATGGTTCCAAGGTAATCCCAGCAACAGATTATATCTGGTAGTGATTTCTAGGAATTGGAAAGGTATATTGAATGTGAATGGGCCAATCTCCACAGGAAGTTCAATTTCCCCAACTGTATCCCTTTTTGATTTGTCGAATGCTCGTACCACTACATAGCTTTCCCGAATCTGATTCGGGTTAATCTTCATCCTATCAAGAGTATCATGTGGACAGATGTTCAAGGATGATCCACCATCGATAAGTACGCCTTCTACCACGTATTCAGATGATACGACATCGATATGATATGGTTTGCGATGCCCAGTTCCCTTGGCCAGTATATCTTCATCGGTGAATGATATCACATTACTGTCTAATACATGGCTGATCAGATGTTAGAATTTTGCAGTAACAATGGATTTGGGCAGATGTGCCTCCTCCAATACTTGGATTAGAATTTCATGATGGTCGTCAGTGCCAATACTAAATCCAGAATGGAGATTTGATGTGGTGCATCTTCCAACTGCTTCACCGTTCTAGCTTCACTGTGCCCCATCTTATGGAGGAATTATGTGACCTTTCCCGTTGATACCTTCTCCATTATCTTGGTTGCTGGTTTCATTAAACGCCCTGGGAGGTAAAGTGGATTCTCCTTAGGCCCAATGGCTATACAGTCGGGTGCCAATTTTATGCCTTCTCCATAATTCCACGGTACCTTCTTCAGACTAAGAACTGGGATTTGAGGTCAAGGAGCCAACATCAGTGGGTTTGGTGCCGGTATTTCTAGAGTAGTCTTGTTTCGCTGTCCAGATAATCCTTTTATGGTGATGGGTCCGCAAGATGCTCCTTCTATGCAAAGGATAACATCAACCATTTCCTCCAAACTTCTTTCCCCTCGAGGGTATAGTATCTCTTCTTCAGGGAAGATCTCAGTTTTGCTCATCAGCTCTAGCTCCCCTGATTCAATCATATTCTGAATGAAGTGTCGCAAGGCCCAACATTCCTCAGTGGCATGTCCAGGGGCATTCGAATGATAGAGGCATCACCTACAAGGATCGAAACACTTTATTCGCGGATCTAGGGGTGGCAGGAATTTTGTGATCTTTCCTTCGTTGATCAATATGCACAGAATTTCCTCCTTAGACTGCCCGAAGGGGGTGAATTTTGTTTGGCTGCAAATTCTCATCGATGCTTAATTCTAGCTTCCCTAGCCATCTTTTCTGTCCATTTGTTCTTTTTTTGGCAACGAATTCGGTCCCTTCTTGAGATTCGGACATCCTGGATAAATATGATGTGACGTCCCCAAATTCGAGTCCCTAGAACCTTAGAACTGGTACGTTACGGTGCTAAAAATATATTAATAAATACCATCTTTATTCATAATTAAATGAATACAACCTGGCTTTTATGCCAATTAATATAGTATTCCCTTCTGTTCCACAATCTGTAACCTTTACAATAGGTTATTGCATTTGTAGATCGTTTATGATCTATAATTTAATTGATATTCACAAGTCTAAACCCAGGACACATCGAGTCTTTAACAGTGTTTAATACAGTATGCTGAGTGGTTTCCCACAAATAACCTACAAACTAGTTTCCCGTCTCGTCTACACTGTATTTCACAGCGAGTTAGATCGGTAGCTAGTTCGTATATACCTCCGCTCCCTGAAGGAACCGTTTAACCCATATACTATACATCAACCATTAATGAGTAAGACTGTACCACTATTTTATCATATAACTTTTGAATTAACACTTACTCTTTCATATAATGAGTTCATCTTTATAATTCAGCAAACCGAATATCTAAATCCAACAACCTGGATACCTAATCCAGCAACCTCGATTATACACACAACTTACCAAGTTCATTACAACTTAATTTATTTCCTTTATAACATTTATGAGTAAGTATAACTCACCATCTAATTTTAACTTTCTCGTAACATATACAAATCGTTTCTTATAACTAAACAATTTACCAACTTACTAACAATTAATTAAATTGTAAGAATAATTACGTTGAATGCTCTTTATCACAACATACATCTTGTATAATCCAATATCTATAATGATTTCTTCAATATCTGCAAAAAAAATTTTTTGCAAGGAATGAGTATGACGGCTTAGCTAGTTCAACAATGTACACCTTTCATGCTTCACATAGCATACAAATTTCATATATCCATGCATCAAAAATTTTAGTCAATGCATCTACCCATGCTTCATGCATTTCTATATGCATCATACCTTTCATGATATGCATCTCTATAACGTCCATAATTATCATACAACATAATATATTCTTAATGTTGTAAATTTAACACATACTTCACATATGTCATGCTTTGCAATTAGTCACATAACATTCATGTAATCAACGAGTTCATATAAAGCATGTATTACATTAACAACCATAACATGGTTTAATACATATTATCACATAAGAGCAAGTTACTGAAGAACTTGCCTCAAAGCACTCCTTGCGCGGTTTTGCTACATAGCTCTTCGAATAACCTACATATATCATTAATATATAACATACCAATTAGTCACTTAATGATGCTCAAATTAGTTTACATATATTAATTCTTATTTCATCTTGTTCGCGTATTATAGTTTTAATTAACGCGACCCTCATCGAAATATCTCTAGGCGTCACGACGTTCGTAAACGTCACGACCCTCATTACCATCCATCCTTATTAGTTAATATTAACCTCATCACATATCTTCTAATGTTCGTTTCATTTCATTCGAAACACTTTTTAAGTTCCTTAACACTTTCCATGGCGTTTTGACTTTCATAAGTCACACGCCCAATTCTACTCCGATGCATATAGTTAGCATACTCATACACTTATCAAATTCATCATTGATAAATGTTAAACATCATTATATTCATAATGTTCAAGTTTTAGAACTTAGAATAAAATCTTTTATCGTTAGAAGCACTTCATTTGCTTATGTGCATGCCCGACACTCTCCAATTACCTCCGAATACATATTAGTCACAAATTTGGCCATTTTTACCCCTGCGAACGACCTCAAATTGAAAAACCTAAAGAACAAAAGTTGTAGGTCTACTCGTTATCTTTCCGAATCATCCTGAATTATCTCAATCACAGTTCGTATGAAAACGTTATGCCCATTTTACTAAACCATGTCCGAGTTTCCTTTTGCTAACACTTGGCCAGCGCACTAGGCGCCCCAAATAAGCCTAGGCCAGAGCACTAGGCGCTAGGTTTCTAGGCAATTTTACCCAAATGTCCAACTTTTCCAGATTTCTCTCATTTCATCTACATACTTGAAAGCTTCATAACTTGGTCATACGATGCTTGGCATAAGGTCATTCTTGAGCTATGGAAAGCTTGTAACATAATCTACAAAACCCTCATAAATTTATATTTTTTTTAGATTCATTAACTAGCCCGAATATTGGCTCAAAAGTCCAACAAAACTATATTTTCTTCTTTTTAACATGCTTTACCAAAAATTTTACCACGACTTCGATTTAAATCATTTTTAGTCCGTTCAAATTGCAATATTTCCATAACTTCTTGATCTATAGATCATCCTTCTTGGATTTCACACATAAATCCATCATCAACACTTTTACAAGTCTGATTTATGTTCTCTACATGATTTTTGTTCATCCTCAAGCATAGACTTACAATTTAATCCTTCACTTTCATTTTCGTGCATATAAACAGGTGATTTAATGTTTAAACCACCTTATTTCTTCGGATCTATCATGATCCACCATAAACCACCACAAATCAAACTCTTAAAAAATTAAAGAGGTGAAAAGTTTTGGGTTTATCTTTTGAGTTCTTCTTTTTACATTGCTTCATAGTTTGCTTCATCCTTCATGCTTCCATGGTTTCATACCATTTAAGACATAAACATAAAATCTTAACTTAGTAAGAATTTTAGATTTTCAAAAGAAAGGTATACAAGAAATTTCTATGGATTTAGTTTTGAAATTACCTTATTTAGTTTTTTTTTCCTTACTCATAGTTCATCTTCTTCTTTGTTCAAGCTTACTAAATTAAGCTTCATGTTCTTCATCTCTAGCTCCACCCGAACTCCTCTTTCTCAAGCCTTCAAGCTCTCTTCCATGCTATCTCTCATCTCTTTGATTTGAGTGGTGACGAGTGGGAGTGTTGAAGAAAAACTTGATTTTTCTTCTCTTCCTTCTTCTTCCTTCTCTTCCTTCTATCCTTTCTCTCTATCCCATGGCTGACCTCTCTCTCTCCTCTTTCTTCCTCTTGTTCTGGTGTGGGGTGGAAATGAAGAGAAGAGTTTCTCTTCTTTTCATTTTTCTTTCTTTCTTTCCTTTTCTTTGTTAAGTTAATTTAGAAAATTAAGACCAAGGGCAAAGTAGTCTTTAACCATCACTAGGAATGGGCAAAATGGTCTTTAAGTCATCTCAAGGAAATTTCTTAGAAATTTACTCATAGGACATATTTGTCATAATCAATTTTCTTTAACGACAAAATTGTCATCTTACTTCAATTAGGAAATTTTCTAGAAATTTCCTTCAAAGATGCTATCGTCATTAACAAATTTCTCTTGTGGCAAAATTGTCATTCCCCAATTACTAGGAAACTTTCTAGCAATTTCCTTCCTAGGACACAAAAGTCATTAATAATTTTCTGTTAGGCAAAATAGTCTTTTGCCACTTCAAGGAAATTTCTTAGGAAATTTCTTAACCATCATCACCCATCATTACTAGTGGGGCCCACCTTTATATACCAACATTTTCCTACATTTAACTCAAGTATAGATAGTTCCTAACCATAGTTATTCTGCTAGCACATATCCCATTATTTTGGGTTACTAAATAAATCCTCAGTGAGCTAAGATTGGGTTATGCCTTTAATTCTTTTTGGGCTTCCTCAGTAATTGTTTGGACTATGTAAACTAACATGGTCCAATGCCTTAATTAGCTTACAAAAGGTCCAAAATGTCCCCTCTCCCATTAAGGCTAAAGGATTGGGCTATAACTAATTTATATTGGGCTTGCAAATTAATCCCTTGGGCTATGAATTCCACATAATTCAATACTTTTAATTTTTATCCTAGCCTAACCATTTAGTTAGGGTTTCCATTACACACATTTGTAATTTAAATCCGTTCTCATGTATCTTTAATTGCATAACCCAATTAGACTTGCTTTACTTAGGTTATAAAATTAATTAATTGAGATGTATAAATAAATCTTTTAGGGTTAGTATATATTTTAAATACTATTATTCTCACATACCATAACACTTAGGTTATTCAATTTTTCATTCGTAATATATAATTAGGTTACATTAGTTTCTTTTATTTGTTTATATAATAAACAAATATAACTACCACATAATATTCATACCAAATAATTTATAACTTTGAGACATGTCCCATAAATCTCATACTGTATTTATCCTTATCATTCCTCTTGCAACAATATATATAGCACATCACTAAGTATATATATATATATATATATATATATACATATACTCATCTGCTTTTAAACTCATAGCAGCCCTACATGTAAAATTGTATTTCCTTAATAAAATTTTCACATGTATCATTATAAAATTTCTTACACTATTCAGTTCGCATCAAATTTGTAGGTATCGTAATACCTTCTCCTTAACAATTCTTCAAATACAAAGAACTCCATTTCTAGGGTTTTGAAATTTTATAACCCGTATTTTCTCTATTCTCATTTAAATAGTGAACCATATAGGTTTTACTTAAAATTTTTAAGTAAATCCTCAAATTCTCATCTATGTTTTATTCTTTAACCTTTATTTTAATCATTTAAAATTTTATAAATTTTTGGGTTTTCACATATGGTGTTGGTTTGCCTTGGTAGGACTTGGTCTATTAGCTGTCGGGTCAACTGATGTTGGTATACGACCAAATATACCAATTGGTCTAATAGCGCCTTAATCGAGGCCCAATCTTGTTTCCCGATATACTTCTCTTTCGGGTATCCCCATATTGCAAATTCATTCATAGAGAGTGCTTCTCCCAGCTTCCTCAGGTATTTGCGATTTTCCCTACCTCCTTCACTAATCATGTTGACTCCTTCTGCATTATACTGAGGTAAAAAGTTATTGTTGACATTAGGCTGCTATGGCGTTTTGACTACAATCTCCCCACTGTCAATCAAGTTCTGAATCTTATGTTTTAAAGTCCAACATTCTTGAGTGTCATGACCCGGTGAGTTAGAATGGTAAGCGCATTTCTTGCTGGGATCAAATTGCTTTCTATTTGGATCAGAAGGTGGAGCAAGCTCAACGATCTTCTTCTGGGCGATCAATAGTGCCAATATATTCTCCAAAGTGTCCCCTAAAGGAATAAATATCCTTCTTCGCTTGTTCTCCCCAACCTTCAATGTTATAGGTTTTAGAGAATTCACAGGATGAGTGTTCTTCTTTCTGGATGGGCGGACTGTGGCTCTTATTGGCAGCTTGTCCTTGCATTATCAAAGAGACATCTTCTTCCTTACTTTTAGATACTCTTTTGGGAGCGTTCGCATAGTATTCTGACTTTATATGCTCTAGTACGGCCTCCAAAGTAGTGAGATCTTTGATTTTATCGGACTTCAAACACATTTTAGCCATTTCTTCATGTTTGATCATTTCAAAGAAAGATTTGCCTAACCCTGCAAGGACTCTTTCGTAGAAAGGGGCTTCTTGTATGTCAATGAAAGTTGTCACCATCTCACTTTCATCCATTGACGGGTTAACTTGGGCCGCCATTCGCCTCCACCGCTGCGCATACTCCCTGAAAGACTCATTACTCAACTTTTTGACTTTGGTAACTTGGTAACGATCAGGTGTCATCTGGGATTGGAAACTATACTGGTTGAGGAAAGCGTGGCCCAAATCTTTCCAACCTCAGACTTTGGAATTATCTATTCGGGAATACCAAGTTTGGGCTTCACCGGTAAGGCTTTCCTAGAATAGCTACATTCTGAGGTTCTCATCCTTGGCGTAAGTTCCAAGTTCACCTATGTAGACCTATAAGTGAGTATAGGGATCACCCAATCCATTGTATTTCTTGAACTCGGGGATATCTGGAACTTCTCAGGGTATCTAGCTTTGGGGAAAATACATAAATTAGAATAATTAACACTTCTGTGCTGTCCCCTTCATAGATCGGATAGCCTCCTCCATCTATTGCATCTTCTTCCTGATGTCTCCTGTTTCTCTGTCCTCTCGAAGGTCTACTATATGCCTTTTCATATTTTGGATCGGATCCTCTTTGGATATTTCGACGTCGAGTGGGGATATTATGGTAGATGCCCGAGTATCACTATCCTTTCCTAGTGTTTAGACTTCTCCCTGAGCAGAAGATTCAGTTTGATTCTTCAATTTGGGTTCTTGAGACACTTTACACTGTTCTCTTAATAGGGTGGTCATCTTGGCGATCTGTTTCTTAAACACCTCGAATTCCTCTCAAGATATAGGGATAGGTTTTGATGAACTTCCTTCAGCCATTTTAACTGGAGGTGAACAGGGTTTTTTTGCTTGGAATCGAGTTCTAGGACCAATCTACATAAAACCGGTATCTAGTTTAGTCTAGATATTGGCAGGTGATATGGATGTATGATATGTTATGCATCGAGTTATAGGTTTTTTTAATCTTTTCCTGCAAAACAAGGGGTTAGTCGACTTGATGACATAATAAGAAGGGTGTACAAACAACAGTGAAAATAGATGACATTTATAAATTCTGAAAGTAACAGGGCATGAAGAGGCATCCTGCTCGTTTTGTTTCTCAGAGGTTGACCTATCTTAGGGCTACTCTCACGGGCTTTTTGAAATTGGTTCCCAGATCTTCTGTGACACCCCCAAATCCGGTATCTTAATTTCTACAGGATTTGGTGTTCACTGTTCCAATATCATACAACTATCTACCCATAAATAATGAAATTCATTTATTAGATAAATAAATCATCATCTTACATCATCTGAAATAAAAATACATCATAAATCCCAGGTTATACTTAACCTTAAATATCTGTTGCAGAAACGTAAATAAATAAGTCTTAAATCATCACACATAAATCTTAAACTTTAACATTATTCATGAGAACACAAATCTTCATCACTTGTTAGCTTTTCCTTTGCCCTTGCTACTAGAAGGTACATCACTTCGTTCATTATTAGCTGCAATGTTATTATGCAAGAGTGAGCACGGATGCCCGCAAGTATAAAAATATGACAATATAATAACATGCGAGTGAAAGAATTCTGAATAACAGAAAGCTCAACATTTGAATCAAGAATATTAATCAAGAGTCAAATTACTTCTCAACTTTTGAATCAAGAATATTAATCAAGAGTCAAATTACTTCTGAGGGTCATTAAGACCTTGAACCGAGTCTTAGGTTGTCAAGTATATTAACCTTTCCAACCTTTAACAGTCACAAGAATATAGACTTTACTTCTCGTACTTGGGGAGATCAGCCCTTCGTACTGATACTGTGCACATTATCTTAACGCTTAAAGCATCTTCATTAATCCCCTACATTAGGGTTGTTCATCTCAATTTGACATCAGAATCCGTACCAAATAAAGTTGGTTTGGATAATTCAATAAATGATATTCATATTGAATATTAACTTCTCAAGGTATACAATCGAATAAGTATTGTACACTTAAATGATACTTTTAAAAGAATCATGGCATCTCATGTGAAATTCTAAACTTGGATATTCAAGAGTAAGAATTTTCTCAACAATAGTAATTAAGCATAGCAATTTCTTAATTCAAAGAGTTTAGTTTAGGAAACTTGCCAAACAATAATAATAAGTTAGGGATAGAAAACTTGCCTCGTGCGCAAGCTACAGTTATTACTCACTTCTTTAATTACTCTTACCTATCACACATTTACAATATCAATTAATCACAGGTTCGATATGATTATTGATTTACAATAGTATTCTTCAAACTCATTATTAAGTTTTCAAATAATGGTTTACGTTGATTAATTAACTTGTTAATTAATCACGTAACTTAAGTTATTAACTTGTATTAATAACTCATTACATATATAACATGTCTACATGTTAATTAGATTTAAAATAATGTCTTAATGTTTATAACACATTATTTAACCTTTACAAATAATAGTTTAAGTCACGTAATTAATTTATTAATTAATTACATAACATAAATTATTAAACTCATATCAATATTTTATTATATTTATACAACATGTGTTCATGTTCATTAGACTCAAAACACATTTCAAAATTTTCCAACACTTAGCAATTTTTTTCAAAATTTTCGGACAGGCGCGGCCGCGCGCCATTTTGCCTTGCAGCCGGCGCGGCCGCGCGGCTGCGAAAATTTCAAAATCTGAAGTTCGCTAACGAACACAGATTTTCTCCCATTTTCTCCCAATTCACATCATTATACTGATTTATAATGTTACCCATGAAGTATAAACTTCACAGGAACATTATATATCACTTATAACATGTTCTTAACATTCCAAGTCATGTAATTACACAAATTAACATATTAACTTTCACTGTTCTTCAAAACTTTCAAGAGTTTAATGAAAAACATAAAAAAATCTCCTTACGGATTCGTTACTACACCGAATTCATTTATTTCAATTCTATTTTCTTTGTCTTAACATATACAATCATATTCATGTATCAATTTAAATATAAACATATGATTTAATCATTAATTTAACCCATATGGGTTATTCACCCATATTCAATACTCTGTAATTTCATAAAACCCATTTATTAACAAAGTTATTTGGTGTGGTCAGTGTAAATCATGGATACATGATCTAACACATAATACCAACATATATGATTACATATATAAACATATCTTGGTTTAATTTTTCAAAATAATTCTTAACAGAGAGTTTTTATAAAGACGTATAAAAACTATGTAAATATTTGAAAAACCCAATTAAGGCCAGATTATATAAAATTGATCCTTTAAAACATGATTATATGTTAGAAAAACACGTTATGATTCCATACCCATATAGATAAAGCCATATCGTAACCCAATTGGGAAACCCAATTTTCACAGAAAACTCAAATACGTAAATGAAGACTTTGAAAAAAATATAACTTTTAAAAACTTAAAAAAGAAGATTACCCTTTGTTAGTATGAAGATAAATCTAATACAATACTCAGGATTCCTCAAACCTCTTTCTCTCTTCTTCTTCTTCTCTCTGAAGATTTCTAAGTTTTCTTTTATTTCTTTCTCTGACTTTGAACAAAATGAAAACAATTCCGTTTAACAGGATAATATACGTATATATAATATATCCGTTGTATAACAAACGGACTAACTCCCCTTAAAGCCTTGTTTGGCTAAACCCTTAATTCCTTTTTCATTTATTTTAATTAACTAGTTTAGTATATAGTTAATTGTAACACTTTAATTAATCAATAAATTTTATTTAAATCAATTAAATAAAATATAATAAATTTTACATTAAATTATATTGTCACATAATTAATATTTTATTTATTAATTATGTTAATTCACTAATTCTTTATTTAATTATTAAATTAATTAAAGTAACATATGCTTATTTAATTAATTCAATTAATCAAATAAACTTAATTAATTAAATACTTTGAACTATTAAATCACTACACATTAATTTAATTAATGTAACACATATAATTAAATTAATCTACCACAAATTCATGAATTAATTATTTAACTCAATAATTAAATCATTAAAAATATTTATTTATTTCAATAAATATTCAAATATCTTTACAAAATTCTCGTTCGTCACATCTTTCCCCCCTTGAAAGGATTCTGTCCTCAGAATCACGGTTCGATTTAATAATTTCGTCCCATTATAAATATTCAAACAACTTTGAACTATTAAATCACTACACATTAATTTAATTAATGTAACACATATAATTAAATTAATCTACCACAAATTCATGAATTAATTATTTAACTCAATAATTAAATCATTAAAAATATTTATTTATTTTAATAAATATTCAAATATCTTTACAAAATTCTCGTTCGTCACATCTTTCCCCCCTTTAAAGGATTATGTCCTCAGAATCACATTCACCTATTCAAGAAAATAAGTGTGGATAATTATTCATCATATTCTCTTCGAGTTCCCACGTAGCTTCTTCAGCGTTGTGGTTCCTCCAAATTACCTTAACAGAATGTATTACTTTGTTCCTGAGAACTTGCTCTTTCCTGTCAACTATCTGAACAGGAACTTCTTGGTATGATAAATCTTTCTCAAATTGTAGGGGTTCATATTCTATCACATGTTTGTAATCGGGTTTATAACGTCGTAATACCGACACATGGAAAACGTTGTGGACATGCTCCAGTGCCGGAGGTAAAGCTACCTCATAGGCTACTTCTCCAATTCTTCGGAGTATCTCAAAGGGTCCAATGAACCTTGGGCTCAATTTTCCCTTCTTACCAAATCTGATCTTTCCCTTCCAAGGAGAGACCTTCAAAAATACAAAACTACCCGATTCAAACTCTACATTCTTGCGGTGTGGATCGGCGTATTTCTTCTGCCTATCCTGAGCCGCTACTAATCTTGTCCGAATTACTTTAACTATTTCTGCCGTTTGTTGGACTAACTCTGGTCCTAGCAATTGTCTTTCACCAACTTCATCCCAGTACAGTGGAGTTCTGCACTTTCTACCGTACAACGCTTCGTAAAGCGGCATACCAATACTAGCGTGGTAACTATTATTATAACCAAATTCTACAAGCGGAAAATGATCATCCCAATTGCCTTTAAAATCCATGATGCATGCTCTAAGCATATCCTCTAATGTTTGGATCGTTCTTTCACTTTTCCCGTCAGTCTGAGGGTGATAAGCGGTGCTCATCCTCAACTGTGTTCCCATGCATTCTTGTAGTCGCTTCCAGAAATTCGATGTGAAGCGCAGATCACGGTCAGAAATAATTGACACTGGCACCCCGTGCCTCGAAAAAATCTCTTTTACATATAACTTCGCCAATTGTTCTAGGTTAAATCTGATTTTGATCGGAAGAAAGTGTGCGAATTTCGTTAATCGGTCGACGATAACCCATACTGCGTCATAGCCTTTCTGGGTCGTCGAAAGGCCAACAACAAAATCCATTGTAATATGTTCCCATTTCTATTCTGGGATTTCTAAAGGTTGTAACAAACCACTTGGTCTTTGGTGTTCTGCCTTGACCCTTTGGCAAGTCAGACACTTGGCAACACAATCGGCAACGTCCCTCTTCAAATTTGGCCACCAAAAGTGTTGTCGTAAATCTTGATACATCTTGGTACTTCCGGGGTGAATGGAATACCTCGAACTATGAGCCTCGCTCAGAATGTCCTCCTTGATTTCTGGTATTGGCGGTACCCAAACTCTACTTTCAAATCTCAAAAATCCTTCGCTATCCATTTTAAATCTAAGTTCAGTCCCTTCAGATATCTTTTTCTTTACTTCCTCACATTCCTTATCCAGGATTTGTGCTTCCTTAATCTTATCCAATAAAGTTGTACCAGCTTGCATTTGGAAAAGTTTCTCGTCAGTCTCCATTGGACATCCTACTTCCAATTCCAGCTTTTCCATTGCTGAAATCAATTCTTCCTGTGCTGTCAGCATCGTCAACTTTTCTCGACCCTTTCTGCTTAAGGCGTCGGCTACAACATTCGCTTTTCCTGGGTGGTATAAGATATCACAATCATAATCCTTTATTAACTCCAGCCACCTTCTTTGGCGCATATTCAAGTCTTTCTGTGTGAAAATATACTTCAGACTCTTATGGTATGTATATATTTCACACTTTTCCCCATAGAGATAGTGTCTCCAAATCTTTAAAGCGAATACCACCGCAGCCAATTCCAAATCATGGGTTGGATATCCCTTCTCGTAATCTTTTAGTTGTCGTGACGCATACGCAATGACTCTGCCGTTTTGCATAAGCACACAGCCTAGCCCTTTATGCGACGCATCACTATATACCATAAAATTTCCTGTGTCATCCGGAAGGGACAACACATGTGCTGTACTTAACCTTCTCTTAAGTTCTTGAAAACTTTCCTCACACTTCTCCGTCCAAACGAATTTCACAACTTTCCTAGTCAAATTCGTTAATGAAGTGGCAATCTTGGAAAAATCCTGAATAAATCTTCTATAGTAACCAGCTAATCCAAGAAAACTTCTTACTTCCGACGGTGTTTTCGGCTGATCCCAATTCATCACCGCTTCGACTTTGGAGGGATCCACCGAAATTCCGACCTTATCAATCACATGTCCGAGAAATTGCACCCTTTCAATCCATAATTCACACTTTGAGAATTTGGCATATAACTTCTCTCTTCTTAATACTTCTAACGTCAACTTCAAATGCTCAACATGTTCTTCCTTGGTCTTAGAATAGACCAATATATCATCAATAAAAACCACTACGAATTTGTCCAGAAACGGCTTGAACACTCCATTCATTAGGCCCATAAATGCTGCAGGCGCATTTGTTAGACCAAATGATATAACCAAAAATTCGTAGTGACCATATCGTGTCCAAAACGCTGTCTTTGGGACATCTTCGGGCCTCACCTTCAACTGATGATAACCACTTCTCAGGTCTATCTTCGAGAAATATCTCGCTCCTTTTAATTGATCAAACAGATCATCAATCCTTGGAAACGGATACCTATTCTTAATGGTAACCTTGTTCAATTCTATATAGTCAATGCAGAGTCGCATCGTTCCATCCTTTTTCTTAACAAATAATACCGGCGCTCCCCAGGTGATACGCTCGGTTGAATATATTTCTTGTCCAACAGCTCTTGTAGCTGTACCATCAATTCCTTTATTTCTACCGGAGCCATCCGGTACGGTGCTTTCGATATTGGAGCCGTTCCTGGCACCAAATCGATAACAAAATCTACTTCCCTGTCAGGCGGAAGTCCTGGCAGATCATCCGGAAAAACATCCACGAAGTCTCTTACGACTGGTATTTCTTCTAACTTTGAATTCTCTTTACGACTATCGACTATGTAGGCTAAATACCCCACACAGCCTTGTCTTAATAACTTCCTGGCCTGCATCATCGTCAAACAACTCGCTTGTCTAGGCGATTTGCTGCCATAAAACACAACCTTTGATGGATTCATAAGGTTAATACATTTCTTCTGGCAATCAATTACGGCTCCATAATTGAATAGCCAATCCACTCCCAGGATAACGTCAAATTCCCCAAGTTTAATCGGGATAAGATCTACATTCATAACGTTACCCTTAATATCCACTCTACAGTTCTTGTGTATATACTTAACAGGAATTACTTCCTTGTTTGCAATCTCTATGTTCATAGGGATTTCTAATTCGTCTTTAAGCAATTCTAAATTCTTTGCAAAGTCATCGGATATAAATGAACAAGTAGCACCCGAATCAAATAAAACATAAGCATTGACTTTATTGATCGGAATGATACCTGACACCACATCACGAGACTGCACAGCGTCTTGTACGGTCATGTTAAATGTCCTTGCAGTTGGTCGGTTTGTCGAAGTCGGTCCGGTAATGGTAAGAGGATTTCCACTATTATTTCCCTTATGTCCACCAGACCCTGCCCCTCCAGATGCCTTCATTGGACAGTCTCTAGCCAAGTGATCCTTTGACCAACATGTGTAGCAGGCGCCCTTCTTAGGGTTAGGGCAGTTAGGTGCTATGTGGCCTTCCTGACCCCAGTTGTAACAAACTCTTTTTCCTTTCATGCAGACTCCCAAGTGAGTCTTCCCACAGGTTGGGCATGGTTCTAACTTTTTCTTCTAACTACCTTGCTGACTTACAGACGACGGGTTGTTATTCAATTTTCATTTATGATTATTAATTCCCCCTATGTGATTGCCACTAGCCTTATTGTTTCCTTCACTATCATTCTTCTTCTTCTTTTGATCCTGATTGTACTTAGACACCGCTTCGCTTCCACCTTCAGCGAGAATTGCCTTCTCCAGAACTCCAGCAAAAGTGTTCAACTGAAACATCGACACCTTGCTATACAACCAGGGTTTCAGTCCCTGTTCAAAACGCCTAGCCTTTCTTTCGTCAGTATGCACCTGATATTGGGCAAACCTAGACAATTCGTTAAACTTTACCGCGTAGTCGGGCACAAACATATTCCCCTGCTTCAACTCCAGAAACTGCACCTCCATTTGATTCTGGGAGCTGGTCGGGAAATATATCTCGAAAAATATTTCTTTAAACCTTTCCCAGGTTATTACACCTTCTCCTCCCCTGATCTTATTTGCCTGCCACCAGTAGCTGGCTTCTGATTTTAACATAAATGTCGCGTAGGCGGTCTTCTGGTCCTCCCTAACATGGGCGACCTCAAAAATTTTCTCCATTTCCATAACCCAAGTCTGAGCTTCTATCGGGTTCGTGGAACCCTTAAAATCTGGCGGTCCCACTGCCTTAAAGTCTTTAAATGAGGTGTTTGGTGGAGCTTGAGGCTGATTGTTCATCGCTCCAGCCAACAGATTTACCAACTGCTGAACGGGGTTCGCATTGGCATCATTGTTGTTATTGGTTGACCCCTCTTGGGCTTGTCGACGATTTTGTCTCCTTCTTGGCGGCATATTTCTGTTAAAAATATATGCTCATTAGATCTTTATTAAATCACTTAAATATTTAAGAATTAACTCAAATATTTAACATAACCACTTTAACTCTTTTCTTTTCAAATAACCTTTGATATTTTATTTAAATCAAAAGTTTTAAACATAGTACTATAGCATCTCTGCCATTTACTTCAACTATCCCAAGATAAAGAATCTTCAGGATTTAGTTTCTCAAAATATTCCTTTGTTTTTAATCACATCGGAATTTACATTAACTAGTCCAAAGAGTATCACATAATGTTAAATACTTTAACATACTCACCTAACCCATATCATCTTAAATAACTTTATTATTTTATTAAAACCAAAAGCTTTTAATATAATACGATAGCATTTCTGCCATTTACATCAACTATCCTGAAATAAAGTTTCTACAGGATTTACATTATCACAATATTCCTTTGTTTATAATCACATTGGAATTTACATTATTTACGATTATTTAAACATTAACAATATCATATTATCCTATCACGGCCTACTAAGGCGTCGGACAGCTTCACTACGTTCCTCCTCTATAATGCAGGACATAGTCCTGCGATCTAACATATACCCAGGCAGTCCCTCGAACTGAATTGGATATCTCATAACTCGGTCCTGGGCCTCATCCATTGCCCTCAGAAACGTGTAGCACGTCTCTGCAACCTTAACTCTCTTCGCACGCGCATCATCCTCTGCCAGATCTGCACGTCGTGCATTTCTCACCCAAGCTTCTTCCACTATGGCGAGTCTTTCAGATTTCTCTTTCAACTCATTCTTTAACTTTTCTATCTCCTCTGTCTTCTGCTCAGTTTGGCCCTTCTCATGAACCAAATCCCACTCCACATTGCCAAGACGGGTGTGGAGTGTCTCAATATCACCACCCTGAGCAACTGACTGCTCCCTCAACTCCTGAATTGTATCTCGTAACTCTACGTTGCGATCATATAATAAATCATACATATCAGCACTGACAGAGTTCGGTGGGAACTCCTCAAGATCTTCCTCCTCCTCTTCTTCTTCAGGGTCTTCTTCTTCCTCCTCCTCGGCTGCCTCAGCCGGGAACTCAACCTCCTCAGGGTCCTCCTCTGAGTAAATCTCTGGCTCATGCTCCTGACCAAAATCTGGAATCATAGGAGATGGCTCTGGCTGTACTAACTGCTCCCAGACAATGTGTATGTCCCGGGGCTCCTCATCTCTAGTCTCTAGGGGTACAACATCCCTGGGCTGACTAGCTCCTCCAGTATCTGACATCTTGACAAAATAAGTTTTAAGTCTTAGTTTTTACGTGATGTTAATCAATACTCTAACAAGTATGAACACATAAGCACATAGCACATAAGGTAATTTTATTATCTTTCTTAGAACTCAAATCAGAGTTGTCATTACTATCTTTATGAATGCTACTATCCTAAGGTTTTCCCCCCACCTAAGGTTCATAACCTACGGCTTTGATACCAACTTGTGACACCCCCAAATCCGGTATCTTAATTTCTATAGGATTTGGTGTTCACTGTTCCAATATCATACAACTATCTACCCATAAATAATGAAATTTATTTATTAGATAAATAAATCATCATCTTACATCATCTGAAATAAAAATACATCATAAATCCCAGGTTATACTTAACCTTAAATATCTGTTGCGGAAACGTAAATAAATAAGTCTTAAATCATCACACATAAATCTTAAACTTTAACATTATTCATGACAACACAAATCTTCATCACTTGTTAGCTTTTCCTTTGCCCTTGCTACTAGAAGGTACATCACTTCGTTCATTATTAGCTGCAATGTTATTATGCAAGAGTGAGCACGGATGCCCGCAAGTATAAAAATATGACAATATAATAACATGCGAGTGAAAGAATTCTGAATAACAGAAAGCTCAACATTTGAATCAAGAATATTAATCAAGAGTCAAATTACTTCTCAACTTTTGAATCAAGAATATTAATCAAGAGTCAAATTACTTCTGAGGGTCATTAAGACCTTGAACCGAGTCTTAGGTTGTCAAGTATATTAACCTTTCCAACCTTTAACAGTCACAAGACTATAGACTTTACTTCTCGTACTTGGGGAGATCAACCCTTCGTACTGATACTGTGCACATTATCTTAACGCTTAAAGCATCTTCATTAATCCCCTACATTAGGGTTGTTCATCTCAATTTGACATCAGAATCCGTACCAAATAAAGTTGGTTTGGATAATTCAATAAATGATATTCATATTGAATATTAACTTCTCAAGGTATACAATCGAATAAGTATTGTACACTTAAATGATACTTTTAAAAGAATCATGGCATCTCATGTGAAATTCTAAACTTGGATATTCAAGAGTAAGAATTTTCTCAACAATAGTAATTAAGCATAGCAATTGCTTAATTAAAAGAGTTTAGTTTAGGAAACTTGCCAAACAATAATAATAAGTTAGGGATAGAAAACTTGCCTCGTGCGCAAGCTACAGTTATTACTCACTTCTTTAATTACTCTTACCTATCACACATTTACAATATCAATTAATCACAGGTTCAATATGATTATTGATTTACAATAGTATTCTTCAAACTCATTATTAAGTTTTCAAATAATGGTTTACGTTGATTAATTAACTTGTTAATTAATCACGTAACTTAAGTTATTAACTTGTATTAATAACTCATTACATATATAACATGTCTACATGTTAATTAGATTTAAAATAATGTCTTAATGTTTATAACACATTATTTAACCTTTACAAATAATAGTTTAAGTCACGTAATTAATTTATTAATTAATTACATAACATAAATTATTAAACTCATATTAATATTTTATTATATTTATACAACATGTGTTCATGTTCATTAGACTCAAAACACATTTCAAAATTTTCCAACACTTAGCAATTTTTTTCAAAATTTTCGGACAGGCGCGGCCGCGCGCCATTTTGCCTTGCAGCCGGCGCGGCCGCGCGGCTGCGAAAATTTCAAAATCTGAAGTTCGCTAACGAACACAGATTTTCTCCCATTTTCTCCCAATTCACATCATTATACTGATTTATAATGTTACCCATGAAGTATAAACTTCACAGGAACATTATATATCACTTATAACATGTTCTTAACATTCCAAGTCATGTAATTACACAAATTAACATATTAACTTTCACTGTTCTTCAAAACTTTCAAGAGTTTAATGAAAAACATAAAAAAATCTCCTTACGGATTCGTTACTACACCGAATTCATTTATTTCAATTCTATTTTCTTTGTCTTAACATATACAATCATATTCATGTATCAATTTAAATATAAACATATGATTTAATCATTAATTTAACCCATATGGGTTATTCACCCATATTCAATACTCTGTAATTTCATAAAACCCATTTATTAACAAAGTTATTTGGTGTGGTCAGTGTAAATCATGGATACATGATCTAACACATAATACCAACATATATGATTACATATATAAACATATCTTGGTTTAATTTTTCAAAATAATTCTTAACAGAGAGTTTTTATAAAGACGTATAAAAACTATGTAAATATTTGAAAAACCCAATTAAGGCCAGATTATATAAAATTGATCCTTTAAAACATGATTATATGTTAGAAAAACACGTTATGATTCCATACCCATATAGATAAAGCCATATCGTAACCCAATTGGGAAACCCAATTTTCACAGAAAACTCAAATACGTAAATGAAGACTTTGAAAAAAATATAACTTTTAAAAACTTAAAAAAGAAGATTACCCTTTGTTAGTATGAAGATAAATCTAATACAATACTCAGGATTCCTCAAACCTCTTTCTCTCTTCTTCTTCTTCTCTCTGAAGATTTCTAAGTTTTCTTTTATTTCTTTCTCTGACTTTGAACAAAATGAAAACAATTCCGTTTAACAGGATAATATACGTATATATAATATATCCGTTGTATAACAAACGGACTAACTCCCCTTAAGGCCTTGTTTGGCTACACCATTAATTCCTTTTTTATTTATTTTAATTAACTAGTTTAGTATATAGTTAATTGTAACACTTTAATTAATCAATCAATTTTATTTAAATCAATTAAATAAAATATAATAAATTTTACATTAAATTATATTGTCACATAATTAATATTTTTATTTATTAATTATGTTAATTCACTAATTCTTTAATTAATTATTAAATTAATTAAAGTAACATATGCTTATTTAATTAATTCAATTAATCAAATAAACTTAATTAATTAAATACTTTGAACTATTAAATCACTACACATTAATTTAATTAATGTAACACATATAATTAAATTAATCTACCACAAATTCATGAATTAATTATTTAACTCAATAATTAAATCATTAAAAATATTTATTTATTTCAATAAATATTCAAATATCTTTACAAAATTCTCGTTCGTCACATCTTCGCAATTTATTTGATGAAGAAATCCATCTTTCAATTGGAGCGGATCTGAGTGGTGCCTTTCCTGAGCCTCACAATGGAAACATCCATAGGAGTCTAGTAATAAACAATCGACGGGATTACCTCCTATTGGAGGGACCACACAACATACATTCACGTCCTCACTACATGCAAAATGATGACATTGTGCAAAGCACTAATATATTTTGTGAGGCACTAATACAAGAATGCTTAAAAATTGAAACATTAATTACTCACAAAGATCATTCACACAAGATGCACATGTAGAGTGAAAAAAATCAAAAAGTTTGAATGCGGCTTAAGCCCTCTATAGTCCCCAACAGAGTCACCACCTGTCAACGCCGGGAAAAACATGGGTGTCTATCGTGGCTGGATCGTGGGACGTCCGCCTTTCCTAATTTTGTGTTATTTGTTTTACCCTTTGATGATTCGCCATGTCTATGGATTTTTATTAAAGGGTGAGTTTTTAGGAAATTGATACCGACGTAAGTGTCGATGACTTTGAAAAAGATTAATTTTATTGTTTTATGATTGGACCGAATGAGACAGAGTCGCCAGTTGGTATAATGTAAATGGATGTACCAACTCATCCAATTTCGAAGATTTTTGCAATATGGTCCAATATGTGACTACGTAGGATTGGTCTGAAATTGAGATTCTTAGAATTCGGGGGTCTTAGAATTCGGGGGCTAGCTTAAGCGAGGGGAAAGTATTAGGCACCCTCCGACTTTCGTGAAAACACGTTTACTGTGACGCCCCCAAAATAGGTTCAATACTCAACCCATTCTGAGTCGACAAATACATGGTACAGAATCCAAATACAATCTTTTATAACATACGGTCGTGTAAAATATGACCACACAAACTATGAGCTTCAATACAAATCGTATATAATACGAAATATAAACACTCAAATTCATTCCTTATTCATTACAATTATTGTCTCACTATTTTATAGAATAGTGAGAACTTCTACAGATTTAACTCTGATCATCACACTGTTCCCCGACTAGTTCCCGCGATATTCTCATTTCCTGAAGAGACTAATGGAAGAAAAGGGTGAGCTCAACTAGCCCAGTAAAGAATATTATGACTAAGATAATGGAAAATAAATTATCGTTAGTCTTCAACAAATCAGATAAAATATTATGGACAATAAGTTTTAGATCAACAACTGCAGCGGAAATAACAATTCATTAGAAGAGTTAAGTAGAGAATGAAGTCTACTATCTTCTATGATTTAAAAGTCCATCATCAATATTTTATCCCTGTAACATCAATCAATATACATCTCAAACCAAATATTCATCTTTGCACTACGGGCTAAAGATACTCATTTGTATCACAAGTTGGTCATGTTCATCTCAACACCTGTCCATCTTTGCACTACGGGCCAAAGATATTCATCATGTATTTATTCATCTTTGCACTGCAGGCCAAAGATATTAAGTTATATCACCATTTAGGACTGAGGATGATGAAAAATATTTTAAAGAACGAATCTAGTGAGATAAAGGACAAAGATTATGGATTCGTAATTTAGTTTATCCAAGTTCAAGAATACTCCATAATAATCAATTGTGGAGAAAAATTCAAGAATGAAATTCAAAACTTGGATCCAATCAAAGATAATTTGGAAGGAAAACAAATATATTTTTTACCGTAAATAGTATCCCGTGAATAGTAACTCGTGAATAGTAACTCGACATGAAAAGATAAAAAAATTCACAAGAAAGTTCAGACGAATATTCTAATGAAATGATATTAGATGAAGCGCAAAACTCAAGAAATTTCTTATCATTTCAGGAATTATAGAAGCAATACTTATCGTAGTAAGTTTAGAGTTAGGAATCTGAAACGAAACAATATACGAAACTGCAATTGAATTTTTACCCGTCAGGCGGTAGTCCGCTCAGACAGATTATTTCTATAATTTAATAACAACTGAATAGGAAGGGTTATTCACCAGGCATGTGGTAGTCCGCGTAGACAGGTTATTCCCACATAATAATACGAATGGAATAACAACCCTTACGAGTATTGAAAGAAAATAACTCTCTTCATGAATACGAAAGAAATAATACCCCTTACCTTAAAAATTTGGAAACTGCACTAGTGTAATAGTATAATACTCTTCTTCTTTCTCTCTTATTCTCTCTATACTTTCTCTCTCTATAGCTTTAGTGAATTGGTGAGAAATAATGAAGAAATGAGCTTCTATTTATAAGCTTGGCAGAGTAAGGGTAAAATAGTCTTTTTGCCATAATTTATGACATCATCGCTTACATCATCGATCCTATGACATCATTGCTTACCTCATCATTCCGATGACATCATTGCTTACCTCATCGTTTCGATGACATCATTGCTTACATCATAAGAATTCAAATTCAATTTGTTCTCTTCTACCTCATTTTACTTTTATATCATGAATTTACTATAATAATGTTACCATTCAATATATAAAAATCATACTATTATATAATCACATCATACTACTATAATGTAATATTATAATAATATATTTGAATGAATTATTTTATCAAAAAAGATAAAATACCAACTTTCAACAAATGTCATATTTTAAAAAGTCCCCCGTTTAAATCCACATTGAATAAATATTTCCTTATCATATATATCAAAAATTAATTATTCACAAATAATATTACAGAACTACAATATTGACAACCAGGTCATTCCCAAGAAAGAGGGAGCCTTCCGATAAGGATTTCTCCTTACTGACACGCAATTAATCAACCCCTTTCCTAGACAGAACTTCCTTAGACATTGCCAATAATGCTATCTAATAATATTATTCAAATAATATGAATTATTAATTTGATAATTTGAAATAATGTGCAATGACAATTATTGAATCACTAATATAAAATAGCAAAGTAGTACTTATTGATATAAAATATCAATGTAGCAAATATTGAACCAATAAAATATTATGCAATTATTGAATCAATAATATAAAATATTGAACAGTAATTACTGTAACAATAATTGAGTAAGTGCCTTCATACGTAAGAATCAATAATTCAAAATATTGTGCCATACCGTGTGCTACTGTGCAACACCGCGTATTACTGTATTTTAACCACCGGGTATTTCAACAGTACTAACGGTAACAACTACGCTGTTATTTTATAAAAAGATTATTTTTGTCGCTTTCTATATCCGACAGTTATTCCGTTATGGGGCCCACAAATGGATGCGCCGTCGTACGAATATTCCTCGACAACAAGAATATTCTACGACCAAACGAATATTCCCCGACAACAATGAATATTTTATAACCACTTGTTTATTTTAAAATATTTGCACATTTCACCCATAACATATCACATTTATCAAATCAACACCTTACTATTTCAAAATAATATATAAAGAAATTTAAATATTTATTTATAAAATTTGGGGTCTTATAACCTCCCCTCCTTATGAAATTTCGTCCTCAAAATTGACGTACGTACCTGATATGTCGGAGAGGTGAGGATACCTCGCTTTCATTTCTGATTCTAACTCCCAGGTCATTTCCTCAATTTCATGGTTTCTCCATAAAACTTTGACTTGAGGAATAACCTTTGAGCATAGGACATGTTCCTTCTTATCCAAAATCTTAACGGGTACTTCCTCGTACGTTAAATCTTCAGCTATCTCGTCTAATTCTAACTCAATAATGTGGTTTGGGTCTTTCACATATTTAAGCATGGATATGTGAAAAACGTTATGAACAAGAGACATGCTTGGAGGTAAAGCGAGTCTATAGGCCACATTTCCTACTAGGTCAAGAATCTCAAATGGAACAATAAATCGTGGATTGAGCTTTCCTTTCTTTTCAAATCTCGTAACTCCTTTCCACAGAGCAACACGTAACAATACATGATCCCCAACATTAAATTCCACGTCCTTTCGATGAAGATCTGTATAACTCTTTTATCGATCCTGTGCCGTTTGTATACGTTGTCGGCTCATTTGAATCTTTTTCGTAGTCATACGTACTAACTCTGGTCCCAACAATATTGCTTCACCCACCTCATCCCAGCATACTGGACAACGACATTTTCGTCCATACAACGCCTCGAATGGAGCCATGCCTATACTTGCCTTATAACTGTTATTGTAGGAGAATTCCTTATCCCAACTCCCTTTGAAGTCTAGAACACAGAGTCTTAATAGATCTTCAAGAGTTTGGATAGTCCTTTTCGATTGCCCATCCGTTTGAGGATGATAAGCCGAACTGAATCGTAAATCCGTGCCCATAGCTTTCTGCAAACTGACCCAAAATCGGGAAGTAAATCTGGGGTCACGATCTGAAACTATGGATACTGGCATGCCATGCAATCTCACAATCTCATTTATATACATACGAACAAGACGTTCAAGGAAATAAGTCTCTCGTATAGGCAAGAAATTAGCAGACTTGGTTAATCTATCGACAATAACCCAAATCGCATCTATGCCTTGAGAAACCTTGGGAAGACCCGCAACAAAATCCATGGAAATGTGTTCCCACTTGCATTTTGGAATCTCAAGTGGTTGCAATAGACCCTTTGGCACTTGATGCTCCGCCTTGACACGTTGACACATTAAACACCTCGAGATAAACTCCGCTATCTCTCTCTTCATATTGCTCCACCAAAATGTATGACGAAGATCACGATACATTTTGGTACTCCCATGATGGATTGCAAACGGTGTGTTGTGTGCCTCCATCATAATTCTATACTTTAAATCAGAATCGTCAGGAACACAAAGTCTAGAGTTGACTCGAAGTATTCCTTCTTCATCGATTCTTGCTTCTGGAATAGCACCTACTTGCACTTTCTTCTTCATCTTTATCAGCTCCGGGTATGTAGCTTGAGTAGCTTTAACTTTATCAATTAAAGCTGGTTCTACTCGTATACTTGACATCATCACGTGGGTCCCCGGAGTCTTGAACTCTATCTCCATCCTTTGTAAATCACACAAAATAGGCCTTGAAAGCATCGCATTCATTCCCGCATATGATCTTCTACTCAACGCGTCAGCTACCATGTTCGCTTTTCTAGGATGGTATTAGATGGTATGGTCGTAATCTTTCAATAGCTTAAGCCAACGTCGTTGCCGCATGTTGAGTCCCTTTTGGGTGAAGAAATATTTAAGGCTCTTATGATCCGTATAGATATCTACTTTCTCCCCATACAGGTAGTGTCTCCAGATCTTCAACGCGAAAACGACAGCTGCCAACTCTAGATCATGAGTAGGATAATTCCTCTCATATTCTTTGAGTTATCGCGAGCCATAGGCTATGACTTTCCCATGTTGCATGAGAACACATCCTAACCCTTTACCCGAAACATCGCTATAAATGATAAATCCATCCGAACCAGATGGTATCGTCAGAACAGGTGCTGAAATGAGTCTCCTCTTGAGCTCTTGAAAGCTCTTCTTGCATTCCTTATTCTATACAAATTTTGTATCTTTCTGAGTCAGCTGAGTTAATGGAGTAGCGATTCGAGAAAATCCTTCCACTCCGATAATAACCAGCTAAGTCTAGAAAGCTACGTACTTCGGTCACCGACTTCAGTTACTCCCAACTTTGTATTACTTCAATCTTCGCCGAGTCAATTGATACTCCACGTTTTGATACCACGTGCCCAAGGAATGCTACCTCCTCAAGCCAGAACTCGCATTTCTTTAGCTTGGCATATAACTTATTTTCACGAAGCCTTTGAAGTACTAGCTTCAAGTGGTGCTCATGATCTTCACGGCTTTTGAAATAGATGAGGATGTCATTAATAAAGACAACCACGAACTGATCCAAATATTCCTTGAATACACAGTTCATCATATCCATAAAAGTAGCAGGAGCATTAGTCAATCCAAAAGACATGACTAAGAATTCATAATGCCTGTATTGAGTTCTGAAAGCAGTCTTCGGAATATCCTCAGTTTTAATCTTCAGCTGATGATATCCAGAACGAAGATCGATCTTTAAAAAGAATTAAGCACCTTGCAACTGGTCGAACAGGTCATCAATACGAGGTAACGGATACCTATTCTTGATGGTGACATGGTTCAACTACCGATAGTCAATACAAAGTCGCATACTCCAGTCTTTCTTCTTTACAAATAAAACAGGAGCACCCCAAGGAGATGTACTAGGACGTATAAAATCGATGTCTAACAACTCCTGTAGTTGGACCTTTAACTCCTGAAGTTCAATAGGAGCCATTCGATATGGGGTTTTAGAAATGGGTTTTGTACCGGGTTCAAGGTCAATAAAGAATTCAACTTCACGTTCCGCAACTTCACGTTCCAGGGGTAGACCGGGAAGTTCTTTCAGAAATACATCAGGAAACTCATTAACAATAGAAATATCATTTAAACCTGACGTATTCTGATTTAGATCAGTGACATGGGCTAAAAAAGCTTGACATCAGTTTTTCAATAAACGAATAGCTTTATGACTTGAAATAACATTGATTGATTTTAGTGGTTTGGTTGTTTTAATAGAATTTGAATACTAGAATTTAATTAAATAAAGTGTGACAATTAAACTATATAGTAAATAAGTTCTTAAAATAAATTAAAGTGGTTTAATTTAGTTTTACTAAACAAAGCCTTATGGCTTTTAAATTCTTATTTTAATTTAGTTTTTGCGAAACAAGCCTTAGTTGTTTTGAATTTTAAAAAAAAATAACTGACATATGATTAAAGGTTTTGTCAGTTTTTATTTTACGTATTAATATGTATTATATGTATATATTGTTTATATTATATTTCTTACGTTAAGTAGAGAAGAGAGAGCTACAAAGAGAAAAGAGAGAAGGAACAAGAGAAGAGTTCTCTATGAGTTTGAGAATTTAGGAGGAAGATTAATAAGCCCCTCTTATCTTTTAGCTAATCAAAACACAAGCAATCAAAGGTATAATCTTAGTTTTAAAAGTTTTTGTTTTTGTTTTGCTTAAAAATTCTCTATAATTTATCTAGATGAAATTGTTGAGGATATGATTATATATATTAAATTATGTATATAAACTGTTTTGATGTGATTTGTATGTGAATTAAGGTTGATTAATCCATAAAAAATATGATTAATATGAAGAAATAATGTTTACATTGAGTTATAGTGAAGTATATTTGTATATGGCTTATTTGATACTAAAATTAATGTTCAATTCATGTTATAATGTGTAAATTGATTTTTGATTGTCTAAATACATGAAGAAACGAAAAGAATGCAATTTGAACAGATTAATTTGGTTAAGAAACGAATATACAATGATTGAGCTCACTATGGATGTCTAAAAATGAAATTTAAAGCAAAAACAAGGTATTTAGAGGTTTAAATTTGATGGTTTATGTTGTTTTGTTGGTTATAATCGTGCTCTACATTCTTAGTAACGTTTCAGTAAAGTCTATATAGTTTGGGTGTGAGTAATTTGTTGTTTGAGCGAAGTTTATAGCCTTGTATGGACTAGTTTATGTTCTTCGTTAGCGTTATATGTGTGCTACTATGTCGAGGCGCCGCAACGCCTGTTCTATGAAGAAACAGAGCGCTGCAGCGCTCTATCCGTACCTGTCGATATGTCAAGATGTCGCAACGCCTATTCTTTGAGTAAACATGAGCGCTGCAGCACCGAGGCCGAGCTGCAGCGCTGGTTCCAAGCCTATTTCATCGCGCCGCAACGCCTGTGTTGACTTTACCAGATAATACAGGAAACTTTGTTGTGTATATTGATGCATCGTATAAAGAACTAGGTTGTGGGCTTATACAAAACGACAAAGTTATTGCGTCTGCCCCAAGACAATTGAAGGACTATGAGAAAAGATACCCGATTCATGATTTGGAATTCTCTACGGTAGTGTTTGCTTTGAAGATATGGAGGCACTATCTCTATTGAGAGAAATGTTAGATATATACGGATCATAAGAGTCTGAAATATATTTCACACAAAAGGATCTGAATATGCATCAGAGAAGATGATTGGAACTGATTAAATATTACGACTGCGAGATTCTTTATCATCCAGGTAAAGCAAATGTGGTTGCCGACGCCTTAAGTAGAAAAGGTTGGGAGAAATTAATGTCATTAACTGCTCTGGAGGAGCTAATCTCAGCAATGACGAAACTAGAGTTAGAGGTTAGATATCCGAAGGAATCAACTGAAAGATTGTTCTAGATGGAGAGTAGTTCAACTTTGGTGGACAAGGTAAAAGAAGCTCAACTTCAAGATGAATAGTGTCAGAAAATACGAAACAAGGTTTCGAAGGTCAAGAAGTGAAGTTCAAAGTCGATACCGAAGGGCTACTGAGATTTAAAGGAAGAATCTAGGTTCCGCCAGTACTAGAGGTTAAAGATGAAATTTTGATCGAAGCTTATAACTCAGGATATTCAATTCACACTCACAAAGATGCACAAGGATCTTCAACAGCATTTCTGATTGCCGAATATGAAAAAAGATGTTGCAGAGTGTGTCGTGAAATGCTTGACATGCCAGAAAGTTAAAGATGAGCATCAGATACCAAGCATATTATTACAACCTTTAGAAATACCGGAATGGAAGTGGGAACATATCACGCTGGATTTCGTGGTAGGTCTTCCGACTACTCATAAAAGGTACGATGCAATTTGGGTGATTGTGGATAGACTGACAAAATTAGCACACTTTTTGCCAATCAGGATTAAATTCAATCTGGATCAATTGGCAAAGTTGTATGTCAAGGAGATCGTTTTGAGGCATGGTGTTCCATTGTCAATTATGTCAAACAAAGATCTTGCGATTCACATCGAATTTATGGAAGAGACTACAAGAATGCAGGGGAACATAATTGAGAATGAGTACGGTGTACCATCCTCAAACGGACGGCCAAAGCAAACGAACAATCCAGACATTAGAAGATATGTCGAGAGCATGCATCATGGATTTCAAAGAAAATTGTGACGATCATTTACCGTTAGTTGAATTCGTATACAATAACAGTTACTATGCGAGTATTGGCATGCCGCCTTATGAAACGTTGTACGATATAAAGTGCATAACTCCACTGTGTTGGGATGAGGTTGGTGGACGTCACTATTAGGACCAGAACTGGTACAACAGATCGCCAAAATTGTTAAAGTGATTAGGACAAGACTGATAGCTGCTCAAGACAGACAAAAGAAGTATGCCTATCAACGTCGACAGAACCGGGAATTTGAAGTGGGCAACTTTATTTTTCTGAAGGTATCTCCCTAGAAAAGGATAATTTAATCTGGCAAGGAGGGAAAATTGAGTCCCAGATTTATAGGACCCTTTGAGATATTGCGAACGGTTAGTGAGGTAGCATATGAGGTTGAGTTACCTCCGAAATTAGACCATATTCATAATGTCTTTCATGTTTCGGTTGTACGATCGTATAAGCCCGACTATAAGCATGCGATAGAGTATGACCCATTACAGTATGAAAAAGATTTGTCTTACAAGAAAATTCCAATCCTGGATAGTTGACATGAAAGAACAAGTGCTCGGGAATAAAGTGATACATTCTGTTAAGATGTTATGGAGGAACCACAGTACTGAAGAAGCTACGTGGGAACTCGAAGACAAAATGATGAAAAGCCATCCTGAGTTTCTATTTAATCTATGTCTTCGATTCTGGGGACATAATCCTTGTAAGGAGGGAAGAATGAGACGAATGAATTTAAAATTCTAATAAGGCACACTTAGAAGGGGGGTTGAATAAGTATAGGAACAACTATGACCAATCCAGACATTAGAAGATATGTTGAGAGCATGCATCATGGATTTCAAAGGAAACTGTGACTGATCATTTACTGTTAGTTGAATTCGTTTATAATAACAGTTACTACGCGAGTATTGTCATACCGCCTTATGAAACGTTGTACGGTAGAAAGTGCAGAACTCCACAGTGTTGGGATGAGGTTGGTGAACGTCACTATTAGGTCCAGAACTAGTACAACAGATCGCCAAAATTGTTAAAGTGATTAGGACAAGACTGATAGCTGCTCAAGACAGACAAAATAAGTATGCCAATCAACGTCGACAGAACCGGGAATTTGATGTGGGAAACTTTGTTTTTCTGAAGGTATCTCCCTAGAAGAGGATAATTTGATTTGGCAAGAAGGGAAAATTGAGTCCCAAATTTATAGGACCCTTTGAGATATTGCGAACGGTTGGTGAGGTAGCATATGAGGTTGCAGTTACCTCCGGAATTAGACTATATTCATAATGTCTTCCATGTTTCGGCGGTACGACCGTATAAGCCCGACTATAAGAATGCGATAGAGTATGAACCATTATAGTTTGAAAAAGATTTGTCCTACGAGAAAATTCCTATCTGGATAGTTGACATGAAAGAACAAGTGCTCGGGAATAAAGTGATACCTTCTGTTAAGATGTTATGGAGGAACCATAGTACTGAAGAAGCTACATGGGAACTCGAAGACAAAATGATGAAAAGCCATCCTGAGTTTTTATTTAATCTATGTCTTCGATTCTGGGGATATAATCCTTGTAAGGAGGGAAGAATGTGACGAATGAATTTAAAATTCAGATAAGGCACACTTAGAAGGAGGGTTGAATAAGTGTAGGAACAACTATGACCAATTTTTAAACTTTAAGCAAAAACTACTTAATTCAACTTACTATATTAAAGAATGCAGCTTGCTGGATAAATATGGCATACTAGATTAAAACTTTAATCTTGTTATTTAATAAAAATAACTAGCTAAATTTATTGCTTTGTAAAAACAATTAGTGTTAACAATTTATCTTATGATAATGAAAATACTTAATTTTTATTTATCAAAATAATTAATTATCTTTTTGTGAGCAAATAAGATAAAGCAAGTAATAAGATGACCACTAAGATTTTTACGTGGTTCAGCTATTACCCTCTATAATAATAGCCTACTCCACGTCCAATACCAACTAGTATTGGAAGCTAAATTTATTTCTTTAAATTGACTCCTTTTACAAAACAGATTCTTTCAATACTTGAATTATAATAATTCTCTTGAGCACTTTTGCTCCTAGTGCACCAATGCACTCCTTAAGCACCTATGCTTCCTCGAACCTGTTTGTAAACAATTTTTAATCCACCCGGATTAAATTCCTTTAGACAACACTTAGTCTAAATCAAAAAGAATTACAATTATAGAGGTTTAATGATAAAAACAAAGAATCAATTTAACAATGCAAGGCTCAACTAATATATACAATGATCAAATAGTAAAGAGATATCACCAATTTAGAGCTCACAAAAATTAGCCAGAAATAATCTGAAAGTGATTGCCCATCAGCTTGAATAATTGCACCAAAGTAATATTATATCTTTTTCAGTATATAATCAGCGCAATATTAATTCGTGTGTGTTGTAAATAACACTGATATCTTAGTTGATTTTTATAGCCAGAAATGATTACCGTTTGCCAATAAATATGGTCCATTACAATAATCAAAAAAAATATTTATTTCCGTTGGCAACAGATATCTTCTCAAGATCAAATATAATATTCGTTAGATATATCAAATAAAATCAATACATATCAGTCCAAGTATATCTCCACAAAACAGATATATTGATTATTTGACTTCTTCGAAAACAAACCACTAAAGAGATAACCCACTACTGTTTTGGAATAAGTCACGAAATCTAAGTGTTAGTTCCATAATTATGCAAAGTAACTAACCAAAACAACTTTCTAGGATAATTATGATATGTGAATTCCGAGACTTATGCAAGTAAACCACTGAATTGATTGTAATAATTATCCTGCTGTCACAAACTTAACAACTTCCAATAAGTCTGATCTTCATCAGTTCTCCTCACGAGTGTGTGTCATGCTATCTTATAGAACCAGGGCTCTCATGTAAAATAGAGTAATAGCCACACTTAAAGTCTTTATAAATATGGCAGTATATATCAATTAATTTGTATTTCTTCTCATTTTTCAGACATGCATAAAACACATATCATGTAAGACCCCAAATATTATGAAATAGAAGTATTCAATTTTCTTATAATTATTATTCTATTCAGTAAATGGTTAAATTGATAAAAGGTTAAAGTTAAGGGTGATATGTGTAAATTTTATAAAGTAAGCAAGTTGGCAAAAAATATTCATTGTGTCAGGGAATATTCGTTTGGTCGAGGAATATTCTTTTTGTCGGAGAATATTCGTACGACGGCGCAGTCATTGGTGGACCCCACAACGAAATGAATGTCGGATATAGAAAGTGACAGAAGTAAATTTTAAAAAAAATAACGGTAAAACAGTTACCGTTAAACTGTAAAAATACCCGGTGATAAAAATACAATCATATGCATTGTTGCACAGTAGCAGCACATGGTATTGCACAGTATTTTGAATTATTGATTCTTACGTAAGAAGTCACTTATTCAATAATTGTTACAGTAATTATTGTTCAATATTTTATATTATTGATTCAATAATTGCTACATTGATAATTGCATAATATTTTATATTATTGATTCAATACTTGCTACATTGATATTTTATATTATTGATTCAATAATTGTCACAATAACCGATGCATAGTATTTCACATTATCAAATCAATAATTCATATTATTTGAATAATATTATTAGACAGCATTATTGGCAATGTCTAGGAAGTTCTGTCTAGGAAAGGGGTTAGTTAATCTAATTGCGCGCCAGTAAGGAGAGATCCTTATCGGAAGGCCCCCTCTTTCTTAGGAACGGCCTAGTTGTATTTATTGTGGTTCTGTAATATTATTTCTGAATAATTAATTATTGATAAAAATGATAAGAAAATATTTATTCAATGTGGATATAAATAGAGGAATTTTTAGCCAAAGTGACAATTATTGAGAATAGATATTTTATCTTTTCTAATAAAATAATTCATTCTAATATATTATTATAATATTATATTATAAGTGTATAATGTGATAATAAAATAGTAATGATATTTTTTTACAACAAATTCACGATATATGAATAAAATGAGAAGAAAGAGAGCAAATTGGGTCCGAATTGATTTTGTTACAATAAATGCTAAAAACATATTTTGTGAGTTGGTGGGCACCACTTATTGTTGAAAAATGCTGATTGTTGATTTTTCAAAGTTGGTATACGGAGTTCTTTGTCAGTATATATTTTGTCATAGTGGGGGTGTGGAAAAATCATTCGTATGTAAATTTGGGTCATTTTTCGTTCGAAATTTGGAAAAACTTTCTTCTACAAAGTTGTAGAGAATTAAATTTTATATGAAATGGACATAAGGTTCGTATTTTTCTGATAAATGGGCTATTTATAATAAATTATTAAAGTTTCTGAATATTGTTTAAATTTAAAACATGTGTGGGCCCCACTTGTCCTTTTGGGTTGTAAAATGCTAATTTTTGGTGGAGGCTTTAATTAGTCTTAGGTGGTGTGCTGCAAATTTCAAAAGTGAGGTGCTAAGATATTGCTCCGTAGGTGAAATTATCAGAATTGGTGTTCTTACACTTTCCTATAAATAGGGTGTTTAGTTAGAAATAAAAATCACACCAGAATCAGAACATTTTCTCTCTATAATATTGAGCGTATTTCTTGTGAGTATAAGGATAGTTTGAGTGTGGATTACGCTGCAAGATTTTTCTCAACAAAATATCTGATATTCTAGTCAGATCTAGAATTTTACTAAGGTAAGGGATGTTATTATGTTTCGTAAAGGAGGTTATTTTTTGTGAATGATATTATTTTCGTAAATGATATTATTTTCGTAGAAGATATTTTGATAAAAGATATTTTGGTAAATGATGTGATTTTATACTCGTAAGGGGTATTATTGTTTTCGTATTTGTAAGGGATACTATTTTTCTTGTAAATGATATTATTTTTCTCGTAAAGAATGTTGTTTTCGTTCAATATTCGTAAGGAATACTATTTTCTTTCATACTCTATAGTATGTAAGTAATAATATTTCATTTCAGATTCCTAAATTTAAACTTACTATGGTAAGTATTGCTTATATAATTCCTAAAATGATTAGAAATTCTTTGAGTTTTGCGCTTCATCAAAGATCATTTCACCGAAATATTGGTCTGAACTTTATTATGAAAATTTCACCTTTTTATGTCGGAGTTACTATTTACGTGTTACTATTTATGAGTTACTATTCACGAGTTACTGTTCACAAGTTACTATTCATGGATTACTATTCATGAGTTGCTATTCGCGAGTTACTATTCACGAGTTAGTATTCACGGTAAAAAAAATATAATATATATTTTTTTCTGTCCAAATTATCTTTGATATATGAATCTTACTCTTGAAATTAGATCCATGTTTTGATTATATTGTTCTTATTGTCATATATAATATTTTTATAATCATGGTGATGGAAGTTCTTTTTGACTTGAGTGTAAAGATGGGTAGATTATTGGTATGACCATGACTATGGGTTCTCTTTAGCCAGTAGTGCAAAGTTGAATTGTTGACTGATATGATCATGACCATTGAGTTTACAATTGAATATCTTTAGCTTAAGTGCAAAGGCGAATTGATCAACATGGTTATAAATGTTGTTTCTATAAATTCTGAAATGATTAGATATTTTTTTGGGATTTGAATATCTTTGGTCTGTAGTGTAAAGATGAGCTGTTGATTTATGAATATCTTTGGCCTGTAGTGCAAAGATGAACTATTGATGAATATCTTTGGCCTATAGTGCAAAGATGTGCGGTTGATTTATGAATATCTTTGGCCTGTAGTGCAAATACGAACTATTGATAAATATCTTTGGTCTATAGTGCAAAGATGAATGATTAATTATTGAATATCTTTGGCTTGTTGTGCAAAGATGAATTGATTAGCATGATTATGAATAGGAACTATAATTTGGTATAACCATGATCTTTGGTATTTCAGGTAAAGACAGGTGATGAAAGTTATCTTCGTCTTGGGTGCGAAGAGGAATTTAGCAACACGATTATGATTATGAACTATTCACATGATTGTGGACAGGAACTGTTGATTGATGTTACATGGATAAAACATTGTTGGTGGACTTTTAACATGGAAAAGATAATAGACATTATGCTCTATTTGACTCTTCTAATGGATTGTTCGTTCCGCTGCAACTATGGTTGAAAAGTTTTATCATCTACCAAACGTTCTAAATCTCTAATTTATTATTGACGAATATTATTGATAATTTGATTATCCTTAGTCATGATATTTTTTACTGAGCTATTTGTGCTCACCCTTTTGCTTTACAATTCCTTTCAGGTAATAAGGGTGTAGCTGGGTCGAGCGGGGATAACAATGGACTAGAGTGATGGTCGGTGACCGTTGAAGTTTCTTAATACATTATAAAATAGCATGACAATATATAATTGTATTGAGAACTTTAAATGTGTGTCGTATTTTATACATCATTTAACAGTTGATTTTGGTGACCCGACTTAGGTGAGGTGAACCCGACTTTGTATGGGTGTGTTGCCACTATCATACAGGATGTCTAACCACATACAACTTTATGTTATTATAAGACATGGTTGTGCGCATCCACTTGCTGATTATATCTATGAGCACTACCTATATAATCTTAGAGTATGGTTGGAATATAATCTTCAGTTTAAAACAATTGAGATAATTATATGGCAAGAGAATATCCACCATTGGAATGAATAGGATAGTAATCTTCTCGTTCTTCTTTGGAGTCTATTGGGTCAACCAAGGTTAATTCTCAAGTCCTATGATATCTATTATAACTTAGAAGCATGGCCTCCCATGTACGAAGGTTTTCCTGAGTATTTTCCAAGGATTTTAATTCCTAAAACAGTTATTGACTGTACTTTTATGTAACGTATCATTGATAAGGAGTGTGAGTATTGTTATTCACTAGTTTATGTGTGGTCGTATTGTGTACGACAATTGGATATAAAAGATTTGTATTTGGATTATGTACCATGTATTTCTTGGCGACCCAAAATGGGTTAAGTTGATTGAACCTATTTTGGGGGCATCACAAATGGTATCAGAGCTTAGGGATATGGTCGCTGGCGGAGATCTGAGATTAGAACTAAGAGGGGAGAGACGAGTAATATACTTCGCTAGTGTGTGACTTACCTAAGCTGAATTTTCTTACTTAATAAATTGACAAATTGTGATATGTCAATTAATCTTTATTTTGAAGCTGTATTCTAGAATGAGCAATGGAGAAATCATAATACAGAAGAAATGACCAGGAAGATAGAATCTGGAATGAAAGCAAGGTATACTCACCTCTTCGAATTACCAGGTACATAAATTTTAGGGAAGAAATTTCATAAGGAGGGGAGATTGTAAGACCTCGAATTTTATGAAATAGAAGTATTCAATTTTCTTATAATTATTATTCTATTCAGTAAATGGTTAAATTGATAAAAGGTTAAAGTTAAGGGTGATATGTGCAAATTTTACAAAGTAAGCAAGTTGGCATAAAATATTCGTTGTGTCGAGGAATATTCGTTTGGTCGAGGAATATTCTTTTTGTCGGAGAATATTCGTATGACGGTGCAATCATTGGTGGACTCCACAATGAAATGAATGTCAGATATAGAAAGTGACAGAAGTAAATTTTTATAAAAATAACGGTAAAACTGTTACCGTTAAACTGTTGAAATATCTGGTGATAAAAATACAATAATATGCTTTGTTGCACAGTAGCACACGGTATTGCACAGTATTTCGAATTATTGATTCTTACGTAAGAAGTCACTTATTCAATAATTGTTACAGTAATTACTGTTTAATATTTTATATTATTGATTCAATAATTTCTACATTGATAATTGCATAATATTTTATATTATTGATTCAATAATTGCTACATTGATATTTTATATTATTGATTCAATAATTGTCACAATAACTGCTGCACAGTATTTCACATTATCAAATCAATAATTCATATTATTTGAATAATATTATTATACAGCATTTATTGGCAATGTCTAGTAAATCCTGTCTAATAAAGGGGTTAGCTAATCTAATTGCGCGCTAGTAAGGAAAAATCCTTATCGGAAGGCCCCATCATTCTTGGGAACGACCTGGTTGTATTTATTGTGGTTCTGTAATATTATTTTTGAATAATTAATTATTGATAAAAATGATAAGAAAATATTTATTCAATGTGGATATAAATGGAAGAATTTTTAGCAAAAGTGACAATATTGAGAATAGATATTTTATCTGTTCTGATAAAATAATTCATTCAAATATATTATTATAATATTATATTATAATGTATAATGTGATAATAAAATAATATAACAGTAATGATCTTTTTTTACAAAAAATTCACGATATATGAATAAAATGAGGAGAACGAGAGCAAATTGGGTACGAATTGATTTTATTACAATAAATGCTAAAAAAATATTTTGTGAGTTGGTGGCCCCACTTGTTGAAAAATGCTGATTATTGATTTTTCAAAGTTGGTATACGGAATTCTTTATCAGTATATATTTTGTCAGAGTGGGGGTATGGAAAAATCATCCGTATGTAAATTTGGGTCATTTTTCGTTCGGAATTTGGAAAAAATTTCTTCTACAAAGTTGTAAAAAATTAAATTTTATATGGAATGGACATAATGTTCGTATTTTTCTGATAAATGGGCTATTTATTATAAGTTATTGAAGTTTCTAAATATTATTTAAATTTAAAATATGTGTGCGCCCCACTTGTCCTTTTGGGTTATAAAATGCTGATTTTTGGTGGAGGCTTTAATTAGTCTTTGGTGGTGTGCTGCAAATTTCAAAAGTGAGATGCTAAGAAATTGCTCCGTAGGTGAAATTGTCAGAATTAGTGTTCTGACACTTTCCTATAAATAGGGTGTTTAGTTAGAAATGAAAATCACACCAGAATCAGAAAATTTTCTTTCTATAATATTGAGAGTATTTCTTGTGAGTATAAGGATAGTTTGAGTGTGAATTACGTTGCAAGATTTTTTTCAACAAAATATCCGATATTCCAGTCAGAACTAGTATTTTACAAAGGTAAGAGATGTTATTATGTTTCGTAAAGGAGGTTATTTTTCGTGAATGATATTATTTTCGTAAATGATATTATTTTCGTAAAAGATATTTTGATAAAAGATATTTTGGTAAAGGACGTGATTTTATACTCGTAAGGGGTATTATTGCTTTCGTATTCGTAAGGGATACTATTTTTCTTGTAAATGATATTATTTTTCTCGTAAAGAATGTTATTTTCGTTCAATATTCGTAAGGAATATTATTTTCTTCCATACTCTATAGTATGTAAGAAATAATATTTCATTTCAGATTCCTAAATTTAAACTTACTGTGGTAAGTATTGCTTCTATAATTCCTGAAATAACTAGAAATTCCTTGAGTTTTGCGCTTCATCAAATATCATTTCACCAAAATATTAGTCTGAACTTTATTATGAAAATTTTACTTTTTCATGTCGAAGTTACTATTTATGAGTTACTATTTATGAGTTACTATTCACGAGTTACTATTCATGAGTTACTATTCATGGGTTACTATTCATGGGTTACTATTTATGAGTTGCTATTCACGAGTTACTATTCACGAGTTAGTATTCATGGGGTACTATTCACGATAAAAAATATATAATATATTTTTTTTCTGTCCAAATTATCTTTGATTTATAAATCTTACTCTTGAAATTAGATCCATATTTTGATTATATTGTTCTTATTGTCATAAATAACATTTTTATTGTGACGCCCCCAAATTCGTATAACATCGATTACAGGACATGGTGCTCACGGTACAACATACATCATCATCTAACTACATAAACTCCGAAAATAATCATAATAACAACAATAATAATAATAGTAATAATAGCTATTACATACTTATTCAAATAAAATCTCAAGTCTTTACAACCTTAAATAAACTGAAACTTAAACTTAGCGTTTATCGCTACATAACATCATATGCGGAAATATAAACTTATTACATAAACAACTCTCAACATTTCATCTTAGACTTCCCCTTGTCTTTGCCCGAGCCCTCAGCTTTCTCATCCTTAACTAAAGGTTTAAGCAAGAATGAGCACAAATTACCCAGCAAGTATATAAAGAAGTTTGAAATCATACATCAGGAGTAACAACATCTGAATGGCTATAACAGTTGAAAGAATTATCAAGTGTTAAACAGTAATATCAAGACTAAGGGTTTAAGAATTCTCAATATCATACTAAGGGGTGTAGAATACCCTGAACAGTACTTTGTTTCATCGAAAATCATCAGACGGTTTAACAATCAAATAGATTATAAACGGTCTCTGCAAGTACTCTAGGTGATCAGCCTATCGTACCCTACATTGTGCACAAGTATAAAGTTTAAACTGCATAAGCATAAATGGGACTATATGCCCAACATCTGTTTGCCCGTTTATTCGGGTTGCTCATCTTAGTATTCATGCGTGACCGCACAAAAGCAATTTGGATTGGTAAACATTAAATAACTTCAAAAGATTTGAATTATATCATTTTTCATGAATAATAACTAGCCGAAACAAAAGGCCAGAAAGCATACTTAGAAACAGTTCGATAATGGCATGAAACTTATAAGCATAGCATTTAGAAGAATAACTGAGTAATCATCGATAAGCTTGCAAGATAATTGAAGTTGTATAACTACACAACAAAAAAACTTGCACGAATAAATAGCTAGCACAAGTCCAAAAACCCTTACTGCGATAAAAATGAGTAAGGATTGAATAAATGCCCAATAGAAATTAGGGTTAGGAAACTTGTATAATCAAATCCGAGTAAGGAAACTTGCCTGATATCTCTGCTATTGTTAAAGCTAGCAATTAACCTTCACGCAACCTAATCATATGTGTCACGTTTAAGCAATTAGGTTCTCGAACTCAAACTTGAGAGAAAACGATTCCTATTATTTAAACTAAGTTATCAAGTAACACGCATTCACTTAGCATGCAATTCAATTACATCAACATATTGCATCTTATAGGTCCAGGGGTTAAATATAAGAATCTAGAAAAATAAAGTTTCTGAAATTTTTTCCTGCCCCACCCGACCCGACCCAGATCAGACCAACCCGGACCGACCCAGACCGGCGCAGCTGCGCAGGCACAAGCCTGATGAGTGGTGTAGCTGCGCTGCTCTTGGTGCCCAGAAAATTTTTGGCATCTTGAGCAGCCCACTTTGCAATTTAATTTCTATTAAACCATGCATGATATAACCATGAAACTTGGACACAACATACTTTATATAGCATAGTATTTTATAAAAATAACACATACTAGAAAACAACATGTTAAAACCATCAACCGGCTACCTAGAAAAGCGTGCCAGAACTGGTTTTCATACTTAGAAAAATTCTGGAAAACCTAGAATCTTTAGATTTTCCCCTATGAACATGCTTGCTACCGAATTTCATATCTTGGTCATTTTAACTCTGTTTCTTATGAAATTTGTTCAGGTTATACATCATACTACATAGTATTTTACAAAATTATTACATACACTAATCGGGTTACAGAAACCATGATTCCAAGGCACCGAAAAACCCAAAAATCACAGCTTTCACTTTTGAACCAACTTTGACAAAATCATGATTTTGATTCTAGCATACAAGGACTCGATTCCTATAGTCCAGATTACATCTACTAACATATATGCACATGTTACAATAATCAAATTCACTAACTTTCCATGTTTTGACGAGTTTAGCATGTTAGTGGCCTTTTATCAAACGTATAGCATGCATATTTGATTTCTATAATTTTTTATGCACTTGCAACATGATTAAACCCATAACTTTCATTCTCATCACCTATATATCAGTAACAAGCAATAGCATGGCATCCCAAGGTACAAACAACTCATTTCCCATGTTTATACATGTAATTTCTTACTATTCTTCTCAAAAATATAAAAGTAGGTTCATGCTTACCTCTTGGACGAATTTCCCCTTGTGTTAATCTGATTGAACCTCACCCCTTGCTTGCTAACTCCACTGTAACTCCAGAAATCTTCAAACCTCTCAAACTTTCATTCTCTCAATATTTTCTCCTCTCACGGTTGGAATTTTCACAAAAGGAGGAGGAGACTTGGGTTGGGAATTTATATATAACATGTTATATGTTACTTTCTCCAGCCTTTCCATCTTCAAATCATCAGTTACATACATAATGCTCATAATACAATAGTTAGTATGGGGGGGGGGGAGTTAGAAAAATGAAAAGTTTGGTTATAAGGTGATATAACCCCCTCCTTGCTATATTGTTATATACGTATACTCCATCCCTCCTTGTCCCAATTTAGATGTCACGTGGGCCCCCAGCTGCTGATCCTCATTAAAATAAAATATTATTTTAATCATTTAAATCAATTAATAAGCTAATTGACCATTTTGCCCTCCGTAGCCAAATGTTGCGATACTTATATCGATTCCTACTAAAGTCGACGTTCCGGACTTCATGGGACTATTCATTTCATCAAATTCATCTTCGATATTCGTGGTTAACTTTTTCCCCAAAAAAGTCAACCAGTTGACTTTGACCAAAAAGTCAACCGTGACACATTTTCGTGTTTACAGTCTATCTTGACTAATTTCGACGTTCCGGACTCAAATACGCAGTCCGCGTCTCTAAATTCTGCTTCGAACTCCAACTCGGGTTGTAATGCCATCTCACAAAATTAATAGAATTAATTATCTATTTAACCAATTCAAATAGTTAAATTAAACTAAACCAACTATTTAAATACTTCACATCACATATCTTAAAATAACACACATATGTATAACATAGGAACATCTAATAAAAGAAATCACACAAAAGTTTCACATAAATTCATTAATTAATAATTATTAAATTAAATACAAAATCTCGGATATTACATTTATAATCATGGTGATGGAAGTTCTCTTTGACTTGAGTGTAAATATGGGTAGATTATTGGTATGACCATGACTATGAGTTCTCTTTGGCCAGTAGTGCGAAGATGAATTGTTGACTGGTATGATCATGACCATTGAGTTTACAATTGAATATCTTTAGCTTAAGTGCAAAGGTGAATTGATCAACATGGTTATAAATGTTGTTTCTATAAATTCTGAAATGATTAGATATTTCTTTGGGATTTGAATATCTTTGGCCTGTAGTGCAAAGATGAGCTGTTGATTTATGAATATCTTTGGCCTGTAGTGCAAAGATGAACTATTAATGAATATCTTTGGCCTGTAGTGCAAAGATGAACTATTGATGAATATCTTTGGCCTGTAGTGCAAAGATGAATGATTAATTATTGAATATCTTTGGCCCGTAGTGCAAAGATGAATTGATTAGCATGATTATGAACAGGAACTGTGATTTGGTATAATCATGATCTTTGGTGTTTCAAGTATAGACAGGTGATGAAAATTATCTTTGTCCTGGGTGCGAAGAGGAATTTAGCAACACGATTATGATTATGAATTATTCATATGATTGTGGATAGGAACTATTGATTGATGTTACATGGATAAAACATTATTGGTGGACTTTTAACATGTAGAAGATAATAGACATTACTCTTCTAATGGATTGTTAGTTCCGCTGCAACTATAGTTGAAAAGTTTTATCATCTACCATACGTTCTAAATCTTTAATTTATTATTGACGAATACTATTGATAATTTGATTATCTTCAGTCATGATATTTTTTACTGTGCTATTTGTGCTCACCTTTTTGCTTCATAATTCCTTTCAAGTAATAAGAGTGTAGCTGAGTCGAGCGGGGATAACAAGGGACTAGAGTGATGGTCGGTGACCGTTGAAGTTTCTCAATACATTATAAAATAACATGACAATATATAATTGTATTGAGAACTTTAAATGTGTGTGTCATATTTTATACATCATTTAACAGTTGATTTTGGTGACCCGACTTAGGTGAGGTGAACCCGACTTTGGATGGGTGGGTTTCCACTATCATACAAGATGTCTAACCACATACAACTTCATGTTATTATAAGGCATGGATGTGCGCATCCACTTAATGATTATATCTATGAGCACTACCTATAAAATCTTGGAGTATGGTTGGAATATAATCCTCAGTTTGAGAAAATTGAGATAATTATATGGCAAGAGAATACCCACCATTGGAATGAACAGGATAGTAATCTTCTCGTTCTTCTTTGGGGTATATTGGGTCAACCAAGTTAATTCTCAAGTCCTATGATATCTATTATAACTTAGAAGAATGACCTCCAATGTACAAAGGTTTTTATGAGCATTTTCCAAAGATTTTAATTTCTAAAACAATTATTGACTGTACTTTTATATAACGTATCATTGATAAGGAGTGTGAGTATTGTTATTCACAGTTTATGTGTGGTCGTATTGTGTACGATAATTGGATATAACAGATTTATATTTGGATTTTGTACCATATATTTCTTGGAGATCCAGAATGGGTTGGGTGGATTGAACCTATTTTGGGGGCCTAAAATATCATATTATATGCACATAAAATGTCCTAGAGCCTTGAATTGAAAAATTAAATATTTGCAATGACCTTACATAAAATCTTAGGATACAAAATCTTCAAAGTATTTGATCATCAATGATCTTTTTATCAATTTTCTGAAATTTCACAATAAATAATCTAGTACAAAAAATCAAATCATCATCAAAACTTTAAGGTTAGAATATGAACAAGTTAACAGAATTAATTGAGTTGTGATTCTGGGAACAGAATTCTTGTAAAGAGGGAAGGATGTAACAATCGAGAATTTTATTATGTAATTCAAAATATTTATTGAATCAAATAATTATTTTAATTTATGTGCTTATTGGTTAAATAAGTAATTGATTGATTGATTTATTTATTAAATTAAATAAATAATTGTAACGACCCCAAAATTCATACAATACAACTCTCGACATCGGTCGTTAACAATGCATCCTTATTCAGACTTTACATCATTAATCAATGATACAATCACTAAAAATACGGAATATTTAAAATTTTTATATTATTCCTTCATTATTTCTCTGAATCTCAATTTTTATCATTACATAACTTTGATTCAAATTTATTTCATTAATCGCTTCGTCAGAGTTATTATAAACTAAAACTTACAACCAGGTTCAATAACCTTTATACATCGTATAAAATTTAAACTTTACAACTCCACATCGGTTAACCATCATACATTCTCAAATACATTATCTGAAACCTTAAACAGGTTCCAAAATAATAACAATTCAGCCAAAGTATATAAATCTTCATGAATTACGTTTGATTCATTTCTTTCAAGTAGCACATAGCGTTACCTTGAATCTTTAACCTGCAAAGGTGATTATTTACAAGAATGAGCTCGACAGCTCAGCAAGATCCAACAGCTTTCATGCATCACATAGCACATAAATACATGCTCAACATACATCTCATAATAATTAAAGTAACATGGCATACATGCTTTACTTCACATAACAAATATAAAGATTGAGTTCCTTACTCAATCAACATTCTTTAATCAAGCAATGTAGTCATAAATTAACTTTAATATTTCAGGCTTACAACATATATAAAACATATCATGCTCTTTGCAAAATAATTTAAAATAGTTCATCATCAAGTTCACGTAGAAAATAGGAACTGAAAGACTTGCCTTGATCGTTGTTTACCGATAACAGTTTAACAGCTTGCAGATATCTGCACTTCACGTGCCCTACACAATTATATAATCATGCACATCAACTATTAGTCACATAGCAAAGCATATTAGTTGTAATGTAAACTTTACTCTACATCTCATAAACCTTCCCATTATTAATACATAATGTTCAATTTGATTGTGTTAACTATCGACTTATATTTCACTATATTTCTTTTTCGTAATATTCGAAATTCATTCAAGTGTTTAAGTCTTGCTAGGACTACTTATTGATTTTATACTAACCCCATTTCATATCTTATAATGTTCATTTCATTTGACTTACAACACTTTTTACATTCATTAACACTTGTCACGGCGTTTCGACGTTCATTCGTCACCCGCCCGAATTGTCTCTTTTGTGCATGCTTAGTGTGCTTATACAACTAATCTAATACATTATTTATTAATGTTAAACATTATTATATTTACTAACATTCATGTTTCATAACTTATAATAACATCTATTATCGTCGACAACACTATACTTGCGTATGTGCATGTCTGACGCCCTCCAATTGCCTCCAAATACGCATATGTCAGAAAGATGACCACTTTGACAGTAAATAACGACCTCAAATTGAAAAAGTTAAAGAACGAAAGCTGTAGGTCAACTCGTGCTCATTCCGGATCATCTTGAATCACTTTAATTCGAGTCCGTATGATTAAGTTATGGCTATTCTACCACAGCAGGTCAAAACAGTGTTTGTTTGTTTGTTTTTTTTCTGACCATGACCGGCGTAGCTGCGCCCCAAATGGCCTTGGGGGCTGTGCAACTGCGCTAAAAGCGAAGGGAAGTTCCAGGTTGGTTCTTCGCGAATTTCTGACCCTTTCCTCCTTCTAATCTTCATAAATCAAGCTACGCACATCCGATTGAGTCCGTTTTCGACTCTATGGATTCGTAATTCATAGAACTATAAATCTACATGATAATTATAACACTTCAAAAATATTAGCGATTCATTATAAGCGTTCCAATTTAGTGTTCATGCTACTTTTTTATGTTTTACACATATTTAGCGAATTCATTCACCACGGATTCGTTATTCAACCAAATCGATCCGTTTAACTTCCGTTGTTTTTGTATTTCAACGTATTAACAACATCCATCATCAATTTACAGTTTAGAGTATGAATTCAAAACCAATTTTGACTCCAAAACAGACCATGTAATATATATAAAAACCAAAACTCAAATTCTTCACTTTCAAACATGCTTTCATGAATTCGATACTTCAAAAATCATCTATAGACAACATATAACAGATTATGTAATCCCAATACACATAAAACTAATTTCTCAACAAATTAACCATAGAACTTCAATTATAGAGAACTTAGAAAACAAAACTAAGAACTCGAAACTTTAAACTAGATTGTTTACCTTTAATTAGCTAGATGATTAGAGAAGCTTGATTAATCTTCTTCCTCTTCTTTGATTCTCAGACATTTCTTCTCAATTTACAGAGAATTCTCTTAATTTCTCTATTCCTCTCTTCTGTATTCTTAACCTTAGAAAAAAAAGTTACGTATATTTACTTAGCCCTCAGTTACACAAACCAAGAGTCTCAGCAGTTAGAAAATACAAAGGGTCTCGAGGCCATGTTTGGCTAGAACCCAAAATTTCTTTTTAATTTATTTTAATATTCTACTATTATATGATACATTTGTCACACATAACCAAACCAATCTTATAATTTCATATTAAGTTACATTGGGTTTATTAATCACTTAATTTATCAAATCATTCCTTATCAACATAATAAATTTATTTAATAAATCATTCATCCTCTAATTTAATTATTTAATTAAATTAGAGCATTGTCATTCCATTAGCGTAATAAAATACGCACCGATTATAAAATTGTTTATCATCAATTTACTTAATCTCATCATACATTAATAAATTATCCTATAATAATTTTCATCAAATATTTACTTTATTTAATAAATATCTTAACTAAAATATTTATTTTACTCGATAATTATCTTAACTATTTACGAAATTCTCAATCAAATTATATTAAAATATTACATTTATATGTAACACATTACCTTCTCATTTTATTAAAACAAATATATTTACATTAATTCACTATTTTAATTAAATGAATTACTCTCAGTATTTATGAAATTTAATTCATAACAATTATAGTGTCAACAACGCATAATAATCAAATTATATTATTCAATAATATAACTTCCAATTTAATTAACTTAATTCCCTTTTCAAACAATTTCGTTTCCCTTCTTTAATAGTTAAAATAAATTAACTACTAAACCTCATTCTTCCAACCTATGAATATATATATATATATATATAGCTGATTGGCACTTCTGTCCCTCCAAGTTGTCATCCACTTTCAAAGTCGTACCTAAAGTACCATTTTTATCAGTTAGGTCCTTAAAGTGGCATTTTTTTTTGCGTTTCTATTCCCTAAACCTATTTTAACCTAAACTCGACCCATTTTGATCAAGTTTAACCCAACCCGACCCATTTAGAACCCAACCCAAATTTTGAGAATTTTAAAATATAATAGTATTTTTACAATAAGTTTAAAATAATAATTATATTTAACATTTTTAAAAAATAATATTTAATTATTTAAAATAAATTATTATTATTAAAATAATAATTATTTTAATATTTTAAAATAAAATAATTATTTGAAAAATAGTTATTTTTAATATTTAAAAATAAAATATTAGTTTTTTTTAAAAAATAAAATAATTATATTTAATATTCTAAAATAAATATTTTTTATGTTTAATATTTTAAAAGTAAAAAATAATTTTGTAAATATTATTTTTAAAAATAATATTTACTTTAAAAATATTAAAAATAATATTTATTTTACAATATTAAAAATAATAATTATTTTAGAATATTAAATATAATATTTATTTTAGAATATTAAAAATAATATTATTTTAGAATATTAAAAATAATAATTATTTTATTTTTATAATTTTTTTTTGAATAATTATTATATTTATATTTATATTTAGTTTATTTTTTTAATATTTACTTTTAGTATTATAAAATAATTATTATTTTTAATATTCTCAAATAAATATATTTAATAATTACTGTTTTTAAAGGAAAAATAATATTTAATATTCTGAAACACTTATTAAAAAAATTTAAAAAATTATTATTTCATAATAATAATTATTAAGATTATTTTAATTTTTAAAATAATAATTATTAAGCTTATTTTAGTTTTTAAAATAATAATTATTAAGATTATTTTAATTTTTAAAATAATAATTATTAAGATTATTTTAATTATTTTAATAATTATTTCAGAATATTAAATATTTTTTTCCTTCAAAAACAATAATTGATAAAAATATTTATTTTACAATATTAAAAGTAACTATTAAAAAATTAAAATTAAAATAAATATAAATATAAATATAATAATTATACAAAATTTTGGTTATTAAAAAGATAAAATAATTATTATTTTTAATATTTAAAAATAAAATATTGGTTTTTTTATAAAAAATTAATAATTATATTTAATATTCTAAAATAAATATTTTTTAAATATTTTTTATTTTTAATATTTTAAAAGTAAATATTATTTTAAAAAATAATATTTACAAAAATAATTTTTACTTTTAAAATATTAAAAATAAAAATTATTTAAAAAATATTTATTTTAGAATATTAAATATAATTATTTATTTTTTATAAAAAAACAAATATTTTATTTTTAAATATTAAAAATAATTATTTTATTTTAAAATATTAAAATAATTATTATTCTAATAATAATAATTTATTTTAAATAATTAAATATTATTTTTTAAAAATGTTAAATATTATTATTATTTTAAAAATACTATTATATTTTAAAAAAATTAAAATTTGGGTTGGGTTCTAACTGGGTCGGGTTGGGTTAAACTTGGTCAAAATGGGTCGGGTTTAGTTTAAAATGGGTTGAAGGAATAGAAACGTCAAAAAAATGCCACTTTAAGGACCTAACTGACGAAAATGGTACATTAGTGACGACTTTGAAAGTGAGTGGCAACTTGGAGGGACAGAAGTGTCAATCAGCCATATATATATATCTTCTATATTCACACCACATCATATACTTCACCACATATAACACATATATACACATATCCAAACTCAAAATATCTCGTAATAAGAATTTTATTTATTAAATTCTTATTTTAATAATTTTTGAAAATTCGGGTTGTCACATCCTTCCCTCCTTATAAGGATTCCGTCCTCGGAATCACCGAAACCCTAACTTACTCAAGTTTTCATCAAATCTCTTTAAAACATTTATCGTTGAATAACTTCAACATATTACCTTAATATAGGTTTTATATTTCCTACTACATTCATTTCTTCAACAAATTCTAGGTTTTATTTCATAACCTTCAATTAAACACAATTATGTTTCAAATATTATATATTCTCTAACTCGTTCATTTCCTTTCTAAGGATCATTACCATATACTTTACTCGTCGAAGACATATACTTCATAATTCACTATCTTATAAGTATTCGGGTTATCACATTCACCCATTCTTCTAAGAATTTCGTCCTCAAAATTTTTATTAATCTTTATTCATTCAATCTATCAAAGTAGATTTTACGTTAACGTTATTCCCTAACTTGTTGTGTTCTACAACTATTTCTTTCTAAGGAATATCATTCTTGCCACCTTCACCTTCAGAATAATAAGAATCTTCCACAATTGCTCAATAATTGGGAAGCGATATGAATAACAGGAATTTAAAAGATTTCAATTCATGCTGAGGGGTCATAAGACCTTGAACTCTTCTCTAGGTTTAATAGTGCATCACCACTGTAAACCATCTTTAACAGAATGTTTAGCAATCACACAGACTGAAAACAATCTCTGCAAGTACTCTAGGTGATCAGCCTATCGTACCCCTACATCGTGCACAACGTATTACATCTTAACATCGTAACGACTATATGCGTTACTTTCGAAACCATTGTCTCCGATAACATGTCCCCTTTTACAGGGTTGTTCACCTCAGCTTCTTAACATTTGAATCCACACCAAAACAATTTGGTTTGGTATAGTTTGACAAAGAACGCTTGAATTTCATGAACATCTTTCAATATTCGTCTAGCTGAATCAAGTAGCATAGACTTCTAGCAATAACTCGGACATCAATCGAGATATATATATATATATATATATATATATATATATATCTTTAACCAACTCAATTTTTTTTATTTAAAGAAACTAAAAGTAAATAAATCCCCTGTTCTTTTTATAGTTTAAGGAAACTAAAAATAAATGAATCTTTTCATAATATTCTGATATCGTACCGTAATAATGGTACGTTAAGGATTTTTTCATTACATGACGTCGTCATACTACATCATACCATAGTGGCCTGACGATCATACGATCACATCCAACACTAGGTTTAAGTGCATTGTTAACTTCCTCGATTATTGTCTCTACACCATATCAAATGATGGATAGAACACATAAAATACATTTTGAAAATTTAAAATTATTTTTGTCTAGCTGAAACAATTAGCATAGACATGTGAATAATAACACTATTTTAAAAAAATTCATTGGTTCCATCATTTGATCCAATGTTTTTCAAGAAAACAGAAGTGAACATCAACACGGAGTCAATAAATTTTAAAAATCTAGCAAAGCTAGGAGATTTAGAATATAAAACTTTCTCCATCAATTAAATCTTTACTGTGACGCCCCCAAATTCGGGACCGCCACTTGGTCAATCGAATTCGGTTCGTCATGTGCTCATGGTAATACAATAATAACTAAAATCACACATTCACAGTGGAAGATCTAATTTAGAATAATATACAATAATTTATTATAATTATTTCCCCCAAGTCTCGCAACCTACAGTACTTAATAGATTACATAATGATATCGAATAAAGACTTATTATATAATCCTACTTAAGCTTAAACATAGTCTGAAGACAGTCTTAATACAACATAACAGTTTGAAACATAAAGGGACAAGCTAGTCGGTAGCCTTGCCCTTGTCTTTCCCAGAGACACTTCCCTGTTCCGCCTTAACTGAAAGGTTTTAAAATAAGAAAGAATGAGCATAAATTGCCCAACAAGTAATATACAACAACGGTAATGAGTATTATATCACGAGTTTGAAATATCAAAGTATAAACTCTAAGATAATACAGAGTTTTAGAAAAATATCAGGAACAACAAATATCAACAATTCTCGAATCACATCTTTGGAATATGAAATGATAATTCAATATAGATCAACAGACATATATGAATTCAAAGGCTATCAACGTATCTAACTGAATAAAATAATTTATACTGAGCAGTCACTAAGGACTATTGAACATCTACTAGAATTACCAATATTAAACTGAAAACCCAAAAGAAACAAGTATAATAGATGATCAGTCTACAATACTCTATGTTATGCATAACCACAGTAATAGTCACGCGTGTGTTGGGGCTTCCAATAATAAACACTCCCCTTACCATAAGGGTTGCTCAACTTAGTTTTCAAGATTTCCACACCGATAAAAAGGTTTGGACAGTTTTATAAACATGCATATAGTCTAGCCGAATCAAGTGGTATAGACACTTTCACAATATTCAAGAACAATACCAAGTTCAACATGAATAATAGCTTTCACAAGAGTTTAAACATACTAGCTTAAATGAACGAGTAAGACAACTTGCATTCAAAGAGATAAAGTTTAGATTCTCGCTTATAATATTCGTTGAATAAAGTAATACAAGGGTTAGGATACTTGCACTATAAATGAGTGTAAATTAGGAAACTTGCACAATCATAGATTTCCTTGCATAAAGTAAATGCGTTGGTTAGGATACTTGCCTTAAGCGTAGTTTATCCACGTAAAGCCTAATATTGCTTCAAAGAATTATTCTATCCTTTTAACGTATATATATATATATATATATATACACACATTAGTTATACACATCGGATTCACATACTTGACATGCAAATTGAGCACATACATCAAGTTCTATCTTAGCTACACAATCAAATCGTATAACTATATATTAACAAACCACATGGTTTAATAATCAACTATAGTCCTTACAAGTATTTGTCTTAGAAAATCATACTTGAATAGTTTACGTCGTGTCCAACTATGTGAGTGTTCATATAGATCATGTGTAGCGACATAAAGAATACTAGCATGCAACCCTATAAGTTTAGAATACAACCATGCAACGTGTATGAAACTTAGTTTGCAAACATATCTGAGTTAGTCTTTAACAGTCATTTTAAACCAAGCCAAAGCAATCTAGTTCATATAGGCAAATTTCAAATCATATCTCACACCTAGTTAAGTTTCGAGCATATGCTAGTAAGTTCGGACATAAAAAACACATGCTTCGTCAAGGGTTGTTTTCAAAATCATGAGTTCTATTTTTATGTTAAGTAAACTATGGAAACATGTATTGCACAAGAGGGATTTCATAAATCATGTTACATTTACGTAGTATGAATTATAATTTCACTTCTCTTGGACTGGACAAACAGATAGTCATTTCTGGGCCTGTCTGCACAGCGGCGCTGCGACGCGACAACAACAGCAGCAAGCTGGAGCTGGAGGCGCTGCGGCGCGGACACAATACCTTGATTCGGCACTGCGGCGTGGGGACGCTGGGACTGAGGCACTGTGGCGCTCCAGCGCGCAGATAACGCTGCGCATCGGCGCTGCGCCGCCTGCGATGCAGACTCTGTTCCTGCAGTTCACGCTGCAGCCAAAACTGTGACGCCCCCAAATCCACGTTCCTTCGAAACCTCGGATTCGGTGCAGTCACGATACTACTAACGCCAAACTATTATATCTTTTAATCATTAGTAAAAGAATACATATTTGTTTATTATAATTTAGAATATAAATTCTATTCATATCCAAGATCTCGTCTTTACATCATATTCGATATTACTAAAATACGGAATAATTTAAACTTTTCAATAGCCTTTGAATAAAAATCTTTTTATTGATTCCATAACTTTGATACCGATTACAAATCTTGAATCAACTATATAATATGATTCCTTCTTATCTGAGTTATCGTATAAACATTTACAACTCAACTCGATATCCTCTATGTATTAATTAATACATTCTTACAATACAACAAGTATTAAACAGTGTAAGCAACTATCGAGTACATCATCTAGAATCTAAACATGGTCCAGACAATAATCTAAGTAATATTCTTCAATGCGATACTATCTATCTTTATCAATCAAGAAGCACGAAATCTTTACCGTGAATCCTTAACCTGCAAAAGTGGTTGTTTGCAAGAGTGAGCTCGACAACTCAGCAATTCTAACAGTCCTCATGCATCACATAGCATATAACATCATACTCAGTTCATGCATTTATAAACAGTTTATATTTACTACGGATGTTACTTTTCACATAACAAGTATATCATCAAAGATCAACTTTCAATCTCATTTATATCTCATATACAGTTCATAAATAAGTTCACATTATCACAGCATAATATAATTCAACTAACAGTTATTGAATTCATATATCAAATAGGAACTGAAAGACTTTCCTGATTCGTAGTTTAACAACTACGACTTAACTGCTTAAGAATCTCTGCACTTTGTGTAATCCTACACAGTTATATTAATCATAGAGATCACACTCATCAGTTATATGCATCCACACATTCTCAATGTAATAATAAAGGTTACATTATTGTCTAACTTGTTTCTTAGAACCTTGTTTCACTTTCTTAACATACTCCTATAATAGCTAGTATAGGTATACTTTTAATATCAACATTCATACACCTTTACTCGACTCGCTATGTGTTCGACACGTATTTAAAGCTCATAGATACATGATCTATATTGCTTTCATGTTTCTCAAACCTTATCGAAACCATTACATTCAAATTTTTCTAAGTTTCACCTTTCAAAATCCTTGTCATACTTAACTAGTCATGCAAGGCTACTATGTTCATCATGTATACATGTATATAAGGGCATTAACTCAAGTTTTAAAACCTAGCATGCTCATTATAAGTCAAAATCATATGGCATTCATGCCGGACTTTCATATACCTTAAGTAAATTAAGTTCATGCCTCAAGGGTAAACCACTAATGTCATATTACTACATAAAGAGGCTTAACAATATGTAGTAAGCATGCTCGTGCGTATACTACTCATGTACACTTTAATCACATAGTCTATGCTTTAGAAATTCATTTTCTATGAATAAGCGTGCATATGCAAAAATCCATGTATAAACAAATGATGTTCATGTCAATATGTCTATAGGCATAATGGACTCCTAATCTTCATGCTTGCACGCTTAGAACGTAACTCGCACGATGTTTGATGATATTAGTCTTCAAACTCTAAATTTTTATTGAAAAGTACACGAAGTCCACAAAGGTCATTTAGTATAACCAAAGTGTCTTGAAATCATAACTCACTTTCTCTTGAACACTTAGCTAAACCACATAAATGTATTCAAACGGTCAGAAATTACAAGACCTAAATCTTGGTCAAGTTCACTTCAAAAAGTCCTTAAGTTTCACCTTTGAAATCACTTGAATTTATCAATCACGTATGCTAGTGTGTTCAACACCTTAAACATACATTTTATGTCAATAAAAACCATACGGTCATGCTCACAAAACTCAGAATATACAATGGAACATATATGCTCACGACAAGTTTACTTTAAAAATTCTAAGTTTATTTTGTAAACTTTAAATCCTTTCTTCAATTGAGTGTACTCACATAGTTATACTTGTTCATACTACGTTATTGCACTCATGTATGTATTTTAATCATGTTCCTATACTTGCCTAATAACATGCCATAAGCTAGTACATAACAGAACCTGCAACAGAAAACGAAATTCCAGAATCTGGAACCGGCGCAGCTGCGCAGCTCCCCAGTTCAAAACTGGCGCAGCTGCGCAGGGCCTTGCCCAACTCAAGTCTGGTACCGGCGCAGCTGCTCCCGCTGGCCAGTACAAAAACTGGCGCAGCTGCTCCGCTGGCCAGTACAAAACTGGCGCAGCTGCGCAGTTGGTCGGCCAGAAACAGAGCAACTTTCTGCTCGGCAGACTGCAACCCAACTCACAAATTTTATCTACGAATTCTCTTCTAACCATGCCATATTGTATTACTAATATGATTACTAACGTAGATAATAACTATCAACCATTATTCAATCAATTTAACATGGAATGCAAGCATAATTAAGAACTTAACATTTTCAAGAATTGAAGAACATAGAATGGTATACCTCTGCTAATTGCTTCCTTCTTCTCCAGACTTCTACCACTGATATATGCTTACTCTCTACTCTCAATTAAATCAGAAAATCTCAGCAAGTGTAATAGAAGAAGAGAAGGCTCTATTTATAGGCAACTCAATATCCAGACAAATGCAAAATCTCCCAAATCAAACCAATAAATTTCAAGTTTGTATAATGGTTAAGGAATGGTGGTTGAGAGTGGGTGGATTCAATCATGAATCCCACTCCCCTTACACTCATTAGCTAGATTATTGCTGAGTTTGAGAGAAATAGTGGTAGAGTAGCTAGCTTCTAGAGTTCACGTGAGAAGGAAATGTGCTTCTCATTATGGGACAAGGCTTAATAAACTCAGCATTGTATTCCTTTGTGCAACATACATATGTATATTACATATATTCCTACATCAATGTATAATTGTACACTTAGGTTATATCCCTTTGGACATTATAATTCACATTAGATTTACTTAATATTGACACATTTATATAAGTCATATGTACATATACACAAACACATATGTACACCCTAATGTATCCACCCATCTCATATTGTCACATACCTCATGATGTATTAAATTAAATTATTGAAATCACTATCATGTTACATAAGCGATAATGTTATGTAACTCACGTAGTTTAATTAGTCTTGATACATGGTCTCTATATACAGTATAGTCACATAATTATTGCACTACACTATATAATATAGTTGCACTACACTTCACACTTCATATAATATATAGTTAGTTACTATACGCTATACATTTTATTCGCATGCTTGCATATAGAAGAATATAATTTACTTATCTCCTCAATTAATTAATAATAATATTAATTAATCTATTTCTCATTTAATCAATGGAATTATAATTTCCATAACACTTAATTAACATTTATATAGTTAATTATCACAATAAATAAATATATATCTTATTATATTTATAACAAATATACTTATTATCATGCTATCACTCGCAATAATAATAATTTTAACATATTATTATAATAACAATTAATATAGATTAATTATTAATTAATAATTCTTCCATCTTCGAATTAATCAATTCATTACCGAATCTATTATCGTGCCACACAAGGCATTTCTCACAAGCTCAATCTTAAGCTTATCATTATTCTCATCACTTACTCATTTCTCACCACATTACTACTTATAACCTGTTCAATTAAATTAGAACTATTAAATCCAAGGTCCACATATAAATATTTTACAAATCGAATATTCAAATATTATATATAACCTTTACGGAAATATAATAACTCAAGCTATTAAAATGTTAAATTACTTCAATTAATTATACTTATAATAAGTATAACCTTTACGCTTATAATAATTAATATATACTCTATTAATTATTCCAATAATAATATTCACGATCAAATAATAACTTAAGTTATTTAATATATTAAAATAACTTAGTTTCCTTTCATTAATTAAACTCCCTTGAAAATACATTAGAAATTATGTATTTTGCCATAACATAAATATTATGTTTTCTCCAAATAAGCACATTCGTTATTAGAAAATAATTTACTTATTGTTTCATGATATTATTCTTAATATAATATCGAATAACTATATGTATGACACATGTACATATATTATATATAGAAAATAGATAATAAGTTTATTTTCTATTATAATAAATCGTTTCCATCAATTTAATTACATATAGCAAATACGTTTTAATATATTTACTATATTAACCAATCACACCTCATACAAAAACATATAAGGTAATATTATTATTCAAAAATAACATTTCCTCCTTTTATTAAAATAATTCAATATTAGAAATTATTTTAATATCCTTTATTAGAAATATATAATAACTATTTCTCTTTCTTTTCTATAAATTGTTCCCCAAAATAATTTCTTCAAATATACATTTAAAGATATAATGATTTCCATCTCCCTTTAATAACGTATATATATTTAACGTTATTCGCACATTAGACTTTCTCGCATATTACTATTCTAAGTAATATATATAAAAGTACCAACTATAATTACATATTCAACACACATATTAATTCACTCATTTACTTAAGTAAATTAAACACTATACTATATCATCATAGTTAATTAAGGTTCAATACTCTCATTATATTATTCCATAATATAACTCACAACTTATATTAACTAATATTTATTCTTATTAGTTAATTCCTTAACTAACTCATGCTTCACTATCCAAACCTATTCACGGATAGCTTAAGTGCTATTAATAACCTATATTATAAACATACTAGTTATTAATACATACACAAGAATATGGTGATTATACATTAAGGATATTTAATGTCACCAACTTACTATGATAAAATAATTCTATAAATTATTTAATATCGATAGGAATTTATCCACTTCCTTTATCTCAACTGGATCGTCTCTACGATAAGTAACAAATATATATTAATAATATATTTATAAATCACAAAAACACATATTACATAGTCCATATTATCCTATGTAATATAATACCACATACCTCATATCACATATATATATTATTATTCGAACCCATCTCACAGTTTAAGAATTTTATTTATTAAATCCTTATTTAATAATATCTGAAAATTCGGGTTCTTACAAAAACCGACCCAAAACTTTCCATTTCATCTATTTCAACATACCCATATGCTATTAGACCTCTTTAACTTACTAACACACACACACACACACACACACACACACACACACACATATATATATATATATATATATATATATATATATATATATATATATATGCTTATATAACAGTCAATCACCATTTATCAATTCCCAAATTCATGAAATCCAACTAAATTCAAGAATTGAAGAATTTTACAGAAATTTCAGAAACAGAAAATAAAAATGAAGAACAAGGAATGTAGTTATACCTCTGTAATGCAATTGTTGTTAAATGAGTTCTCAACTCTTGGAATACTTAACACTGATTTATATGCTCTCACCCAACTCTTAAACAAAATTCTCAGCAAATGAATTTGTGAAGGGAGGTCTCAATTTATAGAATTTCCTATACACAGATAATGTCAATGTTCTCCAAATTAAACCAACGTATGCAAGGATTGTATGAAGGTTATGGAGTGGTAGGTAATTAGTTGTTGAAGGAAATCATGAAGCCCACATCCTTGTTCATCATTGCTGTGATTTTACTGAGTTTGAGGAGTAGAGAGTAGGCTTAGGCTTATGGCTATGCACGTGAAGGAGAAATGGGTCTCTTATAAGCAATATACATCTCAGCATTCTAGCAAACACAATGTTATATTATACACTTAGGTTAACACATATATATACCTACTATATATTTAGATTATAATTAAAATTACAATGTAATCCCAATAATACTACCATGTAATTCTTACAATGTAGTAAATGTAATTTACACACATATAATCCATGTACATTTGTTTTACCGGATATAATTCAAATCAAATATTATCACATTACATTATCTAATTCATTATTAAATTCTATTAATTCAATAATTATTTACAATATATATCTACACTTGATGTATTCATAACACATAGCTTTAATATGTACAATCATATAATATAGTTTAAATATACTTGCATGGTCACACTTAAGTATTTCTCTACACTATATAATATAGTTGTATTCCATATACCTTATATTATCCATTTATTGCATACTTGCACATAACAATCAACAATCAATACAACCTTACTTATTTGTTTTATTATTCATAATGTCAAATAAATAATTTATTCATTTTATCAATTAATTAACAATAATATTAATTAATCCATTTCTCATAATTATTAATAACACTTAATTAATAATCATAGGATTAATTATCATATGAATATAGATCTTATTATATTTATGAACACGTTGCTTATTATTATTATATTATTTGCAATAATAATAATCTCCACATCATCAATTAATTATCATTAATATTCTATAGGAATTAATTAAAACTCTACGATAACAATTAACAACAATTAACAATTAATTAATTGTTCACTTAATAAGTCCTTCGTCAATTAATATATCTCATCACTGTGCCACACAAGGCTTTTCGATGAGTTTGTCACAAGCTCCAAAATTTCTCAATTATTATAATTATTCAATTTAACATAATTGAGTTAACTCATCTTTTAACACAAAAATCATTTATATACGAATAAATATTCATTTCCATTAATATATTTATTTAATAATATTAAGAAAATCTCGGGTATTACATCCTTCCCCCCTTATAAAAATTCCGTCCCGGAATTGCTACAAGGTTACACAAATAGATGGGGATAGTCCCTCATCATCCTATCTTCTAACTCCCACGTTTCCTCCTCAACATCGTGGTTACGCCAAAGTACTTTTACAGAAGGTATAATTTTATTTCTTAAGATTTGCTCTTTCCTATCTAATAACTAGACAGGAATTTCTTCATACGCCAAGTTCTTCTCCACTTGAATGGGCTCGTAAGAAATCACGTGCTTGTATTCGGCCTTGTACGGTCGTAACACAGAAATGTGAAACACGTTGTGGATGTGCTCCAACTCGGGTGGTAACGCAACTTTGTATGCCAATTCGCCTACTCGCTTCAGTATCTCGAACGGTCCTATGAATCTTGGACTTGACTTTCCTTTCTTGCCGAAACAGATCTTTCCCTTCCATGGGGAAACTCTCAAGAAAATGAAACTACCAACTTTGAAGTCTCGGTCCTGTCGATGCAAATCTGCATACTTTTTCTGACGATCTTGAGCAGCTACTAGTCTGGCTCTTATCACCGTCACCACGTCGGCGGTTTGTTAAACTAACTCTGGTCCGAGTATTTGTCGCTCTCCGACTTCATCCCAACATAGTGGCGTTCTACACTTTCTTCCGTAAAGAGCTTCGTACGGTGGCATGTCGATACTCGCATGGTAACTATTATTATACGCAAATTCAACTAAGGGTAGGTGGTCGTCCCAATTTCCCTTGAAATCCATCACGCAAGTTCTAAGCATGTCCTCTAGCGTTTGTATAGTTCGCTCACTTTGTCCATCTGTCTGAGGATGATAAGCGGTACTCAACCTCAACTGTGTTCCCATTCTCTCTTGCAAACTCTTCCAAAATTTTGACGTGAAGCACGGATCTCGATCAGAGACAATTGACACCGGCACTCCATGTCGTGAAACAATCTCCTTTATGTATAGGCTTGCTAACTGATTCAAACTGTAGCTGATCTTGATTGGTAGAAAATGTGCGGTCTTCGTAAGTCGATCCATAATAACCCAAATGGCATCATAAACTTTCTGCGTAACTGGAAGTCCTACCACGAAGTCCATCGTAATATGCTCCCATTTTCACTCTGGTATTTCTAATGGTTGTAGTAAACCACTTGGCCGTTGATGCTATGCTTTAACGCGTTGGCAAGTCAGACATCTACTGACGCACTCTTCAACCTCCCGTTTCAAATTGGGCCACCAAAAATGTTGCCTCAAATCTCGGTACATCTTCGTGCCTCCCGGGTGAACGAAATACGTCGTATTGTGTGCCTTGTGCAAAATCTCTTCCCTTAGCTCGGTTACCGCTGGTACCCATACTCTTTCTTCAAATCTCAAAATACCGTCTTTATCTATTCAGAAATTCTCTTCCTCATTTTTTGTGATCCTTTTTCTGATCTTCTCACATTCTTCATCTTTCTCCTGTGCTTCCTTTACCATATCCAACAATGTCGGATGAGCTTCCATTACAAACAACTTCTCTTTAGACTTTCCTGGTCCTTTCACTTCTATCTCCAATTTCTCCATCTCTCTTATCAACTCTTCTTGAGTCGTCAAATGAAATAATTTTTCCCTTCCTTTCCTGCTCAGAGCGTCGACAAACACGTTTGCCTTCCCCGGGTGATAAAGAATATTGCAGTCATAGTCCTTGATTAATTCTAACCACCTTCTATGTCGCATGTTCAACTCCTTCTGTGTGAAGATATATTTCAGACTCTTGTAGTCCGTGTATATCTCACATTTCTCCCCATACAAATAATGCCTCCAAATCTTTAACTCAAAAACTACTGCCGCTAACTCTAAGTCGTGAGTAGGGTATCATTTTTCGTAATCCTTCAATTGTCGTGATGCATACGCAATGACTTTGTCATGCTGCATAAGCACACAGCCAAGTCCTTTGTGCGATGCATCACTATACACCACAAAATTTCCCGTATCATCTGGTAATGATAACACAGGTGCTTTGCTCAATCTCTTCTTCAGTTCTTGAAAACTCTGTTTGCATTTGTCGGTCCATACAAACTTCACCGTCTTCCTCGTCAGATTAGTCAACGGGGTTGCTATCTTGGAAAAATCTTGGATGAATCTTCGATAGTACCCAGCTAACCCTAAAAAGCTTTTCACCTCCATCGGTGTTCTCGGCTGTTCCCAATTACTTACTGCTTCGACCTTTGCGGGGTCTACTGAGATTCCATCCTTATCCACCATGTGGCCTAAGAATTGAACCTTCTCCATCCAAAATTCGCACTTAGAAAATTTCGTATACATCTTCTCCTTCCTTAGCGCTTCCAATACTATCTTCAGATGTTCGGCGTGTTCTTCCTCTGTCTTCGAGTAGATCAAAATGTCATCGATAAAAACCACTACAAATTTATCCAAGTATGGCTTGAAAACTCGGTTCATCAAGTCCATAAATGCTGCCGGAGCATTAGTCAAACCAAATGACATTACCAAAAACTCGTAATGTCCATAACGGGTCCGAAACGCAGTCTTTGGTATGTCCTCATCCCGGACCTTCAGTTGGTGATATCCTGTCTGTAGGTCGATCTTCGAGAAATATTTTGCTCCCTTCAGTTGATCAAATAAGTCATCTATCCTCAATAGCGGATATCGGTTCTTGATCGTTACTCTGTTCAATTCTCGATAATCGATACAGAGCCTCATCGATCCGTCTTTTTTCTTAACGAATAACACTGGTGCTCCCCAAGGAGACACACTCGGTCGAATGTAACCCTTATCCAATAACTCTTGCAGTTGTATCATCAATTCCTTCATTTCTACTGGCGCCATACGATATGGAGCTTTCAAAATCGGTGCCGTTCCCGGTGCTAATCTATTACGAATTCAATTTCTCTGTCTGGCAGAAGACCAGGCAAATCGTCCAAAATTGTGACACCCCCAAATCCGGGTACTTCGTTTTTACATGATTTGGTGTTCACTTTCTAACTATAACAAACATCTACCCAATATATCTCAAAATAAATTACAATCTTTATATAAAATAATAAAATCTCCCTTAAAACAAGGGTTACAACCTTAAAAAAACAATCCCAAGGTTACTCTAACCTTGACATAAACAATAAAGTGCGGAATAAAAACATGACATAAAAGTCTTATTACAATCATTTCAAAATAATTAAACAAGTCTTCACTTGTTCATCTTTCCCTTGCCTTTACTCGTATACGGGACATCAACGTTATCAACTTTAACTGCAATTGTTATGTAATGAAAGAGTGAGCAAACAACAGCTCACCGGAGTTTAACAATAATATAGACATGAAAGGATATCTTTAAAAGAATCTGAATAATATGATTCGCTTCAACAATAAAGAATTGAATAATAGTTCTTTCATCGTAATTACAATTCGAATATAGAATTTATCTGAGGGTCATAAGACCTTGAACTCTTGTCCTAGGTTATAAATATTTCTATTTAAACTTTTAACAGTCAATAAGACTATGGACCTTAACTTGTACTTAAGGGGATCAGCCCTTCGTACCATGTATTGTGCACAAACATCTTAACGCTATGCGTAATAATCTCCCCTAATAATTAGGGTTGTTCAACTCAGTAATTTGAATTCAAGTCCGCACCAAAGAAAGTTTGGTTTGTATAAACTTACAAGGATAATTTAGAATTCACGTTCATCAACTAAAGATTAGTTGAATCGCCTTTCAATAATTCATAAGTAAAAGGAATTATGAACTAACATATGTTTTAGAAGTAAACTTAAAGCATTTAAAATAATAACTGGATCTTACTTGAACAATAAGTCAAGATCTTTTCAATTAAATAAACAATTGTCCAATACAGAAATGGAAAGGACATTCTCAACAATGAATATATGAACTCAAGAAATTGTATAGAATTAACAAGTTTAGGGTTAGAAGACTTGTCTTAAGCGCAAGCTACTTAACTCAACCACGTACTTAAACACTTCATATACACATTCAATTATAATAATCTAAATCAGTTAACACATAACTAATTCACATAAGTGGTTAACCCTCATGGTTAACTCACTCTAATTAAATAAATAATAATAATCAACTATCACATAGTTAATTACATCACACACATACTCACATAATTAAATTATTTATATATTTAGCTAAATTATAATTAAACAATTATAATTTAAACACTTAAATTTAATTATAATTACTCAATTATAATTACCTCTTAAATTATCACCAATTCATAATTAATAATTAATTAAACTATATCATGCATTATAATTACACAAATTATAATTAATCATGCAATTATAAACTTAAAATCCATAACTAAACATGCATTTATTAAATTACAATTACTTAAATTATAATTTAAATTAACATCTAATTGACTAAAATAAATCAATTTCTATACATTATAATTTAACCATATTATAATTTAAATTAAATATTTACTCTTAATTATAATTAATCAAATTATAATTAAGTAACTCATTTACAATAAAACATTTATAATCTAATTAAAGTTTTCAAAATTTCTTTTATTTCCCAAATATGAATTTGTCACAATCATATAACAACATGTTATATCATTTGAACATATGTCCACTATCAAGGAATAATTAAACTAAGGCTTTAAAATAAACTGCACAAGAAACTAAAGTCATTGCCCAAGCACTGTGCACGGCGCGCTGCGCAGCCAGTAGCCTGGGCACCGGCGCAGCTGCACAGGGAAAAGATCTGGGAAGGGCAAGCGGCGCAGCTGCGCTGCTCCTAGCCTTGTTGCCGGCGCAGCTACACAGCAACTCTGCCAGTTGCAGACAGCCACAGCTCTCTGGTTTACCGAACAACCCATACAAGCCAATAAATGGAAAATTACAGTAACGTAGCCACTGTAACTCCATACACATGCAATAATACATAACATGACATGTTTTTACAACATAACAACTATCTAAATAATGATAATCACAAGTTTTATAAATCCAATTTGGCAATTTTCATGAAAACTCATATTTTTCCAAAATAATCCACTGTAAAAAAAAATTTCTCTATCAATTCCACTTTATATACCTACATTATATACGTAATTGAATATAATCACCATAACCAATTCTAATTAGGCATAATAACACATAAATTCCTAAATTTTCCATTCTAAAATCAATCAATATACATAAAACCATATGAACAAAACTTTTTCCATGAAACTTGTTTTAACAGTAGTTTAATTCTTGAAAATCATCTTATGTCATACAATTACCACAATCAACACATGGATACAAAACATATATATATATATATATATAATTCATGATTTTTACAACTTCACAAAATTCACAAAAAACTAAAATTTACAAAAACTTAAAACAATGAAAAACAACTACTTAACGTTTTTAAAACTATGAGATAATAATTACCTTTATGCTTAGAGATTGAAGAAGAATATGAAGATGATTTCTCTAGCCTTCTCAAGCTTTTCTCTTTCTTTTTTCCTTCTTCTTCTTCCTCTCTAACACACTGTATAGTTTTAACTTTCTCTGCTCTTTTCTCTCTTCTTCTTTTAGTCTTAGGCTTAGAATACTAACGTAAACACATATAATAGATATAATACGATATAACTTATACGATATAATAACTGACAAAATAATAATTCCCTTATTAAGTATATTAGTTACGTAAGTTTTAAAATTCAAAAAGCCTTAAGGCTTTGTTTGGTACACAGTTTATTAGCTAAGGCCATGTTTGGTAAATTAAGTTTAAAACGAATACAAGGGCTTGTTTGGCAAAACAAATTTTGAAATCCTTTTTCTTTATTTTAACAAATCATTTTAACACATACTTTAATGTCATATTTTAATCAATTAAATATTAATCAACTAATTTAATCAATTAAAATCTAACATCAATTAATCACATAAAATTGTCACATAATTATAATTACTCGCTAATTATAATTCATGTAACACTTCATCACACAATTTATCTAATTCAATTATCTCAATTAAATTAGAACTATCATATAAAATTAATATATACACATCAATTAAATAACATTCATTAAATTAATATATAACACTTAATTAAATCACTCTCATAAATCACATAATTTATTTATTTAACTCAATAAATAAATCACATAAAATATTTATTTAACTCAATAAATATTTAAAATTATTATATAAAATCACAATCGTTACAGGAAACACGTCTTGAAATTCATTCACTATGGATATATCCTTAATTTCTACTCCCTTTTTCCGAGTATCAACGATGTAAGCTAAATAACCTACACATCCTTTTCTTAACAATTTCTTGGCCTGCATCATCGTAATGCAACACGATTGCTTAAGCGATGATCTACCATAAAACACTACCTTAGACTTACTCGGAGTCTGAAGGTTCACACATTTATTCTGACAGTCAATTATCGCAGCATGGTTATACAACCAATCCATTCCCAGTATTACGTTAAACTCTTCCAATCTAATAGAAATCAAGTCTACTTTTAGTTCATGTTCTCTAATGTTTGCGCGACAATTTCGATAAACGTATTCTACAGGGATCACTTCCTTATTCGCAAGTTCTATGTTCAAGGGATTTTCTAATCTTTCTCGGGGTGAATTAAGTTTACTAGCAAATTCTTCAGACACAAAAGAACAGGTGTCACCCGATTCAAATAATACGTAAGCATTTATATCATTGATTGGGATTATACCTGACACCACGTCCTTTGCAGCTACGACATCTTGGACGATCATGTTAAATGTTCGGGTGGTCGATCGGGTGGGTTGTGGTGGTCCTCCAATCATCAACTTGCTACCTCCACCCTGACCTCCGCTAGTTCCACCACTTCCTTTCTTTGGGCAGTCCTTTATCTGGTGCTCCGTTGATCCACAAGCGAAACATTCCTTAATCTTCTTTGGCTTCGGGTAGTTGGGCGAGATGTGGCCCTCCTGACTGCATTTATAACACGTGCTTTTCCACTTCCAGCATTCTCCCTGATGGCTTCTTCCACATTTGTTACAAGTCTCAGTCCTTTTCTTAAAGCTTCCTTGGTGACTCCCACCATGGTTATTGTTTCTGCTGTTGTTGTTGTTGTTGTTGTCCCACTTTCTCTTCCCAGAGTTACTCCCTCCGCCAATGCTTCCTCCACGATTTTCACTACTAGTGTTCTTTCCTTTCCTCTCTTTGTTATACAAGCTCAAAGCTTCACTTCCTCCCTCGACGATAATAGCCTTCTCCAGCAGTGTTGCAAAAGAATCGATCTGAAGAACTGACACCTTATTGAATAGCCAAGGCTTCAGTCCTTGTTTGAATCGTCTAGCCTTCCTTTCCTCATCACCAATTTGGTGCTCCGCAAATCGCGCTAGTTCGTTGAACTTAGCCACGTATTGCGCCACCGTCATTTCACCTTGTTTTAACTCTAGGAATTTTACCTCCATTCTATTTTTCATGCTCTTCGGGAAGTAGTTCTCGAAGAACAGCGTCTTGAATCTTTCCCATGCTATTGTCCACTCTCCGGCTCTCTGCTGATTTACTTCCCACCAATAATTCGCTTCTCCCCTCATCATGTACGTGGCAAACACCGTCTTTTGATCTTTGCCTACGCAAGATATAGTGAAAGCTTTTTCGATCTCCTTGATCCACATTTGTGTGACGATTGGGTCGGTAGTTCCCTCGAACTCCGGGGGTCCTATACTCTTAAAGTCTTTAAAGGTTGTTACTGTCACAGCCTGAGGGTTCGGGTGAACAGGTTTATTGTTCCTCCCCTAAGAGCCTCTCCAACAGATCAACTAGCCTCTAAGTGGGATCTACTTGCTACCTCTTGTTATTAACTGATTCTTCTGGTGCAGTCAGTCTACGCCTTGGTGCCATGATCTGCATCACAAATTTTCATTTTATTATTATTCAGTTATATTACTTAAGTATTTCTTTTAAAAACAAAAAGAATAAATTTATAACACGTTTCTGAATAAACTTCATTTATATTCATATGCCATTTCATTTCATTACATGATTATCCTAGCATACTACTATAAATGTCATCACATATATCCCCTAATATCACAAAAGACGGGGAATATACCAACCTACTACCACACTACCCCTCTAACAAAAGCTAACTTGGTGTTTACATCACTATTCCACATCTTACACAAAAGATTGGGATTACAACATAGTATATACAATATATAAAGAGAATACTACTAGACTACTACTAATCCGTATAAGGAAATCTCGTCACATCATCCCGCGCTCCACAGCGCTCTTGTACTCTAACTGTGCTATATAAGCTACCAACTCTCGACTCATAGGGTGTAAAGTCTGTCCCTGTTCTGCTGGGTAGTGGTACACACCATCAAGCACCCTCTCGAATGTCGAACGGAACACGTACCCCATCTTGTTCATTTTCCTCTTCTTGCATCTGACCTCGTCTTCCAGGTCATCTGCTCTCTCATGGGCAGCCTCCCACTTCTCCTCGAACTGTATCCTATCCATCACCTCTAATTCTAACTGAGTACGGAGTGCTTCCTGTGACACCCCCAAATCCGGGTCCTCTGACCCCGGTCCGGTCGTCACGATACAATACAAACATCCACCCCTAAACAACATACGATAACTAAATGCGGAATATAATAAACATACGTTGTTCATTCAAAAGGTGTTACTAATCCCAAGATTCGATAACCTTAAAACAGTCATACAAATATACCCTAAAATAGTCATTAGGGTTCATATTACATAACAGAAATTTAATTAACTATAAAGATAAAGTCTGCTCCTTGCAAACTAATCCTACATCTTCCCTTTACCCTTGTCCTTCCCTGAAGTCTCGGGCTTAACTGCAATATAAGTCATGATATAGCAAGAATGAGCAACAAGTTTGCTCAGCAAGTTTAAATACAACAATAAAGGATATATCATGATGAATAGAAAATATCTGACAATGAATTCAACAATATGAATATCGGAAGTAAGAATAATGATTTCTTTTAGAATAACTGATAGTCAAGTAGACTTTAAACTATAAAACTCCAACGGAATCAATAGCTGATTGACCCTTTGGTTACTGGCTATAGAATAAGTACTTGAGGGGATCAGCCTCGCGTACGCCATGTATATGCATAACATTCAACTCTGCGGTTTGTATCTTTATACTAGATACCTGGGGTACTCCCCAATATATATAAGGGGTGTTCTTTTAGTTGAAGAATCCTTACCATCAATTGGTTTGGATAGCTTTTATAAAATTTTATACAATTGTCTGACCGAACAAGGGTTCAGACTCTATCTGACACAGTTCAAGAATTGTAGAACTTTAAATAATGTACAAGTCCAAGATTGTACGAACTCAGGTGCACCAAGTGCGAATAACAATAATATCGATGTGGAATAATTGTAAAGTAATTAAACCACCATAGCATGCTTGAAAATAAAGTTCAAGCTTTAAATAATTAACTGTCAATACGATAGTAACCTGCTCAATACAATATGAGAAGGATAGGAACTTGCACAATAAGAATTAAAGAACTTGCACAACCAAAGAGTGAAGTTCGGAGACTTGCCTGATTGCTCAGCTACAATTAAGTTCTAGCTTTAATTAACTTGTGTTGAAACGACCTAATATTAATAAGTTGGCCTTTCAATTTTCATGTGTAAACCAATATAAGTTTATACTTATAATATTCCACTTATCGTATAAGTTTATAAAATCACTTTCAATAACAAACATACCATTTATAGCATCAAAATATGCTAACTGTTAAAATCAGACTTAAGCAAATTGTTCGGGCCTGAAAGTGTCCCGGCATAACTCTAGCATGCAACTACTGACATTAAACCAATACACATGCTTATTAAGTTATAATTTCTTATTCGAAACTAGCATGCTCTTTCTATATTCAATTTGAAGTCATGTTTTCATGCCGGTAATTCACATACTTTAAGCAATACACGTTCATGCTTCAAAATCGGTTACTAAAATCATGTTATCACATAACAAGGCTAAACAATATTTAATATGCATGCTCGAGTATACTACACACATATACTTTAATCACGTAGTTCATGCTTCAGAAATTCATTTCTTATGAATACGTGCATATGCAAAATTCACGCTTTGACCAAACGAGGTCTATGTTAATATGCTTATAGGTATAATGAACTTTAATACACATGCTCGCATGATCATAATATCTTTTTCATGGTAATTGACGTTATTTAGTTTTCTCCTTCTAAGTTTTCACATCGAAAATCACATTAAGTCAACAAAATATCATAACACATGTTAAGTGCATTGTAGTCATGACTCACATATTTTAGAACTCATATATACGCCACATATATGTTCTCAAATAGTCAAAATCTAAAAGACATTAAGTCTTGGTCAAGTTTATTTTCAAAAGTCTTAAGTTTCTTATTTCGAAATTGTTCGAATTTTGCAATCACGTATGCTAGTGTGTGAACCCACTTTAGACTCGCATTTCATGTTAATATAAACTATACTATCATGTTCATAAAATCAGAATGCTCATATACATGATATGTCCATAACAAGTTCACTTTAGAAATTTCTAAGTTCATTTGTAAACTTTTAATTCCTTTTATCATTTGAGGGCACTAACATGATTACACATACTTATCTCACATGAATGTGTTCATACATGTGCTAATCCAGTTTCATGCTTAACCAAAAAGGTTACCATAAGCTAACATATAGCAGTTGCTAGCAGGAAGGCAAAAACAATTCTCCAGGACCTGCGCAGCTGCGCTGCTACCAGGTGTAAACCCGGCGCAGCTACGCCGGTGCCTGGCTCAACCAGAGGCTTCGTGCAGTTTGGCAGAACTGAAACTCATCTCAGAAAATAACTTCAAAAATCTCTTCAAATATTCATATAACAGTTTCAACAAGTTTATATAATCATATAACACTTTAATACTCATATCTCATAATTCAATTACCAACAATTCATGAACAATTCAATAATCAAGAATTTTGAAAATTATGTAGAGAATGAGAATGGGAAGTTATACCTCTGTGATGGAAACCAGACTTGCTGTTACAGATATATAATGCTACTATGCTACTCCCTCTCAATTCTCTTTCTATCAATTCTAAGAAAATCTCAGCAATGGAAATTGAGAAGGGGAAGAACTCTTATATAGAAAAATGAAAACACGGTTCTTGATTTTACTCACCAAATTAATACAAAGGATTACATGACTGCATGCTAGATAACAAGAAGTCGGTGAATGCAATCATAAATCCCACTCCCCCTATAATGATCATGGCTAGCTTTGATGAAATTGAGGAGGGTTATAGGGTAGTGTAGCCATGTGAAAGTTTACGTGTGGGAATGAAATGAGGGACTCTTATTATGGAACAAGCTAGTTAACTCAGTAATGTAGCAACTAGCAAGCTATATATCATATATGCCAACACTAGATATATAATAAATACACTAAGTTATATACTATGTATATATACACATAGTATATACATAGGTTTTAAGTATTTATTCCATACACATTTAATAGGTGTTACAATGTTATCTAGATAAAATAATGTATCAAGTAGGTATATATATACCAATCATATAATTCATGTACATTTCCTTAATACCGAATATAAAGCAATTGGGTATTATTATTACCCATTATTATAATCATTATAATATAATTATAATAACTCAATAAAATCATTATTAATTAATAATTGATCTTATTATATGACAATAGGGTATACATGAATGTCCACATAGTGTCACATACCTTCAATTTATCTCATCTTACTATATAGTCCATACATGCAATATTCACCACATTAATGTCACATTGCATTATGTATAATATAGATAGCTACCATATAGTGAAGATTTAATATCGCATGCTTGTGTATAACAGTAAATCAAGTAAATATAATAATATTATATTATTAGTTCTCTTACTCATTAATTATTATTTATTCATAATAATAATTAAACAACACGTTATCGATTAATTAATCATAATTGAAATTAATCAATAAGTTCAAATCTTGCCACTGTATTCAACTAAATTGAATATTTAATTATTAATAATCTCATCAATATTTTGATATTAAATTCTTAAGGTTAGTCCACTAATTTAAATAACTCATTAGTGATTTCCTTTAATTATTTCACAAATTCTCACCACCACATGAGGTTTAAATAAACTCATAAAACTAACTCGTTAAAATTAAATCACATATTTAATAAATAAGGAGTTTAAAATTCAAGGTCGTTACACTTCCTTCTCAGTCTTCTCGCTTAGTTCCCTCTGTTCAACCTCTTCTAGCTTCCCTGCTATATCCACGTTCCTAGCTAATGCGTTGTGAAATAGGGTTCCCATCTGAATTCCTGCCTCTTTGAGATAAGCAATTTCTACTTCCAACTCTTGCATAGCCAGCTTCCTTTGGTGGTCTTCGTCCCGCAGTTTTTGGAACTCTGACTCCCTCTCTTTTGCCTCTTCCTCTAACTCCTGGACTCTGCAGTCCAAGTCTAGGATCCACTCCTCATACTCGCCTAGTATATGCTCCTCTAGGTTAGGCTCATAGGAGTCCTCCATGGGCTCCTCCTCTGAAGGTTCGTCCTTAACCGGCTCGTCCTCCATCGGCTCCTCCTCTGGATCTGACTCTATCTCAATCTCAATCTCATCCTCATCATCTGACTTGGATGGTGCCACAGCCTATACTGGCACAGCCTCTAAGGGTGCCTCATACACTACATAAATATCCTTGGGCTCATCCTCAGCCACTCTAGCTGGTACTCCCATATCTTCCATCTACAATCACAACACAGACAAGAAACAGCAGCTCCATTAGAATGTTAAATAAAACATAAGTTCATTGTATAAAATGAAGTTACATTTCATAACAAACTAAGTCTCTCAAGGAAAACTCTACATGAGTTTTATCTCCTTTCTAACTTCTAAGTTCTCCTAAATTATAGTCTAAGGACACTCGTTCCTAAGGTTTATAACTACAGCTCTGATACCAACCTGTGACGCCCCCAAATTTGGGACTGCCACTTGGTCACTCAAATTCGGTTCGTCACGTGCTCTTGGTAATACAATAATAACTAAAATCACACATTCACAGCGGAAGATCTAATTTAGAATAATATACAATGATTTATTATAATTATTCCCCCAAGTCTCGCAACCTACAGTACTTAATAGATTACATAATGATATCGAATAAAGACTTATTACATAATCCTACTTAAGCTTAAACATAGTTTGAAGACAGTCTTAATACAACATAACAGTTTGAAACATAAAGGGACAAGCTAGTCGGTAGCCTTACCGTTGCCCTTGTCTTTCCTATAGACACTTCCATGTTCCGCCTTAACTAAAAGATTTTAAAATAAGCAAGAATGAGCACAAATTGCCCAGCAAGTAATATACAATAAGGGTGATGAGTATTATATCACAAGTTTGAAATATCGAAGTATAAACTCTAACATAGTTCAAAGTTTCAGAATAATATCAGGAACAACAAATATCAATAATTCTCGAACCACATCTTTGGAATATGAAATGATAATTCAATATAGATCAACATATATATATGAATTCAAAGGCTATCAACGTAACCAACTGGATAAAATAATTTATACTGAGCAGTCACTAAGGACTATTGAACATCTACTAGAATTACCAATATTAAACTGAAAACCCAAAAGAAACAAGTATAATAGATGATCAGTCTACAATACTCTATGTTATGCATAACCACAGTAATAGTCACGCGTGTGTTGGGGCTTCCAATAATAAACACTCCCCTTACCATAAGGGTTGCTCAACTTAGTTTTCAAGATTTCCACACCGATAAAAAGGTTTGGACAGTTTTATAAACATGCATATAGTCTAGCCGAATCAAGTGGCATAGACACTTTCACAATATTCAAGAACAATACCAAGTTCAACATGAATAATAGCTTTCACAAGAGTTTAAACATACTAGCTTAAATGAACGAGTAAGACAGCTTGCATTCAAAGAGATAAAGTTTAGATTCTCGCTTATAATATTCGTTGAATAAAGTAATACAAGGGTTAGGATACTTGCACTATAAATGAGTGTAAATTAGGAAACTTGCACAATCATAGATTTCCTTGCATAAAGTAAATGCGTCGGTTAGGATACTTGCCTTAAGCGTAGTTTATCCACGTAAAGCCTAATATTGCTTCAAAGAATTATGCTATCCTATTAACGCATATATATATATATATATATATACACATTAGTTATACACATCGAATCCACATACTTGACATGTAAATTGAGCACATATATCAAGTTCTATCTTAGCTACACAATCAAATCGTATAACTATATATTAACAAACCACATAGTTTAATAATCAACTATAGTCCTTACTTGTAATTGTCTTAGAAAATCATACTTGAATAGTTTACGCCGTGTCCAACTATGTGAGTGTTCATATAGATCATGCGAAGCGACATAAAGAATACTAGCATGCAACCCTATAAGTTCAGAATACAACCATGCAACGTGAAGCTTAGTTTGTAAACATATCCGAGTTAGTCTTTAACAGTCATTTTAAACCAAGCAAAAGCAATGTAGTTCATATAGGAAAATTTCAAATCATATCTCACACCTAGTTAAGTTACGAGCATATGCTAGTATGTATGGACTTAAATAACACATGCTTCGTCAAGGGTTATTTTCAAAATCATGAGTTCTCTTTTTATGTTAAGTAAACTATGGAAACATGTATTGCACAAGAGGGATTTCATAAATCATGTTACATTTACTTAGTATGAATTATAATTTCACTGCTCTTGGACTGGACAAACAGATAGTCATTTCTGGGCCTGTCTGCACAGCGGCGCTGCAGTGCGGCAACAACAGCAGCAAGCTGGCGCTGCGGCGCGGAGACAATACCTGGAATCGGCGCTGCGGCGTGGGGACGCTGGGGCTGAGGCACTGTGGCGCTGCAGCGCGCAGATAACGCTGCGCATCGGCGCTGCGGCTCCGCGATGCAGACTCAGTTCCTGCAGTTCACGCTGCAGCCAAAATCGACCCAAAACTTCCCATTTCATCGATTTCAACATACCCATATGCTATTAGACCTCTTTAACTTACTAACACACACACACACACATATATATATAAATATATATGCTTATATAATAATCAATCGCCATTTATCAATTCCCAAATTCATGAACTCCAACTAAATTCAGGAATTGAAGAATTTTACAGAAATTTCAGAAACAGAAAATGAAAATGAAGAACAAGGAATGTAGTTATACCTCTGTAGTGCAATTGTTGTTAACTGAGTTCTCAACTCTTGGAATACTTAACACTGATATATATGCTCTCACCCAAATCTTAAACAAAATTTTCAGCAAATGAATTTGTGAAGGGAGGTCTCAATTTATAGAATTTCCTATACACAAACAATGTCAATGTTCTCCAAATTAAACTAATGTATGCAAGGATTGCATGAAGGTTATGGAGTGGTAGGTAATTAGTTGTTGAAGGAAATCATGAAGCCCACATCCTTGTTCATCATTGCTGTGATTTTACTGAGTTTGAGGAGTAGAGAGTAGGCTTAGGCTTATGGCTATGCACGTGAAGGAGAAATGGGTCTCTTATAAGCAATATACATCTCAGCATTCTAGCAAACACAATGTTATATTATACACTTAGGTTAACACATATATATACCTAATATATATTTAGATTATAATTAAAATTACAATGTAATCCCAATAATACTACGATGTAATTCCTACAATGTAGTAAATATAATTTACACACATATAATCCATGTACATTTGTTTTACCGGATATAATTCAAATCAAATATTACCACATTACATTATCTCATTCATTATTAAATTTTATTAATTCAATAATTATTTACAATATATATCTACACATGATGTATTCATAACACATAGCTTCAATATGTACAATCATATAATATAGTTTAATTATACTTGCATGGTCACACTTAAGTGTTTCTCTACACTATATAATATAGTTATATTCCATATACCTTATATTATCCATTATTGCATACTTGCACATAACAATCAACAATCAATACAACCTTACTTATTTGTTTTATTATTCATAATGTCAAATAAATAATTTATTCATTTTATCAATTAATTAACAATAATATTAATTAATTCATTTCTCGTAATTATTAATAACACTTAATTAATAATCATAGGATTAATTATCATATGAATATAGATCTTATTATATTTATGAACACGTTACTTATTATTATTATATTATTTGTAATAATAATAATCCCCACATCATCAATTAATTATCATTAATATTCTATAGGAATTAATTAATATTCTACGATAACAATTAACAACAATTAACAATTAATTAATTGTTCACTTAATAAGTCCTTCGTCAATTAATATATCTCATCACTGTGCCACACAAGGCTTTTCGACGAGTTTGTCACAAGCTCCAAAATTTCTCAATTATTATAATTATTCAATTTAACATAATTGAGTTAACTCATCTTTTAACACAAAAGCTATTTATATACGAATAAATATTCATTTCCATTAATATATTTATTTAATAATATTAGGAAAATCTCGGGTATTACATCCTCACCCCTTCTAAAAATTTCGTCCCGGAATTGCTACAAGGTTACACAAATAGATGGCGATAATCCTTCATCATCCTATTGATAGTAGTGTGCATACAAGCCAATCATGTATGATGATAAAGCACGTACTTTGTAAACAATCTTATTTATTTATTAATAAAATATTCATTTATTTAAGGCATTTAATTATCTACATGTTGCTGTTTTATAATATGTAAATAACCCATAGTTTTAAGCAATGCTTTTAGAATCATGATGATGATCATGCTAATGAGATCTAAATTCTTAGAAAGTTTTAAAACTAAAATAGTTCCCAATCGTGGGATTACTAAAAAGGGGATTAGTAAATTCGGATAGATTGGTACATATGTTGCTTGCTCATTGGATGAGGATGATTGATCTCATGATCATTTGTGTGGAGACACTAAAGCAAGTATGTAGGTGCTTATTGGAGAATAAGTTCACTGAACGTGATTCGCTATGGAATACCTAATGGAGATTTACTCGCCTGTCAATAGGAATTCCTAATGTGATAGTAGTACAAGTGATCCTTGGACTTGAGATCATCATAGTACCTTGTATGTAACAAATTATACTTTGACTTATTCCTTAAGACCTTTTAAGGCATATATAGGGTATGCTTGGGTATAATGAGTTACATATGGAGATAATGAATGATCAATAAAGAATCTACCACCTGTAGTAAAAGAGGAGATATTGTCCTATGTGATTCGTTAAATGACAACCCAGGAATCCTTGGCCAAGGTGAAATGAAATTAGAAAGGAGTTTCTATTTTGCATTATTTGGAGTTGTGCATTTTCTAATCGAAATACATATAATTAAATAAAATAAGACTTGACAGTAAATCCATGTCTTATATTTAATTGGGACATTGTATGGTGGAAGGATTGAATTGTATGGTAACTATTAACTCACAGGTTCTTTTATGATTAATGTTGAAATCTATATTATCTGGAAAGTCGTTGATCGCTAGGGAGGCTTATCCCTATTGTAGAATAAATGTTATTTATTTAAATAGATTATTAGTTTAATTTATTTATTTAAATAAGATTAAAATTATTCTAATTGATTTATTCACAACCGGTTTAATATGGAGAACCTAAAGGGTCACACCATAAAAGGAAAAATAATTATTTAAGAAGGTAATGTCATAATCGTAATAATGCATTAAGTGTAATTAATTTAATCTATAGTGATAGAATAAATTAAATAGCTTAATGTTTATTATTTAATATTTTAGAAATATTAAATATAAATTAATAAGAGGAGTCTTATTAATATTATTACAATTATTATTATTTTAATTTCTAAAAGAGTTTAGTAATTAATTTAATATTAGTACTCTCATTTATTCCTAATAAGATTAGGAGACAAATTAATTAAATGAATTTAATTAATTATTCCCCATGTGGTGGGAAGCCTAAATTAATTAAAGGAGTTTAATTAATTAAAAGAAATCCCTTGTCTAATAGGATTAGAAGGGTTGACCAATATCTATATAAGAGGAGTCTTATAATAGATATCAGTTAATGCAATTTCAATTGTTGGAGAGTACTCCTTTTCTATAGTGGATAGAAAACTAAGCCAACCACCCTCCTTGATAATTCATCTTCCTTGGTGGATCACCTCTAGAGGCCAAACACTTGGGTGGCTAACGTTGATCAAAGGAAGGAATCTAACTCGGAAATTCAAGGAGATCACGAAGAACAAGGAGTTGAACTAGTACCTGTGGAAGCTTCGTTCTACAAGGGTATGATTCCATAACTTCTTATTTATCGTTTTAAATTAATAATTTGCATAAAGGATGATCCGGGTAATGGTTTTGTAGAAATTTTTTAAACTCTGATATACCATGCTTCCGCTAATTTTTGCAATTTGATTGCGTCACGATTTCGTACAAACCCAACACCTATCTTCTAACTCCCACGTTGCCTCCTCAACATCGTGGTTACGCCAAAGTACCTTTACAAAAGGTATGATTTTATTTCTTAAGATTTGCTCTTTCCTATCTAATATCTGGACAGGAATTTCTTCATACGCCAAGTTCTTCTCCACTTGAATGGGCTCGTCAGAAATCACGTGCTTGTAGTCGGCCTTGTACGGTCACAACCCAAAAATGTGAAACACGTTGTGGATGTGCTCCAACTCGGGACGTAACGCAACTTTGTATGCCACTTCGCCCACTCGCTTCAGTATCTCGAACGGTCCTATGAATCTTGGACTCAACTTTCCTTTCTTGCCGAAACGGATCTTTCCCTTCTATGGGGACACTTTCAAGAATACGAAACTACCAACTTTGAAGTCTCGGTCCTGTCGATGCAAATCTGCGTACTTTTTCTGACGATCTTGAGCTGCTACTAGTCTGGCTCTTATCACCATCACCACGTCGGCGGTTTGTTGAACTAACTCTGGTCCGAGTATTTTTTCGCTCTTCGACTTTATCCCAACATAGTGGCGTTCTACACTTTCTTCCGTAAAGAGCTTCGTACGGTGGCATGCCGATACTCGCATGGTAACTATTATTATACGCAAATTCAACTAAGGGTAGGTGGTCGTCCCAATTTCCCTTGAAATCCATCACGCAAGTTCTAAGAATGTCCTCTAGCATTTGTATAGTTCGCTCACTTTGTCCGTCTGTCTGAGGATGATAAGCGGTACTCAACCTCAACTGTGTTCCCATTCTCTCTTGCAAACTCTTCCAAACATTTGACATGAAGCGCGGATCTCGATCAGAGACAATTGACACCGGCACTCCATGTCGTAAAACAATCTCCTTTACGTATAGGCTTGCAAACTGATTCAAACTGTAGCGGATCTTGATTGGTAGAAAATGTGCGGTCTTCGTAAGTCGATCCATAATAACCCAAATGGCATCATAACCTTTCTGCGTAACTGGAAGTTCTACCGCGAAGTCCATCGTAATATGCTCCCATTTCCACTCTAGTATTTCTAACGGTTGTAGTAAACCACTTGGCCGTTGATGCTCTGCTTTAATGCGTTGGCAAGTTAAACATCTACTGACGCACCCTGCAACCTCCAGTTTCAAATTGGGTCACCAAAAATTGGGCCATCGTAACTGGAAGTCCTACCACGAAGTCTGTTTTCGACTCTATGGATTCGTAATTCATAGAACTACACATCTACATGATAATTATAACACTTCAAAAACATTAGCGATTCATTATAAGCGTTCCAATTTAGTGTTCATGCTACTTTTTTATGTTTTACACATATTTAGTAAATTCATTCACCACGGATTCGTTATTTAACCAAATCGATCCGTTTAACTTCCGTTCTTTTTGTATTTCAACGTATTAACAACATTCATCATCAATTTACAGTTTATAATATGAATTCAAAACCAATTTTGACTCCAAAACAGACCATGTAATATATATAAAAACCAAAACTCAAAATTCTTCACTTTCAAACATGCTTTCATGAATTCGATACTTCAAAAATCATCTATAGACAACATATAACAGATTATGTAATCCCAATACACATAAAACTAATTTCTCAACAAATTAACCATAGAACTTCAATTACAGAGAACTTAAAAAACAAAACTAAGAACTCGAAACATTAAACAAGATTGTTTACCTTTAATTAGCTAGACGATTAGAGAAGCTTGATTAATCTTCTTCCTCTTCTTTGATTCTCAGAATTTTCTTCTCAATTTACAGGGAATTCTCTCAATTTCTCTATTCCTCTCTTCTGTGTTCTTAACCTTAGAAAAATAAGTTACGTTTATTTACTTAGCCCTCAGTTACATAAACCAAGAGTCTCAGCAGTTAGAAAATACAAAGGGTCTCTAGGCCATATTTGGCTAGAACCCAAAATCCCTTTTTAATTTATTTTAATATTCCTCTATTATATGGTACATTTGTCACACATAACCAAACCAATCTTATAATTTTATATTAAGTAACATTGGGTTTATTAATTAATTAATTATCAAATCACTCATTATCAACATAATAAATTTATTTAATAAATCATTCATCCTCTAATTTAATTATTTAATTAAATTAGTGCATTGTCATTCCATTAGCGTAATAAAATACGCACCGATTATAAAATTATTTATCATCAATTTACTTAATATCATCATACATGAATAAATTATTTCATAATAATTTTCATCAAATATTTACTTTATTTAATAAATATCTCAACTAAAATATTTATTTTACTCGATAAGTATCTTAACTATTTACGAAATTCTCAATCAAATTACATTAACATATTACATTTATATGTAACACATTACCCTCTCACTTTATTAAAATAAATATATTTACATTAATTCACTATTTTAATTAAGTGAATTACTCTCATTATTTATGAAATTTAATTTATAACAATTATAGTGCCAACAAAGCATAATAATCAAATTATATTATTCAATAATATAACTTCCAACTTAATTAACTTAATTCCCTTTTCAAACAATTTCGTTTCTCTTCTTTAATAGTTAAAATAAATTAACTACTAAATCTTATTCCTCCAACCTATGAATATATATACATCTTCTATATTCACACCACATCATATACTTCACCATATATAACACATATATACACATATCCAAACTCAAAACATCTCGTAATAAGAATTTTATTTATTAAATTCTTATTTTAATAATTTTCAAAAATTTGAGTTCTCACATCCTTCCCTCTTTATAAGGATTCCGTCCTCAGAATCCCCGAAACCCTACCTTACTCAGGTTTTCATCAAATCTCTTTAAAACATTTATCGTTAAATAACTTCAACACATTACCTTAATATAGGTTTTATATTTCCTACTACATTCATTTCTTCAACAAATTCTAGGTTTTATTTCATAACCTTCAATTAAACACAATTATGTTTCAAATATTATATATTCTCTAACTCGTTCATTTTCTTTCTAAGGATCATTACCATATACTTTACTCGTCGAAGACATATACTTAATAATTCACTATCTTATAAGTATTCGGGTTATCACATTCACCCATTCTGTAATATCCGAGATTATTATGTCATTTAACAATTATCAATAAACGAATTTATGTGAAATTCTTGTGTGTTTTCTTTTATTAGATGTATATATGTTATACATACATGTGTTATTTGCGTATATGTGATGAGGAGTATTTAAATGGTTGGTTCAGTTTAATTCAACTATTTAAATTGGTTAAGTATGGAATTAATTTTATTAATTTCGTGGGATGGCGTTAAAGCATGATTTTGAGTTCGGAGCGGAATTTAGAGACGCGGACTGCGTATTTGAGTCCAGAACGTCAAAATTAGTCAGGATAGACTGTAACCACGAAAATGTGTCACGGTTGACTTTTTGGTCAAAGTCAACCAGTTGACTTTTTCGGGTAAAAAGTCAACCACAAATTTTGGAGGTGAATTTGACGAAACGGATAGTCCCATGATGTCCGGGACGTTGATTTTAGTAGGAATCGATATAAGTATCGCAACGTTTGGCTACGAAAGGCAAAATGGTCAAAAGGATATATTAATTGATTAAATGATTAAAATAATAATATGTTTATATAAGTCAGCAGCTGGTGGACCAATGGTGACAACCATATTGGGACATTGAGGGGGGGGGGGGGGAGTATACGTGATATATAAAATAGAAGGAGGTGGGAGTTACAACATGTTAACAATGAAAAACCTTTTTCATTCTCTAACTCCCCATTCCTTTCAATGCTAACTTATTGATGCAATTTATTTATCTGTTATAGGGAGAGGGAAGGGCTGGAGATTTCAGCCTCTATCAAGCTACTTATATATATACCCAACTCATATATATCTTATTTTTTACAAAATACTTTCACCAAGAGAGCAAAATAAAATTAAGAGAATGAAAGTTGAGAGCTTCTAAAAGTTTTGGAGATTACATAGCAGTTAACAAGGAAGGTGTGAGGCTCTAATCAGATTATCACAAGAAGAAATCATCAAAGTGGTAAGCCATGAACTCTCTTTTATATGTTTTTGAGAAAACTAGTAGGAAAAATGCATGTATAATCATAGTAAATGATTTGTTTTGACTGTGTGATGCTATCTTAGTGTTGTTTACTGATATGGGGATATTAAGAATGAAAATTCTGGACTTAACATGCTTCAATTACGTAGAGAATCAAAGAATTCGAGTTTGCATGCTAAGTGTTTGATAAAATGCCTCTTAGATGTCAAATTGCTCAAAACATGAAAAGTTAGTGAGTTTGATTATTGTAACATGTGTATATGTGTTAGTAGAGGTGATCTGGATAGTAGCAACTAGTTCCTTGCATGCTAGAATCAAAATCATGAATTTTTGTCAAAGTGGGTTAACTTAGAATCTTTGACTTTTTGGGTTTTTCGGAGCCTTTGAATCATAACTTCTGTGACTCGTTGGTTGTATGTGTTAGTTTTGTAAAATACTATGTAGTATGATGTCTCACCTGACCAATTTTCAAAGGAAACGGAGTTAAAATGAGCAAGTTATGAATTTCGTAAGCAAGCATGTTGGTATAAAAATCTGCAGAATTCTGGGAATTTCCAGAAATTTTCTAAGTCTGGAAGGCAGTCGGGCACGCTTATCTAGACTCCTGGATCGAGGTCTTAACATGTTAGTTTCATGTATGTTGTATTTTTGTAAAATACTATGATGTATGGAGTGTATGGTGTCCAAATATTATGGTCATACAACTTGTAAACAAGTGGGAATTAAATCGGGAAGTAGGCTGCTCGGCAGGAAAAAACTTTTCTGGGCATGAAGAGCAGCGCAGCTGCGCCGTTCATATGGCTTAACGCTGCGCAGCTGCTGCCACTCAAAGTTGGAGTCTGGGTTTGCCAGGCTAGCGCAGCTGCACCGGTAACACGGCTTGAGGTTGCGCAGCTGCGCCGGTCTAGGTCGGTCCGGGTCAGGTCTGATTCGGGTCGGGTCGGGTCAGAAAAATTTCCAAAAACTTTGTTTTCCCATATTTTTATATTTAACCCCTGGACCTATAAGTTGCAATTTGTTTGTGTAATTGAATGGTATTGTGTAATTGAATTGCATTGTTAATTGATTACATGTTAGATGATAATCTAATTGAGATAAAAGGAAACCATTATATTTCAGAGTCGTGTTCGAGAACCTAATTGCTTAACGTGACACATATGAATAGGTTACGTGAACAGCTAGTAGATAGCGTTAATTGTAGCTGGCGTATCAGGCAAGTTTCCTAACCCTAATTTCTATTGGGTCTTTTTTCAATCCTTACTCATTTTTATCGCAGTAGGGGTAAGTATTGGACTTGTGCTCGCTATTTATTCGTGCAAGTTCCTTTATTGTGAGGTTATACAACTTCAACTATCTTGCAAGCTTATCGATGATTACTCAGTTATTATTCTAACAGCTATGCTTATAAGTTTCATGTCATTACAGAACTGTTTCTAAGTATGTTTCCTGGCCTTTGTTTTCGGCTAGTTATTATTGATGAAAAATGATTTAATTCAAATATTTTAAAGCTATTTAATGTTTACCAATCCAAATTGCTTTGGTGCGGTCTCGCATGAATACTAAGATGAACAACCCGAATAAACGGGCAAACAGATGTCGGGCATATAGTCCCATTTATGCTTATGTAGTTTAAACTTAATACTTGTGCACAATGTAGGGTACAATAGGCTGATCACCTGGAGTACTTGCAGAGACCGTTTACAATCTATTTGATTGTTAAACCGTCTGATGATTTTTTGATGAAACAAAGTAATGTTCAGGGTATTTTACACCCCTTAGTATGATATTGAGAATTCTTAAACTCTTATTCTTGATATTTCTGTTTAACACTTGATAATTCTTTCAACTGTTATAGCTATTCAGATGTTTCTACTCCTGATGTAAGTTTTTTCAAACTACTTTATATACTTGCTGGGCAATTTGTGCTCATTCTTGCTTAAACCTTTCAGTTAAGGATGAGAAGGCTGAGGGCTCGGGCAAGGACAAGGGGAAGTCTAAGATGAAATGATGCTAGTTACCTTATGTAATAAGTTTATATTTCCGCATATGATGTAATGTAGCGATAAACGCTAAGTTTAAGTTGTGGTTTATTAAAGGTTGTAAAGACTTGGAATTTTATTTGGAGTATGTACGTAATAGTTATAATATTATTATTTTTATGGGAATTTACTTAGATAGATGATGATGTATGTTGTATCGTGAGCACCATGTCCTGTAATTGATGTTACACGGATTTGGGGGCGTCACAGGTTGGTATCAAAGCCGTAGGTTATAAACCTTAGGTGGGGAACCTTAGACTATAACCTTAGGGACGTTAGTGGAGGTAATAAGGAGATGAACTCACGTAGAGTTCTAAGTGTAGCGTTGAATCTATTTTTCTAAAAACAAAACCAATATCTATTTTAAAATGCTAATCGAGTTCTTTGTCTTGATTGTAGGATGTCAGGAGAAGAGGAGGTTAGAGATATTCACGTCGTGAGTGAGCAGTTGGTGACAGCTGTACCTGAGCCCATAGCTAAGGCATCAGCTGAGTCAGACCCAGAGGAATATCCTGAAGAGGAAGAGGAGCCCGAGGAGGACTACGAGGAAGCACCTAAGGATACTATGTTGGATGAGTTGATGGATAGGATTACAGAATTGGATGACAAGGTCCATGAGTTGGAGGAGCTGTATCAGGGGGAGCAGCAGGCTTACAGCATTGCTTGGGGCATTGGTGCAACACCTGATAATTAGGAACGGGGATCTGGCTGACAAGCTGCGAACAACAGGTCAGAAGGCGGATAGGCTGAAGGATGAGAAAGAAGCTATCAGGACCCACTTGGGATATACCATTAATGGGTTAGAGTCGAGGAAACAGAGTCTTCGAAACTGACAAGCAAATTATTACCACTTTCTGGGGAGATGAGATGAGAGGCTGTGTTTGGGCCGAGAAGCTAACAGGCGAGTTAGAAGGAGAAGTAAGAGATAAGAAGGTTAGGGTGGATAAAATGAAGTATGCGTTTAAGTCAGCACATGGGAGGTTCCAGCATAGGGTGTATCACTTTCCACGTGAGGAGTACCGGTCTAGACATGCCATAAGCCGTGGGCTGGTGCTAGAGATAGCGGATGAAGAGCATGAAGACGCCATTAGGCGGGGTCTTTAGTTTGTTCGTGTTAAACTTTTACTACTAGCGTGTAGAACGCTTATCTATGAAATAAAACGTGGTTTCCAATGTTACTAAATATGATGGTTAAAGTGATGTAAATGGCTTAATGCCATAAGACGATGAAATACCTTGGGTATTATGTTTATAAATAAATATACTTTTATTTAAATATGTGATGTGATGATTAAGTTTTTATATGAATTATATATGTTGTAGGAATAAGTTATGAGATGATAACATTAAGTTTATTTAAATAGATAGATGGCTAGCGGAAGACGTCGTCAAGTACCAGATGGGTCAGGCGGTAATGCTAGGGGTCCACCAAACCCCATGCAACAATTCGTAGATATGTTAGCTGGGGCACTTCAGAATCGAACCCCGAATACCAATAACCCTCCAGCGGGCCAGGTGGCACACTTTAAAGACTTTAAGAGCGCGGGACCACCTAAGTTCAAAGGAACCACCGAACCTATTGAAGCCCAAACTTGGGTCAAGGAAATCGAAAAGGCGTTTGCTATTGATCGCGTAGGAGATGATCAGAAAATAATCTTCGCCACTTATATGCTGAAGGGTGAAGCCAATTTCTGGTGGGAGGCAAACCAGATTAGGGCAGGAGAAGGTGTGATACCTTGGGAAGAGTTTAAGAAGATCTTCTTAGAAAACTATTTCCCTGCGAGTATGCAGAGTCGTATGGAGATGCGATTCTTGGAGCTGAAGTAAGAAGACATGACCGTACCCCAGTACGCCGCAAAGTTCAACGAACTGGCGAGGTTCGCGCCTCATCAAGTCAAGTCTGAGGAGAGGAAAACGAGGAGGTTTGAGCAGGGTCTCAAACCATGGTTATAAAGTAGACTTTCGGTGTTGCAGACGAACAGCTTCGCGACTCTCCTGGAGAAGGCTATAATTGCTGAGGGCAGAAGTGAAGCCCTAATGAAGTTTAATAAGGAGAAAAAGAAGAAGAATGAAGGAGGGAATCGCGGGGAAGGTAGCAGCAGCAGTGGTGCAAACAAGAGGAAGTGGAACAACAACAACAACAATAATAATTTCAACTCGGGAAACTCTGGGGGAAAACCAGGGGAAGCAAAGAAGAGAACTGAGGCGTGCAAGGAGTGTGGGAGGAATCACTCAGGTGCATGTCTAAAAGGGAAGAATGTTTGTTTCAATTGCGGGCAAGAGGGGCACATCTCTCCCAGTTGCTCTGCACCAAAGAGAAATGGATGTTTCAATTGTGGAGCATTGGACCATCAGGCAAGGAATTGCCCAAAGAAGAATTCAGCAGGAGGAAATGGAGGAAGGGGACCAAGCGGTGGAAATCTCACAATTACTGGATCACCAACTCAGAATCGACCAACAACAAGGACTTTCAACATGACGATTCAGGATGCAGTCGCATCCAAGGATATGGTTTCAGGTATCATTCCGGTCAATGATATATCTGCTTACATATTATTCGATTCGGGTGCTACTTGTTCCTTCGTGTCGCATGAATTCTCCCAATGATTAAACTTACCCCAGGAAAAACTAGAATATCCTATGAACATAGAAGTCGCTAATAAGGAAGTTATTCCCGTTAGCCATGTCTATAGGAATTGTGTTGTAGATATCAGTGGGTATAAGTTGCCTGTGAATTTAATTCCGATTCAATTAGGGGAATTTGATGTAATTCTAGGAATGGATTGGTTATTTAACCATGGAGCGATGATAGATTGCCAGACGAAGTGTATAAACCTTAAGACTCCAAATCAGTCTAAGGTAGTATTCTACGGGAGTACGTCGCCGAGACACTCGAGTTGTCTGACGATGTTGCAAGCGAGGAAGTTGCTAAGGAAGGGATGTGTAGGATATTTGGCCCATATCGTCGATACACAGAAAGTAGGTGTAGGAATGGGACAGATACCAGTAGTGAATGAATTTTTGGATGTATTTCTGGAAGAGTTACCAGGACTTCCACGGGATAGAGAGGTCGAATTCGTTATAGATTTAGTACCGGGAACGGCCCCGATTTCGAAAGCCCCATACAGAATGGCACCGGCAGAGATGAAAGAGCTGATGTTACAGTTGCAGGAATTATTGGATAGAAAGTATATTCAACTGAGTGTGTCTCCTTGGGGAGCACCAGTTTTATTTGTGAAAAAGAAGGACGGATCGATGAGACTTTGTATCGACTATCGAGAGTTGAACTAAAGTGACGATCAAGAACAAGTATCCGTTACCTAGGATAGATGATCTGTTCGATCAGTTGAAGGGAGCGAAATATTTTTCCAAGATCGACTTGAGGACGGGATATCACCAATTGAGGGTGAGGAAGGAAGATGTTCCTAAGACAGCATTCAGGACTCGTTACGGTCACTACGAGTTCCTGGTGATGTCATTTGGATTAACGAATGCGCCGGCGGCATTTATGGACATGATGAATCGGGTATTCAAGCAATACTTAGATAAATTTGTGGTCGTGTTCATAGATGATATCCTGATCTATTCCAAGACTCAGGAGGATCATGCTGAACACTTAAGGTTGGTATTGGAGGCGTTGAGGAAGGATAAGTTATACGCAAAATTTTCAAAGTGCGAGTTTTGGTTGGAGAAAGTTCAATTTCTGGGTCACGTGATCGATAAGGATGGAATCTCCGTGGATCCAGCAAAGGTGGAAGCGGTGCAAAATTGGGAGCAACCAAAGACACCGACTGAAGTAAGAAGTTTCTTAGGACTGGCAGGCTATTATAGACGGTTTATCCAAGATTTTTTGAAGATAGCAGGAACTTTGACGAATTTAACGAAGAAGTCGGTCAAATTTGTCTGGACAGAGAAGTGTGAAGAAAGTTTTCGGGAACTTAAGAAAAGATTGAGTGAGGCACCGGTGTTGTCTTTACCAGACGATACAGGTGATTTCGTGATTTTTAGTGATGCGTCGCATAAAGGACTTGGCTGTGTGCTTATGCAACATGGTAAAGTTATTGCGTACGCATCACGTCAGTTGAAGGATTACGAGAAGGGATATCCTACCCATGACCTGGAATTGACAGCGGTAGTATTTGCCCTAAAGATTTGGAGGCACTATTTATATAGTGTAAAGTGTGAAATATACACGGACCATAAAAGTCTGAAGTATATCTTCATGTAGAAGGAGTTGAATATGAGACAGAGAAGATGGTTGGAACTAATAAAGGATTATGATTGCGACATCTTATATCATCCGGGGAAAGCTAACGTGGTCGCAGATGCGCTAAGCAGAAAGGGCAGTGGCAGGTTGGCAATGCTAACGGCTCAAGAGGAGTTGATTAGGGAAATGGCCAGTTTGGAACTCGAGGTAAAGAGTCCGAGCGAGTCAGATGGGAAGTTGTTCGCAATGGAGGTTCGACCAACTCTATTGGACAAAATCAAAGAAGAACAAAGCAGCGATGAAGAATGCGAGAAGGTGAGGAAAAGAATTTCAGATGGAGAGGAGCTTAAGTTCAATGTGGGTGTTGATGGATTATTAAGGTTTGAGAGGAGAATTTGGGTGCCAGGGGTATCCGAGTTAAAGGAGGAAATCTTGCAGGGAGCTCATAGCTCAAGTTACTCAATTCACCCGGGAAGCACAAAGATGTATCAGGATCTTCGCCAACATTATTGGTGGCCCAATATGAAGAGAGAAGTGGCAGAGTACGTCAGCAGATGTTTGACATGCCAGAGAGTTAAGGCGGAACATCAGAGACCGAGCGGGTTACTTCAACCATTAGAAATTCTAAAATGGAAATGGGAGCATATCACGATGGACTTCGTGGTAGGACTTCCAAATACACAGAAGGGTTACGATGCAGTTTGGGTAATCGTTGATCGATTGACCAAGTCAGCGCATTTCTTGCCAATCAAAATCAGATATACCTTGGATCAGTTGGCAAAGCTTTATATCAAGGAGATCGTTTCCAGGCACGGTGTACCTGCATCAATTGTGTCAGATCGCGATCTGCGATTCACAGCTAATTTCTGGAAAAGCTTTCAAGAACGCATGGGAACGCAACTTAGGTTGAGCACCGCGTATCATCCTCAAACAGACGGGCAGAGCGAAAGAACTATTCAAATATTGGAGGACATGCTGAGAGCATGTGTTATGGACTTCAAAGGAAGCTGGGATGACCACCTACCATTGGTGGAATTTGCATACAACAACAGTTACCACGCGAGCATCGGGATGCCACCTTATGAAGCTTTATATGGAAGGAAATGCAGAACGCCATTGTGCTGGGATGAAGTGGGAGAACGTCAATTGCTAGGGCCAGAATTAGTGCAGCAAACTGCAGATGTGATCAAAACTATACAAGCGAGATTAGTGACAGCTCAGGATCAATAGAAGAAATATACTGATCAACATCGGCAACAACGAGACTTCAACGTCGGCACTTATGTGTTTCTAAAAGTGTCACCTTGGAAAGGGAAAATGAGGTTTGGGAAGAAGGGAAAACTTAGCCTCAGATTCATAGGACCCTTTGAAGTGTTAAGGCGAGTCGGTGAGGTAGCTTATGAAATAGCTTTACCTCTGGAATTAGAACATATACACAACGTGTTCCACGTATCAGTTTTACGACCCTATAAGCAGGATTACAAGCACATCATAGAGTATGAACCCATTCAGTTCGAAAAGGACTTAACCTATGAAGAGGTTCCAGTACAGATAATTGATAGAAAAGAACAAGTGTTAAGAAATAAGATAATACCTTCTGTTAAGGTAGTATGGAGGAACCACAATGCCGAAGAGGCTACGTGGGAACTCGAGGAGAAAATGATGAAAGATTACCCTAGTCTTTTTGTTTGATATGTAATGATTCCGGGGACGAAATCCTTATAAGGGAGGGTGAATGTAATATCCGAGATTATTATGTCATTTAACAATTATCAATAAACGAATTTATGTGAAATTCTTGTGTGTTTTCTTTTATTAGATGTATATATGTTATACATACATGTGTTATTTGCGTATATGTGATGAGGAGTATTTAAATGGTTGGTTCAGTTTAATTCAACTATTTAAATTGGTTAAGTATGGAATTAATTTTATTAATTTTGTGGGATGGCTTTAAAGTATGATTTTGAGTTCGGAGCAGAATTTAGAGACGCGGACTGCGTATTTGAGTCTAGAACGTCAAAATTAGTCAGGATAGACTGTAACCACGAAAATGTGTCACGATTGACTTTTTAGTCAAAGTCAACCAGTTGACTTTTTCGGGTAAAAAGTCAACCACAAATTTTGGAGGTGAATTTGACGAAACAGATAGTCCCATGACGTCCGGGACGTCGATTTTAGTAGGAATCGGTATAAGTATCGCAACATTTGGCTACGAAGGGCAAAATGGTCAAAAGAATATATTAATTGATTAAATGATTAAAATAATAATATGTTTATATAAGTCAGCAGCTGGTGGACCAATGGTGACAACCATATTGGGACATTGAGGGGGGGGGAGTATACGTGATATATAAAATAGAAGGAGGAGGGAGTTACAACATGTTAACAATCAAAAACCTTTTCCATTCTCTAACTCCCCATTCCTTTCAATGCTAACTTATTGATGCAATTTATTTATCTGTTATGGGGAGAGGGAAGGGCTGGAGATTTCAGCCTCTATCAAGCTACTTATATATACACCCAACTCATATATTCTTACTTTTTATAAAATACTTTCACCAAGAGAGCAAAATAAAATTAAGAGAATGAAAGTTGAGAGCTTCTAAAAGTTATGGAGATTATATAGCAGTTAACAAAGAAGGTGTGAGGCTCTAATCAGATTATCACGAGAAGAATTCATCAAAGAGATAAGCCATGAACTCTCTTTTATATGTTTTTGAGAAAACTAGTAGGAAAAATGCATGTATAATCATAGTAAATGATTTATTTTGACTGTGTGATGCTATCTTAGTGTTGTTTACTGATATGGGGATATTAAGAATGAAAATTCTGGACTTAACATGCTTCAATTACGTAGAGAATCAAAGAATTCGAGTTTGCATGCTAAGTGTTTGATAAAATGCCTTTTAGATGTCAAATTGCTCAAAACATGAAAAGTTTGTGAGTTTGATTATTGTAACATGTGTATATGTGTTAGTAGAGGTGATCTGGATAGTAGCAACTAGTTCCTTGCATGCTAGAATCAAAATCATGAATTTTTGTCAAAGTGGGTTAACTTAGAATCTGTGACTTTTTGGATTTTTTGGAGCCTTGGAATCATAGCTTCTGTGACTCGTTGGTTGTATGTGTTAATTTTGTAAAATACTATGTAGTATGATGTCTCACCTGACCAATTTTCAAAGGAAACGGAGTTAAAATGAGCAAGTTATGAATTTCGTAAGCAAGCATGTTGGTATAAAAATTTGCAGAATTCTGGGAATTTCCAAAAATTTTCTAAGTCTGGAAGGTAGTCTGGCACGCTTATCTAGACTCCTGGATCGAGGTCTTAACATGTTAGTTTCATGTATGTTGTATTTTTGTAAAATACTGTGATGTATGGAGTGTATGGTGTCCAAATATTATGGTCATACAACTTGTAAACAAGTGGGAATTAAATCGGGAAGTAGGCTGTTCGGCAGAAAAAAACTTTTCTGGGCATGAAGAGCAGCGCAGCTGCGCCGTTCATAAGGCTTAACGCTGCGCAGCTGCGCCACTCAAAGTTGGAGTCCGGGTTTGCCAGGCAGCGCAGCTGCGCCGGTAACACGGCTTGAGGCTGCGCCGGTAACACGGCTTGAGGCTGCGCAGCTGCGCCGGTCCGGGTCAGGTCTGATTCGGGTCGGGTCAGGTCGAGTCGGGTCAGAAAAATTTTCAGAAACTTTATTTTCCCAGATATTTATATTTAACCCCTGGACCTATAAGATGCAACCTGTTTATGTAATTGAATGGTATTGTGTAATTGAATTGCATTGTTAATTGATTACATGTTAAATGATAATCCAATTGAGATAAAAGGAAACCATTATATTTCAGAGTCGTGTTCGAGAACCTAATTGCTTAACGTGACACATATGAATAGGTTACGTGAAGAGCTAGTAGATAGCGTTAATTGTAGCAGGCGTATCAGGCAAGTTTCCTAACCCTAATTTCTATTGGCTCTTTATTCAATCCTTACTCATTTTTATCGCAGTAAGGGTAAGTATTGGACTTGTGCTAGCTATTTATTCGTGCAAGTTCCTTTATTGTGAGGTTATACAACTTCAACTATCTTGCAAGATTATCGATGATTACTCAGTTATTATTCTAACAGCTATGCTTATAAGTTTCATGTCATTACAGAACTGTTTCTAAGTATGTTTCTTGGCCTTTGTTTTCGGCTAGTTATTATTGATGAAAAATGATTTAATTCAAATATTTCGAAGATATTTAATTATTACCAATCCAAATTGCTTTTGTGCGGTCTCGCATGAATACTAAGATGAACAACCCGAATAAACGGGCAAACAGATGTCGGGCATATAGTCCCATTTATGCTTATGTAGTTTAAACTTAATACTTGTGCACAATGTAGGTTACAATAGGCTGATCACCTGGAGTACTTGCAGAGACCGTTTACAATCTATTTGATTGTTAAACCGTCTTATGATTTTTTGATGAAACAAAATAATGTTCAGGGTATTTTACACCCCTTAGTATGATATTGAGAATTCTTAAACTCTTATTCTTGATATTTCTGTTTAACACTTGATAATTCTTTCAACTGTTATAGCTATTCAGATGTTTCTACTCCTGATGTATGTTTTCAAACTACTTTATATACTTGCTGGGCAATTTGTGCTCATTCTTGCTTAAACCTTTCAGTTAAGGATGAGAAGGCTGAGGGCTTGGGCAAGGACAAGGGAAAGTCTAAGATGAAATGATGCTAGTTACCTTATGTAATAAGTTTATATTTCCGCATATGATGTAATGTAGCGATAAACGCTAAGTTTAAGTTGTGGTTTATTAAAGGTTGTAAAGACTTGGGATTTTATTTGAAGTATATACGTAATAGTTATAATATTATTATTTTTATGGGAATTTACTTAGATAGATGATGATGTATGTTGTATCGTGAGCACCATGTCCTGTAATCGATGTTACACGGATTTGGGGGCGTCACACATTCTTCTAAGAATTTCGTCCTCAATTTTTTTTAATCTTCATTCATTCAATCTATCAAAGTAGATTTTACGTTAACCTTATTCCCTAACTTGTTATGTTCTACAACTATTTCTTTCTAAGGAATATCATTCTTGCCACCTTCACCTTCAGAATAATAAGAATCTTCCACAATTGGTCAATAATTGGGAAGCGATATGAATAACAGGAATTTAAAAGATTTCAATTCATGCTGAGGGGTCATAAGACCTTGAACTCTTCTCTAGGTTTAATAGTGTATCACCACTGTAAACCATCTTTAACATAATGTTTAGCAATCACACAGACTGAAAACACTCTCTGCAAGTACTCTAGGTGATCAGCCTATCGTACCCCTACGTCGTGCACAACGTATTACATCTTAACATCGTAACGACTATATGCGTTACTTTCAGAACCATTGTCTCCGATAACATGTCCCCTTTTGCAGGGTTGTTCACCTCAGTTTCTTAACATTTGAATCCACACCAAAATAATTTGGTTTGGTATAGTTTGACAAAGAACGCTTGAATTTCATGAACATCTTTCAATATTCGTCTAGCTGAATCAAGTAGCATAGACTTCTAGCAATAACTCGGACATCAATCGAGATATATATATATATATATATATATATATATATATATCTTTAACCAACTCAATTTTTTTCATTTAAAGAAACTAAAAGTAAATAAATCCCCTATTCTTTTTATAGTTTAAGGAAACTAAAAAAAATGAATCTTTTCATAATATCCTGATACCGTACCGTAATAATGGTACATTGAGAATTTCGTCATTACATGACGTCGTCATACTACATCATACCATAGTGGCCTGACGAACGATCACATCCAATACTAGGTTAAAGTGCATTGATAACTTCCTCGATTATTGTCTCTACACCATATCAAATGATGCATAAAACACATAAAATATATTTTGAAAATTTAAAATTATTTTTGTCTAGCTGAAGCAATTAGCATAGACATGTGAATAATAGCACTATTTTAAAAAAATTCATTTGTTCCATCATTTGATCTAATGTTTTTCAAGAAAACAGAAGTGAACATCAACACGAAGTTAATAAATTTCAAAAATCTAGCAAAGCTAGGATATTTAGAATATAAAACTTTCTCCATCAATTAAATCTTTACACCATCATTACTTAATCATTCTATCAACCTTAAACAACATCAATGCTTCCTACACCATAACCTTTCTATTCCCAGTATAGTTCATCAAACTTTCCACACTTTGGAAGTCAGGAACTTTCCACAATAATATGAGTTTAATAACTTCCTAGTCAGACCATAGGCGTCCATTCGCTGAGGAGTTCCAAACATACCATATGATTATGAGTCATGAACTTATCACAAGCATGAGTTTTAAGAACTCGCATTTAATCCTAATAACAACTTACAAATCTTAATAGTCTCTAACTATCAAATATACACATGAGAAAAGAATCACATTTTCACCACATATACATTGATAGCGCGACACCAACATTCCAATGATTATCAATGCGATAAACTAAGTGCAAACACAAAACCCTCGCCCATACAAAGGTTTGTACAACTCAGCCATCACATGATTCTTCAATTGAAATCCCACCTAACTCTATCTTGCTCATAACTTGCTCTTTACTCAATACGAATTTTCCGCATCTCATCATTTATAACTCCTTGTGAGTTAACCTCGTACTATATCATCGTACATTCTCGTTATAGCATCAAACTATAACTATTCAATCAATACTGACCATCTGTCTTTTAACTTTAAAAGATCAAGTCGTGACCTTATTCTATAATCATCTCCCTTATGATTCTTTCTTATCTCATTATCGTTTTGTTTTAAAACTTTATATCTTTTCCTTTCATCATGTTATATCATGACCTCATTATGATTTAATCTTATAGACTTCGTCTATTCATCGTTATTCATCATCTTTATTATTGGAGTTAGGTAACTCCTGATTCTCATCTTCATATCTCTTCAAGATTCTTCTTTGAATCTTCTTGTTTATTTAACAACTCTTCTTTTAAGAATTTTTAACTTCGTTCATAAAGTCAACATTTTATTCGAGTTTTATTCCTCGTTATTATCCTCTTCTTCTTATAACATTTCTAGAACTTAACTTATCCTATATTTTTACGTATGTGAAAGGAATCACCTTTTCGTTATACGTAACTTAACTTCTCATTCTCTAAGGTCATAGCCTAAGGTACTCTTACCTAAGGTGTATAACCTATCAGCTCTGATATCAACTGTAACGACCCCAAAATTCATACAATACAACTCTCGACATCGGTCGTTAACAATGCATCCTTATTAAGAGTTTACATCATTAATCAATGATACAATCACTAAAAATACGAAATATTTAAAACTTTTATATTATTCCTTCTTTATTTTCCTGAATCTCAACCTTTATCATTACATAACTTTGATTCAAATTTATTTCATGAATCGCTTCATTAGAGTTATTATAAACTAAAACTTACAACCAGGTACAATAACCTTTATACATCAGATAAAATGTAAACTTTACAACTCCACATCGGTTAACCATCATACATTCTCAAATACATTATCTGAAACCTTAAACAGGTTCCAAAATTATAACAATTCAGCCAAAGTATATAAATCTTCATGCATTACATCTGATTCATTTCTTTCAAGTAGCACATAGTGTTACCTTGAATTTTTAACCTGCAAAGGTGATTATTTGCAAGAATGAGCACGACAGCTTAGCAAGATCTAATAGCTTTCATGCATCACATAGCACATAAATATATGCCCAACATACATCTCATAATAATTAAAGTAACATGGCATACATGCTTTACTTCACATAACAAATATAAAGATTGAGTTCCTTACTCAATCAACATTCTTTAATCAAGCAATGTAGTCATAAATTGACTTTAATATTTCAGGCTTACAACATATATAAAACATATCATGCTCTTGCAAAATAATTTAAAATAGTTAATCATCAAGTTCACGTAGAAAATAGGAATTGAAAGACTTGCCTTGATCGTTGTTTACCAATAATAGTTTAACAGCTTACAGATATCTGCACTTCACGTGCCCTACACAATTATATAATCATGCACATCAACTATTAGTCACATAGCAAAGCATATTAGTTGTAATGTAAACTTTACTTTACATCTCATAAACCTTCCTATTATCAATACACAATGTTCAATTTGATTGTGTTAACTATCGACTTACATTTCATTATATTTCTTTTTCATAATATTCAAAATTCATTCAAGTATTTAAGTCTTGCTAGGACTACTTATTGGTTTTATACTAACCCCATTTCATATCTTATAATGTTCATTTCATTTGACTTACAACACTTTTTACATTCATTAACACTTGTCACGGCGTTTCGACGTTCATTCGTTACCCGCCTGAATTGTCTCTTTTGTGCATGCTTAGTGTGCTTATACAACTAATCTAATACATCATATATTAATGTTAAACATTATTATATTTACTAACATTCATGTTTCATAACTTATATCAACATCTATTATCGTCGACAGCACTATACCTGCGTATGTGCATGTCAGACGCCCTCCGATTGTCTCTGAATACAAATTAGTCACAAAGATGACCATTTTGACCCTAGGTAAAGACCTCAAAGTGAAAAATTTAAACAACAAAAGTTGTAGGTCTACTCGTGCTCGTTCTGGATCATCTTGAATCACTTCAATCCGAGATCGTATGAGAAAGTTATGGCTATTCTACCACAGCAGGTCAAAATGGTGTTTGTTTGTTTATTTTTTTCTGACCATGACCGGCACAGCTGCGCCCCAAATGGCCTTGGGGGATGCGCAGCTGCGCCACAAGGGGCGGAGGGAGGTTCCAGGCTTGGTTCTTCTCAAATTTTTGCCCTTTTCCTCCTTATAATCTTCATAAATCAAGCTACGCACATCTATTGAGTCCATTTTCGACTCTATGGATTCGTAATTCATAGAACTACACATCTACATGATAATTATAACACTTCAAAAACATTAGCGATTCATTATAAGCATTTCAAATTAGTGTTCATGCTACTTTTTTATGTTTTACACATATTTAGCGAATTCATTCACCACAGATTCGTTATTCAACCAAATCGATTCGTTTAACTTCCGTTGTTTTTTTTATTTCAATGTATTAACAACATCCATCATCAATTTATAGTTTAGAGTATGAATTCAAAACCAATTTTGACTCCAAAACAGACCATGTAATATATATAAAAACCAAAACTCAAATTCTTCACTTTCAAACATGCTTTCATGAATTCGATACTTCAAAAATCATCTAAAGACAACATATAACAGATTATGTAATCCCAATACACATAAAACTAATTTCTCAATAAATTAACCATAGAACTTCAATTACAGAGAAGTTAGAAAACAAAACTAAGAACTCGAAACATTAAACTAGATTCTTTACCTTTAATTAGCTAGATGATTAGAGAAGCTTGATTAATCTTCTTCCTCTTCTTTGATTCTCAAAATTTTCTTCTCAATTTACAGAGAATTATCTCAATTTCTCTATTCCTCTCTTCTGTGTTCTTAACCTTAGAAAAATAAGTTACGTATATTTACTTAGCCCTCAGTTACACAAACCAAGAGTCTCAGCAGTTAGAAAATACAAAGGGTCTCTAGGCCATGTTTGGCTAGAACCCAAAATCCCTTTTTAATTTATTTTAATATTCCTCTATTATATGGTACATTTGTCACACATAACCAAACCAATCTTATAATTTTATATTAAGTTACATTGGGTTTATTAATTACTTAATTTATCAAATCACTCATTATCAACATAATAAATTTATTTAATAAATCATTCATCCTCTAATTTAATTATTTAATTAAATTAGTGCATTGTCATTCCATTAGCGTAATAAAATGCGCACCGATTATAAAATTATTTATCATCAATTTACTTAATATTATCATACATGAATAAATTATTCCATAATAATTTCCATCAAATATTTACTTTATTTAATAAATATCTCAACTAAAATATTTATTTTACTCGATAATTATCTTAACTATTTACGAAATTCTCAATCAAATTACATTAACATATTACATTTATATGTAACACATTACCCTCTCACTTTATTAAAACAAATATATTTACATTAATTCACTATTTTAATTAAGTGAATTACTCTCATTATTTATGAAATTTAATTCATAACAATTATAGTGCCAACAACGCATAATAATCAAATTATATTATTCAATAATATAACTTCCAACTTAATTAACTTAATTCTCTTTTGAAATAATTTCGTTTCTCTTCTTTAATAGTTAAAATAAATTAACTACTAAACCTCATTCCTCCAACCTATGAATATATATATATATATATATATATATATATATATATATATATATCTTCTATATTCACACCACATCATATACTTCACCACATATAACACATATATACACATATCCAAACTTAAAACATCTCGTAAGAAGAATTTTATTTATTAAATTCTTATTTTAATAATTTTCGAAAATTCGGGTTATCACATCCTTCCCTCCTTATAAGGATTCCGTCCTCGGAATCACCGAAACCCTACCTTACTCAGGTTTTCATCAAATCTCTTTAAAATATTTATCGTTGAATAACTTCAACACATTACCTTAATATAGGTTTTATATTTCCTACTACATTCATTTCTTTAACAACTTCTAGGTTTTATTTCATAACCTTCAATTAAACACAATTATGTTTCAAATATTATATATTCTCTAACTCGTTCATTTTCTTTCTAAGGATCATTACCATATACTTTACTCGTCGAAGACATATACTTCATAATTCACTATCTTATAAGTATTCGGGTTATCACATTCACCCATTCTTCTAACAATTTCGTCCTCAAAATTTTTATTAATCTTCATTCATTCAATCTATCAAAGTAGATTTTACGTTAACCTTATTCAATAACTTGTTGTGTTCTACAACTATTTTTTTCTAAGGAATATCATTCTTGCCACATTCACCTTCAGAATAATAAGAATCTTCCACAATTACTCATTAATTGGGAAGCGATATGAATAACAGGAATTTAAAAGATTTCAATTCATACTGAGGGGTCATAGGACCTTGAACTCTTCTCTAGGTTTAATAGTGCATCACCACTGTAAACCATCTTTAACAGAATGTTTAGCAATTACACAGACTGAAAACTCTCTCTGCAAGTACTCTAGGTGATCAGCCTATCGTACCCCTACGTCGTGTACAACGTATTAAATCTTAACATCGTAACGACTATATGCGTTACTTTCAGAACCATTGTCTCCGATAACATGTCCCCTTTTACAGGGTTGTTCACCTCACCTTCTTAACATTGGAATCCACACCAAAACAATTTGGTTTGGTATAGTTTGACAAAGAACGCTTGAATTTCATGAACATCTTTCAATATTCGTCTAGCTGAATCAAGTAGCATAGACTTCTAGCAATAACTCGGACATCAATCGAAATATATATATATATATATATATATATATATATATATCTTTAACCAACTCAATTTTTTTTTCATTTAAAGAAACTAAAAGTAAATAAATCCCCTATTCTTTTTATAGTTTAAGGAAACTAAAAATAAATGAATCTTTTCATAATATCCTGATACCGTACCGTAATAATGGTACATTGAGAATTTCGTCATTACATGACGTCGTCATACTACATCATACCATAGTGGCTTGACGAACGATCACATCCAACACTAGGTTTAAGTGCATTGATAACTTCCTCGATTATTGTCTCTACACCATATCAAATGATGCATAAAACATATAAAATACATTTTGAAAATTTAAAATTATTTTTGTCTAGCTGAAGCAATTAGCATAGACATGTGAATAATAGCAATATTTTAAAAAAATTCATTTGTTCCATCATTTGATCTAATATTTTTCAAGAAAACAAAAGTGAACATCAACACGAAGTTAATAAATTTCAAAAATCTAGCAAAGCTAGGATATTTAGAATATAAAAATTTCTCCATCAATTAAATCTTTACTCCATCATTACTTAATCATTCTATCAACCTTAAACAACATCAATGCTTCCTACACCATAACCTTTCTATTCCCAGTATAGTTCATCAAACTTTCCACACTTTGGAAGTTAGGAACTTTCCACAATAATATGAGTTTAATAACTTCCTAGTCAGACCATAGGCGTCCATTCGCTGAGGAGTTCCAAACATACCATATGATTATGAGTCATGAACTTATCACAAGCATGAGTTTTAAGAACTCGCATTTAATCCTAATAACATCTTACAAATCTTAATAGTCTCTAACTATCAAATATACACATGAGAAAAGAATCACATTTTCACCACATATACATTGATAGCGCGACACCAACATTCCAATGATTATCAATGCGATAAACTAAGTGCAAACACAAAACCCTCGCCCATACAAAGGTTTGTACAACTCAGCCATCACATGATTCTTCAATTGAAATCCCACCTAACTCTATCTTGCTCATAACTTGCTCTTTACTCAATACGAATTTTCCGCGTCTCATCATTTATAACTCCTTGTGAGTTAACCTCGTACTATATCATCGTACATTCTCGTTATAGCATCAAACTATAACTATTCAATCAATACTGACCATCTGTCTTTTAACTTTAAAAGATCAAGTCGTGACCTTATTCTATAATCATTTCCCTTATGATTCTTTCTTATCTCATTATCGTTTTGTTTTAAAACTTCATATCTTTTCCTTTCATCATGTTATATCATGTCCTCATTATGATTTAATCTTATAGACTTCGTCTATTCATCGTTATTCATCATCTTTATTATTGGAGTTAGGTAACTCCTGATTCTCATCTTCATATCTCTTCAAGATTCTTCTTTGAATCTTCTTGTTTATTTAACAACTCTTCTTTTAAGAATTTTTAACTTCGTTCATAAAGTCAACATTTTATTCGAGTTTTATTCCTCGTTATTATCCTCTTCTTCTTATAACATTTCTAGAACTTAACTTATCCTATATTTTTACGTATGTGAAAGGAATCACCTTTTCGTTATACGTAACTTAACTTCTCATTCTCTAAGGTCATAGCCTAAGGTACTCTTACCTAAGGTGTATAACCTATCAGCTCTGATATCAACTGTAACGACCCCAAAATTCATACAATACAACTCTCGACATCGGTCGTTAACAATGCATCCTTATTAAGAGTTTACATCATTAATCAATGATACAATCACTAAAAATACGAAATATTTAAAACTTTTATATTATTCCTTCTTTATTTTCTTGAATCTCAACCTTTATCATTACATAACTTTGATTCAAATTTATTTCATGAATCGCTTCATTAGAGTTATTATAAACTAAAACTTACAACCAGGTACAATAACCTTTATACATCAGATAAAATTTAAACTTTACAACTCCACATCGGTTAACCATCATACATTCTCAAATACATTATCTGAAACCTTAAACAGGTTCCAAAATTATAACAATTCAGCCAAAATATATAAATCTTCATGCATTACATCTGATTCATTTCTTTCAAGTAGCACATAGTGTTACCTTGAATTTTTAACCTGCAAAGGTGATTATTTGCAAGAATGAGCACGACAGCTTAGCAAGATCTAATAGCTTTCATGCATCACATAGCACATAAATATATGCCCAACATACATCTCATAATAATTAAAGTAACATGGCATACATGCTTTACTTCACATAACAAATATAAAGATTGAGTTCCTTACTCAATCAACATTCTTTAATCAAGCAATGTAGTCATAAATTGACTTTAATATTTCAGGCTTACAACATATATAAAACATATCATGCTCTTTGAAAAATAATTTAAAATAGTTAATCATCAAGTTCACGTAGAAAATAGGAATTGAAAGACTTGCCTTGATCGTTGTTTACCAATAATAGTTTAACAGCTTACAGATATCTGCACTTCACGTGCCCTACACAATTATATAATCATGCACATCAACTATTAGTCACATAGCAAAGCATATTAGTTGTAATGTAAACTTTACTTTACATCTCATAAACCTTCCTATTATCAATACACAATGTTCAATTTGATTGTGTTAACTATCGACTTACATTTCATTATATTTCTTTTTCATAATATTCAAAATTCATTCAAGTATTTATGTCTTGCTAGGACTACTTATTGGTTTTATACTAACCCCATTTCATATCTTATAATGTTCATTTCATTTGACTTACAACACTTTTTACATTCATTAACACTTGTCACGGCGTTTCGACGTTCATTCGTTACCCGCCTGAATTGTCTCTTTTGTGCATGCTTAGTGTGCTTATACAACTAATCTAATACATCATATATTAATGTTAAACATTATTATATTTACTAACATTCATGTTTCATAACTTATATCAACATCTATTATCGTCGACAGCACTATACCTGCGTATGTGCATGTCTGACGCCCTCCGATTGTCTCTGAATACGAATTAGTCACAAAGATGACCATTTTGACCCTAGCTAAAGACCTCAAAGTGAAAAATTTAAACAAGAAAAGTTGTAGGTCTACTCGTGCTCGTTCTGGATCATCTTGAATCACTTCAATCCGAGATCGTATGAGAAAGTTATGGCTATTCTACCACAGCAGGTCAAAATGGTGTTTGTTTGTTTATTTTTTTCTGACCATGACCTGCACAGCTGCGCCCCAAATGGCCTTGGGGGATGCGCAGCTGCGCCACAAGGGGCGGAGGGAGGTTCCAGGCTTGGTTCTTTGCAAATTTTTGCCCTTTTCCTCCTTATAATCTTCATAAATCAAGCTACGCACATCTATTGAGTCCATTTTCGACTCTATGGATTCGTAATTCATAGAACTACACATCTACATGATAATTATAACACTTCAAAAACATTAGCGATTCATTATAAGCGTTTCAAATTAGTGTTCATGCTACTTTTTTATGTTTTACACATATTTAGCGAATTCATTCACCACAGATTCGTTATTCAACCAAATCGATTCGTTTAACTTCCGTTGTTTTTTTTATTTCAATGTATTAACAACATCCATCATCAATTTATAGTTTAGAGTATGAATTCAAAACCAATTTTGACTCCAAAACAGACCATGTAATATATATAAAAACCAAAACTCAAATTCTTCACTTTCAAACATGCTTTCATGAATTCGATATTTCAAAAATCATCTAAAGACAACATATAACAGATTATGTAATCCCAATACACATAAAACTAATTTCTCAATAAATTAACCATAGAACTTCAATTACAGAGAAGTTAGAAAACAAAACTAAGAACTCGAAACTTTAAATTAGATTCTTTACCTTTAATTAGCTAGATGATTAGAGAAGCTTGATTAATCTTCTTCCTCTTCTTTGATTCTCAAAATTTTCTTCTCAATTTACAGAGAATTCTCTCAATTTCTCTATTCCTCTCTTCTGTGTTCTTAACCTTAGAAAAATAAGTTACGTATATTTACTTAGCCCTCAGTTACACAAACCAAGAGTCTCAGCAGTTAGAAAATACAAAGGGTCTCTAGGCCATGTTTGGCTAGAACCTAAAATCCCTTTTTAATATTCCTCTATTATATGGTACATTTGTCACACATAACCAAACCAATCTTATAATTTTATATTAAGTTACATTGGGTTTATTAATTACTTAATTTATCAAATCACTCATTATCAACATAATAAATTTATTTAATAAATCATTCATCCTCTAATTTAATTATTTAATTAAATTAGTGCATTGTCATTCCATTAGCGTAATAAAATGCGCACCGATTATAAAATTATTTATCATCAATTTACTTAATATTATCATACATGAATAAATTATTCCATAATAATTTCCATCAAATATTTACTTTATTTAATAAATATCTCAACTAAAATATTTATTTTACTCGATAATTATCTTAACTATTTACGAAATTCTCAATCAAATTACATTAACATATTACATTTATATGTAACACATTACCCTCTCACTTTATTAAAACAAATATATTTACATTAATTCACTATTTTAATTAAGTGAATTACTCTCATTATTTATGAAATTTAATTCATAACAATTATAGTGCCAACAACGCATAATAATCAAATTATATTATTCAATAATATAACTTCCAACTTAATTAACTTAATTCTCTTTTGAAATAATTTCGTTTCTCTTCTTTAATAGTTAAAATAAATTAACTACTAAACCTCATTCCTCCAACCTATGAATATATATATATATATATATATATATATATATATATATATATATATATATATATATATATATCTTCTATATTCACACCACATCATATACTTCACCACATATAACACATATATACACATATCCAAACTTAAAACATCTCGTAAGAAGAATTTTATTTATTAAATTCTTATTTTAATAATTTTCGAAAATTCGGGTTATCACATCCTTCCCTCCTTATAAGGATTCCGTCCTCGGAATCACCGAAACCCTACCTTACTCAGGTTTTCATCAAATCTCTTTAAAATATTTATCGTTGAATAACTTCAACACATTACCTTAATATATGTTTTATATTTCCTACTACATTCATTTCTTTAACAACTTCTAGGTTTTATTTCATAACCTTCAATTAAACACAATTATGTTTCAAATATTATATATTCTCTAACTCGTTCATTTTCTTTCTAAGGATCATTACCATATACTTTACTCGTCGAAGACATATACTTCATAATTCACTATCTTATAAGTATTCGGGTTATCACATTCACCCATTCTTCTAACAATTTCGTCCTCAAAATTTTTATTAATCTTCATTCATTCAATCTATCAAAGTAGATTTTACGTTAACCTTATTCAATAACTTGTTGTGTTCTACAACTATTTTTTTCTAAGGAATATCATTCTTGCCACATTCACCTTCAGAATAATAAGAATCTTCCACAATTACTCATTAATTGGGAAGCGATATGAATAACAGGAATTTAAAAGATTTCAATTCATGCTGAGGGGTCATAGGACCTTGAACTCTTCTCTAGGTTTAATAGTGCATCACCACTGTAAACCATCTTTAACAGAATGTTTAGCAATCACACAGACTGAAAACTCTCTCTGCAAGTACTCTAGGTGATCAGCCTATCGTACCCCTACGTCGTGTACAACGTATTAAATCTTAACATCGTAACGACTATATGCGTTACTTTCAGAACCATTGTCTCCGATAACATGTCCCCTTTTACAGGGTTGTTCACCTCACCTTCTTAACATTGGAATCCACACCAAAACAATTTGGTTTGGTATAGTTTGACAAAGAACGCTTGAATTTCATGAACATCTTTCAATATTCGTCTAGCTGAATCAAGTAGCATAGACTTCTAGCAATAACTCGGACATCAATCAAAATATATATATATATATATATATATATATCTTTAACCAACTCAATTTTTTTTTCATTTAAAGAAACTAAAAGTAAATAAATCCCCTATTCTTTTTATAGTTTAAGGAAACTAAAAATAAATGAATCTTTTCATAATATCCTGATACCGTACCGTAATAATGGTACGTTGAGAATTTTGTCATTACATGATGTCGTCATACTACATCATACCATAGTGGCCTGACGATCATACGATCACATCCAACGCTAGGTTTAAGTGCATTGATAACTTCTTCGATTATTGTCTCTACACCATATCAAATGATGCATAGAACACATAAAATATATTTTCAAAAATATAAAATTATTTTTGTCTAGCTGAAGCAATTAGCATAGACATGTGAATAATAGCACTATTTTAAAAATATTTATTGGTTCCATCATTTGATCCAATGTTTTTCAAGAAAACAGAAGTGAACATCAACACGAAGTCAATAAATTTCAAAAATCCAGCGAAGCTAGGAGATTTAGAATATAAAACTTTCTTCATCAATTAAATCTTTACTCCATCATTACTTAATCATTCTATCAACCTTAAACAACATCAATGCTTCCTACACTATAACCTCTCTATTTCCAGTATAGTTCATCAAACTTTCCACACTTTGGAAGTCAGGAACTTTCCACAATAATATGAGTTTAAGAACTTCTTAATCAGACCATAAGCGTCCATTCGCTGAGGAGTTCCAAACATACCATATGATTATGAGTCATGAACTTACCACAAGCATGAGTTTTAAGAACTCGCACTTAATCCTAATAACATCTTACTAATCTTAATAGTCTCTAACTATCAAATATACACATGAGAAAAGAATCACCTTTTCACCACATATACATTGATAGCGTGACACCAACATTCCAATGATTATCAATGTGATAAACTAAGTGCACACACAAAATCCTCGCCCATACAAAGGTTTGTACAACTCAACCATCACATGATTCTTCAATTGAAATCCCACCTAACTCTATCTTGCTCATAACTTGCCCTTTAATCAATACGAATTTTTCGCATCTCATCATTTATAATTCCTCGTGGGTTAACTTCGTACTATATCATAGTACATTCTCGTTATAGCATCAAACTATAACTATTCAATCATTACTGACCATCTGTCTTTCAACTTTAAAAGATCAAGTCATGACATAATTCTATAATCATCTCCCTTATGATTCTTTCTTATCTCATTATCGTTTTGTTTTAAAACTTCATATCTTTTCCTTTCATCATGTTATATCATGACCTCATTATGATTTAATCTTATAGACTTCGTCTATATATCGTTATTCGTCATCTTTATTATTGGAGTTAAGTAACTCCTGATTCTCATCTACATATCTCTTCAAGATTTTTCTTTGAATCTTCTTGTTTATTTAACAACTCTTCTTTTAAAAATTTCTAACTTCGTTCATAAAGTCAACATTTTATTCAAGTTTTATTCCTCGTTATTATCCTCTTCTTCTTATAATATTTCTAGGACTTAACTCATCTTATATTTTTACGTATGTGAAAGGAGTCACCTTTTCGTTATACGTAACTTAACTTCTCATTCTCTAAGGTCATAGCCTAAGGTACTCTTACCTAAGGTGTATAACCTATCAGCTCTGATACCAACTGTAACGACCCCAAAATTCATACAATACAACTCTCGACATCGGTCGTTAACAATGCATCTTTGTTCAGACTTTACATCATTAATCAATGATACAATCACTAAAAATACGAAATATTTAAAACTTTTATATTATTCCTTCTTTATTTCCCTGAATCTCAACTTTTATCATTACATAACTTTGATTCAAATTTATTTCATGAATCGCTTCGTCAGAGTTATTATAAACTAAAACTTACAACCAGGTTCAATAACCTTTATACATCGGATAAAATTTAAACTTTATAACTCCACATCGGTTAACCATCATACATTCTCAAATACATTATCTGAAACCTTAAACAGGTTCCAAAATATAACAATTCAGCCAAAGTATATAAATCTTCATGCATTACATCTGATTCATTTCTTTCAAGTAGCACATAGCGTTACCTTGAATACTTAACCTGCAAAGGTGATTATTTGCAAGAATGAGCTCGACTGCTCAGCAAGATCTAAAAGCTTTTATGCATCACATAGCACATAAATACATGCTCAACATATATCTCATAATAACTAAAATAACATGGCATACATGCTTTACTTCACATAACAAATATAAAGATTGAGTTCCTTACTCAATAAACATTCTTTAATCAAGCAATGTAGTCATAAATTGACTTTAACATTTCAGGCTTACAACATATATAAAACATATCATGCTCTTTGCAAAATAATGTAAAATAGTTCATCATCAAGTTCACGTAGAAAATAGGAACTGAAAGACTTGCCTTGATCGTTGTTTACCAATAATAGTTTAACAGCTTACAGATATCTACACTTCACGTGCCCTACGCAATTATATAATCATGCACATCAATTATTAGTCACATAGCAAAGCATATTAGTTGTAATGTAAACTTTATTTTACATTTCATAAACCTTCCTATTATCAATACACAATGTTCAATTTGATTGTGTTAACTATCGACTTATATTTCACTATATTTCTTTTTTGTAATATTCGAAATTCATTCAAGTGTTTAAATCTTGCTAGGACCACTTATTGATTTTATACTAACCCCATTTCGTATCTTATAATTTTCATTTTATTTGACTTATAACATTTTTTACATTTATTAACACTTGTCACGGTGTTTCGACGTTCATTCGTCACCCGCCCGAATTGTCTCTTTTGTGCATGCTTAGTGTGCTTATACAACTAATCTAATACATCATTTATTAATGTTAAACATTATTATATTTACTAACATTCATGTTTCATAACTTATAACAACATCTATTATCGTTGACAGCACTATACTTGCGTATGTGCATGTCTGACGCCCTCCGATTGCCTCTGAATACGCATCAGTCACAAAAATGACCATTTTGACCCTAGCTAACGACCTCAAATTGAAGAAGTTAAAGAATGAAAGTTGTAGGTCTACTCGTGCTCGTTCCGGATCATCTTGAATCACTTCAATCCAAGTTCGTATGAGAATGTTATGGCTGTTCTAACATAGCAGGTCAAAACAGTATTTGTTTGTTTATTTTTTTTCTTCTGATTATGACCAGCTCAGGTGCTCCCCATATGGCCTTGAGGGGCTGCGCAGCTGCGCCACAAGGGGCGGAGGGAGGTTCCAGGCTTGGTTCTTCATGAATTTCTGACCCTTTCCTCCTTTTAATATTTATAAATCAAGCTACGCACATCCGATTGAGTCCGTTTTCGACTCTATGGATTCGTAATTCATAGAACTACACATCTACATGATAATTATAACACTTCAAAAAATTAGCGATTCATTATAAGCGTTCTAATTTAGTGTTCATGCTACTTTTTTATGTTTTACACATATTTAGCTAATTCATTCACCACGGATTCGTTATTCAACCAAATCGATCCGTTTAACTTCTGTTGTTTTTTTATTTCAACGTATTAACAACATTCATCATCAATTTACAGTTTAGAGTATGAATTCAAAACCAATTTTGACTCCAAAACAGACCATGTAATATATATAAAAATCAAAACTCAAATTCTTCACTTTCAAACATGCTTTCATGAATTCGATACTTCAAAAATCATCTATAGACAACATATAACAGATTATGTAATCCCAATACACATAAAACTAATTTCTCAACAAATTAACCATAGAACTTCAATTACAGAGAACTTAGAAAACAAAACTAAGAACTCGAAACTTTAAACTAGATTGTTTACCTTTAATTAGCTAGATAATTAGAGAAACTTGATTAATCTTCTTCCTCTTCTTTGATTCTCAAAATTTTCTTCTCAATTTACAAAGTATTCTCTCAATTTCTCTATTCCTCTCTTCTGTGTTCTTAACCTTAGAAAAATAAGTTACGTATATTTACTTAGCCCTCAGTTGCACAAACCAAGAGTCTCAGCAGTTAGAAAATACAAAGGGTCTCTAGGCCATGTTCGGCTAAAACCCAAAATCCCTTTTTAATTTATTTTAATATTCCTCTATTATATGGTACATTTGTCACACATAACCAAATCAATCTTATAATTTCATATTAAGTTACATTGGGTTTATTAATCACTTAATTTATCAAATCACTCCTTATCAACATAATAAATTAATTTAATAAATCGTTCATCCTCTAATTTAATTATTTAATTAAATTAGAGCATTGTCATTCCATTAGCGTAATAAAATACGCACCGATTATAAAATTGTTTATCATCAATTTACTTAATATCACCATACATGAATAAATTATTCCATAATAATTTCCATCAAATATTTACTTTATTTAATAAATATCTCAACTAAAATATTTATTTTACTCGATAATTATCTTAACTATTTACGAAATTCTCAATTCAAATTACATTAACATATTACATTTATATGTAACACATTACCCTCTCACTTTATTAAACACAAATATATTTACATTAATTCACTATTTTAATTAAGTGAATTACTCTCATTATTTATGAAATTTAATTCATAACAATTATAGTGCCAACAACGCATAATAATCAAATTATATTATTCAATAATATAACTTTTAACTTAATTAACTTAATTCTCTTTTCAAACAATTTCGTTTCCCTTGTCTAATTGTTAAAATAAATTAACTACTAAACCTCATTCCTCCAACCTATGAATATATATATATCTTCTATATTCATACCACATCATATACTTCACCACATATAACACATATATACACATATCCAAACTCAAAACATCTCATAATAAGAATTTTATTTATTAAATTCTTATTTTAATAATTTTTAAAAATTCGGGTTGTCACAATAATTCTTGAGTTGTTGTGGACTAACTTAATTAAGTGTAATATATTAATTAAGTTGATATATGGTAATTTTGTGGTTTAAAATTTTAATTTAATGTGTTAATTAAATTAAATGAATTGTTAACTATCATTATATTATATAATGATAATATTCTAATATAATAATTAAATTAGAGATTTACTAGTTTGTTAAATAAAATTATAATTATAATTAAGTAGCAATTTGATTTAAGTGAAAAGTTGATTTAATAAGTTCATAGTAACTTTAATTTAATAGAATTTGAATACTAGAATTTAATTAAATAAAGTGTGACAATTAAACTCTATAGTAAATAAGTTATTAAAATAAATTAAAGAGGTTTAATTTAGTTTTACCAAACAAAGCCTTATGGCTTTTGAATTCTTATTTTAATTTAGTTTTTGCTAAACAAGTCTTAGTGATTTTGAATTTAAAAAAAATATAACTAATATATAATTAAAGGTTTTGTCAGTTTTTATTATACGTATTAATATGTATTATATGTATATATTATATTTCTTACGTTAAGTAGAGAAGAGAGAGTTACATAGAGAAAAGAGAGAAGGAACAAGAGAAGAGTTCTCTGTGAGTTTGAGAATTTAGGAGGAAGATTAATAAGCCTCTCTTATATTTTAGCCAATCAAAACACAAGCAATCAAAGGTATAGTCATAGTTTTAAAAGTTTTTGTTTTTATTTTTCTTAAAATTTCCCTATAATTGATCTGGATTAAATTGTTAAAGATATGGTTATATATATTAAATTGTGTTTATAAACTGTTTTGATGTGATTTGTATGTGAATTAAGGTTGATTAATCCATAAAAAATATGATAAATATGAAAAAAATAATGTTTACATTGAGTTTATAGTGAAGTATATTAGTATATTGCTTATTTGATACTAAAATAAATGTTCAATTCATGTTATAATGTGAAAATTTATTTTTGATTGTCTAAATACATGAAGAAATGAAAGGAATGCAATTTGAACGGATTAATTTGGTGAAGAAACAAATATACAATGATTGAGTTCGCTAAGGATGTCTAAAAATGAAGTTTTAAGCAAAAATAAGGTATTTCGAGGTTTTAATTTGATGGTTTATGTTGTTTTGTTGGTTATAATCGTGCTCTACATGCTTAGTAACGTTTCAGTGAAGTCTATATAGTTTGGGTGTGAGTAATTTGTTGTTTGAGCGAAGTTTATGTCCTTGTATGGACTAGTTTGTGTTCTTCGCGAGCTTTATATGCGTGCTACTGTGTCGAGGCGCCGAAACGCCTGTTCTGTGAAGAAACAGAGCGCTGCAGCACTTTATCAGTACATATCGCTGTGTTAAGATGCCGTAATGCCTATTCTTTGAGTAAACATGAGCGCTGCAGCACCGAGGCTGAGCTGTAGCGCTGGTCCCACGCCTATTTCGTCGCGCCACAGCGCCTGTGTTGTCTTTACCAGATAATACAGGAAATTTTATGGTGTCAAGTGACCCATCATATAAAGGACTAGGCTGTGTGCTTATGCAAAACGACAATGTTATTGCGTCTGCCTCAAGACAATTGAAGGACTATGAGAAAGGATACCTGATTCATGATTTGGAATTTACTACGGTAGTGTTTGCTTTGAAGATATGGAGGCACTATCTCTATTGAGAGAAATGTTAGATATATATGGATCATAAGAGTCTGAAATATATTTTCACACAAAAGGATCTGAATATGCATAAGAGAAGATGATTGGAACTGATTAAACATTACGACTGCGAGATTCTTTATCATCCAGGTAAAGCAAATGTGGTTGCCGACGCCTTAAGTAGAAAGGGAGAAATTGATGTCATTCACTGCTCAGGAGGAGCTAATCTCAGCAATGACGAAACTAGAGTTAGAGGTAAGATATTCGAAGGAATCAACTGCAAGATTGTTCCAGATGGAGACTAGTTCAACTTTGGTGGATAAGGTAAAAGAAGCTCAACTTCAAGATGAAGAGTGTTAGAAAATACGAAACAAGGTTTTCGAAGGTCAAGAAGTGAAGTTCAAAGTTGATACCGAAGGGTTACTGAGATTCAAAGGAAGAATCTGGGTTCCGCCAGTACTAGAGGTTAAAGATGAAATTTTGATTGAAGCGCATAACTCAAGATATTCAAATCACCCAGGGAGCACAAAGATGTACCAGGATCTTCAACAGCATTTCTGATTGCCGAATATGAAAAGAGATGTTGCAGAGTGTCGCGAAATGCTTGACATGCCAGAAAGTTAAAGATGAGCATCAGAGACCAAGCATATTATTACAACCTTTAGAAATACCGGAATGGAAGTGGGAGCATATCACGATGGATTTCGTGGGTATGATGCAATTTGGGTGATTGTGGATAGACTGACGAAATTAGCACACTTTTTGCCAATCAGGATTAAATTTAATCTGGATCAATTTGCAAAGTTAGATGTCAAGGAGATCGTTTTGAGGAATGGTGTTTCATTGTCAATTAGGTCAGACAGAGATCCGCGATTCACATTAAATTTATGGAAGAGACTACAAGAATGCATGGGAACATAATTGAGAATGAGTACGGTGTACCATCCTCAAACGGACGGCCAAAGCGAACGAATAATCCAGATATTAGAAGATATGTTAAGAGCATGCATCATAGATTTCAAAGGAAGCTGGGACGATCATTTACTGTTAGGTGAACTCGCATATAATAACGGTTACCACGCGATTATTGGCATGCCGCCTTACGAAGCGTTGTACGGCAGAAAGTACATAACTCCACAGTGTTGGGATGAGGTTGGTGAACGTCACTATTAGGACCATAACTGGTATAATAGATTGCCAAAATTGTTAAAGTGATTAGGACAAGACTGATAGCTGCTCAAGATAGACAAAAGAAGTATGCCGATCAACGTCGACAGAACTGGGAATTTGAAGTGGGCAACTTTGTTTTTCTGAAGGTATCTCCCTGGAAGATGATAATTAGATTTAGCAAGAAGGGAAAATTGAGTCCCAGATTTATAAGACCCTTTGAGATATTACGAACGGTTGGTGAGGTAGTTTACGAGGTTGTGTTACCTCTTGAATTAGACCATATTCATAATGTCTTCCATGTTTCGGTGTTACGACCGTATCAGCCCGACTATAAGCATGCGATAAAGTGTGAACCATTACAGTTTGAAAAAGATTTTTCCTATGAGAAAATTCCTATCCGGATAGTTGACATAAAAGAACAAGTGCTCGGGAATAAAGTGATACCTTCTCTTAAGGTGTTATGGAGGAACCACAGTGCTGAAGAAGCTACGTGGGAACTCGAAGACAAAATGATGAAAAGCCATTTTGAGTTATTTATTTAATCTATGTCTTCGATTCTAGAGACATAATCCTTGTAAGGAGGGAAGAATGTGACGAATGAATTAATTGAGTTGTGATTCTAGGGATAGAGTCCTTGTAAGGAGGGAAGGATGTAACAATCGAGAATTTTAATATGTAATTCAAAATATTTATTGAATCAAATAATTATTTTAATTTATGTGCTTATTGGTTAAATAAGTAATTGATTGATTGATTGATTTACTAAATTAAATAAATAATTCATGAGTTGTTGTGGACTAACTTAATTAAGTGTAATATATTAATTAAGTTGATGTCTGGTAATTTTGTTGTTTGAAATTTTAATTTAAAAAGTTAATTAAATTAAATGAATTGTTACCTATCATTATATTATGTAGACACTCGAATTTTCCTTGTCCCGATATTAACACATTAGGAGAGCAAAGTTGTATTTTTTAAGTTAAACCCTGATCTCAATATCGGGCCATCAGATCAACCCCGATCTCAATATCAGGCCATCAAATCAACCCTGATCTCACTTCGGGCCATCAAATCAAACCCGATCTAAAATCGGGCCATCAGATCAACCCCGATCTCAAATCGGGCTGTCAGTTCAACCCCGATTTCAATATCAGACCATCAGATCAACCCCGATCTCAATATCGGGCCATCAAATCAACCCTGATCTCAAATCAGGCCATCAGATCAACCCCGATCTCAATATTGGGCCATCAATTCAACCTAGATCTCAAATCGGGCCATCCGATCAACCTCGATCTCAATATCGGGTCATCAAATCAATCCCGATCTTAAATCGGGCCGTCAGATCAACCCCAATCTCAATATTGGGCCATCAGAACAGCCTCTATCTCAACTTGGGAAGTACGGGTCAGCCCCGATCTCAACCCAAAAAGTACTGGTCAGCCCCGGTCTTAACCCGGGAGGTACACGACAACCCTAGTCTCAACCCGAGAGGTACAGAACAGCCCCGATCTCAACTCAGGAGGTACAGGTCAGCCCCGATCTCATCTCAAGAGGTACAAGTCAGCCCCGGTCTCATCCCGGGAGGTACAGATCAGCCCCGGTCTCAACCCAGGAAGTGCAGGTCATCCCCAGTCTCAACCTGGGAAGTCAAGTCAACTTCAAGAACAAACCTGAAGCTCCATAAAACCTCTAGAGAAATACATGGAATGCCCAAGTCAGCCTCAGAGACAACACTGAGGATAAACAGACTCAAAAGGGATCCAAGTCTTGAAAACAACTCCCGGAAGTCAACCAAAGGCCATGCCAACACTAAGGGCAACCCCGGGAGGGGAAAAATAGTCATTTTACAAGCTCTAAGCCTATTCGGTCAAATTTAAGCCGAATTAATGCCACCAAGTTCTGAACGAACCATAACAATGATCCTGAGTTCAAACAGTGCAAGACAGCTCAACGGACAAACTACGGGGAATCGAAGACCTGGTTATGAACCCGTCTTCTTGGACCCGGAAAATGTTTTATCCTATGTCATTGTGACACACTCGGCGAGGGCTTTTGGGAAAGTTATAGCACGCCTCAAACGGACGCTCCGATTAAAAGTTAGAAAGTTTCAACTTCGACCTCACGTTACTCAGAGTGCATGTACTTCGAGACGAAGGTACTCGGCACGTGGACCCCACTAGGTGAGCTGCACCTCTACCTGCGGCAGCAACAGGTAGAGTGGAGGCTCCCTGGCCTATATATATGAGGGCACCCCCCTCATTTTAAAAATTCAAAAAGCTCCGATCCTCTACCTGTTTGATTTTTAGTCATTTTCAAGTCTTCAAAATCCAAAATTTTTCAGTTTAACACGTAGATATACCCACATACTACCACATATCAGAAAATAACCGATAAATTTAGACGTTTAGAGCCTACGATTTGGCAAAAAGCTAGTGTAGCAATCCATTGTGAGTATTTTTACGATCAGAAAGTCAATACTACTTTACACTTTTATACACTTGCATATAAAGTTTCGTTTTCTAAATATGCCCGGAACTCAATTTCGTGGTTGTTTTTGTCAACTTGTTGTACATTTTTGTGCATAAACGCATTTTCTGGCATTTCCACAACTCGGATTGATGATCCATCACTTCCAGCATCTTCGACATACTTGCATCTTCGTTTTAAGCAACTTTGCAGGACTGGGTTATCTTCCTAGTTCGGGTTTGACGTTTTTTTGTGTTTATTTAACTGTATATATACTAACTTTTCAATTCTGTCAATCCTAGATGTTAAATCTATGGTAGTTTACTGCTTTTATATATATTTATACATATATATAAGCAACTTTCACCACCACTGGGTTCTCTTCCCAGTCTTGATTGACTACATTTCTGTCTCTATATATATTTATATTTTAGTTTGGCCTAGATTATTCTGTGGCCTTTTTACTACTTTTACATATATTTATGCATATATAAGCAGCCTTCACCACCACTGGGTTCTCTTCCTAGTCTTGATTGACTACTTTTTTGTTAATATATATATATATATATTTCAATTTCAGCCTGGGCACCGGCGTGAAAATCCATCGCCCTTTTTATTGTTTTCTATATATATATTTCAATTTTGTTCAGTCTGGATCATTTCGTAGCTTTTATAAATATATATATATATATATATATATATATATATATATATATATTTCAATTCCAGTCCGGGCACCGGTGTGAAAACTCATCGCCCTTTACATCTTTCGTATATATAATTGTATATATATTGCCTTACTCGCTTTTATTAAATTGTTGTTTTAAATATTCATTTAATATGAATCAACACTAACATATCTGCGGGAGAACTAGATTTATTTAAATCTCGCCAATTCTAGTTTTTAAACAGTTTAAAACATGTACAGACTTAACCGGGGAGCTAGAATGGATGAGATTTATTTAAATCTAGCATTTTTCTAGTTTCACTTACAAAAGCAACCTCACGTCCCTTAGATTGCTATCTAGTGGGAACGAGATGCTTCGGCCAGGTGCGAACTAGAATTACTGAATAAATCCTCGGTTCTGGCGACATTTGGGATATATATCTATTTCTTCTCAAATTTGAATTGTGCAGGTTTATTGGTTACTCATATGTGAGCCTAGGAATCGTGGGATTCATGATCAAACTGATCAGAATCTGATTCCCACGATGGACAAAACTCATTTTACGAATGTACCCTGCCAGTTTTTCTATAAAAATGTATATACAAAAGACCTTAAAACGATTATCTGGATTTAAGGTCTCAACATAGTGAACATATAGTTTGTTGTGTTAGAGTAGGAATCGTGGGATTCATGATCAAACTGATCAGAATCTAATTCCCACGATGGACAAAACTCGTTTTACGAATGTACCCTGCCAGTTTTTCTATAAAAATGTATATACAAAAGACCTTAAAATGATTATTCGGATTTAAGGTCTCAACATAGTGAACATATAGTTTGTTGTGTTAGAGTCCCTCCGATGGCTATCATGCCCATGAGGAGACCGACACTTGTACTTATTTTTGTGGCCGAGGATGTTTCGCAGCCCAACAATCACCATTCAAATTGTGCCTTAAGACTGAAAAGATAAAATTAAAGTATCAGTATGCTTCAATTCCTATGTTAGCGTAGGGGTTTGATAAACTACTTTCAAAACCTCACTGCGATAATCTTATGAAAAGAAAAGCTTTTGCAAATCAAATCAAACACTTTTGTAAATCAAATCAAAGATAGGCCCAATTTTCAAATAACATTCACACACATTTTAGTTTTTAAAGGGAAATATTGAAAAGATGCTGTACCGTGTTTACACTGGAGTTGTGGGGTGCCTAACACCTTCCCCACACTTAACCAAGCCCCCGAAGTCAAACTTTGTTTTCAAAGATCAAGTTTCGACAGTGTCCATCAATTGGGCCTCTTTCAAACAAAACTCGATTAAGTTGGTACAACCATTTCAAATCTACTAACTGGCGACTCTGTAAAACGTTCAAATCGTCGATATGATACATGTTGGCCTTTTCCTAAAAAACCCTTCAAAACCTTTTTCGAAATAAAAAGAGTGAGGGTAGAGATAACTTAGGAAGAGAGAAAGATCTGGGTTGTGACCCGACCCGCAGATTTTTTCCCGACGTCGACAGGTGGTGACTTTGATGGGGATGACAGTAGAGGGCTTAGGCCTCGTTCAAATCTTTTCAAAAATTTCCCTTTCAAACCTACGTATGTGTGAATGCTGCATCTTTACATTGAATGAATGTGTGAATGCTGCGTCATTATATTGAATGAATGTGAATGAATGCTTTCCTGCTTTTGTAGCGCTTCGCACCCATATTAGTGCTTCACAACAATTGTCATCATATGCATAACGGTGAGGCACGATGTATGTGAATGTATGTTGTGTGATTCCTTTCACAAGGAGGCAAAACCCGTCGGTGACAAGTAATGTCTCTGGGGACGGCTTAGTCTCTAGGTCTCATGAAAATGCACCACCCAGATTCGCTAAAGTTGAAAGATCGAATTAATTTCCCCTCTAGTAGATTGCGATGATCTGGGGACCTTCATGCCAAAATGCCGCTAGAGTAGCCTAAGATAGGTCAGCCTCTGATTAACCAAATCCGACGAGAAGCTTCTTCATGCCTTCCTCTTTCAATTAAATGTCAAGTTTTCAATGTAAATATCATAATGAAAGACTTACATTTCCTGTCATATACCTCTTGTCATCTTGTCATCAAAACAACTTACTTCTTTTTTGCAGGATAAGATTAAAAACCACATCATGGAATGCCTCCTATATCTACCTCAGGAAATTGACACGCCTACATTTTTTTGTAGGTGAAAAATTTGTCCTGTCACTAGATCTAAGTCAAAGAAAGCACTACGTCCATCCACGGACATGACTTCAAGTTCTTAACCAGAATCCACCCCTATATCTAGGGAAGAGTTTGAAGAACTGAGAAATCAGAAAGCCGAATTGGCCAATTTTCTAAGAGAACAAAGCAAGGCCCTTAAAGGGAAGCAAGCCCAAGCTCACACAGAACCGGGAACACCTGGTGGTAGTGGTGGCAGTCAAGAGACCGAAAAGGCCGAGACTCAAGTTTCTGGACCACAAAACCAAGACACAAGAAACAAAACCCCTGAAACCACCACCCTCAACAAAGAGCAAGAAGCTAGTGACATTGTGAAGAAAGTACATCAAATGGAGGAAACTCTTTGGTCTATCAAAGGGACTGAGGCATTCGGTAGTGTTAATTACTTTGAACTCTGTATATTTCCTGGGGGCTCGTTATCCCGAAAAGTTTCAAGTCCCCAATTTCAAGAAATACGATGGATTAGGAGACCCTTATACACATCTGAAAGTATTCATTGGAGAACTCAGATCCTATGAAGAGGACGAGAAACTGTGAATGCAATTATTTCAAAAGAGTCTGACTGGAGAGGCCAGAGCCTGGTATGCCCGTCTGGACAACTCCAAAATCCACAATTGGGAAGAGCTGGCACATGCCTTCCTCAGTCAATATAGCTTCCAATCTCAGCTAGCTCCAGACAGATACTAAATAACCAAAATTAAGAAAAACAACACTGAATCATTCCGAGAGTATGCCCAATGATGAAGGCGGGTTACAACACAAGTCACCCCAGCCATGATTGAGTCTGAGATAGTCATGACCTTCATCGATATTCAAGAAGATCCGTATTACGAGAGGGTCCTAGCAGGCATAGGGAAACCATTCTCTGAAATGATCAAGCACGGTGAAATGGCAGAAATGGGGCTAAAGTCCGGGAAGATAAAAGATCTGACCACCCTCGAAGCTGTTGCTAAACATATCCAGTCCGAAATTACGGGAGTAATCCCCGGAGGGTACATATAAAGAAAGATGAAGAAGTGTCCTTAGTGTTACAAGGATAGAATCCAAGAGGCGAGTCAAACAGTATGCCCATTCAAAGGAGGAACTATACCCCTTTTCAAACTCCAGCATAGCCTTCAAACCCTCCATTTTAGAAAAATATGGAGGTTAGGCGTCGAAGAACTTTCACCCCTCTAGGGGATTCACTCGAGAACGTATTCAAACTTCTAACAGCCTAGAAGAAGATTGTCCAACTCCTTCCACCCATCAATATAGGTGGACGAAATTTTAACCCGAGCAAGAAGTGTTCTTATCACTCCGGATCCCCGGGCCATGACACCCAAAACTGTTGGTCTCTCAAGCACAAAATCCAAGACTTGATTGACAACGGGGAGATTGTGGTAACAAAGCCTGAGCAACCGCATGTGCAGGACAATCCTCTCCCACAACTAGAAAGAGGAGAATGTCAACATGATCAGCACCACAAGTGGAGAAGGATCTAAGTAACTCCGTTATGTAGGAGAATCAACTCCATCCATCAATAACACCCCAGACGGTTGGGAAGTTTCAGAAAGGCGGTTCCTGATAGAGCAAGAGATAAAATCTATCAAGGAGCAGATCGAACAATTAGCCGAACTGGTCGTCTACCAGCCTCAAATCACCAGGAAGATGATAAAACGGGCCAACCAGTCTGACATCGATCGTCCTCCCACACCGGAGATCAATCCCAGGAAGGATTATAACCAGCATCATGAGCATGAACGCAAGACAAACAAGGTGAGGGAAGAAGAAACTGTCCAAACTGGTAGAAAATTCCTATTTCAAAGGAACTTCACCAACTTAAACCAGTCGATGGAGGAAATTCTCCAAATGCTACTCAACGAGGGAATGGTTGAAGAATTATTACCTCCAATGAATCCCCGATCCAAAAAATTCAAGCCTGACCAAATATGTCAATACCACTTCAATTCACCCGGCCATGATACTGAGGATTGTTGGGCACTTCGTAACTAGATTCAAAACATGATTTAGAGCGATGAATTGATAAGGGGAAATCAAGTTCTCAAACTCCCTAGATCAAGATACTCTCTGGATCCCCACTACATGGAATCAGGGTACAGTAGCTATCATCTTTTGTGACAATGAGCCAACCATCACACCCTTAGTCCTACTAGGGAAATGGGTCAAAGAAGCACAAAATCCTATGAAGGTGGCAGCACCCAAGCCTTTAATCTTGCCCTTTATACCTCAGTATCATGTTATCAGTCTAAAGAGGATCCCGTGGAACTACGGGAACAACGAAGGTTCCACCTCAAACAACATTGTCGTTGTACCAAAGGATAATCCATTGTACCTGCCTTAGCGGGTGATCAAAGCAGTCATCAAAGCCATAGAAAAGGTAAACGATGAGAAAATCAAAGAGTTCCTCAACAAGATGGGACACAATAAAATCAAGGTGGTGCAAGGCTTGAAAGACGCACCCAAGCAAATGTCCATTCTAGATCTGGTCCTATCATCAGTAGAACATCGTGACATTCTAGTGAAAGTACTTGAAGAAGCCCATCTGCCAAAGATAGTGGATGCCAAAAAATTCCGTCATATGGCGGAACACATTTTCAACAGTAATGTAATATCTTTCACTGACGATGATATCCCTGCAGAAGGAACAGGGCCATCATAAGCCCATGCACATAGCTGTGATGTCTTCCGAATATGTGATCGGAGGTGTTCTCATAGATGGAGGATCATCCCTCAACATTTGTCCCTACAAAACCTTGGAAAGAATGAAGATCAATTCGAACCGGATCAAAACCAGTCATGTGGTCATCCAGGCTTTCGATGGATCTCGCCAACAAGCTATGGGAGAAATAGAGCTTCCTCTGGAGATTGGTCCGCACACTTTTTATGTGTCCTTTCAGGTGCTCAACATCGCCACTAGATACAACTTGCTGCTGGGTAGGCCCTGGATCCACATGGCAGGTGCAGTGCCATCCACCCTCCATCAACAGCTCAAATACATTATCAACGACAACCTCATCACGGTCAACGCCGAACTAGAATACCCTTTCTATATACAGGGAAACATGCCAGTGATTAGCCTGGATGTAGGGATTAAACCTGCAAGTTTTCAAGCCCTGGGGTGAGTGATACGCAGTATCTACCTATCGGGGCACTAGCCCTGAAACCAAAGGTCCTCCACCAAAGTTATGACAGTGGGGCCAAAAGATGGTATCTTTGGGTTTCCAACCTAAAAAAGGATTGGGAAAGAATCAGCAAGGTATCCAAAGTCCAGTACAAATATCGAGTTAGACTGGGAGAGCCGGATTGGAATTTTCATCCATGTCAAATTAAAGGAATCCACATAAGCATCCCAAGGCTCATGCTTCCACCATACTATTGTCAAACCTCATTAATGCCGGATGGGTAAAACCAATGAGGAAGATCCCTACTGTGGTATCATCTTTGCTGTTTCCTCCAATCATACCTGTCAATGAAAGAAAAGCCCCTAAGCTTGAGGCGAATAGCGAAAAGAGAAAAGAAAAGATACTGTACGAAGGACGGGACCCATTCGCTAATATGCGGGCTATCATAAACTATGAGGGTATAAATGATGAGATCCCGGACAGCGACGACGAGGATCAGAGTCAAATTCCTCGCATCAAGAAGGAAAAAGGGGGCAGTTCGAAGAAAAACCTTGACCCTATTTTGAAGGATATTTTAGTCAACATCCGAGACGAAGCGGATGATCACCAATCCTTGATCCTCCCTGTTCATGAGGATCTGACCTTAGATAACTAGAGCAGCGTCTCTTGCCTCAGTTGAAAAGGGTAAAGGGGCAAAGTGTACATTTGCCCTTTAAATATGCTTTCATTTACTGCTTACTTTTGATTGCACAGCTATAGCAGTAACTTTTGTCATGCTTTGCTAAATGCTCTGTATATTTAAGCAGTTGTATATATTAAAATGAAAGCATTTATGTTTTCAGTACTCAAGCATTGGATATGTTTGTCTCTGCTTATGAGATGCCAACCTGTCACAGTAACTACAACTTTGATGTAGAACTGAACTTCGACTTTATGGATATTGATCAAGAGCAGGAAATATGACTATAAGGTGCTAGAGGAAATCAAAGAATGGGTCGAAGACAAACCCAAACCAAACCTCGACCAAACCACCACTATCAACATAGGAACCTCCGAAAATATCAAAGAAATCCAGATATGTATAGACCTCACCCAAGACCAAAAAGCCGACCTGATCGAACTTCTAACACAGTTCCAGGATATATTTGCATGGTCACATGAAGACATGATTGGCCTGTCTACTGACATTGTCATCCATCGAATGCCCATTAAAGATGGATTTCAGCCAGTCAAGCAAAAGCTCAGGCGAATGAAACCTGAATGTAGTCGGAAAGTCAAAGAAGAAGTCGTTAAACAATTCAAAGCTAGAATCATCATGGTATCAACAAACCCAGAGTGGCTGTCAAACATAGTTCCCAAGCCTAAACCTTGAGGGAAGGTACGAGTATGCGTGGATTACTAGGATTTGAACAAAGCCTATCTCAAGGACAATTTCTCGATACCTTTCTTCCATAACTTGATAGACAATACGGCATAGTACGACATGTATTCCTTCATAGATTGCTTTGCTGGTTACCATCAAATCATGGTTGTTGAAGAAGACCGGGAGAAAACAGCTTTCATCACTCCTTGGGGAACCTTCTGGTATAGGTGACTATCCTTCGACCTCATCAATGCCGGAGCCACGTATTAGCGAGCCATGATGGCCCTGTTTTAATACATGATGCACAAAGAGATAGAGGTTTATATGGATGACATCATCATTAAATCCCGGAGGGAGGATGATCACGTTGACCATCTCAAGAAGCTGTTCAACAAGTTGCGTAAGTACAACCTAAAGCTAAACCCAGCCAAATGTGCTTTTGGCGTCAAAGCAGGCAAGTTGCTGGGATTCTTGGTGAGTAATCGAGGCATCGAGCTAGACCCTGCCAAGATCAAAGCCATCACTGAGATGCCCGTACCTCGAATAGAGAAGGAGATACGCGGGTTTCTGGGGAGAATCAACTTCATAAGCCGATTCATTTCCCAACTCATAGCAATCTGTGAACCCATATTCAAGCTACTAAGGAAGAATTGCTCCACTAAATGGAACGAGGATTGTCAACAAGCCTTCCTTGCCATCAAAAAATAGCTGGTCAAAGCACCTATTTTTGGTACCTCCAAGGGATGGAGTGCTCTTGTTCATGTACCTGTCCGTCATTGCCAATGCAATGGGCTGCATGCTAGGACAGAAGGATGATAGTAACAAAGAAAGAGCCATCTACTACATCAGCAAAAGATTCAGCAGTGGTGAACAGAAATACACCCTGATTGAAAAGACATGTTGTGCGTTAGCACGGGCCGCCATGAGGTTGCAACACTATTTGCATGGGCACACGACCTACCTAATATCCCGCATGGATCCCCTCAAATACATATTCAACAAACCAATGTTGAATTATCGACTGTCCAAATGGCATTTGATCCTACAATAATTCTATATTGTCTACGTGACTCAAAAGTCAATCAAGGGTCAAGGTATTGCAGATCAATTAGCTGAAACACCTTCAAGAGGGTTCAAGCCTCTGGAGACTTATTTCCCGGATGATGGGATCATGACAATTCAACATACACAGCAAGAGAATACAGTCCAACCATGAAAAATGTATTTTGACGGAGTAGTAAACATGGAAGGTGCCGGAGCTGGGGTAGTTCTTATCTCTGGTACATGAGAACAATATCCTGTGGCTACCAAACTTTAATTTGGCAACACCAACAACACAACTGAGTATGAAGGCTATATAATGGGGTTGAAACTAGCCCAATCCATCGGTATCAAACATTTACTGTTCTTTGGAGACTCTGAGTTGGTCATCAGATAACCCACTGGTGCATATCACACCAAAGAACTTCATTTGCTGCCCTATCATCGGCAAGCCATCAAAATATCTATGGAGTTTGAAGATATAACTTTCAGCCATTTTTCTCGAAGTAGGAATGACTTCGCTGATGCATTGGCAACCTTGGCGTCCTTAATCCGCATATCTGATAAGAGTGGGATTCCCTGCCTCAAATTCATAATTCAAAAAGCCCCGACATACGGGAATTACATTGGAGAAGTATCAGATGAAATACTGTAACGATTAGGAATTTTAAGCTCCTTATTAATTTTATATGTGATTTAAAATTTTTAAGAGTTAATTTTTTAAACTTATTTAAACCTTATGTGGTTATGTGCTTATGTGATTTAACCTATGCGAATAAATGCTAGGATTTTATTAAAGGGAATCACTAATGGTTATTTAAATTAGTAGATTAACCCTTAGACTTCAATATCAGAGTATTGATAAAAAGTGTTAGTAAATTATATATTCAAATTTCTTGAATATAGTGTAGAGATTTAATCGGGATTAATTATTTATATATGAGTAATTAATTGGGAGTGTATTGCTTAATTATTATTATGAATAAATAATAATTAATGAGTAAGAGATTAATAAATATAATAATATTATATTTACTTGATTAATTATTTTATACAAACATGTGTTATATAAATGGTAGTTAACTATAAGGTGACCTTTGATAAGGCTATTATATATAATACAAGGTGATACATTAATATGTCTCTATATTATATGTATAGACTATATAGTAAGACTAATGGCATTATTAGAGTTACATCATAATATGGCTTATGTGACATGATATGGGTGGAAAGACATTAATATGTATACCCTATTACTTAATATTATATCAATAACATTATTAATTGATAATGATTTCATTAAGTTATTATAATAATAACAGTTATGGTATTGAATAATGAGCAATACACAATTATATTATATTTGGTGTTAGTAGGAAAATGTACATGGATTATATGTTGGTATATATGTACCTATGTGATACATGATATTATTGATTTCTTATTTGGAGTAACATTGGGACTTAAATGTATTTAGAATGAATACATATAGCCTAAGTTTATACTATGTGTATATATATTATATGACTTTAGTGTTGTATTACACTTTGCATATTGCTGAGGATTCCTTGTCCCATATATGTGCCCATCTCATTCTTCCCACGTGAAGAGCTAGCTAGCTACCCTATAACTCTTCTCAATTTTCACAAAAATAGCCAATGATTTCAAAGGGAGTGGGCAATACAGTGTTTCTCAACTTCCATTCATCAACCAATATACAATCATATAATTCGTTAGTTTGATTTAGTGAGCAAAGTTAAGAACTGGATATCCATTTGCTTATATAAGAAGCTATTCTCCTTCTCATTTTCACATTGCTAGGATTTTTCATATATGTGTAAGTTGTTTAGAGAGATATCAGTGAGGGTGAATTAGTATAGCAGCAAGTTCAGTTAATTACAGAGGTATAATCACTTACCTTCTTGTTCTTCATTCTCTGTAAAATCCCATTCATGCTCCACATTGTCAAATTCTTGAGTTTTGCAATCTAGATGTTAATTGAGCTATAGAATATGTTTTGATAAGTGTTATATGAAGTTATATGCATGATAGGATTGTATTATAGCCGGTACAGGAAGAATTTTGTAAATTGATTTTGAGTTGGGCTAAGAACTGCCGAAAATGGCACTGCTTCTGGTCTGGCCGCCAGCCTACGCAGCTGCGCCAGTATTGCACTGGCCAACGGCGCAGCTGCGCCAGTTCCTGTCTGCAGAATTTTATTTTCTATTTTGCTTTCTGCTCTGCAATGTTGTCTTGAGAGTCTACACGCTCCAAGGTGACGTCTCCTCTTTCAATGATTTTCCTGATCAAATGAAATCGCCGCAACATGTGTTTAGATTTCTGATGAGACCTCGGTTCCTTAGCCTGTGCAACTGCTCCTGTGTTGTCACAGTAAACGGGAACTGCTTCTCCAATGCTAGGAACCACACCAAGTTCAGTTATGAACTTCTTCATCCAAACAGCTTCCTTTGCAGCTTCACTTGCAGCTATATACTCTGCCTCTGTCACTGAATCAGCAACTGTTTGCTGTTTGGAACTCTTCCAACTCACTGCGCCTCCGTTTAAGGTAAAAACATACCCCGAAACAGATTTACTGTCATCTTGGTCCGTTTGAAAACTTGAGTCTGTGAAGCCCTCGAGTTTTAATTCAGACCCACCGTAGACAAGAAAAATATCCTTAGTCCTTCTCAAGTATTTTAGGATATTCTTCACTGCCTTCCAGTGCTCTTCTCCTGGATTCGACTGGTATCTGCTCGTTACACTAAGTGCATGAGCAACATCCGGTCTAGTACATATCATACCGTACATGATAGATCCTATTGCAGAAGCATAAGGGATCTTACTCATATGGTCTCTCTCCTCAGGTTTCTTTGGGGCCTGTTTCTTGGAGAGATGTATTCCATGGCTCATCGGCATGAGACCTCTTTTGGAATCTTCCATGCTAAATCTCTTTAGCATTACATCAATGCACGTTCCTTGGGATAAACCAAGCATCCTTTTAGATCTATCTCTATAGATTTTTATCCCCAAAATATAGGATGCTTCTCCCAAGTCCTTCATGGAGAAGTGTTTAGATAACCAGATTTTAATTGATTGTAGCATAGGAATGTCATTCCCTATCAGTAATATATCATCAACATATAATACAAGGAATGAACTGCACTCCCACTAACCTTCTTGTACACACATGGTTCACCGTCGTTTTTGATAAAATCAAACTCTTTGATTGTCTCATCAAAACGAATGTTCCATCTACGAGAAGCTTGCTTCAATCCATAAATGGATCGTTGCAGCTTACAGACTTGATTTATTCCAACCTTTGAAACAAATCCCTCTGGCTGTGTCATATACACATCCTCCTCAAGTTTCCCATTGAGGAAGGCCGTTTTCACGTCCATATGCCAGATCTCATAGTCGTTATAAGCTGCAATCGCAAGCAAAATTCGAATGGACTTGAGCATAGCTACTGGTGAAAAGGTTTCATCATAGTCAACTTCTTGTCTTTGTTTGAAACCTTTTGCAACCAGTCGGGCCTTATAGGTCTCCACCTTGCCGTCCGCTCCAATCTTTCTTTTAAAGACCCATTTACACCCAATAGGCTTAATGCCTTCAGGTGGTGAAACCAAAGTCCATACTTTGTTTTCATACATAGAGTCCATTTCGAATTTCATGGCTTCAAGCCATTTCCCTGAGTCTTTATTACTTATAGCCTGTTCGTAATTCAATGGATCATCATCATTCATGATGCGTACCTCATCGTCATCCTCTATAACGAATCCATACCTCTCAGGTATCTTCGGTACTCTTCCAGATTTACGAACAGGGTGTGGTATAGTAGGTTCTTCTACTTGGTCAGGTACCTGATTTTGATCCGTGGTAATTTGTGGTTCTTGAACTTCTTCAAGATATATCTTACTCCCACTGACCCCTTCATGGATAAACTCCTTTTCCAAGAAGGCAGCATGTTTCGCAACAAACACCTTTTGATCAGTTGGATGATAGAAATAATACCCTAAAGTTTCTTTAGGGTATCCCACAAATCTACACTTATCGGATTTAGTCTGTAGCTTATCATTTTCAAACTTTTTGACATAAGCTGGACAACCCCAAGTCTTAACATGCTTAAGATTTGGTTTCCTCCCTTCCACATCTCATATGGAGTCTTTGGGGTGGATTTGGTAGGTACCTTGTTAAGTAGGTATGCAGCCGTTTCTAAGGCATATCCCCAGAAGAAAATTGGAAGGTCGGTAAAACTCATCATGGATCGAACCATGTCTAACAGTGTTCGATTTCTCCTTTCAGATACTCCATTTAACTGTGGTGTACCTGGAGAGTCCATTGTGAGATTATACCATTTTCTTTGAGACAATTAAGAAACTCACTACTTAAGTATTCTCCACCTCGATCTGATCGAAGTATCTTTATACTCTTGCCCGTTTGTTTCTCTACTTCACTTCTGAACTCTTTAAACTTTTCAAATGATTCTGACTTGTATTTCATTAAATACACATATCAAAATCTTGAGTGATCATCAGTGAAAGTAATAAAATAAGAATACCCACCCCGTGCACTTGTTGTCATAGGCCCACAAACGTCTGTGTGAATCAATGCCAACAACTCTGTAACTCTTTCTCCTTTTCCACTAAAAGGAGATTTAGTCATTTTACCCATGAGACAAGATTCACAAGTTGGATATGATTCATAATCGGATAGCTCGAGGAGCCCATCTTTATGCAACTTGGATAATCTTGTTTCATTGATATGACCGAGTCTACAGTGCCACATGTAAGTATAATTAATATCATCTCTTTTCCTTTTCTTTGTTTGTTCAATTTGAAAAATATTTTCTTGTAAGTCAAGTGCATAAAGTCCATTTCGCAAATTTCCAATACCATATAAAACATCGTCTTTATAAATAGAACAACTATTGTTCTTTATAACAACGTTAAATCCTTCCATATCCAATACAGAAATTGAAATAATATTTTTAATAATATTCGGAACATAATAACAATTATTAAGAAAAATGGACTTGCCCGAAGGCATTACTAAACAATAAGTCCCTACAGCTAATGCAACAACCTTTGCTCCATTCCCCACTCGTAGGTGACCTCATCATTGCTCAGCTTTCTATTTCTGACCAGTCCCTTCACATTATTACATATGTGAGAACCACAGCCGGTATCCAATACCCAAGTAGAATTTTGACTTTCTGAAAAAATAATTTCAATCATGAACAAACCTTGATTGGAAGTCGAAGCTTCTCCAAGCTTCTTCTTTGCCAGAAACTTCTTGCAGTTCCTCTTCCAATGACCCGGCTCGTTGCAATGAAAACACATTCCTTTGCTAGCTGGATCAGATTTCTTTTTTTATGTTCACTTTGCCCTTGGTCATCCGAGATCGGAAGAGCTCCTTAGATATCTCATATCTAGTAGTCCTACTTTGTTCACTATACAACTCCTTGAGGTGAATCAACATAGTAGGAGCATCCATATTTTCGTGCTGACGCTGAAGCTCGTTATTCATGGATGCGAGCATGATGCATTGAGCCACAGATGCATCATCTTGCCACTTTACAATGGTGGCAATCTCTTCCTCAGAGACTGTTTCTGGAACAGTTCCAGGGACAGGTGAGTTTAGGACATAAGAAATCTTTTCAGCAGTGAGAACTATTCTCAGATTTCTTAGCCAGTCCGTATAATTCGGCCCGGTAAGCTTATTAGCATCAAGTATGCTTCGCAGTGAAATTAGTGATTTTGACATTTTTAAAATTCTGCATGTGAAAAATAACATTTTAGCAAGCATTCATTTTATTAATTTTGCATACCAAAATAAATTTAGGTCTTTATTTTAAATTGGTATCTCCCACTATTTTTATCAAACTATATTACCCTCACTTATATAGTTCGGCAACATCTAATTAAAGATTTGCTAGTGAGAATAAGGATCCCATTTTAAATGTATATAACCTTGTGGATAGCACAACAAGCGATATACAAATAAATAGGTAGACAACTCTTGTCAATTATATCACTATATAACTCCTTTTATTTTGCCTCTTAAATCATAATGGTCAAGTGTGTGCACATTCGAACTAAAATAATTTAAGTTAAGTCCAGCCTAGCACTTCCATAAATTCAAAAAAGAAAAATGTTCGTCCTTGTGGATAGCACAACAAGACTAGATCGTTCAATTTTCTTGATAAGCATCAAATGTGATTAATTAACATCTTAAATATGCAATACTCGCCTTATGGATAGCACAACAAGCTCATATTAAATATTTAATACTCTATTAATTTATCATGCTAGAAGGCGACGTTCGATATTCCAAATATCATTTGAACGCTTCGGACTTAATATTATTTCTTTGAGGGGTTTGTTATTATTTGTCTCATCTTGTTTAGCACGCATGCACATATATATATATAACATACGCGTCATTTTATTAAACATGCGAAGCATGTTTGCATAAAATATAATATATATAATATTTAGCATGCAATATAGAATACTATATTCTACCCGGATTGATTATGGACTTTTATTCTAGTTTGGTTCACTAGAGCCACCAAGTGAACCAAAAGGTCAAACCTAGGAGTGCAAGAATTTAAATTTAAATATAACTATTACATTTAAACCCGGGCTCCATACAAATGGGTCTTCACGCGCTCCTTGCTCCTTGGTCTCCAATTTCTTCAAGATAATTCTAACTATTTCTATTACATTAAACTATTTAATTTAAATAGAAACCTTGATCAGCAGTCAAGGGGAAGTACATTGGAGGGAGATAGAATTTTACATCAAGAAAAAAAAATTAGAGAAGACAAGGTACACAGACCCCATTTAATAAAACTCATTCATTCAAGCATTCAACTAAAATAAAATCCAATCACATTGGTCAAATAGTTCACAATCAATCCCAATTTATTATCATACATATCACCATATATATCAATAAATAAATATTCATCTCATGAATTAAAACATTCCATATATAAATGAGTATCATTTAATGGGCAATTTTAAATTGCATGAAATCCAATTTCAAGATTAAAATAAACTCTTTATTTTAATTATAAAATTATTTAGAATATAATATATAAATACATCATATATATATATATTTGATATTACCGTATATATTATATATATTTATATAACGAATCAGCTTATATATATATAATATAAATTCACAATTATTTTTTGAAAAGAAGTCACCTTCTTTTATTAAAAGAGTCCTTTCCTGATGGGTCACCTTCTTTTTGGAGTAAGAAAGAGACAACGCCTTTTCTTTGGAGAATTCAAGATTAGCACCAAAAAAAAATTTGTGATTCGTCCCAAAGAAAAAACGTCATTTTTTTAAAAACAAAAAAAAATAATAATTTTATACAATAAAATTATGCCCAATAAATTATTTTAAATACATACCCATATGTATATGAAATTAAAAATAAATTAATAATTGCATAAAAGTTTGGCTCTGATGCCACTGTTGGGTTTGTACGAAATCGTGACGCAATCAAATTGCAAAAATTAGCGGAAGCATGGTATATCAGAGTTTAAAAAAATTTCTACAAAACCATTACCCGGATCATCCTTTATGCAAATTATTAATTTAAAACGATAAATAAGAAGTTATAGAATCATACCCTTGTAGAACGAAGCTTCCACAGGTACTAGTTCAACTCCTTGTTCTTCGTGATCTCCTTGAATTTGCGGGTTAGATTCCTTCCTTTGATCAACGTTAGCCACCCAAGTGTTTGGCCTCTAGAGGTGATCCACCAAGGAAGAGAAATTATCAAGAAGGAGGGATGTGACGCCCCCAAATCCACTTTCCTTCGAAACCTCTGATTCGGTGCAGTCACGATACTACTATCGCCAAACTATTACATCTTTTATTCATTACTAAAAGAATATAACTTGCTTTATTACAATTTAGAATATAATTTCTATTTATATCCAAGATCTCGTCTATACATCATATTCGATGTTACTAAAATGCGGAATAATTTAAACTTTTCAATATCCTTTGAATAAAATCTTTTTATTGATTTCATAACTTTGAATCAAATACAATCCTTGAATCCACTATATACTATGATTCATTCTATTAGAACTATCGTATAAACATTTACAACTCAACACGATATCCTCTATGTATTATCTAATACATCTTTATAGTACGACAAGCATTAAACCTCGTAAACAAATATCAAGTACAACTACTAGAACCTAGACATGGTTCGAGTAATAATCTAATCAGTATTCTTCGTTGTGATACTATCTATCTTTATCAATCAAGAAGCACGAAGTCTTTATCGTAAGTCCTTAACCTGCAAAATTGGTTATTTGCAAGAGTGAGCTCGACAGCTCAGCAATTCTAACAGTCCTCATGCATCACATAGCATATAACATCATACTCGGTTCATGCATTTATAAACAGTTTATATTTACTACGCATGTTACTTTTCACATAACAAGTATATCATCAAAGATCAACTTTCAATCTCATTTATATCTCACATACAGTTCATATATAAGTTCAAATTATCATAGCATAATATAATTCAACTAACAGTTATTGAATTCATATATCAAATAGGAACTGAAAGACTTGCCTGATTCGTAGTTTAACAACTACGACTTAACTGCTTAAGAATCTCTGCACTTTGTGTAATCCTACACAGTTATATTAATCATAGAGATCACACCCATCAGTTATACACTTCCATACATTCTCAATGTAATAATAAAGGTTACATTGTTGTCTAACTTGTTTCTTAGAACCTTGTTTCACTTTCATATCATACGCTTAGTATCGTTAGGTACGTATAGTGATATCTTAACCATACTCAATATCAATATTAACCACTTAACTATTTAAGTGTTCGACACATATTGCAAACTCATAAATCTACAATCCATATTGCTCTTACGTTTCTCAAATCTTATCGAAACCATTACATTCAAACTTTCTAAGTTTCACCTTTCAAAATCCTTGTCATACTTAACTAGTCATGCAAGGCTACTATGTTCATCATGTATACATGTATATAAGGGCATTAACTCAAGTTTTAAAACCTAGCATGTTCATTATAAGTCAAAATCATATGGCATTCATGCCGATAAACTTTAAATAAATCAAGCCCACGTTACTAATGGTCCATTACTAAAGTCATATCAACACACCACAAGGCTAAACAATACTAAGTATACATGCTCGTGCGTTCATCACACAGGTATATGTTAATCACATAGTTTATGCTTTAGAATTTTATTTCTTGAATACGTTGGCATAGGTGATATCCATGCTCCATCAAATGATGCTCATGTCAACATGTCTATAGGCATAATGACATCCTAATGCATATGCTTGCATGATCACAACATAATTCATATGGTAATTGATGTCCTTAGCTTTTCATCGGAAATCACACTAAGTCAACAAGGAATCATAGTACATGCATGGCATCTATATGTATTTCATATACACTAGAAACTCATATTTAAACCACATAAATATTCTCAAATGGTCAGAATCTAAAAGACATTAGTCTTGGTTAAGTTCGTTTTCGAAAGTCTTAAGTTTATCATTTCAAAAATTATCTTAACTTCTAATACTAGTGTACGGTTAATACTTTAAGCATGCATTTCATGTCAATATAAACCATACTATCATGTTTAAAATATCAGATTATATACATATTACATATGTGTCCAAGTTCACAATCGAAACTATAAGTTTCATTTCAAAACTATAAGTTTTTCTTCAATCGTGTGTACTAATATCGTTACACATGCTCATTTCATATCAAGGTAATCATATATGTATGTTATCTATGTCCACATGCTTGTTCTAATTATATAACTTATGCTAGCATATAACAGAACCTGCAACAGAAAACAAAACCCAGAAACTGGTCCCGGCGCAGCTGCGCAGAGCCCCAGTTCAAAACTGGCGCAGCTGCGCAGGGCCTTGCCCAACTCAAGTCTGGTACCGGCGCAGCTGCGCTGCTGGCCAGTACAAAACTGGCGCAGCTGCGCCACTGGCCGGCCAGAGACAGTGACTGCTCTGCTTCGGCAGAACTTAGCCCAAACTCAAAATTTCGCAAAGATTATCATTCTAAGCTACTACATTACAGTTCTATCATGATTATAAGCTAGCATAGCAACTAATAATCATACTCCAATCAAGTTATCAATAAATCTATGCTTAATTCAAGAATCAAGAAATTAGAAATCTTAGAAATTGCAGAAAACATGAATTGAAGAACATGAGGTGTTATACCTCTGCTAATGTGTATCAAGCTTGCTGAAATCTTCAACTCAAAATGTTGCTATATTACTAATGCATTCTTACTTTAATATGCTCTCAATATCACTTAAGCAAAAATCTCAGTAATGAAAACATGAAGAAGGAGAGCTTCATATTTATAACCAAATCAATACCCAGACAAATGCAAAATCTCCCAAATCAAACCAATGTATAGCAAGATTGTATAATGGTTAAGGAATGGTAGGTGAGAGTTGGTAAATCTCATCATGATCTCCACTCCTCCCATGATCATTGCTAGCCTAAGTTTGCTGAGTTTGAGGCTATAGAGAGTAGCCATGTGGTGTTCACGTGAAGAAGAAGAAGAGGAGTAACTCTAATATTGGGGCAACCAAATAAATCTCAGCAACTTGGAACATGTAATACAACACTTGGTTTATATATACACATTACATATACATTTAAGTTGTACACATTCATTTCATATAACTTAAGTTATAAATTAATGTGTCACAATGTAGTCTCAATAATACTATCATGTATTAAATTTTAACTTGCACATATAAATTCATGTACATTAAATCCTACCGGATATAATTCTATCGGGTATCATCACAGTGTATTGTCTCCTCTATTAGTAAATTCAATAATTGTTTACCATATATTTATGATATATTATTTTATTGTATACTTAATATACACATTGTCAAATCCACATTTCATGTACCTATTACAACTCAATAACTTTACTATATAGTTTATATTCATATATAGCATAGTCGCATTGCACTTTATACTTCGCATAACATATAGTTAACTATCATACGTTATACTTTAATATCGCATGGTTGCACATAGAAATTAATAAATTACTTATCTTAATAATAATATTAATTAATCCATTTCTCATTAATCCATGAAATTATAATTCCCACGCTAATTGATTAACACTTTATATGATTTATTATCACGTTAAATAAATATAAATCTTTTATATCATTTACTCATTAATCATCATATTATCAATTAATTACTTGATAATAGTATATTGTTCATAACAATAATTAATATTAGAAGACTAATTTATCTCATCACAAATCCGATTATACTTATAATCGATTTCCTTATTATTATACTATCACTAGCCATAATAATTTAACATACTATCATAATAACAATTAACAATTAATTTAGATTAATTGTTTAATTAATAATTCCGCCATCATTAAATTAGTCAATTCATTACTGAATCTATTATTGTGCCACACAAGGCATCTCTCACAAGCTCAAACTTAAGCTTATCATTATTCTCATCACTTACTCATTTCTCACCACATTACTACTTATAACCTGTTCAATTAAATTAGAACTATTAAATCCAAGGTCCACATATAAATATTTTACAAATCGAATATTCAAATATTATATATAACCTTTACGGAAATATAATAACTCAAGCTATTAAAATGCTAAACTACTTCAAATAATTATACTTATAATAAGTATAACCTTTACGCTTATAATAATTAATATATACTCTATTAATTATTCCAATAATAATATTCACGATCAAATAATAACTTAAGTTATTTAATATATTAAAATAACTTAGTTTCCTTATATTAATTAAACTCCCTTGAAAATACATTTAAAATTATGTATTTAGCCATATCATAAAATATTATGTTTTCTCCAAATAAGCACATTCGTTATTAGAAAATAATTTACTTATTGTCTCATGATATTATTCTTAATATAATATCAAATAACTATATGTACGACACATGTACATATATTATATATAGAAAATAGATAATAAGTTTATTTTCTATTATAATAAATTGTTTCCATCAATTTAATTACATATAGCAAATACGTTTTAATATATTTACTATATTAACCAAACACACCTCATACAAAAACATATAAGGTAATATTATTATTCAAAAATAATATTTCCTCCTTTTATTAAAATAATTCAATATTAGAAATTATTTTAATATCCTTTATTAGAAATATATAATAACTATTTCTCTTTCTTTTCTATAAATTGTTCCCAAAATAATTTCTTCAAATATTCATTTAAAGATATAATGATTTCCATCTCCCTTTAATAACGTATATATATATATATATATATATATATGTATATATATATATATACATATATATATATATATATATTCAACGTTATTCGTACATTAGACTTTCTCACATATTACTATTCTAAGTAATATATATAAAAGTACCAACTATAATTACATATTCAACACACATATTAATTCACTCCTTTACTTAAGTAAATTAAACACTGTACTATATCATCATAGTTAATTAAGGTTCAATACTCTCATTATATTATTCCATAATATAACTCACAACTTGTATTAACTAATACTTATTCTTATTAGTTAATTCCTTAACTAACTCATGCTTCACTATCCAAACCTATTCATGGATAGCTTAAGTGCTATTAATAACCTATATTATAAACATACTAGTTATTAATACACATACTCAAGAATATGGTGATTATACATTAAGGATATTTAATGTCACCAACTTACTATGATAAAATAATTCTATAAATTATTTAATATCGATAGGAATTTATCCACCTCCTTTATCTCAACTGGATCGTCTCTACGATAAGTAACAAATATACATTAATAATATATTTATAAATCACAAAAACACATTTTTCATAGTCCATATTATCCTATGTAATATAATACCACATACCTCATATCACATATATATATATTATTATTCGAACCCATCTCACAGTTTAAGAATTTTATTTATTAAATCCTTATTTAATAATATCTGAAAATTCGGGTTCTTACAGAGGGTGTTTGGCTAAACCTTAGTTTTTTATCCTCTATAGAAAAGGAGTACTCTCCAACAATTGGAATTGCATCAACTGATATCTATTATATGACTCCTCTTATATAGATATTGGTCAACCCTTCTAATCCTATTAGACATGGAATTTCTTTTAATTAATTAAACTCCTTTAATTAATTTAGGCTTCCCACCACATGGGGAATGATTAATTAAATTCATTTAATTAATTTGTCTCCTAATCTTATTAGGAATAAATGAGAGTACTAATATTAAATTAATTACTAAACTCCTTTAGAAATTAAAATAATAATAATTATAATAATATTAATGAGACTCCTCTTATTAATTTATATTTTATATTTCCAAAATATTAAATAATAAACATTAAGCTATTTAATTTATTCTATCACCATAGATTAAATTAATTACACTTAATGCATTATTACGATTATGCCATTACCTTCTTAAATAATTATTCTTCCTTTTATGGTGTGACCCTTTAGGTTCTCCATATTAAACCGGTTGTGAATAAATCAATTAAAATAATTTTAATCTTATTTAAATAAATAAATTAAACTAATAATCTATTTAAATAAATAATATTTATTCTACAATAGGGATAAGCCTCCCTAGCGATCAACGACTTTCCAGATAATATAGATTTCAACATTAATCAAAAAGAACCTGTGAGTAAATAGTTACCATACAATTCAATCCTTCCACCATACAATGTCCCAATTAAATATAAGACATGGATTTACTGTCAAGTCTTATTTTATTTAATTATATGTATGTCGATTAGAAAATGCACAACTCCAAATAATGCAAATTAGAAACTCCTTTCTAATTTCATTTCACCTTGGCCAAGGATTCCTGGGTTGTCATTTAACGAATCACATAGGATATATCTCCTCTTTTACTAGAGGTGGTAGATTCTTTATTGATCATTCATTATCTCCATATGTAACTCATTATACCCAAACATACCCTATATATGCCTTAAAAGGTCTTAAGGAATAAGTCAAAGTATAATTTGTTACATACAAGATACTATGATGATCTCAAGTCCGAGGATTACTTGTACTACTATCACATTAGGAATTCCTATTGACAGGAGAGTAAATCTCCATAAGGTATTCCATAGCGAATCACGTTCAGTGAACTTATTCTCCAATAAGCACCTACATACTTGCTTTAGTGTCTCCACACAAATGATCATGAGATCAATCATCCTCATCCAATGAGCAAGCAACATATGTACCAATCTATCTAGATTTACTAATCCCCTTTTTAGTAATCCCACGATTGGGAACTATTTTAGTTTTAAAACTTTCTAAGAATTTAGATCTCATTAGCACGATCATCATCATGATTCTAAAAGCATTGCTTAAAACTATGGGTTATTTACATATTATAAAAACAGCAACATGTAGATAATTAAATGCCTTTAATAAATGAATATTTTATTAATAAATAAATAAGATTGTTTACAAAGTACGTGCTTTATCATCATACATGATTGGCTTGTATGCACACTACTATCATATATATGTTCTTGATACAACATGCATGATTTTAACCATGTTAGTATGCGTTATGGGAGGAAGCTTTATAGTTTACAAATGAACTTGGACTTATTAGAGTGAACTTAGAAGCTTTAAAAAGGGGACTTTGATATATAAATACCATGACTATATTCTGACTTTTGAGACATGTTTGTATAACTTAGAAACACATGAGAAGCATGTTAACTTGCATGCATAAGTTTCATGAAGGAATATGAACCCCACTATTGAACATTTCTAACAAACATATAAGCTTCAAAGGTGAACGTTAGCATGAAGGTATTGTATATGCATTCTAATTTGGCAAGCATGTTAATATGAACCTAGAATGCATGATTAGAGTATTAAACGCACTAGCATACGTGTTTAAAAGACGCAAAGGTTTACAAAGGAAAATGTTGCGCCGTTTAAGTGTTAACAAAAACAGACACAAAAACACATGCAAGTGTACACGGTCGGCAAGTAATTACTCGGTAAGTCGAGATCGTCCCACGGAAAACGGAGTCAGGCCTAATCTATTATGTAACAGTTCATTAGTTATCTATGTCTGCTTAAGCGGTTGCCACAATGTTCTTTAATTAATTATCCTAAACTTTAACTAAACTTAACCAATTAATAAGCAGGGGGTTCAAATTAGGGGGGATATGGGATCCTAACTTCATCTAAAGCGTCACTTAGGTTAACCACCTCAGAAATCATACACGGATAATCATATAGAGATGCTAGTCGGGAGCACGGATGTGAGACTTGACTATCTTTCAATACACCAAGTCCAAATCATATAATGCCCACAATTAAGATAGAAATCACATGAACATCGGCAAAGCCTAAATCACTATATTTCTATGCGATTTATAAACCAAACCAATTTACGCACAAACTCCCATTAGACTACATACAGCCATATGGTATATTTCTATCCGGCAAGGGAATCATGAAATTCAACTAAAGCAAGTTTCACAAACATATGCTAACATGGAGAAATCTACGTTTACACTTTATTTTTCAAATTCATATAAACTATTAGAGTAGATGTTGATCAAGCATCTAGACATACAAACACCCATGTTAGGTAACCAACATATTATCATCTAGAATCCATTAGAATCCCATAATGGAAGTTAGTTCATCATTGAACCTCCCACCATTATGGGATTCAAACCAAGCATTGAGCAACTAGGAAATGAGAGAAACAAGGGAAAGGAAATGTAGAATTATGGTTTCCCCCTTTTAATAGAAGATAACAAACTCAGGTCTGGACCACAAATGATTTCCAAGATGAACCCTAGAAAATGTAGTACTAGTAGAGTAAGAAGGAAGAAGAAGTGAAGCCACTTGGACCTTCACACTCTCTAACCTAGAATATGGAACACAACTCTGTGTTGGTAAAAAAATAAAATCTGATAATGATCAATCCTCCCGTCTCTAGCAACAATAAGTCTTCAAACTATTACATTCAGCTAAGTGAAATAAGTCAACTGTCCTCAGTCAAGCCCCGAGCGTAATTGGGGCGCGGGCGCGCCAATGCCCAGAACAGCCCTCTGGCTCTGCTAACAGGCGCGGTCGCGCCGGCTTCCTTTGTCTTCAAGGCGCGGCCGCGCGTGACCATTTCTTCAGCTGATGCAATTTCTGGCTTTTGCTTTCTTTTGCAATCCTATGCTCTCTCTTTTGCTGCTTCTAGCACCTTCACATTAGTTAAATCGAGTCCCTTTTCTTGCGCCATTTTCCATATGCCAAGCCCTTCTTGCCTTGGAGCTAGCTTTCCTTTATCCAATTCCTTGCCAAGTCATGCCAACCCATGCCATTACTGTGTCATTTCACTGCCCAAAAGAGTTTCCTGCCTAAAATGCTAAACACAGAGATAAAATGAGTTAAAAGATAATAAAGTGCTTGAGTTTAAGCCATAATCATAGCAAGTTGGCGTCCAATAAGTAAGTGTAAAACCTACTTATCAAATACCCCCAAACTTGAACTATTGCTTGCCCTCAAGCAAAAACACAAAAGCAACTACATGATATGAAACGAACTACATGAAAATGCATCCCAAAGTAATAGCCATCAAATGAATTCTAAACAGATTCACCTCAGAGAGATAATAAGAGCAATGATCAATGTATCGGCTCAAGCTGCAGTTATATAGACATACAATCTGTAAATCACAATCTGTTACCCAGATGCAGTGTATGAGTGCAATGTCATGAATAAGCTTGATAAAAGCAAAGATTTCACATGCTATACTTCTAAGGAAGGAAAAATTGAGGTTTTAAGCTAAGAATTTCTTAAGAAGACCAAACAATGACCAAACCAACACACAGATACAAGCTGAGACTCAACAAGGGCTTATTAAGCTTTAATTCACCCGACTGTGCAATGCTCGGTCTTCTTAGGCTTTTCAATGATACCCATTGAACGAGCTTTCGACCAACGACTCCCAGACCAGACGGCCTTAGGGCGCTGGGTGTAGAGACAATCCCCTAGGGCGTACTTGCTCGAGTATCAAAGGACACAAGACTTCGCTAGCCAAGGCGCTTATTCTATTTTTGTATTCTTTTTCTCAATTTATTTTATTTTATTTTTTTATTTTTCTTTGGAGAGTGCGTCTTACGCTTCATCTCTCCTTAGAAACGCATACCCAAAGCTTTACTTCAGACTTGTATTCCAGTGTTGTTAAGGTCATTATTGCTTTAATTACCCCATTCTATCAATTAAAAATAATAATTTTCCTCTTAGAAGACAAGCATGCATTAATCTAGCTACCAAGCCACAAAAGATAAACTATGCTATCCGGCAACATCTAAGCAACAGATTTAGATTACATCATGTATCGAATATAACTTACTAACAGAGTTCACTAATCTACCATAACTCGATGTCATCACAGGCCAGATCGGAATTCAACAGACTAAAATAAGGGATTATGCAATGCAATGAAACTAAACAATAAAACTAGATGCAGACATTTAACTATATACAACAAACTACCTAACTACACCCAATACCCCCAAACTAGAAATATTCAATGTCCCTATTGAAGGTAAAGGGTCAGAAAACTCCCCTACTGGTCGACACTGGCCACCCTCCTCGGGTGGTGAATCTGGCGGAGGGTATGGCATCTCGAAAGCAAACACGGGCCACTCTATCATGGTGCCCTGATGTGCAAAGGCCTCAGCAAGTGCACGTGTCAACCCATCAGCGAACCCAGCAAAATTTGCATGTAGGGCATCGATCCTCCTCTCAATACGCCGCATTTGGCGACCATGATCTGCGGGAGGAGGGGCTACTGCCTTATCTGGCTGCTGCTGCGGGGGGAGAATTGGCGGCGGAGCGGCTATAATAAACCCTTTTCCCCTCAGGTGTGCTGTACCCCCTGACCAATCTTGAAAATGCTTGATCGTGGTGTGTGTGATGTCCCCACTAGGCATCCGAACCTGCTCATCAGCCCATTCGAGCCCTGCCTCCGCACAAAGATAGTCTATAATGGATGCGTGCGAAATGGCGCCCATGGTGCTTCCTTTCATAAAGCGCAACATATTCTGATAGATCAAATGGCCCACGTCAATGTATTTGCCTGTGATAATCCCCCATAAGATGATGGCTCGCTCGACAGCAACTTCATGCTGATGAGTGGATGGCATTAGATTGGCACAAAGGAATGAATTCCATGCCTTAGCGTAGCGGTTCAGTCCAGAGGCGGGAAATGTGGTATATTCATCAGCGGTGTCCTTCTTGATCTTCCACACTGTGCCAGGCGCACATAAATCTTGAATTACCAGATCCAGATCAGTCTCAAACCTTTCGGCCTCTACCCAATTGACTTGCCCCTCTGGCATTGAAGACATACTCAGAACTTCCCGAATTGTAGCGGGGCGGTAATCGACTGTTTGGCCTCTCACAAAGGACCGGCCACTTTTTGTGATGCTTGCATTCGCGTAGAATTCACGGACCAACGCTAACGGCACCGGTGGTGGCGTGGAACAAACTCCCTGCTAGCCCATTTCACGAATCATCGTTCTCATGTCGCCGTCCTCCTTCGTAGGCTTTAACCCTCTTTCCTTAACAATAGATTTGCCGCGATCCGATAATATTTTATTTGGGCTTCAATGCTAATGAACTTAGACAAATCGACAGGGATGTCGTCGTCAGAGCCACTGCGATCGGGCGAAGCAGCTGAAGAGGACGCGGCGGTGCGTGAGCGTTTTGAACCCATGGCTAATTGGTCAGAACCTTTGATGAAAAATACCGAAGAACAATAACCCCCAAACTTGTATGGCAGCCACTACTTTCCACAAACCCTAGATTCCCACTTTGAAGAACCAACACGTGCTTGATGAAACTTCCCCCCACTCAACTATGTAAACCTAACTTGGTAGATGATGGAGACAAGAATTAGGGCTTGGAGATAGATATAATCAAGAACGGGTCTGATGATATGATAGTGATGGGGGGGGGGGGTTATAAAATATGAGGAATAAAAGGGGTTGTGAATGGCTGGAACGGCCACTTTAAAATTGAATTGCCGAACGGCTTCGGGCACGGGCGCACTGGGTTAGGCCTAGAGAGCTGCGCGGGTCAGAGCTGCCTCTGGTTTACTGAATATTGGCGCGGGCGTGCCGGTAAACAGCCTGAGGCTAGCGCGGACGCGCAGCCCCTAAACTGGGCCAAAAACTCCTGCATTCTGTTCCCAATCTGCAGCACTTAGTGAAGAGACAAGAAGCAACGTGTATTTATTAATGCACCTACACCAAAAATAAATATAGTTGCTATTCCTTAGCAATGCCATGTATGAATCGTTTCCATGTAATTTCCCAAAAAACAATTTGCTATAGGCTTCTATGCAGAATATTAACATGTTCAAAATATGTTCAAAGAGCTTCCCGCTCCAAAATTCTATGCAACTATGGCTGAATGCGCATGCAATGAATCATGTAAATCCCATAGAGGTATGTACAGAGCGCATCTAACTTCCCAAAAAATTTATGCTACATGCCTAAAGTTAAAAAATGTAGGCAATGAGCATTCTAACACCTACAATGTTCAAAAATAGGTAAACCTTTTCCACATGCTTAGAATTAAACGGGGAGAGAGGGATTGAAGAGATAAGTCACCAGAATTAAATAGGAGAGAGAAATTTATAGAAAACACTGCAAGAATTAACAAGGGGAAGAGATAGAGATGATGGGGTGGCTCCCATCTAGCGCTTGTTTATAGTCCATAAGCTAGATTTTGTCGGATTCGGTCAAGTTATAGAAAGGATTGAGGCGACCTCCTGCCTTGAAACCTCTCCACCATAATAATGCTTCAGCCTTTGTCCATTGACTTTGAAAGGGTTATCTGGGTCCTTATCGAAGATTTCTATTGCACCGTGTAGATATACAGTCTTGACAGTGAAAGGTCCTGACCACCTTGACTTGAGCTTCCCTGGGAAGAGTCTAAGTCTGGAGTTGAATAATAGCACTGCTTGCCCTAGCTCGAATGTTCTTTCCATAATCTTGCGGTCATGCCACCTTTTCCTTGTATAATTTGGATTTTTCATAAGCTTGCAATCGAAATTCATCCAATTCATTGAGTTGGAGTAGACGTTTCTCCCCTGCAGCCTTTAAGTCAAAGTTCAACTTATGGATTGGCCAATAGGCTCTATGCTCAAGCTCTAGAGGAAGGTGACACGCCTTTCCATACACAAGCTAAAACGGCGACATTCCCAGTGGTGTTTTATAGGCAGTCTTGTAAGCCCATACTGCATCATCCAACTTCAGTGACCAATCTTTCCTCGTGGGGTTCACAATCTTTTCCATTATTCTTTTTATCTCACGATTTGACACTTCGGCTTAGCCATTGGTATGGGGATGATAAGCTGTAGCTACACGATGATTTAAGCCATACTTAGCTAACAAAGCTGTAAACTGGCGATTGCAAAAGTGGGTGCCCTCGTCGCTAATGATAGCCCTGGGGGTTCCAAACCTCGTGAAAATGCTCTTTTGTAGAAACCTCAGAACCACCCTAGCATCATTTGTCGGTAGAGCTACCACTTCCACCCATTTAGATACGTAATCGACTGCTAGAAGGATGTACAAGTTCCCACATGATGAAACGAACGGCCCCATAAAGTCTATCCCCCAGACATCAAAGATCTCTACCTCGAGGATTGTACTCAGGGGCATTTCATTTCTCTTTGATATATTTCCTACCCTCTGACATCTATCACATCTTTGAACAAAGCTGTAAGCATCCTTAAAAATAGTAGGCCAATAAAAACCTGCTTGCAAAACCTTGGCCGCTGTCCTTTCACCTCCATAATGGCCTCCATACAAAGATGCGTGGAAATCTTGCAGCACACTCTCCATCTCGCTAAATGGAATGCACCTTCTAATCATCTGATCGGCACACTTTTTGAACAAGTACGGTTCATCCCAAGTAAAACATTTCACATCATGCAAAAACTTCTTCTTTTGATGCCTAGTCAAGTCAGAAGGAATGATATTGCCCACTAGGAAGTTTGCAAAATCTGCGAACCATGGCACTTCGCCTTTCACCACAAACAATTGCTCATCAGGGAAGGATTCATTTATCATCACTTTGTCATTTGCATCGCTTCCCAGAGTTTCCAATCGTGACAAGTGGTCAGCCACTTGGTTCTCAGTCCCTTTTTGATCCTTGATTTCTAGATCAAATTCTTGCAAAAGAAGTATCCACCTGATCAGACAGGGTTTGGATTGGGCTAGTTTCAACCCCAGTATACAACCTTCGTACTCAGCCGTGTTATTTGTGTTGCCAAATTGAAGTTTGGTAGCCACATGATATTGATCACCTGTACCAGAGATATGGACTGCCCCAGCTCCGAATCCTTCTATGCTTACCGCTCCGTCGAAATACATTTTCCATGGTTGGACTGTATTCTCTGACTGGAGTTTTTGAATTGTCATAATCCCTTCATCTGGGAAATATGTCTCCAGGGGCTCGAACCCTCCTGAAGGTGCTTCTGCTAATTAATCTGCAATGCCTTAGCCTTTGATAGACTTCTAAGTCAAGAAGACAATGTCGGACTACTGTAGAATCAACTACCATTTGGACAGTCGACAATTTAACATTGGTTTGTTGAAGACATATTTGAGTGGATCCATACGTAATATTAGATACGTCGTGTGCCCATGCAAATAGTGTTGCAACTTCATGGCGGCCCATGCTAATGCACATCATGTCTTCTCGATCAGTTTTTATTCCCTGCCGCTGAACCTTTTGCTGATGTAGTAGATAGCTCTTTCTTTGCTACTATCATCCTTCTGTCTTAGCATACAGCCAATGGCATTGGCATTGACGGACATGTACATGAATAAGGGGACTCCATCCCTCGGAGGTACCAAAACTGGTGCTTCGACAACCTGCTTTTTAATGGCAAGGAAGGATTTTGACAATCCTCATTCCATTTGATGGAGGAATTCTTCCTTAACAGCTTGAAGATGGGCTCACAGGTTGCTGTGAGCTGGGAAATGAACCGAGTTATGAAGTTGATCCTTCCTAGGAATCCTCGTATCTCATTCTCTGTACGGGGCACGGGTATTTCAAAAATGGCTTTGATCTTGGCAGGGTCTAACTCAATGCCCCGATTGTTCACCAGGAATCCTAGCAGTTTGTCTGTCTTGACGCCAAAAACGCATTTGCCGAGATTTAGCTTGAAGTTATACTTGCGCAACTTGTTGAACAGCTTCCTGAGATGGTCTATATGATCATCCTCCCTCCAGGATTTGATGATGATGTCGTCAACATAGACTTCTATTTCTTTATGCATTATATCATGAAAGAGGGCCATCATGGCTTGCTGATACATTGCTCTGGCATTGATGAGGCCGAACGATAGTTGTCGGTAGCAAAAAGTTCCCCAGGGAGTGATAAAAGCTGTTTCTCCCGGTCTTCTTCAGTAACCATGATTTGATGGTAACCAGCAAAGCAGTCTATGAAGGAATACATGCCATACTGCGCCGTATTGTCAATCAGGATGTGGATAAAAGGTACCGAGAAATTATCCTTGAGACAGGCTTTGTTTAGATCCCAGTAATCCACGTAGACTCGTACCTTCCCTCCTGGTTTAGGCACGAGGACTATGTTTGATAGCCATTCGGGATATGTTGATACCATGATGATCCCGAATTTGAATTACTTAATGATTTATTCTTTGACTTTTAAACTCCACTCAGGTTTTAATTGTCTGAGCTTTTGTTTGACTGATTTGAACCTTTCTTTGATGGGCATCCAATGGATGACAATGTCTATGGATAGAATGATCATGTCTTCATACGACCATGCAAATACATCCTGGTACTATGTCAGGAGCTCGATCAGGTCAGCTTTTTGATCTGAGGTGAGGTCTAAACCTATTTGGATTTCTTTGATGGTTTCGGAGGTTCCAATATTGATGGTGGAGGTTTGGTCGAGGTTTGGTTTGGGTTTATCTTCGAGCCATTCCTTAATCTCCTCTGGCACCTCATAGTCATCTTCCTCCTCTTGATCAAAATTTGTCAAGTCAAAGCTCAATCTGGCATTATGGTTGGATTTATGTTGACAGGTTGGCATCTCATCAGCAGAGACACACATATCCATTGACTGGGTCCTGAAAACAAAAATGCTTTCATTAATATATATAACTGCTTAAATACACATAGCATTTGTAAAGCATGACAAAAGTAACTGCTCCATCTGTGCAATCAAAAGTAAGCAGTAAATGAAAGCATGATTAAGGGCAGATTGACTGTCTGCCCCTTTACCCTTTTCGACTAAGGCAAAGAAAATTGCTCCAATTATCCAGTGTTAGATCCTCATGGATAGGGATGATTCTAGTAGTGTGCTCATTCGTCTCGTCTTGAATGACAATTGAGACATCCTTTAGGATATGGTCGAGGCTTTTCTGGGGATTGTTCCTCTTTTTGCTGTGAGGAAAGTGAGCACAATCCTCATCGGCACTATCTGGGAGTTCATCATTCATCCCTTTGTAATTGATAATGACTTTCATGTTAGCAAACGGGTTTCGTCCTTTGTACATGATCTTTTCTTTTCCCTTTTCGCTATCGGCCTCAAGCTTGAGGGCTTTCCTTTCATGGATAGGTATGATTGAAGGAAATAGCGTGGCTGATGCCCCCGTAGGGATCTTCCTCGTAGGTTTCACCCATTCGGCATTTGTGAGGTTTAAGATTAGAATTGTGGAGGCATGAGCCTTGGGATGTTTATGTGGATTCCGATGGTTTGATCCGAATAAGTATCCCAGTCCTGCTCTTCCCATTTGACTTGGGATTTGAATTGGCATCTTAATGCCGTTATTATTTTTTCCTAACCCTTCTCCAGGCTGGAAACCCGCAACTACCATTTCTTGGCCCACTGTCATTACTTCAGTGGAAATTTTTGGCTTCAGGGCTGGTGCCCCAATCGGTAGATATTGAATATCACTCACCTCTAAAGCTTGAAAGCTGGCAGGTTCAATACCCGCATCCAGGCTAATCACTGGCATGTCCCAATGTATGTGGGTAGGGTCTTTCGGTTCGGCATTCACTGTGATGAGACTGCTGTTGATAATGTACTTGAGTTGCTGATGGAGGGTGGATGGAACAGCCCCGACCATATGGAGCCATGGCCTTCCCAACAACAAGTTGTATCCGGTGGCTATGTTGAGCACCTGGAAAGATACGTAGAAGGTGTGTGGACCAATTTCTAGAGGAAGCTCGATTTCCCCCATAGCCTGGCGACGAGATCCATCGAAAGCCCGGATAACCATGTGACTAGCTTTTATCCGGTTTGGATTGATCTTTATTCTTTCCAACGTGTCATATGGACAAATGTTAAGGAAAGATCCTCCATCAATAAGCACTCCTCCGATCACATATCCATAGGACATAACGGCTATATGCAGGGACTTGTGGTGGCCCCTTCCCTAAGCTGGGATATCATCGTCTATGAAGGAAATCACATTATTGTTGAAAATGTGTTCTATCACGTGATGGAATTTCTCTGTGTCTACCGTGTGTGGCAGATGAGCTTCTTCTAGTACCTTTACTAGGATGTTACGGTGATCCTCTAATGATAGGACCAAATCCAGGATGTATATTTGCTTGGATGCGTTTTTCAAGCTTTGCACTATCTTGATTTCATGGTGTCCCATCTTTTTGAGGAACTCTTTTATCTTTTCTTCAACCACCTTTTCTTTTTCTTTAGTAACTGGTTTAATCACCCACTGAGGCAGGTACAATGGTTTATCCTTTGACAGGAAGGAGATGTTGTTTGAAGTAAAGCTTTTAATGTCCCCGTAGTTCCATGGGACCTTCTTCAGACTGAGGATTAGATACTGGGGCCTGAAGGGAAAAATTACAGGCTGAGGTGTAGCCACCTGCATAGGATTTTGTTTGTCTTGGACCCCTTTAACTGTTAGTACCAGGGGTGTGATGATTGATTCTTTAACGTAGGATATGACATCCACTGTGTCCTGATACCATGTATCGGGGATCCAGGGGCTATCTTTATTTGTCTTGTCGAGGATTTGATTTCCTTTGATTAGGTCACCTTTCTCAATAACGTCTTGAATTAGGTTACGAAGTGCCCAACATTCTACTGTATCATGGCCGGGAGAGTTGGAATGGTATTGACATATTTGGTCAGGTTTGAATTTTCTGGATTGAGGGTTAAGCGGAGGTAGCAAGTCTTCAACCATTCCCTCGTTGATCATCATTTGAAGGATTTCTTCCATTGACTGGTTCAGATTAGTGAAATTCCTTTGAAATGGGAAGTTCCTACCTGCTTGGACACTTGCTTCTTCGATCCCCTTGTCAGTCCAGGGTGTAAGCTCACAAGTCCGGCTATGATCTTGATTGGAATTAACTTCCGCTGGAGGAGAGCGATTGCCAATAGATTGATGGATTTGCTTCAACATCTTTTTGGTGAGTTGATGTTGGTAGACGACCAGTTCAGCCAACTTCTCGATTTATTCCTTGATAGACTTTATTTCTTGCTCTATCAAGAATTATTTTTCAAAAGCTTCCCAACTCATTGGGCTAATATTGTTGGATTGAGTTGATTCTTTAATATAGCGGAGGCATTTAGATCCTTCTCCACTTGAAGTGTTGATCATGTTGACACTTTCCTCCTTGTGCTGTGGGAGAGGGTTATCTTGGACATATGGTTGATCGAGCTTTGTGACCACAATTTCCCCGCTATTAATTAAATCTTGGATTTTATGCTTAAGGGACCAACAATCTTGGGTGTCATGTCCCGGTGATCCGAAATGATAAGCACATTTCTTGCTAGGGTCGAAGTTCCTGGCATTAGTGTTAGTTGGTGGAAGGAGTTCGCCAATCTTCTTCTAAGCTGTCAGAAGTTTAAAGACGTTCTCGAGTGAATCCTCTAGTGGGGTGAAAGTCCTTCTGCGTCTGACCTCCATGTTTTTCTGGAATGAAGGATTTGAAGGCTGTGTTGCAGATTGGAAAGGGGTATAGTTCCTCCTTTGAATGGGTGTATTGTTTGAATTACCACTTGAATTTTGTCCTTGTAACACCAAGGAAACTTCTTCATCTTTCTTTTTGTGGACCCTCCGGGGATTACTTCCGTAATTTTCGGATTAGATATGCTCAGCAACAGCTTCGAGTGCTAATAGGTCTTTTATTTTCCTGGACTTGAGTCCCATTTCGGCCATTTCGCTGTGTTTGATCATTTCAGAGAAAGGTTTTCCTATGCCTTCTAGGACCCTTTCATAATAAGGAGCTTCTTGAATATCGATGAAAGTCATGACTATTTCTGATTCAGTCATGGCTGGGGTGACTTGCGCTGCTACCCGTCTCCATCATTGGGCATATTCTCTGTATGATTCAGTATTATTCTTCTTGATTTTGGTAATTTGATACCGATCTGGAGCTAGCTGAGATTGAAAACTATACTGGCTGAGAAAGGCATGGGCCAATTCTTCCTAACTGTGGATTTTGGAGTTGTCCAGACGGGCATACCAGGCTCTGGCTTCTCTAGTTAAACTTATCTAAAATAGCTGCATTCAAAGTTTCTCGTCCTCAGCATAAGATCCGAGTTCTCTAATGAAAACTTTCAGATGTGTATGGAATCTCCCAACCCATTATATTTCTTGAACTCTGAATTTCTCAGGATAACGAGCCCCGAGGAATATACAGAGGTCGGAATAATTCACACTGCCAATTGCCCCAGTCCCTTTAATAGACCGGAGAGTTTCTTCCATTTGTTGCATATTCTTGAGAATGTCACCAGCTTCCTATTTTTTGCCTACGATGGTGATTTTTGAAGTTTTGTTGATTGTATCCTAGTTCTGGGGTCCAGGGATCTGAGTTTCGGCCTTCTCTGTATCTTGACCTCCAGCACCACTACCAGATGCTCCTGGTTCTAGATGAGTTTGAGATTATTTCTCTTTGAAGGCCTTGCTTTGCTCTCGAAGGAAATCGGATAGCTCGGCTATCTGATTTTTCAATCCTTCGAATTCTTCCCTAGTGACAGGGGTAAGATTCTGGTGGAGCACTTGAAGCCATGTCCGTAGATGGACTGGGTGCTTTTCTGGCCGTTGATCTGGTGATGGGACCAATTTTTCCCTACCTACACCAAAACGTATGCGTGTCAGTTCCTTGTGGTAGGTAATGACTGGATGCATTAATGATATGTGTTTTTTATGTTTTTCCTGCAAAACCAAGGTTAGTGTTGTTTCGATGGAAGGATGACAGGATATTTGACAAGAAAGTAAATCTTTCATTATTGTCATTTACATTGTGCTCCTCATTAATTGGAGACTTGACATGGAATTGAAAGAGGAAGGCATGAAGAAGCCTACCATCGTTGGGTTGATCAGAGGCTGACCTATCTTAGGTTTACTCTCGCGGCTTTTGTTTCGGCATGAAGGCTCCCAGATATTCGCAATCTACTAGAAGGGAAGTTAATCCGATTGTTCAACTGGAGTGAATCTGGGTGGTGCAATTTCAGGAGGCAGCCCCGGAGACTTTGTCATCCCCAGAGTCCTTACTTATCACCGACTTGGGTTAGCCTCCTGGTGGAGGGACGCACAGCATACATTTACATACATCGGCCTTACCGCTTATGCATGCAATGACAGTTTGTGCAAAGCACTAATATAGGTGCGAAGTACTAAAGCATTCATTCTCATTCATTCAATGTAAAGGCATAACATTCATACATTCAATGTAAGACGTAGCATTCACTCATCCATTGACTGTGGAGATGCAGGATTTCACGCATTCAATAGTTTTGAAAGGGAAATGTTTGAAAAGATTGAAAGCGGCCTAAGCCCTCTACTGTCCCCAGCAGAGTCGCCACCTATCAATGTTGGAAAATTTAAGAAATACCGTGGGTCGGTTTATAACCCGAGTTTCCTGAAATCGATCTTCCTAAGTTATCTCTACCTTTATTCTTTTTTTATTGCAAAAAGATTTTGAAGGGTTTTTTAGGAAAGAGGCCAACATGTGTATATGTCGACGATTTGATTTAAATAGAGTCGCCAGTTGGTAGTTCTGAAAATGGTTGTACCAACTCAATCGAGTTTGATTTGAAAAGAGGCCCAATTGCTGGACATTGTCGAAACTTGATCTTTGAAATCAGAGTTTTGAGTTCGGGGGCTTGGTTAAGTGTGGGAAAGGTGTTAGCCACCCCACGACTCCCGTGTAAACAAGGTACCGTAATCTTTTCAATATTTCCCTTAAAACTGGAATGCGTGAGTGAATGCCATTTGAAAATTGGGCCTATTGATTGATTGAAAGCTTTGACAGGCTTCGTTGAGCTTATATACGAAGGGTTTGATTTGGTTTTGAAAATCAGTCTTTGATTTGATTTGCAAAAAGCGTTTAATTTGATTTGCAAAAGCTTTTGAATTGAATTGACAGTGATGTTTTGAAAGCTATTTATCAAACCCCTACGCTGACATAAGAATTGAAGCACATCGCCACATTTAATTTTATCTTTATAGCCTTAAGGCTGCATGCAACTGGTGATTTATCTGGCTGCGAAGAATCCTCGACCACATAAATAGAAAGTGTCGGTTTCCTCATGGGTATGAAAACCATCAAAGGGACGCTGACACGACAATCTATATTTTCACTATGTTGAGACCTTAAATTCGGATAACCATTTTAAGGTATGTGCATGTACATTTTATAAAAAAACTGGCAGGGTACATCTGTAAATCAAAGTTTGTCCATCGTGGGAGTCAGATTCTGATCAGTTTAATCATGAATCCCACGATTCCTAGGCTCATATAAGAGTGGCTAAAAAACCTGCACAGTTTAAATTTGTACATAAACAGATAAATATCCCAAGATAGGCAGAACTAGGGATTCATTCAGTAAATCCCTGTCAGCACGGTCGAAGCGTCTCGTTCCCACAAGATAGCGATCTAAGGGACGCGAGGTTTCTTTTTGAAACTGAAACTATAAAAATAACTAGATTTAAAGAAATCTCAGCCATTATAGCTTCCAGGTTCTGTCGGGACCTGTTTGAACCGTTGAAAGCTAGAATTGGCGAGATATGGATAAATCTAGTCCGCCCGAAGAAAAATCAGTGCAAATTCATATACAAATGAATGTTAAATGCAGCAGTTGAATAAAGCAATATATATAGTTAAATATATATATAAAAGCTGTAAAGGGCGATGAGTTTTCGTTCTCAATCCCAGACTAGAATTGAAATATATATATATATAAAACTGTAAATAGCCACTAAATAATCTAGGCTGTGACAGAAATAAAAAATATATATATAAATAGTAATAAGGGTGATGGGTTTTCACGCCTGTGCCCGTATTGGAATTGAAATTGACAGAAAAATAGTCACCTAGTGGCTGGGGAGAGCACCCAGTATGGGAAGTGTGCAAAAGCAGTAAAATAGCCACGAAATAGTCCAGGTCGACTGAATATATATATATATATATATAAATAAATATATTAACATAAATGTAGTCAACCAGGACTGATATGAGTACCAGTGATGGTGAATGTCGCTTATATATGCGTAAATATATATAAAAGTGGTAAACTACCTCGGATTTGACATCCGGGCTTGACAGAATTAAAATGTTAGTACATAAACATGTTAAATATGTACAGAAAAAGGCTAAACCTAGACTGGGAAGATAACCCAGTCCGACGAAGTTGCCAGAATGTGTGTGCTAGTGCATTGAAGCTACTGGAGCTGACGGATCGTTAATCCGAGTTGTAGAAATGTTGAAAACAGAGTTTATGTACAAAAATGTATCAAATTCTGATGAAAACGGCCACAGAACTAAGTTCCGGGCATATTTAGAAAATGAAACTTTGTGTGCAAGTGTAAAGCAGTGCAAAGTAGTAGTATTGACTTTCTGATCGTAAAAATACTTACAGTGGACCGCAATGCAAGCTTTTTGCCAAATCGTAGACTTTAAACGTCCAAATCTACCGGGGGTTTTTTGATATGTGGTAGTATATGGGTATATCTACGTGTTGGATTGAAAATATTTGGGTTTGGAAGGGGTGTAAAAGTCAGAAAATCAAACTAACAGGGCTTCGCTGTGTTTCCTGAATTTTTTAAATGAACGGGGGCACGTTTATTTACTGGCCAGGAAGCCTCCACTCTACCTACGGCACCCCTAGGTAGGGGCCCACATGACCGGCTTGGTCGTCTCGAAGTACGTGCACTCCGAGCAATGCGATGTCTGGTCGAAATCTTTCTAACTTTTGATCGGAGCGTCCGTTTGAGGCGTGCGATACCTTTCAGGAAATCTCTCACCGAGGGTGATGCAATGACATATGAAAAAACATTTTCTGGGTCCAGGAAGACGGGTTCATAAACATTTTCTGGGTCCAGGAAGACGGGTTCACTCGGGATCGTTGTTATGGTTCATTCTGACTTTGGCGGCATCGATTTGGCTTGAGTTTGACCAAGTCAGTTGAGAGTCGATGAAATGACATTGTACCCCTCCCGGGGCTGCTTGTAGTGTCGGCATGGTCGCTGGTTGACTTCCGGGAGCTGATTCTAAGACATGGATCCTAGTCGAGTCTTTTGACCTCAGGGTTGTCTTTGAGGCTAACGTGGTCATTCCAGGATTTGCTCTAGACTTGTTGTGATGCTTCAGGTTGATGTCTGAAGCTGAACCTGACGTCCCGGGTTGAGACCGGGGATGACTTGCACTTCCCGGGTTGAGACCGGGGTCGAGTTTGACTTTTCGGGTTGCTGCCGGGGGATGAACTATGTTTCCCAGATTGAGACCGGAGATGGCTTGACATGTCTCGATATTGAGGTCGAGGTTTATTGGTACCTCCCGGGTTAAGAATGGGGTTGATCTTGACTTCCTAGGTTGAGACCAGGGTTAACTAATACCTCCCGGGTTGAGACCGGGGTTGATTGATACCTCCCGGGTTAAGATCGGGGTTGATTGATACCTTCTGGGTTGCTGTCAGGGTTGAATTGACTTCCCAGGTTGAGACTGGGGTTGCGCTTGATGATTCGATTTACTGTCGGAACTTGATTGTTGGTCCAATTGACTGTCAGAACTTGATTGAGGGTCTGATTGACTGTTGGAGCTTGATTGATGGTTCGATTGACTGTCGAAACTTGATTGATGGTCCGATTGACTGTCAGAACTTGATTGATGGTCCGATTGACTGTCGGAGCTTGATTGATGGTCCGATTGGCTGTCGAAACTTGATTGATGGTCCGATTGACTATCGAAGCTTGATTGATGGTCCGATTGACTGTCAAAACTGGATTACCGATATTGGGAATCACATTTAACTGGAGTATCGATATTGGGAATCGAATTTAGGTTGAAGGACCGGCGTTGGTGGCCGGATTTGGATTGATTGACGATTTTACCCTCCTACCGGGTTAGTATTGGGGCAAGGAAAATTTTGAGTGTCTACAACAAACATACTAGTTATTAGTATACATACACAAGAAGAGTTATAGATATTTAATGTCACCAACTTACTATGATAAAATAATTCTATAAATTGTTTAATGTCAATAGATAAATCTTATCCATCTTCTTACTTATTCATCTCTACAATTTATAACAAATATATAATAATGATATATATTTATTAAACACAAAATTACTTGTTATATAGCTCATATTACCCTATGTAACACAATGCTACATACCTCGTATCACATATATATATTCTATTTCGAACCCATCTCATGTTTTAAGAATTTTATTTATTAAATTCTTATTTTATAATTTCTGAAAATTCCGGTTCTTACATCCTCTCCCCCTTATAAGAATTTCGTTCTCGGAATCACCAAAACCTCCTCTACTCAATGCTATTCAGAATATTACATATTTTCTTGAATAATTTTATCCATTCTCTTTTCGAAAGTTTTATTATTATAACCTTCTCAATCGCATTCTACCATTTTTTCCTTTCTAAGGAATATTCTACTTACTACATTCATCCTTCAGAAGAATAAGAATCTTCCACGATTTTTCAATAATCGGGAAGTAGTATGAATAACTCAGATTCCAAATTATGCTGAGGGGTCACAAGACCGTGAACTTTTCTCCTAGTTTACTAATGCTTCAACACAATTCTCCACACTACAAACTAGAGTGTTTATCAATCACAAAACACCCTCCACACATACTCTAGGTGGCCGTCCTATTGTACCACTACGTTGGGCCACAACGTAGTGTGTTGTAACAGCTATATGCGTTACGTTCGGAACCATTGTACCTGAAAATATGTCCCCTTTATAGGGTTGTTCACCTCAACTTTTCAACATCTAAATCCGCACCAGAGCAATTTGGTTTTGTATAAATACACAAGAATGCTTGAATTCTATAATTATTCTCTGACAGTCGTCTAGCCGAATCAAATAGCTTAGACTTTAATCAATAATCCGGACATCAATCGAAACATATCAATCCACCTAACTAACCTTTTTCATAGTTCAAACGAAAACCAAAAATTCTTTTATGACATCATAACACCGTATCACCTCAGTCGTACGTTGAAGATTCCATCATTTTATGACTTTGTCGTACTACATCATACCATAATGGACAGACGATCTTACGATCTCTTTGGACACTAGGTTTGATTGCATTGATGACTCCATCGTTTACCATCCTGTACCATATCAAATAATGCGTATGGTCAAAATACATTTTGAAGGATTTTCAAATCATTGTTGTCTTAGTCGAAACAAATAGCATAGACATATGAATAACGGTATCATTTTTTAAACTCCATGGTTTAGTCATCTGACCCAATGTTTTCTCAAGAAAAAAGAAGTGCAAACATTAGCACGAAGTCAATAATTTTGAAAATCTAGCATAGCTAGATGATTTAGAAAAATCAAAATTTCTCCATCAACTTCAGTCTCTTACTCGATTGCTTCGTCATTCTATCAATCTTTTATACCATTAATGCTTACTATATCAAAACTCTTAATACTAGATATATAATATATCTATTCTTAGTATAGTTCATCGAACTTACCACACTATAGAAGTTTAGGAACTTACCACAATAATACGATTTTAGGAACTTATCCTAGCAATACGTAGTCCAAGAACCAATCAGGTACTGTCCATACGCTTAGGGGCTCAAAAAATACATATGATTATGAGTTACAAACTTGTCATAGGTATGAGTTTTAAGAACTCGCACCTAATCTTAGTATTATCTAATTTAATCTTAGAAACCTTTATCTATCAGAATAAACATGAGAAAAGAATCACCTTTTCACCATATGTATAATAATAACGCGACACCAACATTTCAACGATTATTAATGTGACGCACTCAGAGCAAGCAAAACCTCTGCCCATACAAAGGTTTGTACAACTAAGCCATCACATGAGTCCTCAATGGAAATCCAACGCTTAACTTTATCTTACTCTTAACTTGCTCTTTGCTCATTACAAACTTTCTATATTTCATCACATACAACTCCCCATGAGTTCATCTCGTACTATTTCATAGTACCTTCTCGTATAGCATCAAGCTATAACTACTTAGTCGTTACGGACCATCTATATATTCATAGCTCAAACTGATCACGTCGTGATCATCGATTTACCTTAGGGTTCTTTCCTTATTATAAACTAAACTCCATTCGAGTTCATTCTTATTATCTTCGTCATATACATCTTATAGACAACATCTTATCATTTTCATTACCGGGGTTAGGAAACTCCTGATTCTCATTCTCTAGATATTTCAAGATTCTTCTTTGAATCTTCACGTATATATTTTAATCTTTATCTTTCCTCTCTGAGGTTATAGTCTAAGGTACTCTTACCTAAGGTTTACAACGTACAGCTCTGATACCAACCTGTGACGCCCCCAAATCCGGGTCCCTTCTATTACCTCGGATCCAGTGCAGTAACGATACTACTAGTCAAATATTTACATCTTTTATTCATAACTTAAAGAATAAAACTTGCTTTATTACAATTCAGAATATAAATTCTTTTCATTTTTAGGATCTCGTATAATGACCCCAAACTTTTATAAGTTACAATCTTGGTCATTTACCATTCCTGTCTTATATCATATTCGATATAATAAAAATGCAGAATAACTTAAACTTTTTCAATCTTCCTTGAATAAAATCTTTTATTGATTTCATAACTTGAATCAATTACATATCCTTGAATCAAATATATAGTGATTCATTCTATTCGAATTACTGTGTAAACCTTTACATCTCAATTCGATATTCTCTATATTTATTGATAGTACAACTTCACAGTTCAACATGTATTAAACATTATAAACTACAATCATATACATCTCCTAGAACCTAAACATGGTTTAAGCAAATAATCTAAATAGAAATCTTCGTTGTGATACTATTTAACTTTATCAATCAAGAAGCACGTAATCTTTACCGTGAGTCCTTATCTTGTAAATATGGTTATTTGCAAGTGTGAGCTCGACAGCTCAGCAATTCTAACAGTTTTCATTCATCACATAGCATACAATAACATACTCAGTTCATGCATTCATAATCAATTAATATTTACTACGCATGTTACTTTTCACATAATAGGCATAGAGATTTACTTCGCAAATATATATCATCAAAGATCAACTTTCAATCTCAAACATATCTCATATACATTTCATATATATAAGTCAACATCATCATAGCATAATATGATTCAACGAACAGTTATCGATTTCATGTAACAAATAGGAACTGAAAGACTTGACTGATTCGTAGTTTATCAACTACGACTTAACTGCTTAAAGCTATCTGCGCTTCGTGTATTCCTACACAGTTATATAATCATGGATTTATATCCATCAGTTATACACATCCATACGTTCTCAATATAGTAATAAATACTTCATTGTCTCCTAACTTGGTTTTGTATTACTTCAACTTAGGATAACCATGAGACTAGCTCATTCTACTTTCATGTTTATCTAAACAATCTTGTTTCACAACTTGTAGTCCTTAAAGACAACATAGCTTAAGACCTTGCAGTTAACAAACTACTCTTGGCAGCTCTGCAGAATGGCGCAGCTGCGCTGCATATAAGCTTGGGAGTGGCGAGGCCGTGCTACTCCCTGCCAAAACCAGACTTGAGCTTTTCATTGCTTAGTCTAGTCCTAACATATTATGCATTCTGATACATACTATAAACATACATCAAGTAGGTTCTGTTATTTCTACAAGTTCTTATTTCGAACCATTTAGTTTTGAATTACATAGCTCTACATTGAATTACTTAAATCAACAAGGCTCAACATCTTCTTTTAACAAAGGGTCATTGACATAAGTCTTTAAACCATATGTTGATACTAACAAGCCTTTAATACGCATGCTCACATGTATCTATCTTATTTACATAGCATAGCATAGTTCGTTACTTTAAAACTTATTTTAAACTATGTTTGAAAGGTCTAATTCATGCTTAGCTATATGGTGAACACACTCGACACGTCTAGAGGCATAGTGTGTCCTAGTATACATGCTTGAAAGGTCAGAGTATACTTTACACAATGTTTGAAACTATTAGTTCTCAAAAACTTCCAAGTTTTCCTTCAAAACATTTTCAACCAAGCTATAACAAATCTTAGTTTATGCAAGGTGACTTAACAACAAGTTACGCTTCATACTTACGTATGTATGCTCCAAGGTCATTTTTCAAAGGACACTAGGTACTTCAAAGTTTATCTTCTAAAACCTTAAGTTTTCATTAAAAAACTCCACTACAACAAGGTATAGTGGTTTACTATTAAGCGAGGTAACTTATCAACAACTGCCTTTCATACTCATTGACACACATAAATAAGACACTTACACATTCTCAAAAGTCAGATTTCCAATGACTCCAAATTTATCAAGTTTCATTTTCAAAACTTAAGTTTTCTTTTATAAATCATTAATACCAAGGTAATTTCATTCACTACATGCATGGTGATCTTAGGTCACTTGTTAGACTCAATTATACACTTATTGAAGTCTAACTAGCATGCTTAACAATTCAGATTACACAAAAACCATTTTCCATTTCTGCAGGATGGCGCGGCCGCGCTGCTATTGTACTGAGGAGTGGCGCGGCCGCGCCACTCTGGTTCCAGACCAGAATTGGCTTCTGCAACAGTAGAGCTCAAAACCTACCGATAATTCCTCATGAATCATGCTTACAACCAACACACACATTACTTTTATAACATGTATACAACTCTACTATTAGTTCTATATCAACTTACAATCAAGAATTCAAAAAATTTCTAAGAATTCTCCAACTTGAAACTCATGAACACAATTTAAGAGTTATACCTCATTGAAGCTTGAATGGACAGAGCTTCCTCTCACAATCAGATTTCTCCCTCAAACTCTCTATAGCAACTTAGCAATTATTTAGCAACTTCAATTTATGAGGGGGAGGCTTCCATTTATAGGAATCCTATTACCCAACTTTGGGTCTTGCACCTTGAATTAAACTAGTGGGAGAATGAAGAAGATGTTGGACAAGAAGGAGTTGGTGGATATTACTATTAGGACCACTCCCCCCACCATTATTGAAATCATTTCCATAGCCATCATCAACCTCTTGTTAGCCTTTTTAGTTTTTAGCAATGTGATATAGGATAGGCCAAAGGCCTACACATGAAGAAGATGTGACTCTCATTGTGGGACAAAATTAATTCTCAGAACCTTATAAGCAATGTAGCCTATACATTACTTAAGTCCTCACATATATAAATATCCCTACACAATATAATGTGCATACTTAGGTTATATTCCTTTGGCTCATAAATCAACATCAATGACGTAATATTGCTACCTTAATATAAGTAATAGGTACATATATACAAACACATATGTACACCCACATAAGTATATCCATACTTTAAACATATATCAACACATTTAATCATGTATCTCATGTACATTGGTTTAATATTTTAATTGAACTAGATATAAAATAGTGGGGTATTCTCAACCCATAATTTCCATAAAATTTATTATCTCAAATATACCCCATTATTATAATCATAATTAATATCAATTATTTATTAACTTACCGTTTATTTTCTTTTAACAATTATAGTTAAACCTCTAATTGATTTAACTTTACAACCCATGCCACATAAGGCACAATTATGTAAGCTTAGTATATAATAGACCTCAAGCTCACAAAATAATATTACTCTCAATGTCACATCTTATAATAAGTTCATGATGTGATGTAATTAAATTACTTATTTATATGCTCCCATAACATATATACTTGCATTTATCAAATAAACTAACAAGCTCTACACACCAATGCATGGTTTTTAATTATAGCCAGGCTATTACCCTCCTATGGACAATACCCAAGGGTCAAAGAAGAGTTGGTGGCTAACTCCACCAACTACTACTATTCATTGTACCTTGGCCACTTTGTTAACCATCATTGCTATCACATGGGCTATCATGCAAGCTTATATCTAATAACTTAATGTTATTATCATATGATATGATAGGGTCACACATACACCCAATCATATAATCCATGTACATTTGACAATACTGAATATAGTAAGATTGAGTATTGTCACACCATATTATTACAACTCTATTATTTCAATTATATTTAATTATTAAATAACAATTGTTTATTTAGTGTATTTTATTATTCCATACATACACCTTAATGTATCCATTCATCACATCTTGTCACATAAACATTATTTATGTAACTTATATCATTCTTTCAATCTTACTATATAGTTCTTATATAATATAGTTACTTTGAAGTATTACACTTCATATCATATAGATGTAGTTATAACATATGATCATTGCCCATAGGAATTAACTTACATAATAATACTAATTAATTCCTTTAATTATTCATTCATTAAATTATTTAATGAATGTCTATCCCACCACTTTGCCACACTAGGCATACCTCACAAGCTCAATATTAAGCTTATTATTACTTCCACCACACTTTAATATTTCTTTTAATATAAAGTTTGTGTGACTCATACACTGTAATGTCAAGCTACCTTAAATAATTATACACTTATAATATGTATAACCTTTATGCTTAGAATAATTAAGATTTACTCTATTATTTAAATTATACAATCTACGATAAAATAATAACTTAAGTTATTTAATACATTAAAATAACTTAGCTTTCTTTTATTAATTAACTCTCTCGGAAATACATTAAAAATTATGTATTTTGCCATAACATGACATAAAAATGTTTGTATCATATTTTCTTCTAATATAGGCATTAATCCTAATAAAATGACTTACTCATTTTCTCAAGATATTATTTTAATATAATATCTAAATATTATTAAAATAATTGCATGTACGACACATGTACATCTTTTATATAGAAAATAGATCATAAGTTTATTTTCTATTATGATAAATTATTCCCATCAATTTATTACATATAGCAAATATGTTTTAATATATTTACCATATTAATTATACATACCTATTACCTCATACAAAGACATATAAAGTAATATTATTATTTAAAATAATATTCTCCCTTTTATTAAAATAATTCAATATTAGAAATTATTTTAATATCCTTATTAGAAATATATAATAATTATTTCTTTTTCCTTTCTATAAATTGTGCCCAACACAATTTCTTTAATCTATACATTTAATCATTTCTCAAATATTAATTAACTCTCTAATCAATATTTATTTAAAGATATATTGGTTTAACAACGTATATATATATATATATATATATATTAACGTCGTTCGCACATTCATATAATATCATGCAAAGTAATATATATTAAGGCACTTACTATACTCACATACTCTACACATGTATTAACTCACTATTTATTTAAGTGATCTTAAACCTCTTACTATATCACTATAGTTAATTAAGTCTTTAATATTCACATTATATTATTCCATAATATAATTTCCAATGTAATATAAATTAACCAAAATTTATTCTTGTTAGTTATTTCTCATAATTAACTAATTCATGCTTTACTATTCCAATTCATCCATGGATAGCTTAAGCACTAATAATAACCTATATTACAAACATACTAGTTATTAGTATACATACACAAGAAGATGGTGATTATACATTAAAGATATTTAATGTCACCAACTTTCTATGATAAAATAATTCTATAAATTATTTAATATCGATAGATAAATCTGATTCATCTTCTTACTAATTCATCTCTATAATTTATAACAAATATATAACAATGATATACATTTATTAAACACAAAATCACTTATTACAGAGCTCATATTACCCTATGTAACACAATACTACATACCTCGTATCACATATATATATATATATATTCTTATTCGAACCCATCTCATGCTTTAAAAATTTTATTTATTAAATTCTTATTTTATAATTTCTGAAAATTCGGGTTGTTACAGTGTATCTATCTGTTTTCCACTCCGCAAGGTAATAGCACTGGCGTTCTCCTTTTGGTTCACAACGGTATGCGATGGAAGCTTCCCTGAACCTTGAGAGTCCAACCGACCTACAGTAGTGGCTAATTGGCTCATTTGACTCTCCAAGTTGTGGATGGAAGACTTCGTCTCTTTTTGAAATTTTTGTGTCTATTGCATGAACGCCTTGAACAAATCCTCCAAGGATGTTCCAGGATTTTCTGGTGCTGCTGGTATGGGTTGATACTGTGGCTGATTTGCCTGAAACTGTGGTTTAACTGAGTAAAACCCTTGCGCCTGTGGCCTAGTACCCCCATAACTGAAGTTAGGATGATCCCTCCATCCTGGATTGTATGTGTTGGAGAACGAATCATATTTCCTCTGCGGTTGTGTTTGGTAATTCCCCAGTGCCTTAACTTGTTGTGTAGTATCCTCTTCTTGCAATGTCGGGCATGCATCTGCAGGGTGCCCTGCCATTAAACAAATCTGGCAAGCTTGTGTAACTTGTGCATTACCTGTAGCTAATTGTTTCACCAAAGCAGTTAAGTCAGAAATCTGTTGTTCTGCATTCGTTGTGCTTACCTCACTTACCATTTGCGCCGGATGATCATTCCATGTTCCATACTGTTGTGCATTAGGGGCCATGTTTGCAATTAGATTCTTTGCATCCTTTTGTGTTTTATTCACTAATTCTCCTCCACCAGCAGCGTCGATCATATTCCTATCCATTGGTATGAGTCCTTCGTAAAAGTAGATGATGAGGTGTTGATCGTTGATTTGGTGGGGTGGACAGCTGAAGCAAAGCTTCTTGAATCTCTCCCAATATTCTTGTAGTGTCTCATCACTGAATTATCGGACTCTGCAAATTTCTTTCCTGATGTTGGCTACTCTTGAAGCAGGAAAGTACTTCTCCAAAAATAGCCTCTTCATGTCGTTCCATGATTGAATTGATCCCGCGGAGAGATAAAACAACCAATCTTTTGCTAAGTCTCCTAGTGAAAATGGAAAAGCTCGTAGCTTAATCTGATCCTCCGTGACATTGTGTGGCTTAATGGTGGAACACACAATATGGAATTCCTGAAAATGTTTGTATGGATCGTCACCTGTAAGACCATGAAAAGTAGGAAAAAGGTGAATTAGTCCAGATTTCAGTTCAAACGAAACATTAAAAGCAGGGTATTCAATACAAAGAGGTTGTTGAATAAGATTAGGAGTTTTCAACTCCTTCAAAGTCCTATTATTTGGCACCGCCATTTCCTCTTCTGATTCGCTTGAAGAAGATTGGTCCGAAAGTAGTGTGAGTGCGATGTTGAGGCCCGGTGATGGAGCTTCTTCGAAATCTGCAAGTGAACCTTGGTTTTTCCGAGCTTCCGTTCTAAGCCTTCGTGCGGTTCTCTCTATTTCTAGATCAAATTTCAAATCAAGAGAGTGAGAGGATCGAGGCATAAAATAAAATAAAAAAATGAAAATAATCGAATAAATAAAATCAAATAACACTCCTCGGCAACGGCGCCAAAATTTTGTAGCTGTCGTCTAGCACTACAAAATTCACCTTACTCAGGTTTCTACTAATTCAAGAATCAGTATAGCAATAAGTAAAGATCGATCCCACAGAGAGTGAACTGCATTTTAATTATCCAATAATTTCCAATGAATTGGGGGATTTTTGTTTGAAAAACTATATTTAACAAAAGTAAGTTTAAAGAAAATATCAATGATTAAAAAGATCAATTCTTCAGTTCAGTATCCTATTTTAACAATTATGAATTAACCAATTAATTATACTATTTATCTTCCATTGAGATTAATAACCCTAGATAACCGCGATCGCAAATTACCTAAAATTCTCCTTAAGTGTAGATCTAATGCGACGATCGCCAACAAAAGATTCTAACTAACATACAACCTAGAACTATCAACCTACATTTAATATGATAGAAGCATTAAGCATGAGAATTAGATTATTCCAAGCATTAATTACACAATCAGGAATTATTTAACTTGTCTTCTGAAAATCTTAACAATATTTCAAAGCTTGGCCACAATAAAATATTGTTAATTGCTACATAAATTATACACACTTCGTTTGCTTAAAATCTGTCTTAATCTAGCAGATGATATCAATTTACTAATTTAATCCTGCATAAACCAAATTAGTCAATTGGATAACATGTATGAAAGTTCATATGGATATTCAAAATAAATCTTAAGATAGAAGAATAAATAGAATAAACTGATCAAATTAATAATTGATAAATAAGTTCAACTTCCCTTCAGAATTGAAATAGAAAACTTAGCCTGACATGCTTGAATCTCCAAAACAAAGATTTTTAGCCTTCAAGTAATCCAAGAGAATGTAAAAATAAAAGATCATGAAAAGATATCTAAAACTAATAAAACAACTCCTATAAATAGTTTAGACAAAACCCTAATCAAATAAGGTAAGTTTACAATCCCTTTCTTAGTCAACTTGTGCTTAAAACCCTAATTTTCTGTCAAAACCGTCTCACTAGCGCGCCCTGCGCACGTCTCCTTCTATGCCTGGTGCGCCCCGCACTATGTATGCAGTAACTCTGATTTCCTCACGGCGCGGCCCACGCCTCTTGCAGTGTTAAACCAGTGCGCCCCGCGCCTGGCTGTTAGTTTTGTTGACATACAATTCTTCTCTTCTTTAATCCTCCCTTTTGTCCCTTAAAGCTTAGCTCCACTCCAATCCTGCATATGCACACAAAACATAAGAAAAGTAACATGCACACTTAAGTATTTACAATAAATCAAGCTAAGAAATACCTATTAAGTTGGTTAAAAACCTACTTATCATCTTCTCGCCATCAAATTCCATTGTCAAAGTCCAGTTGTGAACATCGATCATAGTCTTTGCTGTCTTTAGGAAAGGTCTTCCTAGCTAAATGTGTGGTGGGTTCGGGGAAGTATCATCTTCCATATCCACGATGTAAAAATATGCAGGAAAGATTAGTTCGTTCACCTGCACTAAGACATCTTCGACTACCCCTCGGGGGTAGGTGTTAGTACGATTAACTAATTGAATAATAACACCGATATTTTTCAAAGGTCCAAGATTCAGAGACTTATAAAAAGATAATGGCATCACATTTATTGAAGCACCTAAGTCTAGCATGGCCTTTTCAAATCTAGTGTTTCCTATCTTACATGGGATCGTAAACATGTCTAGATCCTTACATTTAGGTGGCATTTTTCTTTGTAAAACAGCCGATACATTTTCCCCTTACTGTGACTTTCTCATCGTTTTCCAATTTTCATTTATTAGTGCACAATTCTTTCAAAAATTTAGCATACCGTGGCACTTGTTTAATAGCATCTATTAATGGGATATTCACCTCTCCTTTTCTAAAAGTCTCTATAATTTCTTTATCCTATTCATTTTTCTTAGAATTTCTAGAATTTATATGAGGAAAAGGAAGAGGAATATCTGTCTGACAAGGAGGGTTAGAGTGTACCTTAGGTATTACCGGTTCCTCCTTTTCTTGCTTTTTCCCATACTCGACTGTAGCCTTTGGTGTATCCATCTATTTTCCACTTCGCAGGGTTATAGCACTGGCATTCTCTTTTGGGTTCAAAACAGTCTGCGATGGAAGCTTCCCTGAACCTTGAGAGTCCAACTGACCTACAGTAGTGGCTAATTGGCTCATCTGACTCTCCAAGTTGTGGATGGAAGACTTCGTCTCTTGTTGGAATTGTAGTGTCTGTTGCATAAACGCCTTGAACATTTCCTCCAAGGATGTTCCAGGATTGGCCGGTATTGCTGGTCTGGGTTGGTATTATAGTTGTGACAAACAAGATTTTTGTAATTTATTTTGAATATTTATTGAATTAAATAAATATTTTTTGATGATTTAATTATTGAGTTAAATAATTAATTGATGAATTTATGGTAGATTAATTTAATTATATGTGTCACATTAGTTAAATTAATGTGGTGAATTTTTATATTCAAAGTATGTATTTAATTGAGCTTATTTGATTAATATATTAATTAATAAGCATAATGTTATTCTAATTAATTTATTAATTAATTAGAGATTTATGATTAGACATAATTAATAAATAAGAATTTTAATTATGTGACTATGTGATTTAATGTAGATTTATGCTATTTTATTTAATTGATTTAAATAGCATTATTTGATTTAATTGGGTGTGACATTAATTAACGATATTATAATAAATTAATTAAAATAAATGAGAAGGGATTCCTTAAGCTAGCCAAACAAGGCCTTAAGGGGAGTTGGTCAGTTAACCCACTAAGGGACCAACTGACAACCACTCACCCATTATATATTATATGTATTATACTTATATACATATATACTATATCAATTTATATATTAATATCAGAGGAAATAAAACTTAAAGAATCAGAGAGAATTTTGAGAGAAAAGATTGAAGAAGAAGAATTTGAAAAGTTTATATCATCATCCTTGAATCATCTTCACAAACTAGCAAGGGTAATTCCTTCTCCTAAGTTTTTAAATTCAAGTTCTTAAAGTTTTCCATTAACGTATGTTAGATTCTCTGTGAATAACTAATTTGATAATTAATGTATGATATGATTTTATATGTGTTATTGTATGATCATAACATGTTGTATATCATGTATGCATGATTTAGTGCGATTAAATCCATGTAGTTATGCTTAATTTGATTTTTCAAAAGTTACAGAGTGTAAAAATTGTACATATGGCCCATATGGCCCTTACGTACAAAATTTACACACCTTATGCGTTTATTTAACTTAAATTAACACTTGAATGTGATTGTGTACATTTAAACGAACAAAATAGAAGTTAAACGAATGGATTCGGTGTTATAACGAATCCGTAACGTTGAATTCTTGTTTTCTTTCAAAACTTTATAAAATGTTGAAAATAGTGAAATTAAATGTTGTGATTTGTGTAATTCCGTGATTTAAAGTGTTAAAAGCATGCTTAGAACATGGTATGATGTTTCTGTAAATTCTATATCTTATGGGTAGCCTTAAATTCATTACGTTAGTTTAATTTGGATTTATTTGGGTTGCTCTGTGTGTCATTCGCGAACTGGAAATCTGGGTCTGCGTTGCCGCGCGACCGCGCTGGTCCCAAGGGTAACTGGCGCGCGGCCGCGCCCCTTGCAGAAATTTGAAATTTTTTTTTTTGCTAAGTGTTCGTGTGTTCTAAGAGGTGGTTTAAAACCTAATGTAATGAACATAAAGACATGATTAAACATATAATAAGAGGTTAATAACTTATATTACGTGAGTAATTAATAAGTTAATTACATGACTTGAATCGTTAATTGTATAGTCCAATAACGTGCTCAAGACCGATGTGTGTGATTCGATACGTATATCGAGTTATTGATTAATTTGTATTGTGAACGTATTGATGTGTAGGGTTTAATAAAGAACGTGAATTATAATTGTAGCTTGTGCAAGAGGCAAGTATCCTATCCCTAACTTATTGATTTAGCAAGTTCCCTAAATTCTAATTTATTCATTTATTAAGCCTTAGACTTGTGTTTCTATATCGAGTAAGCTCGTGTTTTTAATTGTTCAAGTTCGAAATTCATATTACATATTGTAACTCTTTTAAAAGCATGATTCAGTGATACAATACTTATTCGATTGTATACTCTTGAGATTTATTATTCAAGTTGAATATCGATGTTATTGTTGAACCTTATAGGACTAGTGAACCCTTATTGATTCGACTAGTCCATAGTTGATGAACGTTCTAAATTCCAAAATACTTATTGAGCTTATCCAAACCAAACTTCCTTTGGTGCGGACTCTGATGTCAAAACTGAGATGAACAACCCTGTAAAAGGGGATTATTTACGCTTTAGCGTTGAGATATTGTGCACAATATGGTACTAAGGGCTGATCCCCCTAAGTACGAGAAGTAGAGTCCATAGTCTTATGACTGTTAAAGGTTTTAAGTATAAACACTTTACAACCTAGGACATAGTTCAAGGTCTTATGACCCTCAGATGATATTTTGATTCCTGTTATTTATCCTCGAGTCAAAAGTTGAGTTTCTTTATTCAGATGTCCTTGATTCACTCGCATGTTATTATATTGTTGTCATATTATTATACTTGTGGGCAACCGTGCTCACTCTTGCGTAATAATAACATTGCAGTTAAGAACGAAAGGTCTGACGAGCCTTCTACTAGCAAAGGCAAGGGCAAAGTCAACAAGTGATGAAGACTTGTTGTTTATTTTATGTGTTTATGTTTCAGACTTATGTTAAAGTTGTGTAAAACTTATTTAATTATTTATATTTCCGCATTTGATATTTAAGGTTAAGTACGACCTGGGATTGATGTATTTCTTTTCAGATGTTGTAACCCCATAAGGGGAGGATTATTTCTATTTATTTCATGGTTTGCATTTACTATGGGTAGATAGATAGATGATATTTGTACAGTGAACACCAAGTCCCGTGGAAATTGAAGTACCCGGATTTGGGGGTGTCACAATAGTTGATTTGGCTGAAACTGTGGTTTAGCTGGGTAAAACCCTTGCGCCTGTGGCCTAGCACCCCCATAACTGAAGTTAGGATGATCCCTCCATTCTGGATTATAAGTGTTGGAGAAAGGGTCATATTTCCTCTGCGGATGAGCTTGGTAGTTTCCCACTGCATTAGCTTGTTGTGTACTATCCTCCTCATTTAATGTTGGGCATGCATCAGTAGGGTGCCCCGCCATTAGACAAATCTGGCAAGCTTGTTTAACTGGTGCATTACCTGTAGCTAATTGTTTCACCAAAGCAATTAAGTCAGAAATATATTGCTCTACATCCGTTGTGCATACCTCACTTACCCTTTGCGCTGGATTAGAATTCCTTGTTCTATACTGTTGTGCATTGGCGTCCATGTTGGCAATCAAGTTCTTAGCCGCCTCCGGTGTTTTGTCCGCTAATGCATCTCCACTAGCAGCATCGATCATACTCCTATTCATTGGTAAGAGTCCTTCATAAAAGTAGATGATGAGGTGTTGATCGTCGATCTGATGAGGTGGACAGCTGGAGCAAAGCTTCTTAAATCTCTCACAGTACTCATATAGTGTTTCACCACTGAACTGTCAAACTCCGCAAATGTCCTTCCTGATGTTGGCTACTCTTGTAGTAGGAAAATACTTCTCCAAAAATATCCTCTTCATGTCGTTCCAAGATTGAATTGATCCCGCGGGGAGATAAAATAACCAGTCTTTTGCTAAGTCTTCTAGTGAAAATGGGAAAGCTCTCAGCTTAATCTGATCCTCCGTAACATTGTGTGGCTTCATGGTGGAGCACACAATAAGGAATTCCTGCAAATGTTTATACGGATCTTCACCTGTAAGACCACGAAAAGTAGGCAAAAGGTGAATTAGTCCAAATTTTAGTTCAAACGAAACATTTAAAGCAGGATATTCTATACAAAGAGGTTGTTGAGTAAGATTAGGAGTTGACAACTCCTTTAAAGTCTTGTTATTTGGCACCGCCATTTCCTCTTCTGATTCACTTAAATAAGATTGGTCCGAAAGTAGTGTGAGTGCGATGTTAAGGCTTGGAGATGAAGCTTCTTCGGAATCTACAAGTGAACCTTCGTTTTTCAGAGCTTCCGTCCTAAGCCTTCGTGCGGTTCTCTCTATTTCTGGATCAAATTTCAAATCGAGAGAGTGAGAGGATCGAGGCATAAAATAAAATAAAAAGGTATTGAAAATAATCGAATAACTAAAATCAAATAACACTCCCCGACAAACGGCGCCAAAATTTGTAGCTGTCGTCTAGCACTACAAAATTTACCTTACTCAGGTTCTACTAATTCAAGAATCAATATAGCAATAAGTAAGGATCGATCCCACAGAGAGTGAATTATATTTTAATTATCCAATGAATTGAGGGTTTTTGTTTAAAACAGTTTAATTAACAAAAGTGAATTAAGAAGAAAATATCAATAAGTAAAAGAGTTCAATTATTCAGTTCAGTTTCCCCTTTTCACAATCATGAATTAATCAAGTTAATATACTATTTATCTTCCACTGAGATTAATAACCCTAGATAATCGCTATCTCAAATTACCCGAAAGTCTCCTTAAGTGTAGATCTAATGCGACGATCGCCAACAAGAGATTCTAACTAACATACAACCCAGAACTATCAGCCTAGTTTTAATATGATAGAAGCATTAACCATGAGAATCAGATTATTCCAAGCAATAATTACACAATTAGGAATTATTTAACCTGTCTTCTGAATATCTTAATAATATTTCAAAGCTTGTCCACAATAAAATACTATTAATCGCTACTTAGATTAGACACACTTTGTTTGCTTAAAATCTGTCTTAATCTAGCAGATGAAATCAATTTATTAATTTAATCCTACAGAAATGAAATCAATCAATTGGATAACATATATGAAAATTCATGTAGATAATCAGAATAAATCTCTGTATGAAAGAATAAATATCATAAACTTAATCAAACCATAAACTGTTAATCAGGTTCAACATCCCTTCAGAATTGAATAAGTGAATTAGCCTGACATGCCTTGATGAATAGCCTCCAAGATGAAAGATTGAAATTATATGATCCCAGATAGTCTAAACTCAGCAAAACAACTGATATATATAGACTAACAAAACCCTAGTCTAATAAGGCAAGACTGTAATCCTAATCCTACACAACTTTGTAATTAAAACACCTAAAATCTAATCAGCCCGTCCGTCTAGCGTGCCCCGCGCTGGTCCTCTTCTTCTCCTGGCGCGCCCCGCGCTTGATATGCAGGGGTTCAAGTTGTTTATGCGGCGTGACCTGTAATACCCAAGAATTTTTGAATATTATTAAATGAATATATTAATAGAAATGAATATTTATTTGAATATAAATATGTAAGTGTTATGAGATGAGTTAACTCAATTATATTAAATTGAATATATATAATAATTGAGGAAGATATGGAGTTTATGATAAGCTCATTAAATGCCTTGTGTGGCACGGGAATAGAAACGTTAATGAGAAATATTAATGATTATATTAATTAACAAAGGAATTATTAAGTGAACAATTAATCAAATATTAATTGTTATTATGAAAGATAGAATATTAATGGTGATTAATAATATGTTGATTATTATTATTGCAAATAATAGAATAATAATAAGTAACTTGTTTATAAATATAATAAGATTTATATTTATTTAATGTGATAATTAATCATATAAATGTTAATTAATTGTTACGGAGATTAATAATTACATTGATTGACGAGGGATGGATTAATTAATACTATTATTAATTAATTAATAAAATAAGTAATTAATTAATTACCATTGAGAATAATAATATATTAAGAGTAATTAAGATTATATTTGCTCAATTAATTGTTATGTGCAAGTATGCGATAATTAAATGTATAATATATAGTAACTACCTATATATTATATGAAGTGTAAAGTGCAATGTGACAATACAATATATAGAAACTATATGTTATGACTAATTAATTAAGTTGTATGAATACATCATGAGGATTATGTGACAATTGTGTGTGAGTATACATTAAAAGTTGTACATCATGAATATATAGTGAACAATTATTGATTAATGAAATTTAATAATAAAGGAGACAATGTAATATGATAATATCCGATTAAATTATACCAGTATGATAAAATCTACATGGATTATATGATATGAGCACATATATAATCCCTAAACCTTCCATTTATAGTAATGTTATGCATTAAAATTATATGAGAGAACCAAAAGGGGAATTAAAGATAACTACAATGGACTAATGCTAGTATTTAGAATCGTTGTCCCATTTCAGTTGGCCCAAACAGTAACCTATATCTTCATTACGTAAACTACCAAGCTATACTCAAAAACCTTAAAACTAGGTGATCATTGCTATGCAAATGGCTGGGAGTGGTGGTTGAACAACTCTTCCATAACCATTATGTTCTTCTTCTACCCCATGAACTCAGACTTTGGCGTAAAACCATTAACTAGATAACAATTCTCCTATAAAAGGGCAGCTCCATTCTTCATTTTCCCGTTACTGTAAAAATTATCTGTCAAATTCTAAGTTTGAGAGTGTGAGTTGCTGAGATATAGAGAGGAAGAGAATTAGTGAGCAGCAAGCTAATTGTAGAGGTATATCTAGCAACTAGTTCTTGTTCTTCATTCTTGTTCTTCATTTTTGATTTTTGTCAAAGTTCCAATTCTTGATCATGCCAAATTAGATTGTAATTAGATTGTAGAATGCTTGTTTTGTTGTTATAATAGACTTATAAGCATGTTGAAATGCAATGTGGCTGTTTCGTGAAGTAACTTTTGTGATTTGGGTTGCTTTTTGTCGAAGCAGAAGCTTTCAGCTTTGTACAGGCAATAGCGTAGCTGCGCCGCTGCGCCGGTCTCTAATAATTATTTTCTACTTTCTGCTACAATCTGCTAAGTAATAGCATGTCCGTATTGGTTAAATGAGCATGAGAACAGTACTTTCACATATATATGAGTGCATTATCCAAGTATGAATATGTTTCAATATGATTGCATGGACGATTGATGAAACGACCTATAGCTTTCAAAATGAACTTAGAACTTTAAAAAGGAACTTTGACATGTGTGTATCATATTAAGGTACTGATTTTGCGAGCATATTAGTATGGTTTAAGAATGCATAAAAAGCATTTTAACTTACGTATATATGTTTCATAGTGTAACATGAGCATGTTGAACCTCACTAGTGAACATTTCTAACAAAAATGTAAGTTTTGAAGGTGAACCTTGGCATGTAGGTATCACATATGCATTCTAATTTTTGCGAGCATGTTTATATGGCCTAGAAATGCATGACGGACATGTTAACATATGTATATATATATAGCATGAACATGTTAGACCTTATTAGTGAACTTTAGTAATGAAAGTATAAGTTTTGAACGTGCACCTTGACATGTTACATTGAGATTTGGATTCCGATATTTATGGACATGTTCGATAGTACTCTAAGACTCACTAATGTAACATATATGTATTCCTACCATGTTAGATATCGTGAAATCAAATTAAGCATAAATGAAGCATGTCTTCAAACTAATAACGATGATAGTTACATATATGCGATGCGAATACTCATGAGCATACCTAACACGAGTTATATGAATACCTGATGTGTTTAAATGACAAGCATGTTAGACTTTGTGGTTTCATGACCTTGAATAGCCTTAAGTTGTTAAGGGTATAAACTTAGAACCTATATCATGTAAAATTGAATGTGAAAAGGTTGAACAAGCATGGAAGGACCCTTTAACACGTATATATGCTATGTGATATAGTATGTTGGTGCTTGAATCCGATCTTGACAATAAAACTCATATCAATGCTATAGCTTGCTAAATAGAGTATGTTTGGATTGATTGTGGTTGTATGTGTTAATGATGACATGTGAATATGTATAACTCAAAAAGAGGAACGTTAAGAATAAAAGACAATAAAAGTTATATTAGTCGAGATTTGTGAATTTGTATGATACTATACATGGTATGACTGTATAGTAAGGTTAAAAACTTAGCTTATGTGTTGATCGTATATCCAAGATAAGATATGATGTTAAAATATATAACTAATGGATATCATATATATACGTAATTATATTACAATAGGTATTTGTAAGTGTTGATTTACTTATCGTGGATAGACTACGCTTAAGGCAAGTATCTAAACCTTATCTCTTTGGACGCAAGTTCCCTAACTTACACTATTTTATTGTGCAAGTATCCTATCCTTGTGTTTACTTTATTCAAGGAACATTGTAAGCAAAGTTCCTAAACCTACTCTTTATTAAGCGTTCATTAAGCTTGTGCTATTATTGTCGTATAAGTAAACTTTTGAGATTGCAATCCAGATATTATAATCATATACTTCATGGATAAGATAAAAGTCGATTTATATTCTTTGAACTTTAAATCTTGAGATTTGGACTTAAAATTGTTGCGATCTATGCCATTTGATTCGGCTAGACTTATATTGTTGAAAGGCAACCCAACCAATTGATTGGTGCGGGATCTTGTATTTGACTGAGATGAACAATCTTCTTTGAAGGGAAATTATATATTATCGGGAGACCGACATGCGCACTTTAGTACGATTGAACGATATGCATAACATAGGGTACTTTTGGCTGATCACATGTTGTACTTGTTTTTGATGGATTATCAGTATTATTATTACTATTAATTCTATTAGAAGTTCATAGTCCTTAGTGACTGCTCAGTATTCAATTATCTTGAAATCGTGAATTGATTTAGCATTGAATCATATTGATATTATTCTGTCTTAAGCGACTGTTATTGAAAACTGTTGATATTTCTTGCTATCCTTGAACTATCATATCCTGTTATACACTTTTGGATTCAAGAACTATAATACTCACCCTTGTTGTTATATTACTTGCTAAGCAAACTTGTTTCTCATTCTTGCTTTTCCTAAAACATTTCAGTTAAGGCAGAGTAGGGTGGACCTTCGGGTGTCAATAAGGGCAAGGGCAAGGCTACTAACTAGCTAACACCTTTCATGTTCTAAATATTATGATGTTGTTTTACGTCTATTAAGATGATGTATTTAGATTGAATTTGAACTATGTTTAAGCTTAAGTTAGATTATGTAACAAGTCGTTATTTGATATTATTATGTAATCTATTAAGTATTGTAGGTTGCTAGACTTGGGGGAATAATTATAATAAATCATTGTATATTATTCTAGATTAGATCTTTCGCTGTGAATGTATGTTTTAGATATTATTATTGTATTATGGTGAGAACGTGATGAACAAAATTCGAGAGACCAGTGGGGGTCCGAATTTGAGGGCGTCACAGGTTGGTATCAGAACTGTAGTTATAAACCTTAGGAGCGAGTATCTTTAGATTATAACTTAGGAGAACTTAGAAGTTAGAAAGGAGATAAAGCTCATGTAGAGTTTTCCCTAGAGAGAGACTTAGTATGTTATGAAATGTAACTTCATTCTATACAATGAACTTATATTTTATTTAACATTCTAATGGAGTTACTAGTTGTTTGTCTTGTGTATGTGATTGTAGGATGGCAGACAAAGGAGTACCTAGTAGAGTGGCCGAGGAGGAGCCCAGAGATATACACGTAGTATACTAGGCACCTTTAGAGGCTGTGCCAGTACAGGCTATTGCACCGTCCGAGTCTGAAGATGAGGACAAGATCGAGGTGGAGTTGGATCTAGAGGAGGACGATCCTGTTGAGGACTAGCCTATAGAGGAGGAGCCCATGGAGGACTCCTACGAGACTAATCTAGAGGAGCAGATACTAGGCGAGTACGAGGAGCGTATTCTAGAGTTGGACTGCAGAGTCCAAGAGTTGGAGGCCAAGGCCCAGGAAAGAGAGTCTGAGTTCCAGAAACTGAGGGACGAGGACCATCAAAGGAAGTTGGACATGCAGAAGTTAGAGGTGGAGATTGCTTACCGTAGGGAGGCAGGGATCAAGATGGGAATCTTATTCCAAAGGTCGGTGGCGAGAAACGTAGATCTGGCATGGAAGCTGGAAGAAGTAGAGCAGAGAGAATTGAGTGAGAAGACAGAGAAGGAAGCACTCCGTACTCAGCTAGAGTTGGAGGTTATGGATAGGATCCACTTCGAGGAGAAGTGGGAAGCGACTAACGAGAGAGCTGACAATCTAGAGGATGAGGTCAGATGCAAGAAGAGAAAGATGAACAAGATGGGGTATGTGTTATGTTCAGCTTTTGAGAGGGTGATCGATGGTGTATACCACTACCCAGCAGAGCAGGGACAGACCCTACAAACTTTGAGCCAAGAGTTGATGGCGTATATAGCGCAGATCGAATACAAGAGCGCTGTGGAGCGTGGGATGATGGGATGAGATTTCCTTAGTCAGTCTAGTCATAGTATTTGTAGTAGTAACCTTATGTGATGTATATAATACCCGAGAATTTCCTAATATTATTAAATAAATATATCAATGGAAATGAGAAGTTATTTGAATATAAATAATTTTGTGTTATGAGAATAATTAATTCAATTATATATTAAATTGAATAATTATAATAATTGAGAATATGTGGAGTTTGCGATAAACTCGTGAAAGCCTTGTGTGGCACAGTGACGTAATATTAATGATTATATTAATTTAAGCGAACAATTAATCTATATTAATTGTTAATCGTAAAATATTAATTAATTATTGTGGAATATTAACTGTGGTTGATTAATAATAGGTGATTATTATTATTGCAAGAAATATAATAATAATAAACCACTTGTTTATAACTGTGCTGAGATTTATAGTTATTAATGTGATACTTAATCATATAAGTGTTAATCGATTATTATTGAAATTAATAATCAATGAGGAATGGATTAATTAATATTATCATTAATTAATAAATGAGATAAATAATATATTTATTTAACAAATAAGTAAGTATTAATCTAATAAAATTATATTAATTGATATGTGCAATACTTGAATATATAAAGTATATGAAATACAACTATATTATAGTGTAGAGAGACACTTAAGTGTGACCATGCTTGCATATATAAACTATGATATATAATGCAATGTGAAGATATTACATAGAGACCATGTATTAGGATTGATTGAAATATATAAGCTACATGTTTATGCTAATGTGACAATATGTATGTAAGTATACATTAAATTAATACATCTTGAAAGTGTTGTAACAAGGGTTGATTAATAGAATTTAATAATAAAAGAAATAATGTGATATGATTATATCCGAGAAAATTATACCAGTGTGATAAAAATGTACATGGATTATATGTGTGCAAATTACATTTACTACATTGCCATGTTACCTATTCATTAAATTAATATTGGTACATTTCATGATGACTTAAAGTACACATAATATAAGTATATGATATGTGTGTAACATGTAGTTCATTTGCAAATGCTGAGCTTAGTGTGCTTTGTCCCATATTGTTAGGCATAACCCTTGTACAAGTGAACACCCATCAAAGCCTAAGCCTATTACTTGCATAAATCAATCCTCAGCATTCTAGAAAATCATGATATGGGGAATGGGCACAACAGTGTTCTTCAACTACTAAATACCAACTCTCCCATAACCACCATGCAATCCTCTCTTCCGTTAGTTCAAAATGATGAGCAAAGCTATGGACTGAATAATGAATTCTCTATAAATAAGCTTTCCTCCTTCATTTCTTTTGCTGGGATTTTACTGATAAGTGAGCATTGATTGAGAGAATATATAATATCAGTCTAGAGTTATAAGAATTGAATAGCAGCAAGTTCCTTATACGGATAGCAGAGGTATAATTCCATTCCCTCTCTTCATTTTCAAACTCTGTCAAAAAAAAATCAAATTCTTGATTCTTGTTGTAATTCATCCCAATTTGGATTGGGATATTTTTCTTAGTTGCTATATGGCTTATATACATGTTTGAACTGGATTGTAGTTGCTTAAAAACTATTTTCGTGAAGTCATTTCGTGAGTTGGGCTAGAAACTGCCGTGGCTGCCTGCTGTCTGGTGCGAACCAGTAGTGACGCAGCTGCGCAGGTTTTAGCCTGGGATGCGGCGCAGCTACGCCGGCACCCTGCTGTAGTTTTCTGCATCCTGCTGCAATCTGTTGAGTCATGGCTTGCTCGTATAGGTTTAAACAAGCTTAGTGTCTGGTTAAACATGTATAGTGATATACCTAGACCTAGTATGAACATATATTGCTATGTTTGCATGTAGAGTATATGAAACGACATATAATTGTGAAAATAAACTAAAGTTTCATGAACGGACGTTAAACATATATGACGCATGTTAGTATTCTGACTTTTGAGACATATTAGTATGATCTAGACAAGCATGAAAACTGGTTTCACCCATATATATATATGTTACTTGAGATGACATGCATGTTTATAGCTATGTTGGTATACATTATTGATGAAAAGACTTGAAGTTTGAAATTTAACTTATAGTTCTTAAAGTGAACTTTGGTATGTATGTATCATATTGATGTTCTGACCTCTTAAGCATGATTATATGGCTTAGTTATGCATGAAGTGATAGCCTAACATGTTGAGATTACACTAATATACATAATTTACTTTTAAAACGATTTCAAAGGTTAAACTTGAAAGTTCTGGAAAACTAAAGTTGCATGAATCAAAGTCATAGTGTCCTGATATTTTGAACATGCATGAGGGTGATCTTAACCTCACTAAGATGGCATGCATATACACACACTTGTTAGATACAATGCAAGGTAACCACGTATGAGTTTAAGCATGTTTTCAAAACCAATAACGATACTAGTTATGCATATATGACATTGAAACATGTGAGCATGCGTATCAATGAAATATATGACCACTTTATATGTTTAAGTGACAAGCATGATAGCTTATGTGAATTCATGGCGTTGTAAGGCCTTAAATTATTTAAGATGTTAATCTTGAACCATGTTATGAAAGATTGAACTTAGAAGGACTATGCAAGCATGCAATACTCTTAAATATGTGTATATTCTGTATGTTGATAAATACTTACGAGATGGACAGGAGAAGCTAAGCAAAAGCTCAACCCTGGTCTGGCCAGGGGACAGTGCAGCTGCGCCGTCTCTAGGCCTAACCAAGGCGCAGCTGCGCCAAGTCTATTTTCTGGATTAGTGCAGTTTGCTTGTTTCTGGTTGTGTTAGTTAACATATGAATGTTGCCTAAGCTGTTAAACTTGGTCAGATCTCTATTAGTATGTGTTTACAAGTGTTGGTAGTAAAGCATGATGATATTTATTTTATAAACGAAACTCCATGAATAAGAAAGGCATAATCAATATAGTGTTATATTGCTATACATGATATAACTATATTACTTGATTGCATAAACTAATTTCGTGCTACGAGCATATAAGTACGCAATGACGTACGTATAAAGTTATAAGACTAAGTTAGAACCATGTGTGTATATTTAAATTGAGTAACAAGCTTATGTACCGAGTATGTTAACTAATGAAAATCCTATACATGTAATACATTATAAATAGGATTCGAAAGTGTTGGCTAGCTTTACGTGAGTAAACTACGCATAAGGCAAGTATCTTAACCGACGCATTTACTTTATGCAAGGAAATCTATGATTGTGCAAGTTTCCTAACTTACCCTTTTTTACTATACAAGTATTCTATCTTTGTATAGTGCGAACTAGTTTCCTACTTAATCGTTTGAATTGAATTAGCATACTTGGACTCTTATTTCATTAAAGCTATTATTCATGTTGAACTTAGTATTGTTCTTAAATATTGTGAAAGCGTCTATGCCATTTGATTCGGCTAGACTTATGTTATTGAAAAGCGACCTAAACTAATTGATTTGGTGCGGGATCTTGTATTTGACTGAGAAGAACAACCTTCTTTGAAGGGAATATATAATTGTCGGAGAACCGATGTGCACACTTGAGTATGATTGATTGTTATGCATAACGATGGTGCTTTAGGCTGATCACCTGTTGTACCTGTTTTTGTTGGATTTTCAGTTTATTACTGTTAATTCTAGTAGAAGTTCATAGTCCTTAGCGACTGCTCAGTATTCAGTTATCTTGAAATCTTGAATTGATTTGTTATTGAATCACATTGATATTATTCTGTCCTTAGCGACTATTATTGAAAACTGTTGATATTCTTGTTATCCTTGAACTATCAAACATTGTTATACCCTTTCGAGAATTAAGGATTATATCACTTACCCTTATTGTATATTACTTGCTGGGCAATTTGTGCTCATTCTTGCTTTCCCTAAAACATTTCAGTTAAGGCAGAGCAGGGCGAACCTTCGGGCATTGATAAGGGCAAGGCCAAGGCTACCAACTTGCTTGTCTCTTTTATGTTTTTAAATATTTTAATGTTGTATTAAGATGATGTAGTAAGACTGGTTTTGATTATGTTTAAGCTTAAGTTAGGTTATGTAATAAGTCGTTAATTGATATTATTATGTAATCTATTAAGTACTGTAGGTTGCGAAACTTGGGGGAATAATTATAATAAATCATTGTAAATTATTCTAGAATAGATTTTCCGCTGTGATGTGTGTTATTTAGTTATTATTATTGTGATGTATTACCATGAGCACGTGATGAACCGAATTCGAGAGACCAAGTGGCGGTCCTTGAATTTGGGGGCGTCACAATGTATATACTGTGATGTAAACCAAACATTTTCTATGAAGTATGAGATAGTTATGTAAACCCCGAGTAAGCCTTTATAAGAGGGGTAGTATGATAGTATGGTAGTATATTAGTGTTCCCCGTTTTTGGTGATATTAGGGGATACATATGATAACATTTATAGAAATATGCTAGGAATGATCATGTAATGAAATGATTTGGCATATGAATATAAATGAGCTTATTTCAGAAACGTGTTATAAATTTATTCTTTTTTTGTATTAAAAGAAATACGTAAGTAATATAACTGAGTAATAATAAAATGAAAATTTGTGATGCAGATAATGGCACCAAGACGTAGATTGACTGCACCTGAGGAGTCAGTGAACAATGAGATGGAACAAGTAGATCACATCCAAAAATTAGTAGACTTGTTAACAGAAGCTCTAAAGGGAAGGAACAACGAACCAGTTCGCCCCAACCCTCAAGCAGTGCCAGTCATAAGTTTTACGGACTTTAGGAGTGTAGGACCCCCAGAGTTCGAGGGAACTACCGACCCGATCATTGCGTAGACCTGGATAAAAGAGATCGAGAAGGCCTTCACTATAGCTCGCGTGGGCGAAGACCAGAAAACAGTATTTGCTACGTATATGATGAGAGGCGAAGCAAACTACTGGTGGGAGGTGAATCAGCAGAGAGATGGAGAAGAGACAATAACATGGGATAGGTTTAAGACGCTATTTTTCGAGAACTACTTCCCAAAAGGCATGAAGAATAGGATGGAGGTAAAGTTCTTAGAGTTAAAACAAGGTGATATGACGGTGGCGCAGTACGCTGCTAAGTTTAATGAACTAGCGCGATTTGCAGAGCACCAAGTTGGAGATGAAGAAAGGAAGACGAGACGATTCGAACAAGGCTAAAGCCATGGCTTTTTAGAAAGGTATCAGTTCTTTAAACTGATTCCTTTACGACGTTGTTAAAGAAGGCAATCATTGTGGAAGGTGGCAGTGAGGCCTTAAGTCTGTACAACAAGGAGAAGAAAGGAAAGAATACTGGAGGAGAAAACCGTACTGGGGGAAGGAGTAGTGGAGGAAGCAACTTGGGTAAAGGAAGTGGGAGAACAATAACAACAACAAAAACAACAACAATCAGTTGTGGAATTTTCGTGGATGTTTCAGGAAGAGGACTGAGGGATGCCCAAAATGTGGGAAGAACCATCAGGGCGAGTGCTGGAAGGGATGCGGCACTTGCTACAACTGCGGATAAGAGGGACACATTTTGCCCAACTTCCCGAAACCAAAAAAGATATAAGAATGTTTTGCTTATGGCTCGACGGAGCAACTGGATTAAGGACTGCCCAAAGAAGGGAAGTGGCGGGGGTAGCAGCCAACAAGGGTGAAACAAACTGATGATCAGCGGTCCGGCACAATCCAACCGCCCAACTTCCAGAACCTTTAACATGACCGTGCAGGACGCAGTGGCTGCGAAGGACGTGGTGTCAGGTATAATCCCAATCAATGATATAAATGCTTATGTATTATTTGATTCGGGTGCCACCTGTTCTTTTTTATCTGAAGAATTTGCTAGTAGACTTAATACACCCTGAGAACGATTAGAAGATCCCTTGAACATAAAAGTTGCGAATAAGGAAGTAATCCTTATAGAATACGTTTACCAAAATTGTCGCGCAAACATTAGAGATCATAAATTGAGCGTAGACTTGATTCCAATTAAATTGAGAGAATTTGACGTAATACTGGGAATGGATTGGTTGTATAACTATGCAGTGATAATTGATTGTCAGAACAAATGTGTGAACCTTCAGACTCTGAGTAAGTCTAAGGTAGTGTTTTATGGTAGCTCATCGCTTAAGCAATCGTGTTGTCTTACGATGATGCAGGCCTAGAAATTGTTAAAGAAAGGATGTGTAGGATATTTAGCTTATATTGTAGATACTCGAAAAAAAGGGAGTAGAAATTAAGGATATATCCGTAGTGAATGAATTCTAAGATGTATTTTTGGATAATCTGCCTGGTCTTCCGCCAGATAGAGAAATCGAATTCATAATAGACTTAGCACCGGGAACGGCACAGATTTTGAAAGCTCTATATCGTATGGCGCCAGTAGTAATGAAGTAGTTAATGATACAACTGCAAGAGTTATTAGATAAAGGTTACGTGCAACCAAGTGTGTCTCCTTAGGGAGCACCAGTGCTATTCGTTAAGAAAAAGGATGGATCGATGAGGCTCTGTATCGATTATCGAGAATTAAACAGAGTAACGATCAAGAATAGATATCCGCTACCGAGGATATACGACTTATTTGATCAACTAAAGGGAGCGAAGTGTTTCTCGAAGATAGACCTACGAACAGGATATCACCAACTGAAGGTACGGGATGAGGACATACCAAAGACTGCGTTTCAAACTCGTTATGGACATTACGAGTTTTTGGTAATGTCATTCGAATTGACTAATGCCCCTGCAGCATTTATGGACTTGATGAACCGAGTTTTCAAGCCATACTTGGACAAATTCGTGGTAGTTTTCATCGACGACATCTTGATCTACTCGAAGATTGAGGAAGAGCACGCCGAACATCTAAAAATTATTTTGGAGGCACTAAAGAAAGAGAAGATGTATGCAAAATTTTCTAAGTGTGAATTTTGGATGGAGAAGGTTCAATTCTTAGGCCACGTGGTGGATAAGAATGGAATCTCAGTAGACCCTGCAAAGGTCGAGGCAGTGAGTAATTCGGAGCAACCGTGAACACCAACGGAGGTAAGAAGTTTCTTAGGGTTAGCTGGGTACTATCGAAGATTCATCCAGGATTTTTCTAAGATTGCAACCCCGTTGACCAATTTGACGAGGAAGGCGGTAAAATTCGTATGGACGGACAAATACGAAGAGAGTTTTCAAGAGTTGAAGAAGAGATTAAGCGAAGCGCCTGTGTTTTTACTACCAGATAATGCGGGAAATTTTGTGGTGTATAGTGATGCATCGCACAAGGGACTTGGCTGTGTGCTTATGCAGCACAGCAAGGTCATTGCATATGCATCACGACAATTAAAGGACTACAAAAAACGATACCCTACTCACGACCTAGAGTTAGCAGCAGTAGTTTTTGCGTTGAAGATATGGAGGCATTACTTATACGGAGAGAAATGTGAGATATACACGGACCACAAGAGTCTAAAATATATCTTCACATAGAAGGAGTTGAATATGCGTCAGAGAAGGTGGTTAGAATTGATCAAGGATTATGATTGTGATATTCTTTATCACCCGGGTAAGGCAAACGTAGTTGCCGACGCTTTGAGCAGAAAAGGAAGGGATAAACTGTTTCATTTGACGACTCAAGAGGAAGTGATAAGAGAAATGGAAAAATTAGAGATAGAGGTAAAAGGACCAGAGAGGTCTGAAGAGAAGTTTTTTGTAATGGAAGCTCGTCCAACCTTGTTGGATAGAGTAAAACAAGCACAAGAGAAAGATGATGAGTGCGAGAAAATCAGAAAGAGGATCGCATAAAATGGGGAAGAGAAATTCTGAAATGGATAAAGACGGTATTTTGAGATTCAAAGGAAGAGTATGGGTGCCAACGGTAATCGAGTTGAGAGAAGAGATTTTGCACGAGGCACACAATACGACGTGTTCTGTTCATCCAGGAGGCACTAAGATGTATCGGGATTTGAGGTAACACTTTTGGTGGCCCAATCTGAAACGGGAAGTCACAGAGTGCGTTAGTAGATGTCTGACTTGCCAACGCGTTAAAGAAGAGCACCAGCGGCCGAGTGGTTTACTACAACCTTTGGAAATACCAGAGTGGAAATGGGAGCATATTACAATGGACTTTGTGGTAGGACTTCCAGTCACACAGAAAGGATATGATGCCATTTGAATTATCGTGGATTGACTAACAAAGACCGCACATTTTCTACCAATCAAGATCCGCTACAGTTTGAATCAGTTAGCGAGTCTGTACGTAAAGGAGATTATTTCATGACATGGAGTGTCGGTGTCAATTATCTCTGATCGAGATCCGCGCTTCACGTTAAACTTTTGGAAAAGCTTGCAAGAGAGAATGGGAACGCAGTTGAGGTTTAGTACCGCTTATCATCCTCAGACAGAGTGCGTTAGTAGATGTCTGACTTGCCAACGCGTTAAAGCAGAGCACCAGCGGCCGAGTGGTTTACTACAACCTTTGGAAATACCAGAGTGGAAATGGGAGCATATTACAATGGGCTTTGTGGTAGGACTTCCAGTCACACAGAAAGGATATGATGCCATTTGGATTATCGTGGATTGACTAACAAAGACCGCACATTTTCTACCAATCAAGATCCGCTATAATTTGAATCAGTTAGCCAGTCTGTACGTAAAGGAGGTTATTTCATGACATGGAGTGTCAGTGTCAATTATCTCTGATCGAGATCCGAGCTTCACGTTAAACTTTTGGAAAAGCTTGCAAGAGAGAATGGGAACGCAGTTGAGGTTTAGTACCGCTTATCATCCTCAGACAGACGGACAGAGTGAGCGAACAATACAATCGCTGGAGGACATGCTTAGAACTTGCATGATGGACTTCAAGGGAAATTGGGACGACCACCTACCCTTAGTAGAATTTGTGTATAACAATAGTTACCATACGAGTATCGGCATGCCACCGTACGAAGCTCTTTACGGGAGAAAATACAAAACGCCATTATGTTGGGATGAAGTCGGAGAGCGACGAATACTCAGACCAGAGTTAGTACAACAAACCGCAGACGTGGTGACAATGATAAGAGCCAGACTAGTAGCAGCTCAGATCGCCAGAAAAAGTATGCAGACTTGCATCGGCAGGACCGAGAGTTTAAAGTCGGCAGATTCGTATTCTTAAAGGTATCTCCATGGAAGGGAAAAATCCGATTCGGCAAGAAAAGAAAATTAAGTCCAAGATTCATAGGACCATTCGAGATACTGAAGTGAGTGGGCTGAAGTGGCATACAAAGTTTCATTACCACCCGAGTTGGAGCACATTCACAACGTGTTTCACATCTCCGTGTTGCGACCGTAATGAGCCTATTCAAGGGGAGAAGAACCTAGCGTATGAAGAAATTCCTATCCAAATATTAGATAGGAAAGAGCAAACCTTAAGAAATAAAGTTATTTCATTTGTAAAGATACTTTGGCGTAACCACGATGTCGAGGAGGCTACGTGGGAGTTAGAAAATAGGATGATGAGGGATTATCCCCATCTATTTGTGTAACATTGTAGCAATTCTGAGGATGAAATTTTTATAAGGGAGGAGGATGTAATACCCGAGAATTTCTGAATATTATTAAATGAATATATTAATAGAAATGAATATTTATTTGAATATAAATATGTAAGTGTTATGAGATGAGTTAACTCAATTATATTAAATTGAATATATATAATAATTGAGGAAGATATGGAGTTTATGATAAGCTCATTAAATGCATTGTGTGGCACGGGAATAGAAACGTTGATGAGAAATATTAATGATTATATCAATTAACGAAGGAATTATTAAGTGAACAATTAATCAAATATTAATTGTTATTATGAAAAATGGAATATTAATGGTGATTAATAATGTGTTGATTATTATTATTGCAAATAATAAAATAATAATAAGTAACTTGTTTATAAATATAATAAGATTTATATTTATTTAATGTGATAGTTAATCATATAAATGTTAATTAATTGTTATGGAGATTAATAATTACATTGATTGATAAGGGATGAATTAATTAATATTATTATTAATTAATTGATAAGATAAGTAATTAATTAATTACCATTGAGAATAATAATATATTAGAAGTAATTATGATTATATTTGCTTATTTAATTGCTATGTGCAAGCATGCGATAATTAAATGTATAATGTATAGTAGCTACCAATATATTATATGAAGTGTAAAGTGAAATGAAACTATATGTTATGACTAATTATCTAAGTTGTATGAATACATCATGAGGATTATGTGACAATTGTGTGTGAGTATACATTAAAAATAGTACATCATGAATATATAGTGAACAATTGTTGATTAATGGAATTTAATAATAAATGAGACAATGTAATATGATAATATCCGATTAAATTATACTGGTATGATAAAATGTACGTGGATTATATGATATGAGCACATATATAATCCCTAAGCCTTCCATTTATAGTAATGTTATGCATTAAAATTACATGAGAGAACCAAAAGGGGAATTAAAGATAACTACATTGGACTAATGCTGGTATTTAGAAGCCTTGTCCCATTTCAGTTGGCCCAAACAGTAACCTATATCTTCATTACATAACCTACCAAGCTATACACAGAAACCTTAAAACTAGGTGATCATTGATATGCAAATGGCTGGGAGTGGTGGTTGAACAACTCTTCCATAACCGTTGTGTTCTTCTTCTACCCCATAAACTTAGACTTTGGTGTAAAGCCATTAACTAGATAACAATTCTCCTATAAAAGGACAACTCCATTCTTCATTTTCCCGTTACTATAAAAATTGTCTGTCAAATTCTAAGTTTGAGAGTGTGAGTTGCTGAGATATAGAGAGGAAGAGAATTAGTGAGCAGCAAGCTAATTGTAGAGGTATATCTAGCAACTAGTTCTTGTTCTTCATTTTTGATTTCTGTCAAAGTTCCAATTCTTGATCATGCCAAATTAGATTGTAATTGGATTGTAGAATGCTTATTTAGATGTTATAATAGACTTATAAGCATGTTAAAATGCAATGTGACTATTTCGTGTAGTAATTTTTGTGATTTGGGTTACTTTCTGCCGAAGCAGAAGCTTTCAGCTCTGTATAGGCAATAGCGCAGCTGCGCCGATTTAATACTGAGGCGGAGCACAGCTGCGCCGGTCTCTAATAATTGTTTTCTACTTCATGCTATAATCTGCTAAGTAATAGCATGTCCGTATTGGTTAAACAAGCATGGGAACAGTACTGTCACAAATATATGAGTGCATTAGCCAAGTATGAACATGTTTCAATATGATTGCATGCACGATTGATGAAACGACCTATAGCTTTCAAAATGAACTTAGAACTTTAAAAAGGAACTTTGACATGTGTGTATCATATTGAGGTACTGATTTTGCGAGCATATTAGTGTTGTTTAAGAATGCATAAAAAGCATTTTAACTTACGTATATATGTTTCATAGTGTAACATGAGCATGTTGAACCTCGCTAGTGAACATTTCTAACAAAAATGTAAGTTTTGAAGGTGAACCTTGGCATGTAGGTATCATATATGCATTCTGATTTTTACGAGCATGTTTATATGGCCTAGAAATGCATGACGGACATGTTAACATATGTATATATATAGCATGAACATGTTAGACCTTATTAGTGAACTTTAGTAATGAAAGTATAAGTTTTGAACGTGCACCTAGACATGTTACATTGAGATTTGGAGTCTGATATTTATGGACATATTCGATAGTACTCTTAGACTCACTAATGTATCATACATGTATGCCTACCATGTTAGATATCGTGAAATCAAATTAAGCATAAATGAAGCAAGTTTTCAAGCTAATAAAGATGATAGTTACATATATGCGATGCGAATACCCATGAGCATGCCTAACACGAGTTATATGAATACCTGATGTGTTTAAATGACAAGCATGTTAGACTTTGTGGTTTCATGACCTTGAATAGCCTTATGTTGTTAAGGGTATTAACTTAGAACCTATATCATGTAAAATTGAACGTGAAAAGGTTGAACAAGCTTGGAAGGACCCTTTAACACGTATATATGCTATGTGATTTTGTAAGTTGATGCTTGAATCCGATCTTGACAATAAAACTCATATCAATGCTATAGCTTGCTAAATAGAGTATGTTTGGATTGATTGTGGTCGTATGTGATAATGATGACATGTGAACATGTATAACTCAAAAAGAGGAACGTTAAGAATAAAAGACAATAAAAGTTATATTAGTCGAGATTTGTGAATTTGTATGATACTATACATGGTATCACTGTATAGTAAGGTTAAAAATTTAGCTTAAATGTTGATCGTATATCCAAGATAAGATATGATGTTAAAATATATGACTAATGGATATCATATATATATGTAATTATATTACGATAGGGATTTGAAAGTGTTGATTTACTTATCGTGGATAGACTACGCTTAAGGCAAGTATCTTAACCTTATCTCTTTGGATGCAAGTTCCCTAACCTCCACTATTTTATTGTGCAAGTATCCTATCCTTGTGTTTACTTTATTCAAGGAACAATATAAGCAAAGTTCCTAACCCTACTCTTTATTGAGCATTCATTAAGATTGTGCTATTATTGTCGTACAAGTAAACTTTTGAGATTGCAATCCAGATATTATAATCATATACTTTATGGATAAGATAAAAGTCGATTTATATTCTTCGAACTTTAAATCTTGAGATTTGGACTTAAAATTGTTACGATCTATGCCATTTGATTCAGCTAGACTTATATTGTTGAAAGGCAACCCAAACCAATTGATTGGTGCGGGATCTTGTATTTGACTGAGATGAACAATCTTCTTTGAAGGGAAATTATATATTGTTGGGAGACCGACGTGCGCACTTTAGTACGATTGAACGATATGCATAATGTAGGGTACTTTAGGCTAATCACCTGTTGTACTTATTTTTGATGGATTATCAGTATTATTACTATTAATTCTAGTAGAAGTTCATAGCCCTTAGTGACTGCTCAGTATTCAATTATCTTGAAATCGTGAATTGATTTAGCATTGAATCATATTGATATTACTCTGTCCGTAGCGACTGTTATTGAAAACTGTTGATATTTCTTGCTATCCTTGAACTATCATATCCTGTTATACACTTTTGGATTCGAGAACTATAATACTCACCCTTGTTGTTATATTACTTGCTAAGCAAACTTGTTGCTCATTCTTTCTTTCCCTAAAACATTTCAGTTAAGGCAGAGCAAGGTGGACCTTCGGGAGTCGATAAGGGCAAGGGCAAGGCTACCGACTAGCTAGCCCCTTTCATGTTCTAAATATTATGATGTTGTTTTACGTCTATTAAGATGATGTATTAAGATTGAATTTGAACTATGTTTAAGTTTAAGTTAGATTATGTAACAAGTCGTTATTCGATATTATTATGTAATCTATTAAGTACTGTAGGTTGCGAAACTTAGGGGAATAATTATAATAAATCATTGTATATTATTCTAGATTAGATCTTCCGCTGTGAATGTATGTTTTAGATATTATTATTGTATTATGGTGAGAACGTGACAAACCAAATTCGAGAGACTAGTGGGGGTCCAAAATTGGGGGCGTCACACGTCCCACGCCGATTCCTTTATATCTCAATGCGCCCCGCGCTAGTCAGTCTTCAAGCCCAATTTTAGTTCATATCTCTTCTTCTACCCAATCATCTCCATTTCTGCACATTAACACATGAAAAGTACAATGTATACTTAAGTAAATGCAATATAATAGGCTAAGAAATACCTATTAAGTAGGTTAAAAACATACTTATTAGCAAGTCCTCCTACACCAGAAATTAGCCCCATCGCTATAAGGGACCACTACCGATTTCATGAGCATAAACCCTGGGCCGACAAGGTGGCCAAGGAAAAGAAGTTCCAAGCAGATAGGGAATTCTTCTTTCAGAGGAATTTCACCAATCTGAACTAGCCAATGAAGGAAATCCTGCAGATGTTTATCAATGAGGGGATGGTTACAGATTTGTTACCCCCGGTGAACCATCGATCCAAAAAATTCAAACCTGACAGGATTTGTCAACATCATTCTAATGCACCCGGTCATGATACTGAGGATTGCTGGGGACTTCAGCACCTGATTCAGAATCTTATTAAAAGCGATGAAATGATAAGAGGGAATCAAGACTATGGCCTTCCTGATGAAGAAACGCTCTTTATTCCCACGGCATGGAGTCAGGGAACAGTGGCTATTATTTCATATGAGAAAGAGCTATTAGGGACAATCTTAGTCCTGCCTGGAAAAGGGGTTCAAGAATCACTGAATCCTGTGAAGATAGCTATGCCCGAACCTTTAATCTTGCCTTTCAGACCCCAGTATCCAGTGATCAGTCTGAAGAGAGTCCCATGGAACTATGGGAATGAGGAAGGTTCAACCTCAAATAACATTGCCAGTATATCCAAGGAGAATCCATTGTTCCTGCCTCAGCGGGTGATCAAGTTAGTTATTAAGGCTAAAGAGAAGGTGACTGAAGAGAAAATCAAAGAGTTCCTCAGTAAAATGGGACACAATGAAATCAAGGTGGTGCAAAGTTTGAAGGATGCACCCAAGCAGGTGTCCATCCTAGATTTCATCCTATCCTCGGTGGATCATTGCAACATTCTGGTGAAAGTACTGGAAGATGACCATCTGCCAAAGACAATGGATGACAAGAAATTCTGTCACGTGATATAACACATCTTCAACAGCAATGTGATAGCTTTCACTGACGATGATATACCTGCAGAAGGGACGGGCTGCCGTAAGTCCATATATATAGTAGTAATATCATCCGGGTATGTGATCGGAGGTGTGCTAATAGACGGAGGATCATCCCTAAACATCTGTCCCTTTGATACCTTGGAAAGAATGAAGATCAATCTAAACCGGATTAGAACTAGTCATGTGGTTATCCGGGCTTTCGATGGATCTCGCCGAGAAGCTGTGGGAGAAATTGAGCTTCCACTACAGATTGGTCCCCACACTTTCTATGTATCCTTCCAAGTACTTAACATCACCACCGGATATAACTTGTTCCTAGGAAGGCCGTGGATCCACATGGAAGGAGCAGTCCCATCCACCCTCCATAAACAACTCTAGTGCATTATCAATGGCGACATGCCGGTGATTAGCCTGGATGAAGGGGTTGAACCTGCGAGCTTTCAAACATTGAAGGTGAGCAATACTCAGTACCTACTAGTCGGGGCACCAGCTCTGAAACCAAAAGTCTCCCCCGAAGTGATGACTGTGGGCCAGGAAATGGTATCTTTGGGTTTTCGCCCTGGAAAAGGGCTAGTAAAGAACCAACAAGGTATCAAAAGTCCGGTGTAGATCCCGAGTTAGTAAGAGAAAGCCGAATTAGGTTATTCATCCGGGTCAAACCACCGGAATCCACACAAGCATCCAAATGCTCGTGCTTCCACTATACTGATGCTAGACCTCATGAATGCTGGATTTATGAAACCAATAAGGAAGATCCTTGCTGTTGTGTCAGCCATGTTGTTTCCTCCAATCATACCGGTAGGTGAGAGAAAGACCCCAAATCCTGAAGGGGAGAGAAAAAAAGGAAAAGAAAAGTTCATCTACGAAGGATGAGACCCATTTGCTAACATGCATGTTCTCATACACCTCGAGGGGATGAATGATGATATCCCAGACAGTGATGACAAGGATCAAATTCAAATTCCTAGCATTAAGAAAGAAAAAGGAGGCAGTTCAATGAAAAACCCTAGCTTTATTTTGAAGGATGTCTCATTCATTATCCGAGACGAGGCGGACGAGCACAATTCCTTGATCCTCCCTGGACAACTGGAGCAGCGTCCCTTGCCTCGTTCAAAAAGGGACTCCTAGATTAGATTTGTTTGTCCCTACTGATGAGATGCTAACCTATCACAGTGACTACAACTTTGATGTAGAACTGAACTTCGACTTGATGGAAATTGATCAAGAAGACTTTAAGGTGCCTGAGGAGATCAAAGAATGGGTCGAAGATAAACCCAAACCAAACCTCGACCAAACCACCACTGTCAATATCGGAACCTCAGAAAAGCTTCAAAGAAGTCCAAATAGGCATAGAACTCACCCGAGAACAAAAAGTCGACAGGATTGAACTCCTAACACAGTTCCAAGATGTGTTTGCATGATCGCATGAAGACATGATTGGCCTGTCTACTGACATTGTCATCCATCGACTCCCTATCAAAGTGTTGCACCGTTTACTGTGTTAACAAAAATGGGCACAAAACACGTGCAAGTGTACACGGTCGACAAGTAATAATTCGATAAGTCGAGATCATTCCCACGGAGAAAGAGGTCAGACTTACACTATCATGCAACAGTCTTATGGTTATCTTTGTCTGCTTAAACGGTTGTCACAATGTTCTTTAATTAACTATACTGAATTTAAACTAGACTTAACTAATTAATATGTAAGAGGTTCAAATTAGAGGAATATGGGATCCTAATTTCATCTATTGCGTCATCTAGGTTAACAACACCTCATGTAAAGTATGAATAATCACATAGAAATGCTAGCCGAGAGCACCAATGTGAGACAGGGCTATTTCTCAATACACCAAGTCCATATCATATAATATCCACAGTTAAGATAGAAATCACATGAACATCGATAAAGCCTAAACCACTATATTTTTATACAATTTACAAGCTAAACCGATTTAAGTACAAGCCCTCATTAGACTACATATGGAAATACGGTAATATTTCTATCCGGATAGCGAATCACATAACTCATCCAATGCAAGTTTCACAAACATATGCTAGCATGGAAAAATCTAAGTTTACACTTCATTTTTCAAGTCCATATAAACTATTAGAGTAGATGTTGATCAGGCATCTAAACATATACAGCAACCATGCTAGGCAAACCATACATTTTCATCCATATATAACAAAGAGGCATAAACCCTAGATTTAGCAAATAGAATCCATTAGAATCCCATAATGGAAGTTAGTTCATCACTGAACTTCCCACCATTATGGGATTTAAACCAAGCATTTAAATAACTATGAAAGGGAGGAAGAGTAAAGAGAATGGAAATGCAAAGCTTGATGGTTCTCCTTCCAATAGATGCCTTTAATGCTCAAATCCAGATCACAAGTTCAACCAAATCGAACCATACACAACAAATCTACTTGAGCTAGAAGAGAAGAGGAGTTAAGCTCTCAATCCTTCCTTAGCTTCTAACCCTAGAAAATGTAATACTAGCTTCAAGTAAAAAAATTAAGTCTCCCGCTAATACTAAGCGGTATTCATCCCTTATAACATAAAGCCTTAAGTATATTGCAACTAGCAGATAAGACCAAGCAAAAGTCAAACACTTTGGACCGGCGCGGCGTCGCGGTCTAAAGCTTTCAACATGGCGCGGGTGCGAGAGGGCTCAGATCGAGCCTCTGGTTTGCCAGGCAGCGCTAGCACGCAGAGCCCCTTCACTTCCTTGGCGCAGTCGCCCGTGACCAATTCTACAGCTGGTGCACTTTCTGGCTTTTGGATTGCACAATCCTCATTCTTTTGTTGCTGCTTTTTGCTCCTTCACGATGCCACTATGAGGCTATTATTATATGTCCTTTTCTCATGCCAATCCTTCTTGCTTTCTCTTGCTCACTCTATCCTCATGCTATCCTTTCATGCCTTATTGCTATCCTTATGCCATTTTGTTCGTCTTTCTGCCATTCTACAAGCCTTGTTGCCAAGTTCATGCCATGTGCTCATTTTCATGCCATTCCATGCCTTTATCGTGCCATTTCCTGCTCTTTGGAGTTTCCTACCTAAAATATGCAAAACAAAGATAAAATGCATTAAAAGACACTAAAGTGCTTGAGTTTAAGCCATAATCATAGTATGTTAGCGTCCAATAAGTAGGTATAAAACCTACTTATCATAAAGATGGATTCAAGCCAGCCAAGCAGAAGCTCAGGTGATTGAAACCTAAATGGAGTCTGAAAGTCAAAGAAGAGGTTGTCAAATAATTCAGAGCAGGCATCATTATGGTACCAACATACCCGGAGTGGTTGTCTAACATAGTTCCCGTGCCTAAGCCCAGAGGGAAAGTATGAGTATGTGTAGATTATAGGGATTTGAACAAAACCTTACTCAAGGATAATTTCCCGGTACCTTTCATCCACATCTTGATAGACAACACGGCGCAGTACGGTATATATTCTTTTGTGGATTGCTTTAATGGTTACTATCAAATTATGGTCGCTAAAGAAGACAGGGAGAAGACAGCTTTCATCACTCCCTGGGGAACCTTCTGTTATAAACGATTATCCTTCGGCCTTATTAATGCTGGTGCCACATATCAACGAGCCATGATGGCCCTGTTTCATAACATGATGCATAAGGAGATAGAGGTCTATGTGGATGACATCATTATCAAATCCCGGAAGGAGGATGATCACATTGACAATGTCAGGAAGCTGTTCAACAGGTTGCGTAAGTACAACCTCAATTTGAATCCAGCCAAATGTGCTTTTGGCGTCAAATCAGGTAAGTTATTGGGATTTCTAGTGAGCAATAGAGGCATTGAGCTGGATCCTGCCAAGATTAAATCCATCACTGATATGCTGGTACCACGAATAGAGAAGGAGATACGCGGATTCCTGGGAAGAATCAATTTCATAAGCCGATTTATTTCCCAGCTCACGGAAACTTGTGAACCCATCTTCAAGCTACTAAGGAAAAATTTCTTCACGAAATGGAATGAGGATTGCCAAAAAGCCTTCCCTGCCATCAAGAAGCAGCTGATCGAAGCACCTGTCTTGGTACCCCCGAGGGATGAAGTTCCCGTGCTCATGTACTTGTCCGTCAATGCCAACGTAATAGGATGTATAATGGGACAGAAAGATAATAGTAGCAAGGAGAAAGCTATCTACTACATCAGCAAAAGGTTCAAAAGCGGTGAACAGAAGTACACCCTGATCGAGAAGACATGTTGTGCGTTAGCATGGGCCGCCATGAGGTTACAACACTGTCGATTGTCCAAATGGCAGTTGATCCTCCAACAGTTTGACATTGTCTATGTAACTCAAAAGTCCATCAAAGGTCAGGGCAATGCAGATCAACTAGCCGAAGCACCATCAGGAACGTTTGAACCTCTGGAAACTTATTTCCCGGATGATGGGATTATGACAGTTCAGCAAGACCTTCAAGAGAATACAACCCAACCATGGAGAATGTATTTTGATGGAACGGTGAACATGGAAGGTGCCGGCGCTGGGGCAGTCCTAATCTCTGGTATAGGTGAGCAATATCATGTGGCTATAAAACTACAGTTTGTTAACACTAACAATATGGCTGAGTATGAAGGCTGCATAATGGTGCTGAAATTAGCCCAATCCCTTATAACATAAAGCCTTAAGTATATTACAACCAGCCGAGAAAACCAAGCAAAAGTTAAACACTTTGGACCGGCGCTGCCGCGTGGTCTAAAGCCTTCAACATGGAATAGGGGCGCGAGGGCTCAGATTGAGCCTCTAGTTTGCCAGGCGGCGCAGGCGCGCATAGCCCCTTTGCTTCCTCGCCACGGCCGCGCGTGACCAATTCTACAGCTGGTGCACTTTCTAGCATTTGGATTGCACAATCCTCATTCTTTTGTTGCTGCTTCTTGCTCCTTCACGATGCCACTATGAGGCCATTATTATGTGCCCTTTTCTCATGCCAAGCCTTCTTGCTTTCTCTTGCTCACTCCATCCTCATGCTATCCTCTCATGCCTTATTGCTAGCCTTATGCCATTATGTCCGTCTTTCTGCCATTCCACAAGCCTTGTTGCCAAGTTCATGCCATATGCTCATTTTCATGCCATTCCATGCCTTTATCATGCCATTTCATGCTCTTTGGAGTTTTTTGCCTAAAATATGCAAAACAAAGATAAAACGCATTAAAAGACAATAAAGTGCTTGAGTTTAAGCCATAATCATAGTAAGTTGGCGTCCAATAGGTAGGTATAAAACCTACTTATCAAATACCCCTAAACTTGAATTATTGCTTGCCCTCAAGCAAAAACACAAATTCAACTACATGATATGCAACTAACTACATGAAAATGAATCCCACAGTAATAGCCATAATATGAATTCCAATCAGATGCGCCTCAGAGAGATAATAAGAACACTGAATAATGAATTGGCTCAAGCAATAGTTATATAGATAGACAATCTATAAATCACAACATGTTACTAAGATGCCATGTGTGTGTGCAATGTCATAAACAAGCTTGAATGAGGCAAAGATTCCACATGCTATACTTCTAGGGAAGGAAAATTGTGGCTTTAAGTCAAGAATTTTTCATTAAGACCAAATAATGACCAAACCAACACATAGATACAAGTTGAAGTGCAACAAGGGCTTATTATGTTTTTATTCTCACACGGGGGCGATATTCGCACTTTTCCTGCGGTTACACCTGACTGTGCAATACTAGGCCCTCTTAGGCTTTTCAATGATACCCATTTAATGAGCTTTCAACCAACGACTCCCAAAACCATAAAGGCCTTAGGGCGCTGGGTGTAGAGACAATCCCCTAGGGTGTACTTGCTCGAGTATTAAAGGCCACAAGACTTTGCTAGCCAAGGCATTTATTAATTTTTTTTTTCTTTTTCACAGCTTATTTAATGTCCCCATTGAAAGTAAAGGATTAGGAAACTCCCCTACTGATCGGCATGGCCACCCTCCTCGGGTGGTGTATTTGGCGGCAGGTATGGCAAGTCGGATGTGAACACAGGCCACTCCAGCATTGTCCCCTGCTGTGCAAAGTCCTCAGCTAGGGCGCGAGTCAGCCCATCAGCGAACACGACAAAACTCTCATGCAGCGCATCGATCTTCCTCTCTAGACAACGAATTTGGCGACCCTGTTGGATGTCACCGACTGGAGGAGGAGCTGCGCCCTCTGCAGGCTGCGGCTGCGGTCGTGGAACTGGCAGAGGAACTGTCACAATAAAACCTTTTCCCCTTGGGTCTGCTTTGCCTCCAGCCCAATCCAAAAAATTCTTGATAGTGGTGTGAGTGACATCCCCACTTGGCATTTGGATCTGCTCATCGGGCCATTCGAGGCCCGCCTCAGCACAGAGATGGGCTATTATAGATGCATGCGGAATGGAGCCTGTGGTACTTGTAATACTCGAGAATTTTCATATATTATTAAATGAATATATTAATGGGAATGAGAATTTATTTGAATATAAATGATTTTGTGTTATGAGATGAGTTAACTCAATTATATTAAATTGAATATTTATAATAATTAAGAATATATGGAGGTTGCGATAGACTCGTTGAATACCTTGTGTGGCATAGTGATGAGAAATATTGAAAATTATATTAATTAAATGAAGAAATTATTAAGTGAACAATTAATTGTTAATTGTTATAATATTGGTGGTGACTAATGGTATGATAATTATTATTATTGCGAGAAATGGAATAATAATAAGTAACTTGTTTATATATATAATTAGTTTTATATTTATTCAATGTGATAATTAATCATGTAAATTGTAGTTAATTATTATGGAGATTAATAATTACATTAATATATGAGGGATAAATTAATTAATAATTGATTGATAGCCATTATGAATAATAAAAAAAATAAGTAAGTTATTAATATAATAAGATTATATTAATTGTTCAGTGCAAGTATACAAATATTAAACGTAGTAAGTATAAGGGATACAACTATATTATATAGTGTGGTGCAACATTTATGTGACTATACTGTATATAGGGACCATGTATTAAGATTAATTAAACTATGTGAGCTACATGATTTATGCTTATGTGACAATGATGTGTGAATATACATTAAAGTGAGACATCCTGTATATATGGTGAACAATTTAATAATACATAAGATAATGTAATGTGATAACATCCGATTAAATTATATTGGTAAGATAAAAATGTACATGGATTATATATGTGTGAATTATACTTACTACATTATGTGAATTACATGGTAATATTATTATTGGGATTACATTATAATTCTAATTGCAATCTAATTATATAGTATGTATATATATATATATATATATATATATATATATATATATATATATATGATAACTTAAGTATACTTGTATGCCTAAATATATATATATAACATGTGTATAAACTAAGTGTTGTGTACATTAATACTATATGAATGCTGGGCTTTGGCTTGTCCCAAAATAATAGTCTCATTCCCTCCTTCACGTGAATAGCATTATGAAGTCTAAAGCCTATATTCCACAAACTCAGCAAACCTAAGCTAGCAATGATCAATGGGGAGTGGTTTTGATGAAGAGATTTACCAACCCATTTACGTACTCTTTCATAACCCTCATGAAATCCTTCAACCCGTTAGTTTGGTTTGGGAAATAATAGCATTGCCTGTACATTAATTTCTCTATATATATAAGCTCTTCCCCTTCAATTTCATTTGCTGAGATTTTGTTTAACTGTTGGATTGAGAGTATATTGATAGTTGATAGCAAGATAGTTACAGAGAGTTGGGAATCCAAATTGAGCTAGCTTAATTCATAGCAGAGGTATAAAATTCTTCATTCTTGTTCTTCGTTCAAGTTTACTGTCCAGATTTTGATTCCTGAATTTAGCATGAAATTCATGATTTTATGATCAAGTATTGTTTGTTAGTTGATATGTGGGATGTTATATGTGTTAGTATGTAATGTAGCATGCTTTGAATCAAATTCGTGAATAATTTATGTGGTTGGGCTGGAATCTTGCAGAAGCAGGCTGTTCTTGGCTTGAACCAGACGTGGCGCAGCTGCGCCAGTAATACACTGGGGCACAGCGCAGCTGCGCTGGCCACTGGAAATTGTTTTCTGCATCCTGCTGCAATCTGTTAAGTCATGGCTTGCTCGTATAAGTTTAAACAAGCTTGGTGTCTAGTTAAACGTGTATAGTGATATACCTAGAACTAGTGTGAACATGTATTGTTATGTTTGTATGCAAGGTATATGAAACGACATATAGTTTTGGAAATGAACTTAAAGTTTCTTAAACGAACGTTAACATTTTGAAGCATGATTATATTCTAATTTTGATACATGTTAGCATGACCTAGAAATGCATGAAGAATGTGATACCATGTACGTATATGCTTCATAGTATAACATGCACATAATGGACTCACTAGTGAACATTTTTAACGAAAATATAAGTTTTTAAAAGTGAACTTTGACATGTAAAGAACATATATGTATTCTGATTTTCGGGCATGTTTATATGGCCTTGATATGCATGTCGGACATATTAACTTATGTATATATTTTTCGTAATGTAATGTGAACATGCGAACCTTATTAGTGAGCTTTACGAATGAAAATACGAACTTTGAACGTGAACGTTAACATGCTACCTTGAGATTTGAATTCTGAAATTTATGGACATATATAATAGTACTTTTAGACTCACTCATGTACCATACATGTATATATACCATGATTAGGTATCGTGATTCAAGTTTAGCGTAAACGAAGCATGTTTTCAAAATAATAACAATGCTAGCTACATATATGCGATATGAATACTTATGAACATGCCTAATAAAAGTTATATGATTACCTTATGTATTTAAAAGGCGAGCATGTTAGACTTTGTGACTTTATAACCTTGAATGGACTTAAGTTATTAAGGGTATTAACTTAGAACCTGTATCATGTAAATTAAACGTGAAAAGGTTGAACGAGCATGAAAGTATCCTTTAATATGAATACATGCTATGTGATATCATATGTTAATACTTGAATCCGATTTTGACGGTTAACTTATAGAAATGCCATAACTTACTAAAATAAAATATATTTAGTATTGATTGTGGTCTTATGTGATATTAATGATATGAGAATATGTTTAAACTCAAAAAGAGGAACGTTAAGGATAAAAGTTATATTAATATGATACTATATATGGTATAACTGTGTAGCTAGGTCAAAGCTTAGCTTATGTGTTGATCGTATATATAAGGGAAAGTATGATGTTAAACTATATGACTGATGGATATCGTATATATACATAATTATATTACGATAGGGGTTTGAAAGTGTTGAGTTACTTATCTTGGATAGACTAAGCATAAGGCAAGTTCTCTAACTTACACTCTTTTAAAGTGCAAGTACTTGAACCCTACTCTTTATTGAGCATTACTGGAAGCTTGTACTATTATTGGTTATACAAGTAAATAATTTAAAGCATGATTCTTATCTTATGACATAATACTTCATAAATAGAATAGAGTTGTTTATTCTTGAACTTTGATTCGAGTATTGAACTTATAATTGTTCACTTATTTATTTAAAGAGCCGTCTATGCCAATTGTTTCGGCTAGACTTATAACATGATTAGAAAGCTGTCCAAACCAATTGAATGGTGCGGAATTCTTGTGTTAACTGAGTTGAACAACCTTCTGTGAAGGGAAAATATATTTGTCGGGAGACCGACGCGTTCACTTGAGTATGATTAAATGTTATGCATAATATAGGGTACTTTAGGCTGATCACCTGTTATACTTGTGTTTATTGGATTTTCAGTATATTACTGTTAAATTCTAGTAGAAGTTCATAGTCCTTAGTGACTGCTCAATATTCAGTTATCGTGAAATCGTGAATTGATTTAGAATTGAATCTTAATGATATCTTTCTGTCCTTAGCGACTATTATTAAGAACTGTTGATATTTCTTGTTATCCTTGAAACTATCACATCCTGTTATACTCTTTTGAGATTCGAGAACTATATTACTCACCCTTATTGTATATTACTTGCTGAGCAATTTGTGCTCATTCTTGCTTTTCCCTAAAACAATTCAGTTAAGGCAGAGCAGGGCGAACCTTCGAGCATCAATAAGGGCAAGGGCAAGGCTACCAACTAGCTTGTCTCTTTTATGTTTTAAATATTTTAATGTTATATTAAGATGATGTAGTAAGACTGGATTTGACTATGTTTAAGTTTAAGTTAGATTATGTAATAAGTCGTTAATTGAAATTATTATGTAATCTATTAAGTACTGTAGGTTACGAGACTTGGGAGAATAATTATAATAAATCATTGTAAATTATTCTAGATTAGATTTTTCGTTGTGATTGTGTGATTTTAGTTATTATCATATTGCCATGAGAACGTGACGAACCGAATTCGAGTGACCAAGTGGCGGTCCGAATTTAGGGGGGTCACAGTACTGCCTCTCATAAATCTCAGCATGCTCTGGTGAATCAGATGGCCGACATCAATGTACTTTCCCGTAATAATTCCCCACAGGATGATGGTTGTCTCTACTAGTCACGTCGTGCTGGTGCTGGGATGGCATAAGGCTGCCACAGAGGAACAGATTCCATACCTTAGCGTATCTGTTCATCCCGTAGGCAAGGAACGTGGTGGTCTCGTTAACGGTAGCTTTTTTTATTTTCTACGCTGTGCCTGGTGCACACAAGTCACGAACCACTTGATCCAAGTCAGTCCCAATCCTCTCGACCTCCACCCAATTCACCTGTCCGCCCGGCACTGAAGGCAAATTTAGGACCTCACGAATCGCAATCGGGCGGTAATCAATGGTTTCACCCCACACAAAAGACTTACCGCTCTGTGTGATTTTTGCGTTGGCATAGAATTCTCGAACTAAAGCCAATAGCACTGACGGTGGCGTTGTTCAAATACCTTTCCAGCCCATCCCTCAGATCATGGCTTGCATGTCCGCATCCTCCTTTGTGGGGTTTAAGCCCCTCTCCTTGAAAATTGATTTGGCCGCAATCCTATAGTACTCAATTTGGGCCTTGATACTGATGAATTTTGTCAAATCGATGGTGATATCGTCGTCCGACCCACTGTGAACAGGTGAACCGGCTGCAAAAGCAAAAATGGCGGATCGAGAACGCTTAGGACCCATTGTTGATTTTATGAAATTTCTCGCTGCGAACCCTTAGTGATGAATTATGACAAACCCCCAAACTTATTCTCAAAATATCTCTGTGAAACTTGAACAAACAATCCCCAATCTTACACAGCCAATTTGCAATTTTTGGAAATCAAAAACTCCAACCCTAACTTGAATAGAACCTACTGGAACGTGATGCTATGGGAAGATAGGGGAGATTTAGATGATGAGGAACGGGGGAATCTATGTAAGAAATGGAGAGGGATGCGTATGGCAATGGCACTAGGGTTTGGCGAGTAGAGAGTGAGTCGAATTTGGAGAGGGAGGTAGTAGGCTCTTATCTGGGAGAAGTCATGTATTATGAGTTGTGAGGGAGGGGCCGGTTATAATACATGTAGCAATTAAAAGGGCATTGAACCGTAAAAAAAATTGAAGGGGCGTCAGTTTGGTACGTGCCGCGGGCGCGCCAACACAAGAAGTGATGGACGCTCCACAGCGCGAGCCCTGCACCTGGCTAAAAAATTTGTTTTGTTTCTTTTTTCTTTTTCGCAGCACTAAATGAAGGCACATGAAGCATCTTTCAACCTATAACTCACCTGCACATATAGCGACAACAATTAAACCTAGCTTGATTCCATTATTCAAAATGCATGTGTAAGATATATACTGCCAATTCCTCAGCAATGCTATGCAAGAGAATATTTTCTATTCGAAATCCCAAAAAAAATCTTCCATATGCTTATATACAACGTGCTAATATGTCAAATATATGTCCAAAGAGCTTCCAGCTCCAAAAATCTGCCTAATTGCAAAAATGTAGGCAATAATCGATTAAATCCCATGAATATATACAAAGAGCTTCTAACTCCCAAAAAAAATGCATGCTACATGCCTAATGTTAAAAAATGTAGGCAATGAGCATCCTATCACCATAATGTCCAAAAATAGGCAACTTTTTCAAAATAATTAGAATTAAACGGGGGAAGGAAAATGCAGAGATTAGTAACCAGAATTAAACATGAGATAGAGATATAGAGAAATGTTTTGCAAGAATTAAACTTTAGGGAGAGATAGAGATGATGGGGTGCCTCCCATCGAGTGCTTGTTTATAGTCCACTAGCTCGACTTTCTTTGCTTTGATCAAGTTGTAGAAATGATTGAGGCGACCTTCTGTCTATCAACCTCACCACCATAGTAATGTTTCAGCTGCTGTCCATTAACCTTGAAGGGCTTATCTGGGTCCTTATCAAAAATTTCTATTGCACCGTGTGGATATACAGTCTTTACAGTGAAAGGTCCTGACCACCTTGACTTTAGCTTTCCTGGGAAGAGTCTAAGTCTAGAATTGAACAACAGCACTGCTTACCCTGGCTCGAATGTCCTTTCCATAATCTTGTGATCATGCCACCTTTTCACTTTTTCTTTGTACAATTTGGAATTTTCATTGGCCTGCAATCGAAATTCGTCCAACTCATTGAGTTGGAGTAGGCATTTCTCACCTGTAGCCTTTAAGTCGAAATTCAGCTTATGGATTTCCCAATAGGCTTTATGTTCAAGCTCCATGGGAAGGTGACAAGCTTTCCATACACAAGCTAAAATGGCGACATACCCAGTGGTGTTTCATAGGCAGTCCTATAAGCCCATAATGCATCATCTAGCTTTAGTGACCAATCTTTCCGCGTGGGGTTCACAACCTTTTTCAGTATTCTCTTCACCTCATGATTTGACACTTCTGCTTGGCCATTGGTTTGGGGGTGATAAGCTGTAGCTATGCAATGATTTACCCCATATTTAGCCAACAAAGCTGTAAACTGGCAATTGCAAAAATGGGTACATTCATCTCTAATAATCGCCCTGGGATTCCCGAACCATTGTGAAAATGCTCTTTTGGAGAAACCACAGAACCACCCTAGCATCATTCATTGGTAGAGCTGCCACTTCAACCCATTTAGACACATAATAGACTGCCAGAAGGATGTACAAGTTCCCACATGATGAAACGAAAGGCCCCATAAAGTCTATCCCCCAGACATCAAAGATCTCCACCTCGAGGATTATATTCAAGGGCATTTCATTTCTCTTCGATATATTTCATACCCTCTTACATCTATCACATATTGGAACAAAGCTGTAAGCATCCTTGAAGTTAGTCGGCCAATAAAAACCTGCCTGCAAAACCCTAGTCGCTATCCTTTCACCTTCATAATGACCTCCATTTACTGATGCGTGGCAATCCTGCAGTATACTCTCCGTCTCGCTAATATGGAATGCACCTTCAAATCATTTGATCCGCACATTGCTTGAACAAATACGGTTCATCCCAAATAAACCATTTCACATCGTGTAGAAACTTTTTCTTTTGATGCCTAGTCAAGTCAGAAGGGACGATATTTCTTACTAGGCAGTTTGCATAATCTACAAACCATGGCACTTTGCCTTTCACCACAAACAATTGCTCATCTGTGAAGGACTCATTGATCATAACTTTGTCATTTGCATCCCTTCCCGGATTCTCCAATCGCGATAAGTGGTCAGCCACTTGGTTCTCAGTCCCTTTTCTATCCTTGATTTCTAAGTCAAATTCTTGTAAAAGAAGTATCCACCTGATCAGACGGGGCTTGGCTTCTTTCTTTGCTATCAAATATCGAATCACTACATGGTCGGTGTACACAATCACTCTAGTTCCAATCAAATAAGCATGAAACTTGTCGAATGCGTACACCACCGCTAAAAGCTCTTTTTCTGTAGTAGTGTAGTTTAACTGGGCATCAGTAAGAGTCTTGCTAGCATAATATATAACATGAAAGACCTTGTCCCTACGCTGGCCCAATACAGCTCCCACAATAAAATCTCTTGCATCACACATCAGCTCAAAAGGAAGGTCCCAATCCAGAGCTGTAATCACTGGCGTCGTAGTCAACTTCTTTTTTAAGTGCTCAAATGCAGTCAGGCATTCCTCATCAAATTTAAATTGGACATCTTTTTCTAACAAACTGCAAAGTGGCTTTGTAATCTTCGAGAAGTCCTTTATAAACCGACGGTAGAAGCCCGCATGCCCCAAAAAGCTACAAACACCTTTTACAGAAATAGGCAGAGGCAAGTTCTCAATAGTTTCCAATTTAGCCCTGTCCACCTCTAATCCTTTCTTCGAAACATTATGTCCCAAAATGATACCTTCTTGTACCATAAAATGGCACTTTTCCCAATTCAGAATGAGATTCGTTTCAACGCACCTTTTTAACACCATTACCAAATTCTCCAAACACAGGTCAAAGGAGTCTCCAAAAACCAAGAAATCATCCATAAAGACCTCAACATTGTGCTCAACCATATCGGAGAAAATAGCCATCATGCACCTCTGAAATGTAGCCGGGGCATTGCACAACCCGAAAGACATCCTTCTAAACGCAAATGTGCCGTACAGACAAGTAAAGGTAGTCTTTTCTTGGTCTTCTTGGGCTATTACTATTTGATTGTATCCTAAGTACCCATCCAGAAGGTAGTAGTATGCATGACCTGCCAGCCTATACAGCATCTGATTAATGAACGGGAGGAGAAAATGATGTTTCCTTGTAGCCTTAGTTAGTTTGCGGTAGTCCATGCAGACTCTCCAATCGGTCACTATCCTAGTAGGTATAAGCTCGTTCTTTTCATTTTTCACAACGGTCATGCCTCCCTTCTTCTGGACGCACTGCACCGGGCTCACCCAGGGGCTATCTGATATTGGATAAATTATTCCCGCATCCAACCACTTAAGGATCTCCTTTTTGACCACCTCTTTTATGATTGGGTTCAATCTTCTTTGCTGCTCTACTGAAGGCTTGCTCTCATCCTCTAAGAGTATTTTATGCATGCAGTAAGAGGGGCTGATCCCCTTGATGTACATAGCTATGGTCCATCCAATCGCTGATTTATACTCTCTAAGGACTCTCAGCAATTTATTCTCTTGGTTGGATGATAAGGCAGCAGCAATGATATCTGGCAATGTAGAAGATTCTCCCAGATAGGCATATCTTAAATGGTCTGGAAGAGGTTTCAGGTCAAGTGTGGGAACCACCTCTAGAGAAGGCTTTAGTCGCTCTGAGGACTCCCCCATTTGTCCTAGTGGTTTGATGGGAACTTTAAATTTGAGCATGTACGACACTGTATTTAACATCTGGATGCACTCTACCACATCTGTCTCTTCCATGTCTGAGTCTCCCAGTAGAGCACTCTCCAACGGATCCACACTCAGTAAGTGTTTAGATTCTTCCTGCAGTATTCTGTCAACAGTATCAATTTTGAAGCACGCTTCTTCACCTGTGGGAAACTTTATAGCCTTAAAGACATTAAATGTCACCTCTTGGTCTTGAACCCTCATAGTCAGTTCTTCCTTTTGTACATCTATTAGGGTTCTCCCTGTGGATAGAAACGGTCTCCCTAGAATAATTGGGATATTTTTATCTTCCTCAAAGTCCATAATTATAAAGTCTGCAGGAAAAATGAGTTTGTCAACCTTCACCAACACATCCTCAACAATGCCTCTGGGGTAAGTAATGGATCTATCGGCTAACTGCAAAGATATGCTCGTCGGTTTAGGAGCCAGCAAACCAAGTTGCGTGAACACCGATAGTGGCATTAAATTAATGCTTGCCCCCAAGTCACACAGACACTTGTTGAAGGACAACTCCCCAATGGAACATGGAATTATGAAGCTCCCTGGATCTTTAAGCTTGGGAGGTAGCTTTCTTTGTAAGACAGCACTGCATTCCTCTGTCAAGGCTACAGTTTTATAGTCTTCTAACCTCTTCTTCCTTGACAGTATCCCCTTCATAAATTTTGCATAGGTCGGCATTTGTTCCAGAGCCTCAGCGAAGGGAATATTGATCTGCAGTTTCTTAAATACCTCTAAAAATTTGGCAAATAACTTCTCCAGTTTCTGCTTCTGAATTCTTTGTGGGTATGGTGCAGGGGGTAGATAACTTGTGGTAGAACCTTGGTTTTCTCATTATTTTCCTCCTTATCCGCCTTAACTGCCCTGTCCCCTTCCTTCCCATCAGTCAAAACTGTCTTAGAATTTTCTGCACCTTGGCGCGCCCGCCCCAGGTTTTGCCTTCCTGGGGCGCGGTCGCGCCAGCCTCTGTCTGAGCAATTTATTTCCCAGACCTTAAGGTGATTACTTGGCATTTCTCTTTGCCATCCCTTTTCCCTGGATTCACCTCCGTACTGCTAGGAAGAGTCCCTTACGGTCTATTAAGAACTGCATTGGCAATTTGACCAATTTGATTCTCTAATGTCTTGAGAGATATCGCTTGACTCTTAACCAACAACTTAAGTTCTTCGATTTCAACCCTCTCCTCTGACTGATGATTATGAGCGGGAGGGTGCTAATGTTGTGGTTGATGAAATCCAGGTGGGTGTGACTGTCTCGGGAAATACTGTTATTGGGACTACTGCGGTTGAGATTTTGGTTGGTAGGGTTGATATTGTGATGGTTGGGCACTTTGGTATGTTTATTGAGATTATTATTGAGGAGGTTGGTATTGATTTTGTTGTGGTGGTGCATGGTATTGAGTTTGAGATGTTTGAGGTTAAGATGATTGAGCATTTTGGTAGGGTTGGGGCTGTTGAGCATTCTGGTTGTTGCTCCAACTAAAGTTCGGATGGTTGCGATTGTTGGGATGGTAGGAGTTTGGGAACTGATTCTGTGGCTTTTGGTAGTTGCTGACAAACTGTACCGACTCGATAGTGATGGCACACTGCTCTATCAGGTGTGCTCCAACACACAACTCCCAAAGAAATGCAACTTGTTGAATTCTATTCTCCGTCATAGAATCTATCTTCTTGTTCATCGCTGCCAATTGTGCTAACAATGATGTGATTGCATCAACATCCAATACTCCTGCTACCTTTAGTTGTACCATTCTCGCTGTTGGATTCTGATACTCATTAGCCGCCATTGTTTCAATAAGCTCATAAGCTATCGGAAAGTCTTTAGTCCATAGAGCTCCTCCGGAAGCGGCATCAATAGTTGGCTTGGACTGCCACCCTAATCCATTATAAAACGAGTTTATCACCATCCATTCATGCATTCCATGGTGCGAGCACTTCCTTAACATTTCCTTGTAGCGTTCCCAAGCTTCATATAACGTTTCCCCTTAGAGCTGTGCAAACTGACTCAAAGCACTCCTCATAGAAGCAGTCTTAGCCATAAGGAAGAATTTGGTTAGAAATTTCTAAGCACAGTCTTCCCAAGTGGTAATTGATCCTGAGGGTAATGAGTGCAACCAACTCTTCGCTTTATCCCTCAAGGTGAAAGGGAATAATCAAAGTTTCACCGCCTCATCCGAAACGTTGTTGAACTTAAATGTGTCACACATCTCTATGAAACTTAAGATATGCTGATTTGGATCTTCGGAAGGTGTACCCCCAAACTGGAGATTGTTCTGAATCATCTGCAGTGTCCCTGGCTTTATCTCGAAAGTGTTTGCAGCGATTGCTGGCTGTACTATACTTGACTGCAGATCGGTGATTTTTGGCATAGAGTAGTCCTGTAAGGCTCTATTATTGGCCCTCTGCTCTTCAGCCATTTGGTGAGGTTGTTCAGGTTCTACTTGTGGATTGGTGTTTCAATTATTTTCTCTCCAAGCTCTCCTATTTATGTGCTCTTATCGAGGCACTAACTTAGGATTTGAGGCTCGCGTGTGCATAAACTATCCACAAGTACCTGAAACACAAATAAAAATAAAGTTAGAAATGAGATAAGAAGAGATTTGTTCAAGTCAACCAAATCTAACGAAAACTAATGTCAATAGTACTAAATTAACACCGTTCCCCGGCAACGGCGCCAAAAACTTGTTGGTGCAGTTTACGTGTTAACAAAAACGAGCACAAAACAAGTGCAAGTGTACACGGTCGACAAGTAATAATTGGATAAGCCGAGATCGTTCCCATGGAGAAAGGAGTCAAACTTACACTATCATGCAATAGTCCTATGGTTATCTTTGTCTGCTCAAATAGTTGTCACAGTGTTCTTTAATTAACTATACTGAATTTAAACTAGACTTAACTAATTAATATGTAAGAGGTTCAAATTAGAGGAATAAGGGATCCTAATTTCATCTATTGCGTCATCTAGGTTAACAACACCTCATGTCAAGTATGAATAATCACATAGAAATGCTAGCCGGGAGCACGAATGTGAGACAAGGCTATTTCTCAATACACCAAGTCCATATCATATAATATCCACAATTAAAATAGAAATCACATGAACATCGATAAAGCCTAAACCACTATATTTCTATGCAATTTACAAGCTAAACCGATTTAAGAACAAGCCCCCATTAGACTACATATGGCAATACGGTATATTTCTATCCGGATAGCGAATCACAAAACTCATCCAATGCAAGTTTCACAAACATATGCTAGCATGGAAAAATCTAAGTTTATACTTCATTTTTCAAGTCCATATAAACTATTAGAGTAGATGTTGATCAGGCATCTAAACATACACAGCAACCATGCTAGGCAAACCATACATTTTAATCCATACATAACAAAGAGGCATAAACCCTAGATTTAGCAAATAGAATCCATTAGAATCCCATAATGGAAGTTAGTTCATCACTGAACTTCCCACCATTATGGGATTTAAACCAAGTATTTAAACAACTATGAAAGGGAGGAAGAGTAAAGAGAATGGAAATGCAAAGCTTAATGGTTCTCCTTCCAAAAGAAGCCTTTAATGCTCAAAGCCAGGTCACAAGTTCAACCAATGAGAACCCTACACAACAAATCTACTTGAGCTAGATGAGAAGAGGAGTTAAGCTCTCAATCCCTCCTTAGCTTCTAACCCTAGAAAATGTAATACCATCTTCAAGTAAAAAAATAAAGTCTCCTGCTAATACTAAGTGATATTTATCCCTTATAACCTAAAGCCTTAAGTATATTATAACTAGCCGAGAAAACCAAGCAAAAGTCAAACACTTTGGACCGGCGCGGCAGCGCGGTCTAAAGCCTTTAACATGGCGCGGACGCGCGAGGGCTCTGATCGAGCCTCTGGTTTTCCAGGCGGCGCGGGTGCGCATAGCCCCTTTAATTCCTTGGCGCGGCCGCGCGTGACCAATTCTACAGCTAGTGCACTTTCTAGCATTTGGATTGCACAATCCTCATTCTTTTGTTGCTGCTTCTTGCTCCTTCACGATGCCACTATGAGGCCATTATTATGTACCCTTTTCTGATGCCAAGCCTTCTTGCTTTCTCTTGCTCACTCCATCCTCATGTTATCCGCTCATGCCTTATTGCTAGCCTTATACCATTTTGTCAGTCTTTCTGCCATTCCACAAGCCTTGTTGCCAAGTTCATGCCATATGCTCATTTTCATGCCATTCCATGCCTTTATCATGCCATTTCCTGCTTTTTGGAGTTTCCTGCCTAAAATATGCAAAACAAAGATAAAATGCATTAAAAGACACTAAAGTGCTTGAGTTTAAGCCATAATCATAGTAAGTTGGCGTCCAATAAGTAGGTATAAAACCTACTTTTCATAAAGATGGATTTAAGCCGGCCAAGCAGAAGCTCAGGCTATTGAAACCTGAATGGAGTCTGAAAGTCAAAGAAGAGGTTGTCAAATAATTCAGAGTAGGCATCATCATGGTATCAACATACCCGGAGTGGCTGTCTAATATAGTTCCGGTGCCTAAGCCAGGAGGGAAAGTACGATTAGGTGTAGATTACAGGGCATTTGAACAAATCCTTCCCCAAGGATAATTTCCCGGTACCTTTCATCCAAATCTTGATAGACAACACAGTGCAGTACGCCATATATTCTTTCGTGGATTGCTTTGCTGGTTACTATCAAATCATGGTCACTGAAGAAGATAGGGAGAAGACAACTTTCATCACTCCCTGGGGAACCTTCTGTTATAAACGATTATCCTTCAGCCTTATCAATGCTTGTGCCACATATCAGCGAGCCATGATGGCCCTGTTTCATGACATGATGCATAAGGAGATAGAGGTCTATGTGGATGACATCATAGTCAAATCTCGGAAGGAGGATGATCACATTGACAATCTCATGAAGCTGTTCAACAGGTTGCGTAAGTACAAAGTCAATTTGAATCCAGCCAAATGTGCTTTTGGCGTCAAATCAGGCAAGTTATTGGGATTTCTAGTGAGCAATAGAGGCATTGAGCTGGATCCTGCCAAGATTAAATCCATCACTGATATGCTGGTACCACGAATAGAGAAGGAGATACGCGGATTCCTGGGAAGAATCAATTTCATAAGCCGATTTATTTCCCAGCTCACGGAAACTTGTGAACCCATCTTCAAGCTACTAAGGAAAAATTTCTTCACGAAATGGAATGAGGATTGCCAAAAAGCCTTCCTTGCCATCAAGAAGCAACTGATCCAAGCGCCTGTCTTGGTACCCCTGAGGGATGAAGTTCCCGTGCTCATATACTTGTCCGTCAATGCCAACGCAATGGGCTGTATGCTGGGACAGAAAGATGATAGTAGCAAGGAGAAAGCTATCTACTACATCAGCAAAAGGTTCAGAAGCGGTGAACAGAAGTACACCCTGATCGAGAAGACATGTTGTGTGTTAGCATGGGCCGCCATGAGGTTACAACATTGTCGATTGTCCAAATGGCAGTTGATCCTCCAACACTTTGACATTGTCTATGTGACTTAGAAGTCCATCAAAGGTCAGGGCAATGCAGATCAACTAGCCGAAGCACCATCAGGAAGGTTTGAACATCTGGAAACTTATTTCTCAGATGATGGGATTATGACAGTTCAGCAAGACCTTCAAGAGAATACAACCCAACCATAGAGAATGTATTTCGATGGAACGATGAACATGGAAGGTGCCAGAGTTGGGGCAGTCCTAATCTCTGGTATAGGAGAGCAATATCATGTGGCTATGAAACTGCAGTTTGTTAACACCAACAACACAGCTGAGTACGAAGGCTGTATAATGGGGCTGAAATTAGCCCAATCCATGGGTGTCAAACATCTATTAGTCTTCAGAGATTCTGAGTTGGTTATCAGACAAACCACTAGGGCATATCACACAAAAGAACAGCATTTGCTGCCCTTTCATCGGTAGGTCGTCAAAATATCCATGGAGTTTAAAGACATAACCTTCATCCATATTCCTCGGAGTAGGAATGACTTCGCTGATGCATTGGAGATGTTGGCTTCCTTGATCCGCATATTTGATAGGAGAAGGATCCCCGACATCCAAATCACAAGCCAAAAGACCCCGACATACGGGAATTACATTGGAGAAGTATTAGATGAAATACCTCCTATCAATCAGCCTTGGTATCAAGACATCAAGGAATATCTCCAAGATTGATCTACACCCGTTGGAGCAAGCCAATCTGAGCTAAAGCAGATTCACAATATGGCTATAAAGTTCTATCTGAGTGGAGACGCACTCTACAAAAAGAATGTTGGGATAGGGCTCTTAAGATTCCAAGCCCAGAGATTGATGGATGAAGTCCACGGTGGAATCTGTGGTCCATACATGAGCGACCATCTGCTGGCTAAGAAGATATTAAGAACAGGGCATTATTAGATCTCTCTCAATGCTGAATGCGATGATCATATCAGGAGATGTTTTCAATGCCAAGTCCATGGAAACGCTATTCACGCTCCTCCAAATGAGCTGCACAACATGAGTTCCCCATGGCCTTTCTCCATGTGGGGAGTGGATGTGATCAGGCCTAGTAGAACCCAAAGCTAACAATGGACATCGATTCATCTTCACCATGATCGATTACTTTACCAAGTGGGTTGAAGCTACCTCTTTTCCCAAAGTCACCAAAGAGGTCATCATTGGTTTCATCAGAAATAATGTGGTCGTCGATATGGACAACTGGAGGAGATCGTATCAGATAATGCCAAGAACCTAAACAATCAGATGATGAAAGAACTATACAGCAAGTTCTATGTCAAGCATCTTAATTTCGTCATCTTCCAACCCAAGATGAATGGTGTTATCGAAGCGGCCAACAAGAACATCAAGAAGATCATGCAGAAAATGTCTGCCAATCACAAAGAATAGCCTGACCTGTTACCTCTAACCATGTTAGCATACAGGACATCAATGCGTACTTCTACTGGGGGCTACCCCATACTTATTGGTCTATGGCATGGAAGTAGTGCTTCCCATAGAAGTAGAAATGGAGTCCTGAGAATGTTAATAGACTCTCAAATGGAAGAAGATTAGTGGTTGCAAGAGGGCTACAGCCGTTTTCCATGTGCAGTTATATCAACAAAGGATTGCTCAATCATACAACAAGAAAGTCTGAATCTGGCAATTCAAAGAAAATGACGTAGTGCTGAAGAAAGTTTTGGCCAATCAAGACGAAGCTAAAGGAATGGTCATCCCAAAATGGGAAGGCCTTTTCAATGTCAAGGAAGTGTTGACAAGAGGAGCTATCAGATTGCAAGAAATGGAAGGGAACAAATTTCACCAACTCATAAACTCAGATACCGTAAAAAGGTATTATGTCTGAAGCACATGCCAGCCATCATCATGCTCCTGTAAATCAATCAAATCCGTTTTGGTTTTCACTAAGGACGGAACTACGAATGACTTGATCTCTCTCAACTCAGGAGTACGTTGGCAGGCTTTCCTGGTGCGGTCAAACTAAATAAAAAACTTAAAAACTTATGAAACCAAACCCAAAACCCAAGATATTTACTTCTCAAACCTCTCTCACATAAGAATTGAACTACGAATGACCTGATCTTCCTACACCCGGGAGTATGTAGGCATCCATTTATGGTGCGATTTGACCTTCAAAGAAAATACAAAAACTAATAAAAACCAGTCCCAAGACACCGAAACATAAATCATGTCAAGCCTTCCTAGTCAATAGGCCCATCTAAGATATTCTCCGACAACTCAATGTCAGTCCATCAAGGAGAAGCTTATGGTACATCAACAACAGCAAGTCATAAAATAAGTGGTAATCACTCAGCAATGACAATACATATCCAACAATGAAATTGAATAAAAATATATTTCTCTGATATATAATATTGTTTGATATATACAATGTGTCTTGCACATGACAAAAATGGCTGATCTAGTATGTGCAAGGAAAATAAAGCTAGTTTATGGACCCATGGACAAGCGGGATAACAATGCTAACATGGCATCTCTCTCTAAAGATGGAGGAGCCGCTGCAAGCACAATACCCTCAGCCTCCGTGAGGGACATAATATCCATAGCCATCTGCATAGTGGCACTATTATCATCAATATAAGCACTCATATCGAAAACCAGGCCATGGGTATATGATCGGAGAGTAGTACTATCAACAATGTGGAGATCTCGGGAAGTTACGGCCTCATTCCTCTCTACAAAAGTAGCATCCCTGGCAATCAAAGTCTCCTCAATCTCGACAAAAGCAGCATCTCGAGAAGATCAAGCCTCATCTCTCTCAACCAATGTTGTATCCCGAATGGCTCAAGCCTCATCTCTATCAGCAAAAGCTATATCTCTGCCGGACATGGCAGTCAGCGTCAGCGCGCTAGCCTGATCTCTCTCGAAAGTCATCCTAGCTGATGAATCTGCCATAGCTGGGTTTGACCCAGCATAAATAATCGGTGGGTCACTAACTAAGGCTGCTGTCAGACCCATGAATAAATCATCCTACGTAGGATAATCAGGGTCCTCTATAGGCTCTTCCTCATTTAAATCCACAATCGGAGCTAACTGGATAATCGCAGCTGCTGCTATACCAGCCTCTAACCATAACGCGTACTCTGGAGAGCAATCTAGATGGCTAGTAGAGAAATAAGCCCTCTCTATATGAGTCCAACACTCATAGATCCTGATCAGGATAGCTGACGATAACAATGAAGCTGATATCTGCTGATCAATAGCCCCCTCAAACTGGTGTAGACTCTGAAACTGATCGAACTGACCCATGACTACCAACGGATAATATGTGGTCACCCCTCTCAATCCCGCCAGGTGCAAGTAATCCATGCCAGATGCATGGGTGATGAAGCTATAAGGGGAGACTAGCTCTGAGCATGGCAGAATCAAAAAATGATGCTCAATATCTGATAGAAAAGCTTACCATGTCTCTGCATCCGAACACTCCGCTGGCTGAAAGGAGTAAGACATAGCTACCTCGTGAGTGAAGCAATACCCCTGATGTCTGAAGAAGCCAATTAGGCGTAAATGAGTCATGAGCCATACATACAGCAAAATAGAGCTACCTCTAAAAACCCCTCTGGATGGGTACTACAATAGGTAGTTGACCTCAATGTCTTGTCCAGTATCATCGGCAGGATGGTGCTACCCTGTCTAAAGGCATGAACCACGACCATCAACCCAACATCTAAGTGGTCCAAGTATAGTGGCATGTATAAGTAAGTCGTAACGCACATTAGCAAGACATCTATCCGGGCCGAATGCCACTCCTCTGCCGAGATAATAAAATCACCAGTGTGTCGATCGTAGCTATCTAGCCTACCGAAATAATTGATCAAAAAGTCAATAGAGATCACACATTCAGAAATGATCTCATCCGTGACTACTCTCTGACGTAGGCCTGACATCTGCAGGAATGGTCTCCTCATGTCGCTAATGGCGGTGCGAGTGTAAGCCAAGTCCAATGCTAAACATGTAAGCCGCTTGTACTCCTCCAAAGTCGGAGTCAGCTCATGCCGCTTGAAGCGAAAAACCTGCCGTTCAGGTATCCAATTGAATAGAATGCCGTCTATAAATCCATATGGAACCTAGAAGTCCCCAACATCCGATCCACTATCCCTTTGGCTAGGAAGGGCAGACTATGGTACCATGACCTCAACGACGATGCTACCACGGATGGTGGTAAATGCTCGATGCGGCTGACCGTCGATGACGACATCTATATCATCGTATCACAAGACCATCCAGGGGTCAAATCTGAACTCATCCGTCTAAGTGCATATCCATGACATAATACATGCATAATGACAATGATAAACATGATGCAATAGATAAGAAATATCGTGCATATCTACAATAAACTATCTACTATAAGCATCATTTATATCAGCTAATAAAATACAAAATAAAAAGAACATGGATATGGATATGGGGCACAACCACCAAACTACTAACAGTGGCCTATCAAAAGGTATAGTGAGAAATGGGGCACAACCTCCCAATAGCCAAACAGTGGCCTATTAAAAGATATAGTGAGAAAAGCTATCCAAAAAGATCAAGAATTTCTACACTCAGTCTGTTAACCTGCTCTATCTCCTTCGTAGACATGAAGTCTCGACCATCAAGAATGTCAGGGCGGTATAAGGGAGGATCAGCCCCGGTAAAACTGCTAGAAAATATACCTGTGGAAGGGACCCTCTCTAGAGCTGAAAGGATCAAAAGAAGATGCCTCTGATGGATCTCGGCCAAGATGCCTGATAAATAAATGAGCTCTCTCCAACTACTGGGTAAGTCCTGTAATCTGGTCTAAGTGGGTAGGCTCTCGAAGGCACATTGTCCAGTCGGTCATCATCACAGACCCCGACACTATATCTTCCATAAATTGGGTAGCACAAGTCTGAGCCCCAATAGTACGAGGACTCCACCAGCTACAAAATACCTCCTGGCTATAAGGACCCTCTGACAAGGTAAAGCCATCTACGCCCTCCATAGGGATGTCTGTGAGCGGCTGAGCTAGTGGCCAATGATTCCAAGTATGAGGAACAAAAGGAATTCGGATCTACCCCGTGATGCTCCTGATAGCACGCTCTCCTAAATAGAGCTTCCAACTTCCCTCTGTCAAAAATGGGACTCTGCGGGTGGCTAATGCAAACTCCCGGCCAGTGGGGAAACCTCCCTCAAACCTGACTGTCAAAAAGTATGAGGTATACAGTACCCATGAGATCGATCCGACCGTCAAGAGCTTAAGTTGCAGGCAGGAATGGGTGAATCCCTCAGCTACAAGGACCTCCATCAGAGTGGAGTGGTGCCAACGTCGTCCCCAAGGATAAGTCTCCAGACCCAAAGTAGTGGCAGGACATAGGTAAGGAAGCCTCTTATATGCCCAGAACTAGCTATGTAAATATCAAAAGTCCTCAGTGACCAAGACTGACAAATGTAAATGTAGAAATCAAAAACGTACAACAAAGATGTACTCACCAGCAAGAATGGGTAGAACCCTAATCAAGCCTCTGTCACACCCTCCGAGCGCATGCGCATACCCCAGAGAAAATAGGCAAAGGTGTAGGTACCCCAATCAAAGTCACTGAGGCACTTCATATGTCGAGTGGCATTGAATAGGGTAAAGGACACCGTCGAGGAGTTGTCTGCCAGGAAACAACCCCTGATGATCACTAAGAACAGTCACCGCAGGATGCAATCTCTAACCCTCTAATCATCAAGCAGAGGCTCAAGAAAAGCCCCACTCTGGGCATCTACGCTCAAGGGACCAGATCGGACCGTCCGACCCTTGATGGCCGTCGCAGGAACTCTCAAAAGGGATCGAATGGCAGTGGGTGTAATATCAGCCACAACAGGCACTAGCTCACCCTCAAACTCTATTCCGGTGATGAACCTCCAATCCATAAGCATCATCATCTCCTCATAATCCAGCAAGTGGAGAAACTGAGTCTGGTGGAACCAACGCTCAGACAAAGCCTTCATATAACCCTAGGGGCAACGGCAGGGCAGGATAGAAAAGAACGCCTGAAACCCCCAGGAATCAACAATGTCCCTATAATCCTGGTGCAGAGTGTGGTAAAGAGAATGCACATTAAACCCATTCCCTCTAGGCTGCGTAAAGCCCGGAACCTGCATCAAAAGTTAACACATATAAAACATGTTCCCCGAGAATGGCAAAAGAAAGAAAGAAAATCTAGAAGGAAGAAAACTTCAGTCACCTCATTGGCGTGAAGGAATCTTAATGGATGACGCCTCAAATCTCCCAACAGATCTTGAAGTGGTACTACAATGCCTGGGAGCTCCACACGTGGAGCCTGAGCTGGGGCAGGATCAACAAATAGAGCCTCCTCATCATCTATGTCAACCGGCGGATCAGCCTGGGCCGGACGAATCACTGATTCAGGCAATCTACGGGGCGACCAGGCTGGCCGTGGCTGAGGAAGATCAAAGACTCTCCTCCGTCTAACTCCTAAAATAACCCTGCTAGCACTCTCGGGTTTATCTCGGTCAATAACCTTGACAAAGTCTCAAAATCACCTCAAAAGGGGTGAGGTAAGCCTAAAACCCGTGGCTTATTAATTTAAATCAGTATTTTATGCATTTTTAAATCCTAAAACATGCATGGGTCATTCAAAATCCCCAGTAGAGTCAAAACTGCATGTTTATTAAATGCTCAGGCTTTTGAATTTTTTTGTCAGAGTCTCCTTTGTAAAGTGGACTGTCCGCATTCACACAGGCATGTCTAGGTGGCCATCCAAGTAGCACACCTTCCCAAAAATAGAAACAGTTCAAATTTATGAAAAAAATCAAAAATAAACTTCACATGGTACCCAAATTACCATGGACATTTTTTAGTTAAAAATCCAGGCTCACTAGGCCTCAAAAAGGATGAGTAAACTGATCAAAAAGAGCGAAAATTGACTGTCTCATAATTCAAATTTTCTTGAATCAAAACATGCATAGCATTAAAATATGCATACTTTTGAAGTCAAAAAAGTTTTATCAAGTCATATAAGCATACATTTTTTGATACATTGCATTCAAAAGCACCCTACGTGGTTTACACATTTCTAACGGTCAAAACTTGAAAAGAAAGGATGTACGTTACCTAAGATGTGCAGAACGCGTGGCCGCTGACGGAATTTAAAAAAAGCTGTCCAAACTCCGTAGATCTAAAAAAGAAAATCGGATTTCTATTTAAACTAAAACTTAAAAATGAGATTGTGAGGCTGCTGCTGCCCAATATAAATTCGTCAGGAGAGAGCGGCCCCACCCGCGGCAGTCGCACCTCTACCTGCAGCTCCCTAGGGTGGGCCCCACCCCTTCAACTCGGTCCAGTTTGAGTTAAAATGGAGTTTACAAGAGCTTAAAAGTCAAATCTGAGAAAAAACTGCTATGCGATTAAGCAGATTAACCTTAAATCCTGCGTTTAAGCAGTGGAATCCTGACAGAAAGAAGAATTGTATCTAAAACATTGGTTGTCATCCCGAATCAATATATGGGGACCAATGGTTAAAACTGCTGAAAAAATTGCAAAACAACTGCCGAAAATTGCCACTATCAAGGCGTCGGGAAGGTCCGACAGTATGAGAGGCCAGTTCTGATTGTATCGAGGCATCTAAGTTGATCTGCAGGTATGATTCATCAGAAAGAGTACCCCCACGCATAGATTGCCTGACATATCAGCCGTTCGCTCAACCCCAGCGAAGCATTGGTGAAAGACTGGTGACATCTCAGTCGTTGGCTCAACCCCAGCGAAGCATTAGGTACAGACCAGTAACATCTCAGCCATTGGCTCAACCCCAGCAAAGCATCGGGTATAGACCGGTGACATCTCAGTTGTTCGCTCAACCACAACGAAGCATCAGGTACAGACCAGTGACATCTCAGCCTTTGGATCAACCCCAGCAAAGCATCAGGTATAGACCGGTGACATCTCAGCCGTTGGCTCAACCCCAGCAAAGCATCGGGTACAGAACGGTGATATATCAGCCATTGACTCAACCCCAGCGAAGCATCGGGTACAGACCGGTGACATCTCAACCGTTGGCTCAACCCCAGCGAAGCATCGGTTACTGACCGGTGACATCTCAGTCGTTGGCTCAACCCCATCGAAGCACCGGGTATAGACCGGTGACATCTCAGCCATTGGCTCCACCTCAGCGAAACATAATGTACAGACCGGTGACATCTCAGCCGTTGGCTCAACCCCAGCGAAGTATAAGGTACAGACCGGTGACATCTCAGCCATTGGCTCAACCCTAGGGAAGCATCGGGTATAGACCGTTGACATCTCAGTCGTTGGCTCAACCCCAGCGAAGCATCGGGTATAGACCGGTGACATCTCAGTCGTTGGCCTAACCCCGACGAAGCATCGGGTACAGACCGGTGACATCTTAGCGGTTGGCTCAACCCAAGCGAAGCATCGGGTACAGATCGGTGATATATCAGCCGTTGGCTCAACCCCAGCAAAGCATCGTGTACAGACCGGTGACATCTCAGCCATTGGCTCAACCCCAGCGAAGCACCGGGTACAGACCGGTGACATCTCAGTCGTTAGCTCAACCCCAGCGCAGCATTGGATACATATCATTGAGATATCAGTCGTTGTCTCAACCTCAGCGAAGCATCGGGTACAGACCGCCTGACACTATCAATCGTTGGCAACAACTCCAGTAAAGCATTGGGAATGATCCGGTGGCAGAAACAGTATATCAATCTATCCCCACAAAGGACATATGATGGAATATGTTATACAAATCCCTAGAGGGGGTATCAGGAAAGATTGGATATTAATTGAGATTTTGTAGAATGTCGTTCGTGTAGACGTCAAGAGAATTCACCCACGCTATCATGAATAATGTCATCCCTAGTAAAAAGTGACGAGAACAGTCTGTGATAGTCTATCACTGATATCAACCAGCGATAACCCTACTCCCTCGGAGGTATCTAACATCCATAACATATCATATCATGGATTGCCTTACCCTCGCATTTGCATTTCTAGTGTCTAGCAATCTTTATCCTGTTCATTCCACTGCATTGCATGAACATGATAAATAGAGGCATCTGTTGACACTCGAAATTTTCTTCAGTCCTATTGTAGACACTCAGAATTCAGGCATTCCTGTTGCAAACCCTGCACGATGGAAAAACTGTCCTTTTAACTCAACCCCAGTCTAAATACCGGGACATCAAATCAACTCCGGTCCCAATACTAGGATGTCAACTCGACCCCGGTCTCAATACTAGGATGTCAACTCAACCCCGGTCTCAATACCGGGATGTCAAATCAACCCCGGTCTCAATACTGGGATGTCAACTCAACCCCGGTCTAAATATCAGGATGTCAACTCAACCCCGATCTCAATACTGGGATGTCAAATCAACCCCGGTCTCAATACTAGGATGTCAACTCAACCCCGATCTCAATACCGGGAAGTCAACTCAACCCCGGTCTCAATACTGGGATGTCAAATCAACCCCAGTCTCAATATCGGAATGTCAACTCAACCCCGGTCTCAATACCGGGACGTCAAATCAACCCCAGTCTCAATACTGGGATGTCAAATCAACTCCGATCTCAATATCGATATGTCAACTCAGCCCCGATCTCAACCCGGGAGGTACAAGTCAGCCCCGGTCACATCCTAAAAGGTACATGTCAGCCCCGGTCACATCCCGGGAGGTACAGGTCAGTCCGATCACATCCCGAGAGGTACAGGTCAGCCTCAATCTCAACCCATGAGGTACATGCAAGCCCTGGTCACATCCTGGGAGGTATAGGTTAGCCCCAGTCACATCCCAGGAGGTACAGGTCAGCCCCGGTCACATCCCGGGAGGTACAGGTCAGCCTCGGTCACAACCTAGGAAGGAGGTCAGGATAGCCCCAGTTATAACCCGAGAGGCCAACTCAACTTCGAAGACAACCCAGAAGCCTCATATCATCTCTAGAGACAAACCTGGAAGAACTAAGTTAGCCTCAGAGACAACCCTAAGGATAAACAGAATTGGCTGGGAACCAAACTTCGGAGACAACCCCGGGAAATCAGTCGAAGATCATACCAGCACTGAAGGCAACCCCAAGAGGGCTAAAATGGTTATTTTACCAAATTGAAGCTGATTCAGTCAAACTCAAGCCGAATTATTGCCACCAAGGTCAGAATGAACCATAACATTGATCCCGAGTAGAAACAGCGTAAGACAGCTCAACGGATAAACTGCAGGGAAATAAAGACCTGGTTATGAACCCTTAGTCTTGAACTCAAAAAAGATTGAATCCCATGTCATTGCGACACTCGGAAAAGGGCTTTCCAGAAAGGTACAGCACGCCTCCAACGGACGTTACGGTCAAAAGTTAAAAAGTTTTGAATTTGACCTCGCATTACTCGGAGTGTACGTACTTCGATGCAACAGGGCCCACCACTCGAGGCGTACCATGTGGCACCGTAGATAGACCCACGGCTGCCATGGGTATACCTGCTTCCACCGGGTCTATAAATAAAGGTGCACCCCCAGGCCAAAATTAATTCAGAAATGCTCTGAACCTCTGCCTCTGCCGTTTCGTTTCTTATCCTTACCTCTTGTACTCCAAACCCAGATTTTATCACTCTAACACGTAGGTATACTCATATACTACCAAATATCAAAAATTAACTGGTACAAACGGACGTTTGAAGCCTAATATTTGGCAAAAAGCCCGTGTAGCAGTCCATTGTCAGTATTTTTACGATCAGAAAGTTCCTACTACTGCATTGCGCATTCATACACTTTCACGTTAAGTTTTGCTTTCTAATTTTGCCCGAAACTCAATTCCGTGGCCATTTTTGCTTACGGTTTCGTACATTTTAGTACATAAACACGTTTTCTGGCATTACCACTGCCCGGATCGTCGATTCGCAGCTTTTAATAACTTTTATATATATATATATCGTCGTATAAAGCAACTTCATCGGACTGGGTTATCTTTTCAGTCCCGATTTGGCTTTTTAATGTATATATTTAACTGTATATATACTAACTTTTCAATTCTGTCAAGCCCGGATGTCAAATCCATGGTAGCTACTACTTTTATATATATAACTATATATATATATATATATAAATTTTTCTGACTTCGTTTGGCCTGGATTTATATTTCGTGGCCTTTTTATTACTTTAATATATATATATATATATATATATATATATATATATATATATATATATATATATTAACTATACATATTAACATTTGCGTTCCAGTTTGGCCTGGATCATTCTGTGGCCTTTTTACTACTTTTATAAATATATATATACTTACATTTCTGTCCGGGCAAAGGATAAAATATGTGTCGCCCTTTACAGCTTTTCTGTATATATATTTACATTCTGTCCAGCCTGGATTATTCCGTGGCTTTTTACAGCTTTTATAAATATATATATAGTTCCATTTCAGTCTGGGCACAGGAGTGAAAACCCATCGCCCTTTACAGCTTTTATATATATATATATATATATATTTCCATTCTGTCAAGCCTAAATTACTTCGTGGCTTTTTTCAGCTTTTATAAATATATATCTATATATATATATATATATATTCCAGTTCAGGCATCGGAGTGAAAACCCATCGCTCTTTACAGCTTTCGAATATATATAACTATATATATATATATCCTGTTTTCATTGTGATAAAATTGCTGCTGTAAATATTTATTTGATATGAATCGGCGCTGACATCTATTTGGGCGAACTAGATTTTTTTAAATCTCGCCAATTCTATCTTTCAAACGGTTCAAAATAGGTTCAGACAGAACCGGGAAGCAAGAATGGCTCAGATTTACTTAAATCTAGCAGTTTTTCTAGTTTATTCATTTTTTTAAGCAATCTCGCGGCCCTTAGATCGATATCTAGTGGGAACGAGATGCTTTGGTTATGCGCACACCAGGATTTACTGATGAATCCTTAGTTATTCCGACGGTTAGATGTAAATATATATTTCTGTGCATATGTGAGCTGTGCAGATTTTATTGGCTTCCCTCTATGAGGCTAGGAATCGTGGGATTCATGATCAAACTGATCAGAATATGATTCCCACGATGGACAAACTCCACTTTATAAATGTACCCTGCCAGTTTTTTTTGTAAAAAATGTACATCCAAAAGACCTTAAAACGGTTATCCGGGTTTAAGGTCTCAACATAGTGAAAATATGGTTTGTCGTGTCAAAGTCACTCTGACGGCTGTCATGCCCATGAGAAGACCGGCACTCGTATATATGTTGTAAGACCCCAACTTTTTAATGAATAAGATTTAATTTCCTCTATATATTATTTTGAAATAGTAAGGGATGATTTGATAAATGTTGTAAGTTATGGGTGGAATGTGTAAATTTTACAAAGTAAACAAGTGGTCATTGTGTCGGGAAATATTCGTTTGGTCGGAGAATATTCGTACGACGGCACAGTCATTGGTGAACCCCACAACGGAATGAATGTCGGATATAGAAAGCGACAGAAATAACCTTTTTTATAAAATAACGATAAAATTGTTACGGTTAAATTGTTGAAATACTCGGTGATAAAAATACAGTAATAAGCGTTGTTGCGCTGTAGCACACTGTATTGCACAGTATTTCGAATTATTGATTCTTACGTAAGAAGGCATTTACTCAATTATTGTTACAGTAATTACTGTTCAATATTTTATATTATTGATTCAATAATTGCATAATATTTTATTGGTTCAATAATTGCTACGTTGGTATTTTACATTATTGATTCAATAGTCAGTGCACAGTATTTCACATTATCAAATCAATAATTCATATTATTTGAATAATATTATTAGATAGCATTATTTGCAATGTCTAGAAAGTTCTGTCTAGGAAAGGGGTTAGGCAATCTAATTGCGCGCCAGTAAGGAGAAATTCTTATCGGAAAGCCCCCTCTTTCCTGGGAACGACCTGGTTGTCATTATTGAGGTTCTGTAATATATTTGTGAATAGTAATTATTGATAAAAATGATAAGTAAATATTTATTCAATGTGGATTTAAACGGATGAATTTTTAGTAAAAGTGATAATTATTTAGAATGGATATTTTATCTGTTCTGATAAAATAATTCATTCAAATATATTATTATAATATTACATTATAAGTGTATAATGTTATAATATAATAATATAATAATGATGATTTTTTTTTACAACAAATTAACGATATATGAATAAAATGAGATGGAAGAGAGAAAATAAAATTTGGAATTCTTTTAATAATTATAAATATTTTAATATATATATATATATATATATATATATATATATATATATATAAACATGTGGTGGAATTCATTATTTTAGGAGTGGAGGCTTTGAAATTTTGAGTGTGCTAAAGATTTTCAAGAGTGGTGAGTCTGGAAAAATCATCCGTGTGTAAATTTGGGTCATTTTTTCGTTCGGAATTTGAAAAAACTTTCTTTTACAAGGTTGTAGAGAACTAAATTTCATATAGAATGGACATAAGGTTCGTAGTTTTATGGTAAAAGGGCTATTTATTATGAATTATTGTAGTTTCAGAAATAAATGTTTTAATATATATATATATATATATATATATAGGGTCAGTCTCTCCAGCGAACCATAAAGAGCGAACTAAAAATGAACTGGGTATAGCGACGGTTTTTTCCGTCGCTATAACATAGAAAGCCTGTTTTTTATGTTATAGCGAAAAAAAAAAACCGTCGCTATAGCCGGTTCGTCATTAGTTCGCTCCCTATGGTTCGCTAGAGAGACGGACCCTATATATATATATATATATATATATATATATATATATATATATATATATATATATATATATATATTAAATAAACATATGGTTGGTGGGATTTTTGGTGGAGGCTTTGAATGGTGGTGTGCTAATTGTTTTTTCAAAAGTGATGGGCTTGAAAATTCATCCGTTGGTTAATAAGGTCAACTTTGGTGTTCTAAGCATTTTTTTATAAATAGGGTGCTTAGTTAGAAATGAAAATCACACCAGAATCAGAAAATTTTCTCTCTATAATATTGAGCGTATTTCTTGTGAGTATTTAGATACTTTGAGTGTTGAAAACAGTGCAAGTTTTTCTCATCATTATATCCGATATTCCAGTCAGATCGAGTATTATACTAAGGTAAAGGATGTTATTTTTCTCTTAAATGATGTTATTTTCTTTCAATATTCATAATGAATATTATTTTCTTTCATATTCTATATTATGGAAGTAATAATATTTAATTTTATATTCCTAAATTTGAACTTACCACGGTAACTATTGCATCTATAATTGCTTAAAAGATCAGAAATTTCTTGAGTTTTGCGTTTCATCTAGTATCATTTCACCGGAATAATTTTCTGAACTTTCTCGTGAAATTTTTATCTTTTCATGTCGAGTTATAATTCACGAGTTACTATTCACAGAGTACTATTCACGATAAAAAAAATTATCTTTGATTGGATCCAAGTTTGGATCTTCATTCTTGAATTTTGCTCCACAATTGATTATTACGTAGTATTATTGAACTTGGATAAACTAAATTACGAATCCCTAATCTTTGTCATTTATCTCACTGGATTCGTTATTTATATTGTTTTCATCATCCTCGGTCCTAAATGGTGATATAACTGAATATCTTTGGCCTGTAGTGCAAAGATGAATGATTACTTGATGAATATCTTTGGCCTGTAGTGCAAAGATGAATGATTACCTGATTAATATCTTTGGCCGTAGTGCAAAGATGGACAGGTGTTGAGATGAACATGACCAACTGGTGATACAAATGAATAACTTTGGCCAGTAGTGCAAAGATGAATATTTGATTCGAGATATATATTGATTGATGTTACAGGGATAAAATATTGATGATGGACTTTTAAATCATAGAAGATAGTAGACATCATTTTCTACTTAACTCTTCTAATGAATTGTTATTTTCGCTGCAGTTTTTGATCTAAAACTTGTTGTCCATAATATTTTATCTGATTTGTTGAAGACTAATGATAATTTATTTTTCATTATCTTAGTCATAATATTCTTTACTGTGCTAGTTGAGCTCACCCTTTTCATCTATTGTCCTGTTCAGGGAATGAGAATGTTGCGGGAACTAGTCGGGGAACAGTGTGATGGTCAGAGTAGAGCAATAGTAGTCCTCACTACTTTTGTAAAATAGTGTGATAATAATTGTTACTATTGAGGGCTGAATTTGAGTGTTTATATTTCGTATTATATACGATCTGTATTGACGCTCACAGTTTGTACAGGTCGTATTTTGTACGACATTTTAATGGATGTAATAGGAAGATTTGTATTTGCTTTCTATACCATGTATTTGGCGACTCAGAATGGGTTGGTATTGAACCTATTTTGGGGGCGTCACATATGTTGTGGTCGAGGATGCTTCGCAGCCCAGTAATCACCATTCAAATTAAGCCAAAAGGCTGAAAAGATAAAAAATGGAAGTATCAACATATTTCAATTCCTATATTAGCGTAAGGGTTTGAAAATCAACCTTTCAAAACATCATCTTAATAATCTTGTCCAAAAAAGAGTCTTTTGCAAATCAAATCAAACCCTTCGTATGTAGGTTCAGCGAAGCATGTCCATACTTTTAAATCAATCAAGCGTAGGCCCAATTTCTTCCAGCATTCACAAACACATTACATATTTAAAAGGAAAATATTGAAAAGATGTGGTACCGTATTTTTATGGGAGTTGTGGGGGGCCTAACACCTTCCCCACACTTATCCAAGCCCCCGAACTTGGAACTTTGATTTCAAAGATTCAGTTTCGATAGTGTCCAGTAAATTGGGCCTTCTTTCAAACAAATTTGGTTGAGTTGGTACAACCATTTCAAATCTACCAACAGGCGACTCTGTAAAACGTTCAAATCGTCGACATGATACATATTGGCATTTTTCCTAAAAAACCCCTTAAAAACCTTTTTCATAAAAAAGGATAAAATAAGGGTAGAAATAAGACCTAGGAAAAGTGAGAAAGATCCAGGTTCCGACCCGAGCAGCGCATTTTTTCTTCCCAACGTCGACACTTCATATGTAATTCATTATACTCAATCATACCCTTTGATATACCGTAAAGGTCTTAAGGAATAAGTCAAAGTATAATTCATTACATACAAGATGCTGAGATGATCTCAAGTCCAAGGATCACTTGTACTACTATCACATTAGGAATTCCTATTGACAGACAAATAAAACTCCATTAGGTATTCCATAGTGAGTCACGTTCAGTGAACTTATTCTCCAATAAACACCTATATACTTGCTTTAGTGTCTCCACACAAATGATCATGAGATCAATCATCCTCATCCAATGAGCAAGCAACATATGTAACAATCTATTCGAATTTACTAATCCCCTTTTTAGAAATCCAACGATTGAGAACTATTTTAGTTTTAAGCTTTCTAAGAATTTAGATCTCATTATCATGATCAACATCATAATTCTAAAAGCATTGCTTAAAACTATCGGTTATTTACATATTATAAAAATAGCATCATGTAGATAATTATATGCTTTATCATCATACATGATTGGCTTGTATGCATACTACTTTCAATCTCTCACTTGCACTAAAGATAATCACCATGGTATCTCATACCCATCTTCTCTAAGTGACGATCAAACTGATGTTGTGTTAAAGCTTTGGTAAATAGATCTGTAATGTTGTCTTGAGAGTTTACACGCTCCAAGGTGACGTCTCTTCTTTTAATGATTTCTTTAATCGAAGTGCCGCAACACATGTTTGGATTCAAGATGAGACTTGGGAATTATTCCTAGTTCTATAATGAACTTTTCATCTGAAACATCAACTTGCAGCTTCACTTACAGTTATATAATTTGTCTTTGTCACTAAACCAGCAACCTTTTGCTGTTTGGAACTTTTCCAATTCACTGCACCACCTTTCAAGTTAACGGCTTACCCTAAAGTGGATTTGTTACCGTTTTGGTTAGTCTGAAAACTTGTGTCTGTTTAGTCCTCTAGTTTAATTCAGACCCATTATGTGTCATGATGACATCCTTACTGTCAGTTAAATACTTTAGGATGTTTATCACTGTCCTACAGTGATTTTCTCCAGAATCTGACTGATCAACATCAAGCCTCTTATATTTTATTGCATACATGATAGTAACTCATGCGATCTCTCTTTTATTGAGGATAATTTTAGAAAGATACACTTCATGGCTCATCATCATGAGTCACCTTTTTGGAGGTTGTCATGCTAAACGCCTTTAGCATCTAATGAATAAACGTTCCTTGGGTTAAGCTGAACATCCTTTTAAATCTATTTATACAGATTTATATCCCCAAAGTAGGATGTTCTACCCAATTCATTCATAGAGGAATGTTTAGATAACTTTTTTTGATCGATTGTAGCATAGGAATGTTATTCCCTATTAGTAATATATCATCAACATATAATACAAGGAAAGAAACAACGCTCCCACTAATCTTCTTGTACACACTTGGTCCATCCTCATTTTTGATAAAATCAAACTTTTTTGATTGTCTCATTAAAACGAATGTTCCATCGACGAGAAGCTTGCTTCAATCCATAAAAGGATCGTTGTAGCTCATATACATGATTTGCTTCAACTATTGAAACAAATCCATCCGGCTGTATTGTCGATGTCGGGAAAAAATCCGCGGGTCAGGTCATAACCCTGATCTTTCTCTCTTTCTAAGTGAACTCTACCCTTACTCTTTTTATTGCGAAACAGGTTTTAAAGGGTTTTTTAGGAAAAGGCCAACATGTATCATGTCGACTATTGAACGTTTTACAGAGTCACCAGTTGGAAGTTTTGAAATGGTTGTACCAACTCAACCAAGTTTTGTTTGAAGGAGGCTCAATTGATGGACACTGTCGAAACTTAATCTTTGAAACTGAAGTTTTAAGTTCGAGGGCTTAGTTAAGTGTGGGGAAGGTGTTAGGCACCCCACGACTCCCGTGTAAACACGTTACCGCATCTTTTCAATATTTCCCTTTAAAAATTGAAATGTGTGTGTGAATGTTGTTTGAAAATTGGGCCTATGTTTGATTGAAAACATGTCTATGCATCGTTGAACCTATATACGAAGGGTTTGATTTGATTTGCAAAATGTCTTTGATTTTATTTGCAAAAGTGTTTGATTTGATTTGCAAAAGCTTCTTTTTTTGATAAGATTATTGAAATGATGTTTTGAAAGCAGTTTATCAAACCCCTACGCTAACATAGGAATTGAAGCATATTGATACTTTAGTTTTATCTTTTCAACCTTTTGGCTTAATTTGATATGGTGATTGTCGGGCTGCAAAACATCCTCGGCCACAAAATATATACAAATATCAATCTTCTCATGGGCATGACAGCCATCAGAGTGACTCTGACACGACAAACCATATTTTAATTATGTTGAGACATTAAATTCGGATAATCGTTTTAAGGTCTTTTTGTATGTACATTTTTACAGAAAAACTGGCAGGATACATTTGTATAGTGGAGTTTGTCTATCATGGGAATCAGATTCTGATCGATTAGATCATAAATCTCACGATTCCTAGGCTCACATAGGGAAGCCAATAAACCTGCACAGTTCAAATTTACACTGAAATATATCCCAAATGTCGCCAGAACCGAGGATTCATTCCGTAAATCCTGGTTCGCATATGGCCTAAAGCGTCTCGTTCCCACTAGATAGCGATCTAAGGGCCGCGAGGCTGCTTTTATAACTGAAACTAGAAAAATACTATATTTAAATAAATCTCAGTTATTCTAGCTTCCCGATTCTGTCTGGACCTGTTTTGAACCATTTGAAAGCTATAATTGGCAATATTTAAATAAATCTAGTTCGTCCGTAGAAATATCAGTGCCTATTCATATCAAATGAATATTTAAAGCAACAATTTAATAAAAATGAGTAAAACAATATATATACAATTATATATACGAAAGTTGTAAAGGGCATGGGTTTTCACATTGGTGCCCGAACTGGAATTGAAATATATATATATATATATATATATATATTTATTTATTTATTTATAAAAGATGTATAAAAGCCTGGATCATCGGAATGATCCAGGCTTGACATAATTGAACTATATATAGAAAAATAATAAAAAAGGCGATGGATTTTCACGCCTGTGCCCGGACTGAAATTAAAATATATATATTTAAATATAGACAGAAAAGTAGTCAACCAAGACTGGGAAGATAACCCAGTGTGGTGAATGTTGCATATATATATAAAAATAGTAAAAAGGTCACAGAATAATCCAGGCCGAACTGGAATGTAAATATACAGAAAAGTAGTCAACCAAGACTAGGAAGATAACCCAGTGTGGTAAATGTTGTTTTAATATGCATAAATATATATAAAAGCAGTAAAAAGGCCACAGAATGATCCAGGCCTAACTAAAATATAAATATATATATATATATATATAGACAGAAAAGTAGTCAACCAAGACTGGGAAGATAACCTAGTGTGGTGAATGTTGCTTATATATGCATAAATATATATATAAAAGCAGTAAACTACCGCGGATTTGACATCCAAGCTTGACAGAATTTAAAAGTTAGTACATATACAGTTAAATATATAAAAAAAAAAAAAAAGACAAACCCAGATTCGGAAGATAACCCAGTCCGGCGAAGTTGCTAGTAACGAAGGTGCAAGTATATAAAAGCTGCTGGAAGCGACAGATCGTCAATCCGAGTTGTAAAAATACCAGAAAATGTGTTTAGGCACTAAAATGTACCAAAAGTTAGCAAAAACGGCCACGGAACTGAGTTCCGGGCATATTTAGAAAATAAAACCTTATATGCAAGTGTATAAAAGTGCGAAGAAGTAAGAATAACTTTCTGATCGTAAAAATACTCATAATTGATTACTACATGGGTTTTTTGCCAAATTATAGGTTTTAAACGTCCAAATGTACCGGTTATTTTTTGATATGTCGTAGTATGTGGGTATATCTACGTGTTAGAGTGAAAAAATTTGGGTTTGGAAAACAAGAAAATAGCTGAAAAACCAAACGGGTAGAGGTTCAGAGCGTTTTTGAATTATAAAATGAGCTGGGGTCACCTCATATATATAGACCCAAAAGCCTCCACTCTACCTACGGGAGCCGTAGGTAGAGGTATGGCTCCATGTGGTGTGGGTCCAGTGGCTAGTTCCATCGTCTTGAAGTACGTGCACTCCAAGTAACGCGAGGTCGAAGTCAAAACTTTCTAACTTTTGATCGGACCGTCTGTTTGAGGCGTGTTGTACCTTTTCAGAAAGCCCTAGCCGAGAATGTCACAATGACATAGGATAAAACATTTTTTGGGTCCAAGAAGACGGGTTCATAACCAAGTCTTCGATTCCCCGAAGTTTGTCCGTTGAGCTGTCTTGCACTGTTTGCACTCGGGATCATTGTTATGGTTTGTTCTGGCCTTGTTGGATTTAATTCGGCTTGAGTTTGATCGAATCGGCTTTAAGTTGGTAAAATGACCGTTTTTCCCCTCCCGGGGTTGCCTTCAGTGTCGGTATGGCCTTCGACGGACTTCCTGGGGTTGTTTCCAAGATTTGGATCCAAGTTGATTTTATTTATCCTCAGGGTTGTCTCTGAGGCTGACTTGGTCGCTCTAGGTTTTCCTGTAGAGATGTTGTGATGCTTCAAGATTATTTTTGAAGATAACCTGTACCTCCCAGGTTGAAGACCAGGGCTGACCTGTACTTCCCGGGTTGAGACCAAAGCTGACCTGTACCTCCCGGGTCGAGACCGAGAATGACCTGTACTTCTCGGGTGGAGACCGAGGCTGACCTGTACCTCCTGGGTTGAGATCGGGGCTGACCTTTACCTCCCGGGTTGAGACCAGGACTGACCTGTACCTCTTGGGTTGAGATCGAGGCTGACCTGTACCTCTCGGGTTGAGACCGGGGCTGACCTATACTTCCCGGGTTGAGATCGGGGCTGACCTTTACCTCCCGGGTTGAGATCGGGGCTGACCTGTACCTCTCGAGTTGAGATCGAAGTTAACCTGTACTTCCCGGGTTGAGACCAGGGCTGACCTGTACTCCCCGGGTTGAGACCGGGACTGACCTGTACTTCCCGAGTTGAGATCGGGACTGACTTGTACCTCCCGGGTTGAGACCGGGGCTAATATATACTTTTTGGGTTGAGATCGGGGCTGACTTGTACGTCCCGTGTTGAGATCGGGGCTGACCTATACCTCCCGGGTTGAGACCGGGGCTGACCTGTACCTCCCGGGTTGAGATCGGGGCTGACCTGTACCTCCAAGTTTAAGACCAGGGCTGACTTGTACTTCACAGGTTGAGACCGGGGTTGAGATCGGGGCTGAGTTGGTGGCCCGGTATTGAGACCAGAGTGGAACTGATGACCTAGTATTGAGACCGGGGTTGAACTGATTCCCCGGTATTGAGGCCGGGGTTGAGTTGATGACCCGGTATTGAGATCAGGGTTGAATTGATGACCCGGTATTGAGACCGGGGTTGAACTGACGACCCGATATTGAGACCGGGGTTGGTTTGATGGCCCGGTATTGAGATCGGGGTTGAACTGATGACCCGATATTGAGACTAGGGTTGAACTGATGACCCGATATTCAGATCGGAGTTGAACTGACGATCGATATATAGACCGGGGTTGATTTGATGGCCCGGTATTGAGACCAGGGTTGAATTGATGGCCCGGTATTGAGACTGGGGTTGAACTGACGGCCCAGTATTGAGACCAGAGTTGAATTGATGACCCGATATTGAGACTGAGGTTGAACTAATGACCAGGTATTGAGACCAGGGTTGAACTGACGGCCCGGTATTGAGACCGGGGTTGATTTGATGGCCCAGTATTGAGACCGGGGTTGAACTGACGGCTCGGTATTGAGACCGGGGTTGAATTAATGGCCCAATATTGAGACCTTGTTTGAATTGACGGCCCGGTATTGATATCGGGGTTAATTTGATGGCCCGGTATTGAGACCGGGGTTGATTTGATGACCAAGTATTAAGACCAGGGTTGATTTGATGACCCGGTATTGAGATCGGGGTTGATTTGACTACCCGTTATTGACCGGGGTTTATTTGACGACCTAGTATTGAGATCGGGATTGACTTGATGACCCGATTTTGAGATCGGGGTTGATTTGACGACCCGATATTGAGATAGGGGTTGATTTGATGGACCGGTATTGAGACCGAGGTTAATTTGATGACCTAGAATTTAGACCGAGGTTGATTTGACAACCCGGTATTGTGATCGGGGTTGAATTGACGACCCGATATTTAGATCGGGGCTGAACTGATGACCCGGTATTGAGATTGGGGTTGATTTGACGGCCCGATATTGAGACCTCCTATAGTGTTAGTAACAGGGAAAGGAAATTTTGAGTGTTTTAAGATGGCCCTCTTTATCATGTTCATGCAATGTAATGAAATGGACAGGATAAAGATTAGTAGACACGGGAAATTTAAATGCAAAGGGGAGGCAATGCATGATATGGTATGTCATGAGTGTCAGATACCTTCGAAGGGGTAGGGTTATCATTGATTGATTACGTTAGTTTTTGCTGGGGATAACATTACCCGTGATAACCATTGTTGTAGCATTATCAGTCGGTTGCTTGTAGGACATCCACCGACTGGTTATTAGTGTTATGCTACTATAGCAGACTGTTCTCGTCTCATTTTGCTGGGGGAGGTCACTAATAGGCTACCGCAAACTATTTTCCTTACTTTCTACTGGGGATGACGTCATCCATGATAGCCTAGGTGACTGATGGGGATGACATTTGTTATCGCCGAGTTATTCCAATGAGTGCTCCCGATGCCTATCTTGACGATAATCTACACCGGTAGTTCACCACAGTAAGTTGAATCACCACTTCATCTCAGTGCTCCATCTGAGGATGTGTATAACAGATTCCATCATCGGGGATGGATTATTATATTGCTTTCGTCACCGGATCCCTTTCGATGCTTCGTTGGGGTTGTGCCAATAGCTGAACTATCACCGGTCTGTACCCGAGGCTTCGCTGGCTGAACTGCCTTGGTCTGTACCCGACGCTTCGCTGGGGTTGAACCAACGGCTGAACTATCACCGGTCTATACTTGATGCTTTGCTGGGGTTGTGCCAACGGCTAAACTATCATAGGTCTTCGTTGGGGTTGTGCCAACGGCTGAACTATCATTGGTCTGTACCCGACGCTTCGCTGGGGTTGTGCCAACGGCTGAACATTCATCAGTCTGTACCCGATGCTTCGCTAGGGTTGTGCCAACTGACTGAACTGTCACCGATCTTTACCCGACGCTTCGTTGGGGTTGTGCCAACGGCTGAACTGTCACCGGTTTGTACACGACGCTTCGCTGGGATTGTGCCAATAGCTGAACTGTCATCAGTCTGTACTCGATGCTTCGCTGGGGTTGTGCCAATGCCTGAACTGTCATCGGTCAGTACCAAATGCTTCGATGAGGTTGTGTCAACGCCTGAACTATCATCAGTCTGTAATCGATGCTTCATTGGGGTTGTGCCAACGGCTAAACTATCATCAGTCTGTACCCAATGCTTCGCTGGGGTTATGCCAACAGCTGAGCTATCATCGGTCTGTACCTAACGCTTCGCTAGGGTTGTGCCAACGACTGAACTATCACCGGTCTGTACAAGACGCTTGGCTGTCATTGTGCCAACTGCTGAACTGTCATCAGTCTGTACCTGATGCTTCGATGGGGTTGTGCCAACGGCTGAACAGTCATCTGTCAGTACCCGACGCGTCGAAGTGGCAATTTTCGGCAGTTTTGCTTCGTTTTTTGACAGTTTTGCGTAGTTTTTCCACAGTTTCTCAGTATTCTTCAATATTGATCCCCAAACATTGCTTCGGGATGAATACCAAGGGTTTTCAGAGTTTTCCCCTTTATGACAAGATTACGGTTCTTAAACGCAGGATTTCAGGACAAATCGCTCAATCGCGTAGCGATTTTTTCTCATATTTGACTTTTTGGCTCATATAAACTCTGAGTTTTTGACCGTTAGATTTGAGGGAGGCTTCCCCACTGGTCGGGAGTTTGCATTGTCGACCCGCAGAGTCCTATTTTTGATAGAGGGAGGCTGGGAACTCTATTTAAGAGAGCGTGCTATCAGGAGCATCACGTGGCAGATCCGTATTCCCATTGTTCCTCCTGCTTGGCATCATTGGCCATTGCTCTTGCCACTGACAGATATCCCTATGGAGGGCATAGACGGCTTCACTCTATCAAAGGGCCCTTATAGCCAGGAGGCATTCAGCAGCTGGTGGAGTCCTCGTACGATTGGAGCTCAGACTCGGGCTACCCAGTTTATGACAGACCTAGTGCCTGGGTCTATGATGATGATAGACTAGATAGCTTTCCTCAGGGAGCCCACTCATTCAGACCAGATCGCAGAGCTGACCCAGGATTTAGAGAGAGCTCGCTTTTTTTATCAAGCATCTTGGCCGAGATCCGTCAGAGGTATCTTCTTTTGACCCTTCTATCTCAAAAGCGAGCCTCTCTTCAGGTCCATTTTCTAGCAATTTTGCAGGGGCTAATCCTCCCTTGTACTGCCCAGACATGCCTGATAGCCGCGACTTTGTGTCTACGAAGGATATGGAGCAGGTTAACCACCTGAGCGCAGATGTTTTGGATCCTTTTGGATAGCTATTTCAGCTATATCATTTGGTCAGCCACTATTTTGGCTATTGGGCGGCTGTGCCCCATTTTGATAGACCACTGTTAGTAGCTGGGTGGTGGTGCCCCATATTCTTGTACTCTTTATTTTGCTTTATTTTATCAGACAGGGATGATTCTTATAATAGATAGTTTATTGTAGATGTTCATGATATTTCCTATCTATCGCATCATGTTTATATTTATCATTATGCATGTATTATGTCATGTGTATGCATTTTAGACAGACCCCAGGATGGTCTTGTGATACGTTGATACAGATGGCATCGTCTACCATTAGCCGTATCGAGCATTTACCATCGTCTGAGGTGGCATCATCATTGAGATTGTGGTGCGAGAGCCTGCCTTTCTCATCCAGAGGGACAATGGATCATATTCTGGGCCCTCGTAAACTTTCAAGTGCCATACGGATTTGTGGATGACATCTTATCTTGTTAGATACCCGCTAGACAGATCTTTCGCTTTGGGCATCATGAGCTGACTCTGTACCCTTGAGGAGTACCAGCAGTTTACTGGCTTAGCTTTAGAGGTGCTTTGCTCTCATACAACGATCAGTGATATGAGGAGACCGTTTATACGGATGTCGGGTCTTCGCTAGAGCGTAGTTATGGATAAGATCATCTTTGGACGTGTGATCTTCATCGACTTTTTGATTGATCGCTTCGATGAGCTTGACAGTTACGATCGACATGCCGGGGATTTTATTGTATCGGCAAAGGCATGACATTTGGCCAGGATAGACATTTTGCTGATGTACATCGTATCCTAGTCTACATGTCGCTAAGCTTGGACCATTTGGATGTGAGATTAATAGTTGTGGTTTGGGCCCTTAGGCAGGGTAGCACCATTATTCCGATGATATTGGCTGAGACGATGAGATTAGCCACCCACTACATTACCCACCCAAAAGGGTTTTTCAGAGGCAGTTCGGTCTTGTTGTACATATGGCTTATGTCCCATATTCGATCGATTGGATTTTTCAGACATCAGGGGTATTACTTCTCCCATGATATAGCTATGTCCTACTCATTTCATCCAGCAGAGTGCACTGACGCAGAGATATGGTAAGCATTTCTGTCTGTTATAGTGCATGCACTCTTGATTCTGCCATGCGCAGGACTAGTCTCCCTTTATAGCTTCATTACACATGTATCTGGAAGGAGTATCTGCCCCTAGGGGGATTGAAGGGAGTGACTACTTACCATCCTCTGGCTATTATGGGCCAATTAGATCAGTTTCAAAGCCTGCATCAGTTTGAGGGGGCTACTAATCAGAGGATGTCAGCTTCGTCTATGTCATCTGCTGACTTAATTCGAGTGTATGAGTGTTGGACACATAGAGAAAGGGTTGATTTCTCCAGTAGCCATCTAGATCATTCTCCAGAGTACTCGACGTGGTTGGAGGCAGATATAGCATCCGCGACAGTCGTCTATACAGCTCCGCTTGTGGACTCAGACGAGGAGGAGCCTATGGAGGATCCTGAGTCTCCTACCGAGGATGAGTTGTTCATGGGTTTGACAACAGCACTAGTTAGTGATCTACCGATCATTCTTGCAGGGACAGATCCGGCTTTGGCGGACTCACTAGCTAGGACAACCTTTGAGAGAGATCAGGCTAGAGCGCTAATGTTAACCGCCCTATCTAGCAGAGATATAGCTTTGGCTGAGAGAGATACGGCTCGAGCTGCTCAGGATGCAGGATTGATTGAGCGAGAGGAGATCCGATCTGTCAGAGATACAGCTTTTGTTGAGATCGAGGAGACTTTGATTGCTAGGGATGCAGCTTTTGTGGAGAGGGATGAGGCTATAGCTTCTCAGGATTTCCATATTGCCGACAGTACTGCTCTTCGGTCTTATACTCATGGTCTAGTTACCGAGATGAGTGCCTATATTGATGACCACAGTGCCACACTACAGATGACAGTGGATATTTTTGAGCCGTATGGAGGCTGAGGGTATTGCACTTGTAGCTGCTCCTCCATCTTCAAAGAGAGATGCCATGTTGGCATTACTGGCCCGCTTATCCTTGGGTCCATAGACTAGCTTTGTTTTTCCTGCACATACTAGATCAACCATTTTTGTCATGTACAGGACACTATGTATATATCAAATAGTGTTATATATTAGAGAAATATATTTTTGATTCACTTCCCTGTTTGGATATGTATTGTCATTGCTGAGTGATTATCTTTTCTTTCATGACTTGTTGTTGTTGTTATATCTTGAGCTTCTCCTTGATGGACTGATAGTGAGACGTCATAGAGTATCTCAGATGGGCCTGCTGACCAAGGAGGCTTGATAGTTTTTAGGTTTCATATGGCTTCGGTGTCTTAGAACTGGTTTTTATTGATTTTTATTTTTTCTTAAAGGTCAAACCGCGCCGTAAATGGCTAGCATACGTACTCCCGGGTGTAGGGAGATCAAGTCATTCGTAGTTCAATTTGTTTGTGTGAGAGAGGTTTAAGAAGTATTTGTCTTGTGTTTTGAGTTTGGTTTGATGAGTTTTAAGTTTTCTATTTGGTTTGACCGCACCAGAAATGGCTGCCTACGTACTCCCAAGTTGAGGGAGATCAGGTTATTCGTAGTTCCAGCTTTCTAGTGAAAAACTGAACCTGATTTGATTTGTAGGACCAGGATGCGGGTATGCATGTGTTTCAAACATAGTACCTTTTTATGGTGTCTAAGTTGATGAGTTGGGGAAATTTGGTCCCGTCTATTTCTTGCAATCTGATAGTTCCTCCCATCAACACCTCCTTAACAATGAAAGGGTCTTCCCAATTAGGGGTGAACTTTCCTTTAGCTTCATCTTGATTGGCCAAAACTTTTTTTAGCACCAAGTCATTTTCTTTGAATTTCCGTATTCAGACCTTCTTGTTGTAGGATCGAGCAGTCCTTTCCTGATATAACTGCCTGTGGAAAATGGTTGTAGCCCTCCTTTCATCTATCAGAGACAGTTAGTGATATCGGTCTTGCAACCACTAATCTTCGTCCATTTGAGCGCTGATTAACACTCGCAAGGACTCCATCTCTACTTTTATAGTGAGGACTGCTTCCATGCCATAGACTAATGAATAGGGGGTAGACCCAGTAATGGCACGCATTGACGTCCTATATGCTAACAGGGTTAGAGGCAGCAAGTCAGGCTCATTTGGAAGAGCTTGGATGGCATTTCCATGTACTTGACATTGATAACATCTCTTGACGTGATCATCATAGTCAGCTTTGAGCGACATCTAATAATGTTCTTTTCTTAATATTTTCTTGGCCAGCAGGTGACCGCTCATGTGTGGACCACAGACTCCACCGTGGATTTCATCCATAAGTCTCTGGGCTTGCTCTTTATCAAGGCATCTTAACAGGCCTATCCCAGCAACTCTTTTATAGAGTGCATCTCCGCTCAGATAGAACTTCATAGCCATTTTGTAGATCTATTTTTGCTCAGATTGGCTTGCCTCAGCGGGTGTAGATCCATCTCGGAGATATTCCTTGATGTCTTGATACCAAGGCTGATTGACAGGAGGTATTGCATCTGATACTTCTCCAATGTAATTCCCGTATGTCGGGGCTTTCTGAATCGTGAATTTGATGCAGGGAATCCCACTCCTATCAGATATACAGACTAATGAAGCCAATGTCGCCAATGCATCAGCAAAGTCATTCCTACCCCGAGGAATATAGCTGAAGGTTATGTCTTCAAACTCCAGGGATATTTTGACGACCTGTCGATAATAGGGCAGCAAATGCAGTTCTTTGGTGTGATATGCCCCAGTGGTTTATCTGATGACCAACTCAGAGTCTCCAAAGACCAGTAAATGTTTGATACCCATGGATTGGGCTATTTGCAACCCCATTATGCAGCCTTCATACTCAGCTGTGTTATTGGTGTTGCCAAATTAAAGTTTTGTAGCCACAGGATATTATTCTCCTATACCAGAGATAAGGACTGCCCCAGCTCCGGCACCTTCCATGTTTACTGCTCCATCGAAATACATTTTCCATGGTTGGATTATATTCTCTTGCTGGAGTTGTTGAATTGTCATGATTCCATCATCCGGGAAATAGGTCTCTAGGGGCTCGAACCCTACTGCAGGTGTTTCAGCTAATTGATCTGCAATGCCTTAACCCTTGATTGACTTCTGAGTCACGTAGAGAATGTCGAACTGTTGTAGGATCAACTGCCATTTGGATAATCGACAATTCAACATTGGCTTGTTGAATAAGTACTTCAGAGGATCCATGCGGGATATGAGGTAGGTCATATGCTCGTGGAGGTAATGTTGTAACCTCATTACAGCCCATGCTAACGCACAACATATTTTTTCGATCAGGGTGTACTTTTGTTCACCGCTGCTAAATCTTTTGCTTATGTAGTAGATGGCTCTTTCTTTGCTACTATCATCTTTCTGTCCTAGCATACAGCCCATTGCATTGGCATTGACTGACAGGTACATGAACAAGGGAACTCCATCCTTTGGAGGTACCAAAATAGGTGCTTAGATCATCTATTTCTTGATGGCAAGGAAGGCTCGTTGACAATCCTCGTTCCATTTGGTAGAGGAATTCTTCCTTAATAGCTTGAATATGGGTTCACAGGTTGCTGTGAGCTGGGAAATAAATTGACTTATAAAATTAATTCTCCCCAAAAACCCATGTATCTCTATTCGAGGTACTGGCATCTTAGTGATGGCTTTGATCTTGGCAGGTTCTAGTTCAATTCCTCGATTGTTCACCAGGAATCCCAACAACTTGCCTAATTTAACTCCAAAAGCACATTTGGCGGGATTTAGCTTGAGGTTGTATTTACACAACCTGTTGAACAGCTTCTTGAGATGGTCAATTTGATCATCCTCCCTCTGGGATTTGATGATGATGTCGTCTACACAAACCTCTATCTCATTGTGCATCATGTCATGAAATAGGGCCATCATGGCTCGCTGATACGCGACTCCAGCATTGATGAGGTCGAAGGATAGTCGCCTATAAGAGAAGGTTCCTCTGGGAGTGATGCAAACTGTTCTCTCCCAGTCCTCTTCAGCAACCATAATCTGATGGTAACCAGCAAAGTAATCTACAAAGAAATACATGTCGTACTGTGCCGTATTGTCGATCAGGATATGGATAAAAGGTACTAAGAAATTGTCCTTAAGACAGGCTTTGTTCAAATTACGGTAATCTACACATACTCGTACTTTCCCTCCAAGCTTAGGCATAGGAACTATGTTTGACAACCACTCCTGGTAGGTTGATACCATGATGATTCTGGCTTTGAATTGTTTAACAACTTCTTCTTTGATTTTCAGACTCCATTCAGGTTTTAATCGCCTGAGTTTTTGTTTGACTGGCTTGGAATCCATCTTTGATGGGCATTCGATGGATGATAATGTCAGTAGATAGGCCAATCATGTCTTCATGTGACCATGCAAATATATCTTGGAACTGTGTTAGGAGTTCGATCAAATCGGCTTTTTGGTCTGGTGTGAGGTCTATGCCTATCTGAATTTCTTTGATGTTTTCGGAGGTTCCTATATTGATAGTGATGGCTTGGTTGAGGTTTGGTTTGGGTTTGTCTTCAACCCATTCTTTGATCTCCTCGGGCACCTCATAGTCATCTTCCTCCTCTTGATCAATATCCATCAAGTCGAAGTTCAGTGTTACATCAAAGTTGTAGTCACTGTGACAGGTTGACATCTCATCAGCAGAGACAAACACATCCAATGCTTTAGTCCTGAAAATAAAAATTCTTTCATTTTAATATATACAGAGCATTTGGCAAAGCATGACAAAAGTTACTGCTATAGTTGTGCAATCAAAAGTATGCAGTAAATGAAAGCATGTCTAAAGGGCTAACGGACTCTCTTCCCCTTTACCCTTTTTGACTGAGGCAAGGGACAATGCTCCAGTTATCCAGGGTTAAATCCTCATGAACAGGGAGGATCAAGGATTTGTGATCATCTGTCTCGTCTCGGATAACGACTGAGACATCCTTTATAATAAGGTCGGGGGGGGGGTTTTCTTTGAACTACCCCCTTTTCCTTTCTTGATGCGTGGAATTTGAATCTGATCCTCGTCGTCGTTGTCTGGGATCTCATCATTCATACCCTCATAGTTTATGATAACCTGCATGTTAGCAAATGGGTCTCGTCCTTCATACAGGATCTTTTCTTTTCCCTTTTTGCTATCACCTTCAGGCTTTGGGGTCTTTCTTTCACCTACTGATATGATTGGAGGAAACAGCATGGCTGATACCATAGTAGGGATCTTCCTCATTGGCTTTACGAAGCCGGCATCAGTAATGTTTAGTAGCAGTATGGTGGAAGCATGAGCCTTAGCGTTCTTGTGTGGAATCCGACGGCTGGACCCGGATTAATAACCCAATTCGGCTTTCCCTGACTGGCTCGGGCTTTGGACTGGACTTCTAATACCTTGCTGATTTTTTCCTAACCCTTTTCTAGGTTAGAAACCCGAAGATACCATTTCCTGGCCGACTATCATAATCTTGGTGGAGACCTTTGGTTTCAGGGCTAATGCTCCGATAGGTAGATACTAAGTATCACTCACTTCTAGGGCTTGAAAACATGCAGGTTCAATCCCTGCATCAAGGCTGATCACCGACATGTCTCACTGTATGCAGACATGGTATTTTGGTTCGGCATTGACCGTGATTAGGTTGTCGTTGATAATGTATTTGAGCTGTTGATGGAGGGTGGATGGCACTGCCCCTACCATGTGGATCCATGGCCTGCCTAGCAACAAGTTGTATCCGGTGGCGATGTTGAGCACCTAAAAGGACACATAGAAAGTATGTGGACCAATCTCTAGACGAAGCTCTATTTCTCCTATAGCTTATCGGCGAGATCCATCGAAAGCCTGGATGACCACATGACTGGTTTTGATCCAGTTCGGGTTGATCTTTATCCTCTCCAAGGTATCGTAGGGACAGATGTTGAGGGATGATCCTCAGTCTATGAGAACACCTTCGATCACATACCCGGATGACATTACAGCTATATATAGGGACTTACGATGGCCCGTCCCTTCTGTAGGGATATCATCGTCAGTAAAAGATATCACATTACTGTTGAAAATGTGTTTTACCACGTGACGGAATTTCTCGGCATCCACTGTCTTTGGCAGATGGGCTTCTTCTAGTACTCTCACCAGAATGTTGCGATGATCCACCGATGATAAGACCAAGTCTAGGATGGACATTTTCTTGGGTGCATCTTTCAAGCTTTGCACAATTTTGATTTTATTGTGTCCCATTTTGTTGAAGAACTCTTCAATTTCCTCTTCAGCCACCTTTTCTTAGGCTTTGATGATTGGTTTGATCACCTGCTGAGGCAGGTATAATGGATTATCCTTTGGTATAATGGTAATGTTGTTTGAGGTGGAACCTTCGTCGTTCCCATAGTTCCATGAGACCCTCTTCAGACTGATAACTGAATACTGAGGTCTGAAGGGCATGATTAAAGGCTCAGGTGCGGCCACCTTCATAGGATTTTGTGTTTTTTTTAACCCCTTTCCCTTGCAGTACTAAGGGTGTGAGGGTTGGTTCATTGTCACAAGACACAATAGCCACTATATCCTAATTCCACGCAGTGGGAATAATGAGATTGTCTTCATCTGGGAGGCCATAATCCTGATTCCCTCTTATCAATTGACCGCTTTAATTCATATTCTGAATCAGGTTATGAAGTTCCTAGCAATCCTCAGTATCATGGCCGGGTGCATTGGAGTGGTACTGACAGATTTGGTCAGGCTTGAATTTTCTGTACCAAGGGTTCAATGGAGGTAATAAGTCTGCAACCATTCCCTCGTTGATTAACATCTGGAGGATTTCCTCCATCGACTGGTTCACGTTAGTGAAATTCCTTTGAAATAAGAATTTCCTATCATCTAAGAAATTCTCATCTTTGACCATCTTGTCGGCCCAGGGTTCATGCTCATGAGATCTGTATGGATCCCTCCTAGGGATGGGATTGATCTCCGGTATAGGAGGACGATCGACGTCAGACTAGTTGGTGTTGGTCGTTTTACTGATCAATATATTCGTGCAAGTATACACGGTTAACAAGTAATAAAGTGTAAGTACAGATATCGTTCCCACGAAGAATTAACAGATAAAAGGTCACCAAATCAATAGTCCATAATCCTCTCAGTCTTATTTAAACGAGCGGTAAAGAGAATGAATTTGAACTAGACAAATAATTAAACTTAACTAAGTAATTCTAGTGTGAAATCAGATAATGAAGACATGAGATTCCAATTTCCCCTAATGATTCATCTAAGTCGATAAACTTCCAATTAGGTCAAATTAATAGTCAAAGTTGTTAGCCGAGAACACGAAAGTGAGAGAAGGCCATCTTTCGATGCACCTAATCCATATCACTTGCAATCCACAGACGATAGACGCACGTGAACACCCACATTACCTAAATCACTATATGTCTATGCTATCTACAAGTAAATAGGGTTTAAGCATAGGTTCTCTATTGACTACGAGCGGCGCTTCGGTATATGTCTATCCTAAGCACAAATCATACATTCAACGTCAAGTAAACATACAATCGCCCGCTACTACGATTAGATCTAAACCCACACTTCGCCTTTCAAGCCCATGTGGGTTATCACAATAATTGGTAGCTAATCAATTAAGCAATTAAAGCACAAATCGCAATAGACACAGTCATATAACAATCAATGAGACCAATCATGAAAGAAAATCAATATAGACTACTCATTAGTTCCATTGAAACCTCAAAATAGAGTTTAAGATATCATAATGGAGCACATCTATCATTCACAAGTTGAATATACATCATAAGATTACAAATAGGAAGCAAAGAGATTCAAACGGTAGAAAATAGCAAATCTGAGTGCTTAAGCTCCTTGTTGAATCTCTAATGGCATCCACTTGCTTTAATCTTCTTCTCCAATCAAACCCTAGAAATTAACTAACTAAAACTAACCTTAGTATACTCCTAATCTAGACAAGGAAAGGAAAAGAAGAACTAGGGCTAAGCAAGGTCTTAAGGCCAAGAATGAATCTCCCCCTCTATTTGCTTCAAATCTCACTCTTATATGAAAAAGTCAAGTCTGGTCATGTTCAAGAGGGGTGCGGGCGCGCTGAGAATAGCCTAGAATTGGGCGCGGGTGCGCTGGAAATGAATTTGAGAATTTTGGCCTGGGCATTGGCGCGCCCGCGCTGGAAATGGCCTACAAACAGGCGCGGTCGCGCCGCTGGAATTCTGCTGCAGTGACCTCTGGTAGAATGGCCATAACTTTTGATCCGAGAGGAGTTACGAGGCCTGCCACCTGTCAAATCGAAGCTATCGAAGAGTTCTACAACTTTAATTATTTAAGAATGGATAAATAATGGATGTATGAAGGTTGAAATTTAGCGCCAAGTGACAGCTGTGCAATGGAAACCCAAAATCGTGAAGTTAAGTTCAATGTCCGTTGGTAAAAGGGCCATAACTCTCTCCTCCGAACTCCGATTGAGATGATTCAAGATGTTTCGGAAAGCATATAAGATGCTTTACAATATGACTTAAGTTCCAATCCAGGAACATGAAATGAACATGAAACCCCCAAACAATGTCCAGATTGTATTTCCTTCTCGTTGTCATGCCATCATTCCATTCTTGCTCCTTTTGGACTCATTGCTTCATTACATAACATTGCTCGTTTGCCATGCCATCGTGCCTTCCTTATGCTTTAAGCCACTTTCTATGCTTTGCCCCATTTAGGCCATCTTTGGTCCTTGAACGCTTAAATTGCACTCGGAGAGTTCCTAAACATGAAAACTGCAAAACACAGGAAAAACATATTAAAAGCACAGGATTACTTGAGTTTAAGCAACGAAACAAGCTGGTTACTATCCGAATAAGTGGTCATAAAATCACTTATCAAATATCCCCAAACATAAACGTTGCTTGCCCTCAAGCAACCAAAATAAAACTAAACACATGATGCAATACAGTATATATAATGTATGCAACCTATACTACTATGAATGCGAATCCATGTCTCAGTCAGTATTGAACTTTTAAAGCAATGCCTCAGAATACCACAAGATAATTAAACAGATAAGCTACCCAAGACAAGACCATAAGGCATATTCTGCAAATCGAAAATTATCAGCACTGATGTATTGTGCGTTGTGTGCCTAGCAACCATTAGACATGATTTCAGAAAAATAACTCACATACTATGCTTCTTAGGGGGAAATCAAGTTTCAACTAAAGGAAAACAGTAAATTATATAAGTTCTAACTAAACCATGTATTACTAAAATTAAGAGTCAACAGGGGGTTTTCATTAAGCTTTTATTACCCACGAGGGCGTATTCGCACTTTCCTGTGTACACAATCGACAGTGCAATGCCTAGCTTTCTTAGGCTTTTCAATGATATCCGTGTAGCGAGCTTTCGACCAACAACTCCCAGACCAGACGGCTTTAGGGCACTTGGTGTAGAGACACCCCAAGGGCTTATTTGCTCGAATATTAAAGGCCACAGAACTCGAAGTAGCCGAAGTGTTTATTATATTTTTTTTCATTTTTTTGCAATCTTTTTCTTTTATTTTGTTTTCTTTTTCTTTTCTTTTTCATAGGGGAGTGCGTCTTACGCTCCATCTCCCCAAATATCATGCAAAACCCCTATTTTCCCCCAAACTTAAGCTTTTAACAGTCTTAGTTATTATCATATTAGAACTGAAACTCTTTCATTAAAACACAGATTTCCCATTAGAAGACAAGTATGTGAAAATTTAAACTTAGCATGTCATGGTGGTTACTCTATTGTGCTAACTGGTTACACAGTATCTGACAGATAAGGATTTATATATATGACCATATAATCAAGCTTAGGTCTCAAATCAGTTCAAAAATCAAGCGAATTTAATTTCTTCATAGGCCAAATACATAACTCACCAACTGAAACTGGATCCATGCAACATGTCCTAACACAGAATGAAAAACAGAATGCAAAAATTTTAAATTTTTAACTATTTACAACCTACATGCACTAAATGAACTAACACAACATGAAATGAACTACTACATGCAAACACAAAACCAAATATAAACAACACAATATGTAAAATGCAATGAAATGACTACACTACATGCAAAATAAAACAAATACCCCCAAACTTAAAATGTTCAATGTCCTCATTGAAGGTAAAGGTAAAAAGAAACTCCCCTAATCTGCTTCGTCGCCGCCCTCGTCCTCATCGTCCTCCTCAGGCGGTGTGTCTAGAGGTGGATAAGCAGCGGCGGACCCATATGTAGGGAACTTCATATACACTCCCATCTGGCCGAAGGCGTGGGACAGTGCCCCCCAGAATTCTGTAGTGAAGGCTTGGAAGTTTGTGCTCATGGTGTCCATCATGTGCTGCAAACGCCTCTCCATCCTGTCTATATGCTCGTGAACTGAGTGAGAGGACTCGGACTGCACTGGTGGTGGCACTTGCTCAGATGTCTCCCCAGCCTCTGTCTGCTCTGGCAAAATAAACCCCGCTCAACACTTTACTCAACGAACCAAACCAACTCAATATTAATCTTGCTCTGCTCTCGAACCCACACTCACTGTCTCAATTGATGAGTTTGAGAGGATGAGGTTGATGGGTGGATTGGTACTTTGGATTGAGGAGGTAGGAGGTTTTCGAAACTAGGGCTTGTGTTGGAGGGGATTTGTGAAGGAGAATTGAATGAGATGGAAGAGATGGGGGATTGTTTGAAGGAACTTGAGGGTTTAGGATTAGAGAGACTGAGGCTTAGCTACTGTTGATACTTGACATGAAGTGGTGCCCCCAAAATCTGCCATTTCCTTAAGTCATACCCAGTTTGTGAGAGGCGTGGTTGCGCGCCCCAGCAAGAATATCCTGGCGCGGTCGCGCGAGCTGCCAAATTTTTGGTTCTGCAGAATTTTGTTATGCAAAGAGGCTGGCCTTGAGCTTTTCATTCAATCCAGCAACATTGACCTGAGAAAGACATATACATTTATTAAGCCCTATAAAACACTAAAACTAAATATTCACTATTTACAATTAGGAGAATGAAACCTAGAAAGATATGTGCTTGTGAATTCCCAAAAACTCTTATATGTGCGTATATGCAACATGCTCGTGCTTTAAAAATATGTCTAATACTGTTTAAGTTCTAAAAATATATGCCCATATGCCTAAGTTCAAAAATAAAGGCACTAAGTTCCTAAATCTATGAGCATTCAAAAATTTTAAACTACATATTAAACTAATAAGAATTAAACAAAGGGGGAGGAAATGGAGATAAGTATGTAGAATTAAACAGGTAGGGAGAGAGAGAAATGATGGGGTGCCTCCCATCGAGCGCTTGATTTATAGTCCTTTAGCTAGACTGTGTCTGAGATGACTATCCGATCCCCCGATGATATTGGAGAAACCCGGCATCCATTAGAATTGCCGTGTGAGCTTGGAGGCTTCCCAACAGGAGAGGCTTCGAAATTAAACTACCTAGCACATGATATGTATAAGAAATCCTTGTGCTGAAGGTCGGGGAGCTAGGCAATGGTTCCGTTGTGCTTGTGAAATGATTGGGGCATTGAGGTTCACACAGCACAACGGATTCTCCTTCTATTCTCTTTTCTTCTGACCACCATGGTTTCAAGGATATGAATTCTCTCATATTTTCTAGATCTGTATCTGTGATGTGGCTACCAAGTGGGAAAGGGTGTGCAAACTTCACTGGTGTTTCCCACATTAGGCTGAGAAGGCTCTTGGGGGATCGTCACTGTTGGTTCACCTTCATTTTCCACATCCCCAATTGGCTCCTCAATATCCATTGCCTTTCGCTCGTCCAGCTCCAATTGCACTTCGGTCTCTACATCAGTCTCTGCATTCATGTCATAGCACCACATATCATGGGGGTCATAACTTACGGCTTCAGTCGTTGGAGGTACAAGATCTTGCATTGGTGCCTCTTGTTCACATATCTCCTCCTTCCTTAAAACCTTGCTAATCTGCTCCACCCAAATCTGAAGATCCTCAATTAATTGTTGTTTCTCAATCAGGATCTCCCTTGTTGATGCTAAAGAGTTTCCCCACAAACTTTCCAATCTTTCCTTTTTCGTTTCAGTCTCGGGATCCATGCACTGAGTCTCATAAGTTGGAGTGTTGCTGATTAGGGCCATCTGATTCTGAAAATTCTGGTTCAATAGCTCTTGGCTCCTAATCATCTCTTCTTGGTTCGCTAAGGCTCTATACATGAAGTCCATTGTTGACTGTTCTTCTTGTAAACACGGGGATTGATAAGTCTGGTGCAAAATTTGGACTTGGCTCGTATTAATCTTGACAGCTCGCAGTATTGGTCAGCATACCTTGTTCAATCTCTTTCATCAAGGCCATGTTAATTTGCTCTGCCCAGTTCTGAATATTCTTGAATGACTTTTGTTACTCAATTAAGATGTCCTTCAATGATGATATGTCACCTCTTTCCTCCAACCTTGCTTTTTCTGTGTTACCCTCAAAATCTAAGTATTGAGGCTCATGAGTTGGAGTCTGGAAGGTGCATTCTAGGGCGCATGCGGGATTTGGATCCCATCATTGGTCTTGATAATAACTTGATGAAGGGTCTGGGTGATACCCCCAATTTGGCTGATAAGTGGGAAAAGGGTCATTGTAGGAGTACTCACCCCCATACTACTCCTGTCCATAACTGATAGGCTCTTGATGGCTCGTGTAGCTCCCAGCACCGTAGTGATAGGTCACTGCCGTCTATCGACTTTGCTGAGCTGCAACAGTATCCAACTTTCTAGAGAGACCCTCTAGCTGTGCTAAAAGAGTTGCGATTGGGTTGACGCCATCATTGTATACTTCCTTTGGTTGCTCTTGCCTTGTACCATTCCATGGATAGAAATTTAAGTCCATTGTACCTGAGAAGAGAATAAATGAAGAGAATTAAACAAAATAAAAAAATGTTTAAATTAAGACTAATTTGATTGATACTAATGTTGGCAAACAGTTATCGAATTAAATCCCCAGCAGCGGCGCCAAAAACTTGTTGGTCGTTTTACCGATCAATATATTTGTGCAAGTATACACGGTTAACAAGTAATAAAGTGTAAGTACAGATATCATTCCAACGGAGAATTAACAGATAAAAGGTCGCCAAATCAATAGTCCATAATCCTCTCAGTCTTATTTAAACGAGCGATAAAGAGAATGAATTTGAACTAGACAAATAATTAAACTTAACTAAGTAATTCTAGTGTGAAATCAGATAATGAAGACATGAGATTCCAATTTCCCCTAATGATTCATCTAAGTCGATAAACTTCCAATTAGGTCAAATTAATAGTCAAAGTTGTTAGCCGAGAACACGAAAGTGAGAGAAGGCCATCTTTCGATGCACCTAATCCATATCACTTGCAATCCACAGACGATAGACGCACGTGAACACCCACATTACCTAAATCACTATATGTCTATGCTATCTACAAGTAAATAGGGTTTAAGCATAGGTTCTCTATTGACTACGAGCGGCGCTTCGGTATATGTCTATCCTAAGCACAAATAATACATTCAACGTCAAGTAAACATACAATCGCCCGCTACTACGATTAAATCTAAACCCACACTTCGCCTTTCAAGCCCATGTGGGTTATCACAATAATTGGTAGCTAATCAATTAAGCAATTAAAGCACAAATCGCAATAGACACAGTCATATAACAATCAATGAGACCAATCATGAAAGAAAATCAATATAGACTACTCATTAGTTCCATTGAAACCTCAAAATAGAGTTTAAGATATCATAATGGAGCACATCTATCATTCACAAGTTGAATATACATCATAAGATTACAAATAGGAAGCAAAGAGATTCAAACGATAGAAAATAGCAAATCTGAGTGCTCAAGCTCCTTGTTGAATCTCTAATGGCATCCACTTGCTTTAATCTTCTTCTCCAATCAAACCCTAGAAACTAACTAACTAAAACTAACCTTAGTCTACTCCTAATCTAGACAAGGAAAGGAAAAGAAGAACTAGGGCTAAGCTAGGGCTTAAGGCCAAGAATGAATCTCCCCCCTATTTGCTTCAAATCTCACTTTTATATGAAAAAGTCAAGTCTGATAACTTTAAGGAGGGGCGCGGGCGCGCTGGGATTAGCTTGGAATTGAGCGAGGGTGCGCTGGAAATGAATTTGAGAATTTTGGCCTGGGCATTGGCGCGCCCGCACTGGAAATGGCCTACAAACAGGCGCGGCCGTGCCGCAGGAATTGTGCTGCAGTGACCTCTGGTAGAATGGCCATAATGTTTGATTCGGGAGGAGTTACGAGGCCTGCTACCTGTCAAATTGAAGCTATCGAAGAACTCTACAACTTTCATTCTTTGAGAATTGAGAAATAATGGATGGATGAAGGTTGAAATTGAGCTCCAAGTGACAGTTGTGCAATGGAAACCCAAAACTGTGAAGTTAAGTTCAATGTCCGTTGGTAAAAGGGCCATAACTCTCTCCTCCAAACTCCGATTGGGATGATTCAAGATGTTCCAGAAAGCTTATAAGATGCTCTACAATATGACTTATGTTCCAATCCAAGAACATGAAATGAACATGAAACCCCTAAACGATGTCCGGATTGCATTTCTTTCCCGTTGTCATTCCATCATTCCATTCTTGCTCCTTTTGGCCTCATTGCTTCATTACATACCATTGCTCCTTTGCCATGCCATCGTGCCTTCCTTATGCTTTAAGCCACTTTCGGTGCTTTGCCCCATTTAGGCCATCTTTGGTCCTTTAACGCTCAAATTGCACTCGGAGAGTTCCTAAGCATGAAAACTGCAAAACACAGGAAAAACATATTAAAAGCACAGGATTACTTGAGTTTAAGAAACGAAACAAGCTAGTTACTATCCAAATAAGTGGTCATAAAACCACTTATTAGTTGGCCTATTTCATCATCTGTCTGGTGATCTGATGTTGGTAGACGACCTAGTTCTTCTAACTATTCGATTTGTTCCTTGATAGACCTTATCTCCTGCTCTATTAGGAATCTCCTTTCTAATACTTCCCAACTGTCTGGGCTATTGTTGCTGAATTGAGTTGATTCTCTGACATATCAGAGGTATTTGGATCCTTCTCCATTTTTTGTACTGATCATGTTGACACTCTCCTCTTTGTGCTGAGGGAGGGGATTGTCTTGTACGTGTGGTTGTTCTGGTTTGGTTACCACAATCTCTCCGTTGTCAATCAAGTCTTAAATTTTGTGCTTTAGGGACCAACTAGTCTCGAGTGTCATGGCCCGGGGATCCAGAATGGTAAGCACGTTTCTTGCTTGGGTCTAAATTCCGTCCACCAGTGTTGGTTGGTGGAGGGGTTGGTCAATATTTTTCTGTGCCGTCAACAGCTTTAGCACATTCTCGAGTGAATCCCCTAGAGGGTTGAAAGTTCTTCGATGCCTAACCTCCATATTTTTCTCGAATGGAGGATTTGAAGGCTGTGCTGAAGCTTGGAAAGGGGTATAGTTCCTCCTTTGAATGGGCATACTGTTTGACTCGCCTCTTTGATTCTGTCCTTGTAACACTGAGGACACTTCTTCATCTTTCTTTTTGTATACTCTCCGGGATTACTCCCGTAATTTTCTGACTGGATATGGTCAGCAACAGCTTCGAAGGCGGTTAGATCCTTTATCTTCCTGGACTTGAGCCCCATTTCTGCCATCTCACCGTGTTTGATCATTTCAGAGAATGGTTTTCCTATGCCTGCTAGGACCCTCTCGTAATACGGAGCTTCTTGAATATCAATAAAGGTCAGGACTATCTCAGACTCAGTCATAGCTGGGGTGACTTGTGCTACAACTCGTCTCCATTGTTGAGCATATTCTTTGAATGATTCAGTGTTCTGTTTCTTGATTTTGGTTATTTGGTATCGGTCTGGAGCCAGCTGAGATTAGAAGCTGTATTAGCTGAGGAAGGTATGGGCCAACTCTTCCCAGTTGTGAATCTTAGAGTTGTCCAGACGAGCATACCAAGCTCTGGCCTCACCAATTAAACCTTTCTAGAATAACTATATTCAAAGTTTCTCATTTTCTGCATAGGATCCGAGTTCTCCAATGAATACCTTCAGGTGTGTATAAGGGTCTCCCAATCCATCGTATTTCTCAAAATCGGGGACTTAAAATTTCTCAGGATAACGAGCCCCGGGAATATATAGAGGTCAGATTAATTAACACTGTCGAATGCCCCAGTCCCTTTGATAGACCGGAGAGTTTCTTCCATCTGCTATACTTTCTTCAGAATGTCACCAGCTTCCTGTTATTTGTTGAGGATGTTGATTTTAGGGGTTTTGTTAGTTGTGTCCTGGTTTTGTGGTCCAAGAATCTAAGTCTCTGTCTTTTCAGTCTCTTGACTGCCACCACTACCACCAGGTGTTCCCGGTTCTGTGTGCAATTGGGCTTGCTTCCCTTTAAGGGCCTTGCTCTGTTCTCTCAAAAAACTGGCCAATTTGGCTATCTAATTCTTCAGTCCTTCTAACTCTTCCCTAGATACAGGGGTGGATTCTGGTTGAGCACTGGAAGTCATGTCCGTGAATGGACTTCGTGCCTTCTTAGCCTTAGATCAAGTGACAGGACCAATTTTTTCACTTACAACAAAACGTAGGCGTGTCAATTTCCTGAGGTAGGTAGGGATAGGATGCATACCATGATGTGTTTTTTTGTGGTTTTTTAATCTTATCCTGCAAAATAGAGGTCATTTGTTTTGATGACAGGATAACATGACAGGATGTATATGACATGAAATGTAAATCTTTCATTATGATATTTACATTGTGCTCCTTTACATTTGCAATTAAAAACTTGACATTGAATTGAAAGATGAATGCATGAAGAAGCTTCCCATTGGATTTAGTTAATCAAAGGCTGACCTATCTTAGGCTGCTCTCGCGGCTTTTTGGCATGAAGGTCTCCAGATCATCGCAATATACTAAAGGGAAAATTAATCCGATCTTTCAACTGGAGCGAATCTGGGTGGTGCATTTTCATGAGCCCAGAGACTTAGCCATCCCCAGAGACATTACTGTTGGGTTTGTACGTAACGCAATCATGCAATCAAATCACATAAATAGGGAGGAAGCGTAAAAAACTAGGTTTTCAAAAATTTATACAAACCCATTACCATGATCATTCTTGTGCATCAATTATCAGTGAATGAAGAAGGAGAAAAACAAAATTATACCTTTGAAGATCCAAGCTTCCTCAGGTACAAGTTCTACTCCTTTGATTCCTTTGATTCCTCTGTAGTGGCTCCTTCCCTTGATCAATGTCAACCACCCAAATGTTTGGCCTCTAACGGTGATCCACCAAGGAAGATGAAGAACTCAGTAAGATGGGTTATTAGCTTAACCCTTGTTTCTATCTCTATAGAATATGTGTACTCCCAACTCTTGAAAAATTCACGTACCTTATTTCTTGTATAAGACTCTCTTATATAGATATTAGGTTAACCCTCCTAATCCAATTAGAATAGGGTTTTATTTAATTAATTAATTAAATACTTTTAATTAATTTATATCCTAATCTTTATTAGGATTGAGAGAGAGAGTACTGATATTATATTAATTCCTAAACTCCTTTACAATTAAAATAATAATAATAATAATAATATTAATAAGACTCCTCTTATTAATTTATATTTAATATTTCTAAAATATTAAATAATAAACATTAAGCTATTTAATTTATTCTATCATCATAGATTAAATTAATTGTACTTAATGCATTATTACTATCATGCCATTTTCTTCTTAAATAATTCTTCTTCCTTTTATGGTGTGACCCTTTAGGTTCTCCATATTAAACCGATTGTGAATAAATCAATTAGAACAATTCTAATCTTATTTAAATAAATAAATTAAACTAATAATCTATTTAAGTAAATAACATTTATTCTACAATAGGGATAAGCCTCCCTAGCGATCAACGACTTTCCAGATAATATAGATTTCAACATTAATCATAAAAGAACCTGTGAGTTAATAGTTACTGTACAATTCAATCCTTCCACCATACAATGTCCCAATTAAATATAAGACATGGATTTACTGTCAAGTCTTAATTTATTTAATCATATGTATTTCAATTAGAAAATGCACAACTTCAAATAATGCAAATTAGAAACATCTTTCTAATTTCATTCTACCTTGGCCAAGGATTCCTGAGTTGTCATTTAACGAATCACATAGGACATATGTCCTCTTTTACTAGAGGTGGTAGATTCTTTATTGATCATTCATTATCTCCATATGTAACTCATTATACCCAAGCATACCCTATATATGCCTTAAAAGGCTTTAAGGAATTAGTCAAAGTATAATTTGTTACATACAAGATACTATGATGATCTCAAGTCCAAGGATCACATGTACTACTATCACATTAGAAATTCCTATTGACAGGCGAGTAAAACTCCATTACGTATTCCATAGTGAGTCACGTTTAGTGAACTTATTCTCCAATAAGCACCTACATACTTGCTTTAGTGTCTCCACACAAATGACCATGAGATCAGTCATCCTCATCCAATGAGCAAGCAACATATGTACCAATCTATCCGAATTTACTAATCCCCATTTTAGTAATCCCACAATTGAGAACTATTTTAGTTTTTAAGCTTTCTAAGAATTTAGATCTCATTATCATGATCTCATCATGATTCTAAAAGCATTGCTTAAAACTATGGGTTATTTACATATTATAAAAACAGCACCATGTAGATAATTATATGCCTTAAATGAATATTTTATTAATAAATAAATAAGATTGTTTACAAAGTATGTGCTTTGTCATCATACATGATTGGCTTGTATGCACACTACTATCAATTTACCACTTGCACTAAAGCCAATCGCCATGGTATCTCATACCCATATTCTCTAAGTGACGATCAAACTTCTGTTGTGTTAAAGCTTTAGTGAATGGATCTGCAATGTTGTCTTGAGAGTCTACACGCTCCAAGGTGACGTCTCCTCTTTAATTGATCTCCCTGATCAAGTGAAATCGCCGCAACACGTGTTTAGATTTCTGATGAGACCTGGGTTCCTTAGCCTGTGCAACTGCTTCGGTGTTGTCACAATATACGGGAACTGCTTCTCCAATGCTAGGAACCACACCAAGTTCAGTTATGAACTTCTTCATCCAAACAGCTTCCTTTGCAGCTTCACTTGCAGCTATATACTCTGCCTCTGTCACTAAATCAGCAACCGTTTGCTGCTTGGAACTCTTCCAACTCACTGCACCTCAGTTCAAGGTAAACACATACCCTGAAACAGATTTACTGTCATCTTGGTCTGTTTGAAAACTTGAGTCCGTGAATCCCTCGAGTTTTAATTCAGACCCACCGTAGACAAGAAAAATATCTTTAGTCCTTCTCAAGTACTTTAGGATATTTTTCACTGCCTTCCAGTGCTCTTCTCCTGGATTCGACTGGTATCTGCTTGTTATACTAAGTGCGTGAGCAACATCCGGTCTAGTACATATCATACCGTACATGATAGATCCTATTGCAGAAGCATAAGGGATCTTACTCATACGGTCTCTCTCCTCAGGTGTCTTTGGGGCCTGTTTCTTGGAGATATTTATTCCATGGCTCATCGGCATGAGACCTCTTTTGGAATCTTCCATGCTAAACCTCTTTAACATCATATCAATGTACGTTCCTTGGGATAAGCCGAGCATCCTTTTAGATCTTTCTCTATAGATCTTTATCCCCAAAATATAGGATGCTTCACCCAAGTCCTTCATGGAAAAGTTTTTAGATAACCAGATTTTAATGGATTGTAACATAGGAATGTCATTCCCTATCAGTAATATATCATCAACATATAATACAAGGAATGATACTGCGCTCCCCCTAACCTTCTTGTATACACATGGTTCATCCTCGTTTTTGATAAAATCAAACTCTTTGATTGTCTCATCAAAATGAATGTTCCATCTACGAGAAGCTTGCTTCAACCCATAAATGGATCGTTGTAGCTTACAGACTTGATTTGTTCCAACTTTTGAAATAAATCCCTCTAGTTGTGTCATATACACATCCTCCTCAAGTTTCCCATTGAGGAAGGCCATTTTCACGTCCATTTGCCAGATCTCATAGTCGTTGTAAGCTGCAATCGCAAGCAAAATTTGAATGGACTTGAGCATGGCTACTGGTGAGAAGGTTTCATCATAGTCAACTCCTTGTCTTTATTTGAAACCTTTTGCAACCAGTCGGGCCTTATAGGTCTCTACCTTTCCGTCTGCTCCAGTCTTTTTCTTAAAAACCCATTTACACCCAATAGGTTTAATACCTTCAGGTGGTGAAACCAAAGACCATACTTTGTTTTCATACATGGAGTCCATTTCGGATTTCATGGCTTCAAGCCATTTCCCTAAGTCTTTATTACTCATAGCCTGTTCGTAATTCAATGGATCATCATCATTCATGATGTGTACCTCATCGTCATCCTCTATAGCGAATCCATACCTCTCAGGTATCTTCGGTACTCTTCCAGATTTACGAACAGGGTGTGGTACAGTAGGTTCTTCTACTTGGTTAGGTACCTGACTTTGGTCCGTGGTAACTTGTGGTTCTTCAACTTCTTCAAGATATATCTTGCTCCCACTGACCCCTTCATGGATAAACTCTTTCTCCAAGAAGGTAGCATGTTTCGCAACAAACACCTTTTGATCATTTGGATGATAGAAATAATACCCTACGGTTTCTTTAGGGTATCCCACAAATCTACACTTATCCGATTTAGTCTGTAGCTTATCATTTTCAAACTTTTTGACATAAGCTGGACAACCCCAAGTCTTAACATGCTTAAGATTTGGTTTCCTCCCTTTCCACATCTCATATGGAGTCTTTGGGGCGGATTTGGTAGGTACCTTGTTAAGTAGGTATGCAGCCGTTTCTAGGGCATATCCCCAGAAGGAAATTGGAAGGTCGGTAAAACTCATCATGGATCGAACCATGTCCAACAGTGTTCGATTTCTCCTTTCAGATACTCCATTTAACTGTGGTGTACCTGGAGGAGTCCATTGTGAGATTATACCATTTTCTCTGAGACAATTGAGAAACTCACTACTTAAGTATTCTCCACCTCGATCTGATCGAAGTATCTTAATACTCTTGCCCGTTTGTTTCTCTACTTCACTTCTGAAATCTTTGAACTTTTCAAATGATTCTGATTTGTATTTCATTAAATACACGTATCCAAATCTTGAGTGATCATCAGTGAAAGTAATAAAATAAAAATACCCACCCCGTGCACTTATTGTCATAGGTCCACAAACGTCTGTGTGAATCAATGCCAACAACTCTGTAACTCTCTCTCCTTTTCCACTAAAAGGAGATTTAGTCATTTTACCCATGAGACAAGATTCAGAAGTTGGATATGATTCATAATCAGATAGCTCGAGGAGCCCATCTTTATGCAACTTGGATAATCTTGTTTCATTGATATGACCGAGTCTACAGTGCCACATATAGGTATAATTAATATCATCTCTTTTCCTTTTCTTAATTTGTTCAATTTGAAATATATTTTCTTTTAAGTCAAGTGTATAAAGTCCATTTCGCAAATTTCCAATACCATATAAAACATCGTCTTTATAAATAGAACAACCATTGTTCTTTATAATAACGTCAAAAACTTCCATATCCAATACAGAAATTGAAATAATGTTTTTAATAATATTCGGAACATAATAACTATTATTAAGATAAATGGATTTCCCCGAAGGAATTGCTAAACAATAAGTTCCTACAGCTAATGCAGCAACTTTGGCTCCATTTCCCACTCGTAGGATCACCTCATCTTTGTTCAGCTTTCTACTTCTGACCAGTCCCTGCACAGTATTACATATGTGAGAACCACAGCCGGTATCCAATACCCAAGTAGAATTATGACTTTCAGAAAAATTAATTTCAATCATAAACAAACCTTGATTGGAAGTCGAAGCTTCTCCAAGCTTCTTCTCTGCTAGAAACTTCTTGCAGTTCCTCTTCCAATGTCCCGGCTCATTGCAATGAAAGCACATTCCTTTAGCTGGTTCAGGTTTCTTTTGCTCCTTTTCTTTACCTTTTCCCTTAGCCTTCTTAGATTTATTCTTTTCAGAAGACACCTTGGGCCTCTTCCTTTTATTGGAAGAATCCACCATCAAGACATGGTTCTTCTTGGATGAGAAGTGACCTTCTGAAGTTTTCATCATGTTAAGCAGCTCAGGTAAGCTGACATCTAGCTTATTCATGTGAAAATTAACCACAAACTGCGAGAAGGTCTCAGGGAGTGACTGCAAGACCAAGTCTTGACTTAACTCCCCATCCATGACGAACCCAAGCTGTCCAAGGCGTTCAATCAAATTGATTACCTTCAGAACATGAGTCTCGACGGCAGTGCCCTCGGTCATCCGAGATCGAAAGAGCTCCTTAGATATCTCATATCTAGCGGTCCTACTCTGTTCACCATACAACTCCTTGAGGTGAAGCAGCATAGCAGGAGCATCCATTTTTTCGTGCTGACGCTGAAGCTCGTTATTCATGGATGCGAGCATGATACATTGAGCCACAGATGCATCATCTTGCCACTTATTGAAAGTGGCAATCTCTTCCTCAGAGGCTAGTTTCTGAAACAGATTCAGGGATAGTGGAATTTAGGACATAAGAAATCTTTTCAGCAGTGAGAACAATTCTCAGATTTCTTAGCCAGTCCTCATAATTCGGGCCGGTAAGCTTATTTGCATCAAGTATGCTTCGTAGTGAGATTAGTGATTTTGACATTTTTAAAATTCTGCATGTGAAAAGACAACATTTTAGCAAACATTCATTTTATTAACTTTGCATACCAAAATAAATTTAGGTCTTTATTTTAAATTGGTATCCCCCACTATTTTCATCAAACTATATTACCCTCACTCATATAGTTCTGTAACATCTAATTAAAGATTTGCTAGTGAGATTAAGGATCCCATTTCAAATGTATATAACCTTGTGGATAGCACAACAAGCGATATACAAATAAATAGGTAGACAACTCTTGTTAATTACATCACCATGTAACTCCTTTTATTTTGCCTCTTAAATCATAATGGTCATGTGTGTGCACATCCGAACTAAAATGATTTAAGTTAAGTCCAGCCTAGCACTTCCATAAATTCAAAAAAGAAAAATTTTCGTCCTTGTGGATAGCGCAACAAGACTAGATCGTTCAATTTTCTTGATAAGCATCAAATGTGATTAATTAACATCTTAAATATTCAATACTCGCCTTGTGGATAGCACAACAAATTCATATTAAATATTTAATACTCTATTAACTAATCATGCTAGAAGGCGACGTTCGATATTCCAAATATCATTTGAACGCTTCAGACTTAATAATATTTCTTTGAGGGGTTTGTTATTATTTGTCTCATCTTTTAAGCGCGCATGCACATATATATATAAAATACGCATCATTTTATTAAACATGCGAAGCATGTTTGTATAAAATATAATATATATAATATTTAGCATGCAATATAGAATATTATATTCTACCCGGATTGATTATGGACTTTTATTCTAGTTTGTATCACTAGAGCCACCAAGTGAACCAAAAAGTCAAACCTAGGAGTGCAAGAATTTAAATTTAAATATAACTATTACATTTAAACCTTGGCTCCATACAAATGAGTCTTCACGCGTTCCTTGCTCCTTGGTCTCCAATTTCTTCAAAATAATTCTAACTATCTCTATTACATTAACTATTTAAAATTAAATAGAAACCTTAATCAGCAGTCAAGGGAAAGTACATAGAAAGGAGATAGAATTTCAAACCGAGAATAAAATCAGAGAAGACGAGGTACGCAGACCCCATTTTATAAAACCCATTCATTCAAGCATTCAACCAAAATAAAATCCAATCACATTGGTCATAGTCCATAATCAATCCCTTTTATTACCATACATATCATCATACGTATCAATAAAACTTATTCATCTCATGAAAATAAATTCATTCCATATATGTATTAATATCAGTTAATGGGCAAAAGTTTGCTAAACTTTGTTTTTGGAAAATAAACTCCTTTATTTCATTCAAAAAACAATTCCAAATTAAACTCTTTAATTTTAGCAATTCTGAAATCTCATTTCATATAAAATAAATATCTTTATTTTAAACCTTTATTGATTAAATAAACCATTCATTTAATTAAATAAAACAAAAAAAAAATTAGTTCCTGTCCAGTGGCGCAGCTGTGCCAAGAATGTAAAGGGAACCGGCGCAGCTGCGCAGCATGAAAACCAGGAACAGCACCCGGCGCAGCTGCGCAGCAATATTGCCTTGTACCGGCGCAGCTGCGCAGCTTCGCAGAATCTGAAAAATTTTTGTTGCCCAGAACTCGATCCAATCGCATATCATACATGTATGGAATCACATAGACTGATAATTAGCACAAGATTGGCTCTGATACCACTGTTGAGTTTGTACGTAACGCAATCATGCAATCAAATCACATAAATAGGGCGGAAGCGTAAAAAACTAGGTTTTCAAAAATTTATACAAACCCATTACCATGATCATTCTTGTGCATCAATTATCAGAATGAAGAAGGAGAAAAATAGAATTATACCTTTGAAGATCCAAGCTTCCTCAGGTACAAGTTCTACTCCTTTGATTCCTTTGATTCCTCTGTAGTGGCTCCTTCCCTTGATCAATGTCAGCCACCCAAATGTTTGGCCTCTAACGGTGATCCACCACGGAAGATGAAGAACTCAGTAAGATGGGTTATTGGCATAACCCTTGTTTCTATCTCTATAGAATATGTGTACTCCCAACTCTTGAAAAATTCACGTACCTTATTTCTGGTATAAGACTCTCTTATATAGATATTAGGTTAACCTTCCTAATCAAATTAGAATAGGGTTTTATTTAATTAATTAATTAATTACTTTTAATTAATTTATATCCTAATCTTTATTAGGATTGAGAAAGAGAGTACTGATATTATATTAATTCCTAAACTCCTTTAGAATTAAAATAATAATAATAATAATAATATTAATAAGACTCCTCTTATTAATTTATATTTAATATTTCTAAAATATTAAATAATAAACATTAAGCTATTTAATTTATTCTATCATCATAGATTAAATTAATTATACTTAATGCATTATTACTATCATGCCACTTTCTTCTTAAATAATTCTTCTTCCTTTTATGGTATGACCCTTTAGGTTCTCCATATTAAACCGGTTGTGAATAAATCAATTAGAACAATTCTAATCTTATTTAAATAAATAAATTAAACTAATAATCTATTTAAATAAATAACATTTATTCTACAATAGGGATAAGCTTCCCTAGCGATCAACGACTTTCCAGATAATATAGATTTCAACATTAATCATAAAAGAACCTGTGAGTTAATAGTTACCGTACAATTCAATCCTTCCACCATACAATGTCCTAATTAAATATAAGACATGGATTTACTGTCAAGTCTTAATTTATTTAATCATATGTATTTCGATTAGAAAATGCACAACTTCAAATAATGCAAATTAGAAACCTCTTTCTAATTTTATTCTACCTTAGCCAAGGATTCCTGAGTTGTCATTTAACGAATCACATAGGACATATCTCCTCTTTTACTAGAGGTGGTAGATTCTTTCTTGATCATTCATTATCTCCATATGTAACTCATTATACCCAAGCATACCCTATATATGCCTTAAAAGGCTTTAAGGAATTAGTCAAAGTATAATTTGTTACATACAAGATACTATGATGATCTCAAGTCCAAGGATCACATGTACTACTATCACATTAGGAATTCCTATTGACAGGCGAGTAAAACTCATTAGGCATTCCATAGCGAGTCACATTCAGTGAACTTATTCTCCAATAAGCACCTACATATTTGCTTTAGTGTCTCCACACAAATGACCATGAGATCAGTCATCCACATCCAATGAGCAAGCAACATATGTACCAATCTATCCGAATTTACTAATCCCCATTTTAGTAATCCCACAATTGGGAACTATTTTAGTTTTTAAGCTTTCTAAGAATTTAGATCTCATTATCATGATCTCATCATGATTCTAAAAGCATTGCTTAAAACTATGGGTTATTTACATATTATAAAAACAGCACCATGTAGATAATTATATGCCTTAAATGAATATTTTATTAATAAATAAATAAGATTGTTTACAAAGTTTGTGCTTTATCATCATACATGATTGGCTTGTATGCACACTACTATCAATTACTTATCACAGACGGGTTTTGCCTCCCGGAGAAAGAATCACAACATACATTCACATACATCGCGTCTCACCGTTATGCATATAATGACATGGGTGCGAAGCACTAATATGGGTGTGCAGCACTAAAAAATAAGAAAGCATTCATTCACATTAATTCAATGTAAATACGCAGCATTCACTCATTCATTCAATGTAAAGACGCAGAATTCACATATACGTAGTTTTGAAAGGGAAATTTTTGAAAATATTTGAACGCGGCCTAAGCCCTCTACTGTCCCCAGTAGAGTCGCCATCTGTCGACGTCGGGAAAAAATCTGATGGTCGGGTCACAACCCAGATCTTTCTCTCTTCCTAAGTTATCTCTACCCTTACTCTTTCTATTGCGAAAAAGGTTTTGAAGGATTTTTTAGGAAAAGGCCAACTATGTATCATGTCGACGATTGAACATTTTACTGAGTCGCCAGTTGGTAGTTTTGAAATGGTTGTACCAACTCAACCAAATTTTCTTTGAAAGAGGCCCAATTGCTGGACACTGTCGAAACTTGATCTTTGAAACTGAAGTTTTTAATTCGGGGGCTTGGTTAAGTGTGGGGAAGGTGTTAGGCACCCCACGACTCCCGTGTAAACACGATACCGCATCTTTTTAATATTTCCCTTTAAAAACTGAAATGTGTGTGCGAATGCTGTTTGAAAATTGGGCCAATGTTTGATTGAAAGCATGTTTATGCATCGTTGAACCTATATACAAAGGGTTTGATTTGATTTGCAAAATGTCTTTGATTTGATTTGCAAAAGTGTTTGATTTGATTTGCAAAAGCTTCTTTTTTCGATAAGATTATTGAAATGATGTTTTGAAAGTAGTTTATCAAACCCCCTACACTAACATAGGAATTGAAGCATATTGATACTTTAGTTTTATCTTTTCAACCTTTTGGCTTAATTTGAATGGTGATTGTCGGGCTGCGAAGCATCCTCGACCATAAAATATATACAAATGTCGATCTTCTCATGGACATGACAGCCATCAGAGTGACTCTGACACGACAAACCATATTTTCACTACTGTTGAGAAATTAAATTCGGATAACCGTTTTAAGGTCTTTTTGTATGTACATTTTTACAGAAAAACTGGCATGATACATTTGTAAAGTAGAGTTTGTCTATCATGGGAATCAGATTCTGATCCCACGATTCTTAGGCTCACATAGGGAAGCCAATAAACCTGCACAGTTCAAATTTACACAGAAATATATCCCAAATGTCGCCAGAACCGAGGATTCAATCAGTAAATCCTGGTTCGCATATGGCCGAAGCGTCTCATTCCCACTAGATAGCGATCTAGGGGCCGTGAGGTTGCTTTTATAACTAAAACTAGAAAAATACTAGATTTAAATAAATCTCAGTCATTCTAGCTTCTCGGTTCTGTCTGGACCTGTTTTGAACTGTTTGAAAGCTAGAATTGGCGAGATTTAAATAAATCTAGTTCGCCCGCAGAAATGTCAGTGCCGATTCATATCACATTAATATTTAACGTAACAATTTAATAAAAATAAGTAAAGCAATATATATACAATTATATATACGAAAGCTGTAAAGGGCATGTGTTTTCACATCGGTGCCCGGGGGCATGTGTTTTCACATCGGTGCCCGGACTAGAATTGAAAAATATATATATATATATATATATATATATATATATATTTATAAAAGCTGTATAAAAGCCATGGAATGATCCAGGCTGGACATAATTGAAATATATATATAAAAATAATAAAAAGGGCGATGGGTTTTCACGTCTGTGCCCGGACTGAAATTGAAATATATATATTTAAATATAAATAAAAAAGTAGTCAACCAAGACTGGGAAGATAACCTAGTGTGGTGAATGTTGCAGATATATATAAAAATAGTAAAAAGGCCACAGAATAATCCAGGCCTAACTCGAATGTAAATGTACATAAAAGTAGTCAACCAAGACTGGGAAGATAACCCAGTGTGGTAAATGTTGCTTATATATGCATAAATATATATAAAAGCAGTAAAAAGGCCACAAAATGATCCAGGCCAAATTGAAATATAAATATATATATATATATGGACAAAAAAGTAGTCAACCAAGACTGGGAAGATAACCCAGTGTGGTAAATGTTGCTTATATATGCATAAATATATATAAAAGTAGTAAACTACTGCGGATTTGGCATCCGGGCTTGACAGAATTGAAAAGTTAGTACATATACAGTTACATATATACAAAAAAAAGTTAAACCCGAATTAGGAAGATAAACTAGTCCAGCGAAGTTGCTAGTAATGAAGGTGCAAGTATAGAAAAGCTGCTGGAAGTGACGGATCGTCAATCCGAGTTAAAATGCCAGAAAAAGTGTTTAGGCACTAAAATATACCAAAAGTTGACAAAAACGGCCACGAAACTGAGTTCCGGGCATATTTAGAAAACGAAACTTGATATGCAAGTGTATAAAAGTGCGAAGAAGTAAGAATAACTTTTTGATCGTAAAAATACTCACAATGGACTGCTACACGGGCTTTTTGCCAAATCGTAGGTTTTAAACGTTCAAATCTACCAGTTATTTTCTGATATGTGGTAGTATGTGGATATATCTACGTGTTATAGTGAAAAAATTTGGGTTTGGAAGATAAGAAAATAGCTGGAAAACCAAACGGGCAGAGGTTCAGAGCGTTTTTGAATTATAAAATGAGTTGGGGTCACCTCATATATATAGACCCGGAAGCCTCCACTCTACATGCAGTAGCCGCATGTAGAGGTGCAGCTCCACATGGCGTGGCCCTCGCGACGGGATTTATCGTCTCGAAGTACGTGCACTTTGAGCAACGCGAGGTCGAAGTTAAAACTTTCTAACTTTTGATCGGAGCTTCCGTTTGAGGCGTGTTGTACCTTTCCAGAAAGCCCTCGTCGAGAGTGTCATAATGACATGGGATAAAACATTTTCTGGGTCCAAGAAGACGGGTTCATAACCAGGTCTTTGATTCTCCGCAGTTTGTCTGTTGAGCTGTCTTGCGCTGTTTGCACTCGGAATCATTGTTATGGTTCATTCTAACCTTATTGGAATCAATTCGGCTTGAGTTTGACTGAATCGGCTTTTAGTTGGTAAAATAATTATTTTGCCCCTCCCGGGGTTGCCTTAAGTGTCGGCATGACCTTCGGCTGACTTCCTGGGGTTGTTTCCAAGGTTTGGTTCCCGGTTGATTCTGTTTGTCCGTAGGGTTGTCTCTGAGGATGACTCGGTCGCAACAAGTTTTCCTCTGGAGATGGTGTGATGCTTCAGGATTATTTCTGAAGTTGACCTGTACCTCCCGGGTTGAGAACGGAGCTAACCTGTACTTCCCGGGTTAAGATCGCGGCTGACCTGTACCTCCCAGGTTGAGACCAAAACTGACCGGGACTTCCCGGGTGGAGATCGAGGCTAACCTGTACCTCCCGGGTTGAGACCAGGGCTGACCTGTATCTCCCGAGTTGAGACCGGGGCTGACCTGTACCTCCCGGGTTGAGACCGGGGCTGACCTGTACCTCTCGAGTTGAGACCGGGGCTGACTTGTACTTCCCAGGTTGAGATCGGGACTGATCTGTACTTCCCAGGTTGAGATCGGGGTTGACCTGTACTTCCCAAGTTGAGACCAGGCTGACCTGTACCTCCCGAGTTGAGACCGGGGCTGTCCTGTAATTCCCGGGTTGAGACCGGGGCTGACCTGTGCCTCCCAGGTTGAGACCGATACTGGTCTGTACTTTTCAGGTTGAGACCGGGGCTGAACTGTACCTCCCAGGTTGAGACCGGGGCTGACCTGTACCTCTCGGGTTAAGACTGAGGCTGACATGTACCTCCCCGATTGAGACCGGGGTTGACCTATACTTTTCGGGTTAAGACCGGGGCTGAGTGGTGGCCCGATATTGAGACTAATGTGGAACTGATGACCTGGTATTAAAACTGAGGTTAAAATGATGGCCCGGGGTTGAGACCTAGGTTGAGTTGATGACCTGGTATTAAGATCGGGGTTAAACTGATGACCCAGTATTGAGACCGGGGTTGAACTAATGACTCGTTATTGAGATCGGGGTTGAACTGGCGGCCCGGTATTGATACCGTGGTTGATTTGATGGCCCGGTATTGAGATCGGGGTTGAACTGATGACTCGGTATTGAGACCAGGGTTGAACTGATGACCTGGTATTGAGATCGGGGTTGAACTGACGGCCCGGTATTGAGACCAGGGTTGATTTGATGGTCCAGTATTGACATCGGGGTTGAACATATGGCCCGGTATTGAGATCAGGGTTGAACTGACGACCCGGTATTGAGACCAAGGTTGAACTGATGACCCGGTATTGAGAGTGAGGTTGAACTGACGGCCCGATATTGAGATCGGGGTTGATTTGATGGCCCGTTATTGAGACTGGGGTTGAACTGACGGCTCGGTATTGAGACCGGAGTTGATTTGATGGCCCGATATTAAGATCGAAATTGAACTGACGGCCCTATATTGAGATCGGGGTTGATTTGATGGCCCAGTATTGAGATCGGTGTTGATTTGATGACCCGATATTGAGACCGGGGTTTATTTGACGACCCGGTATTGAGACCGGGGTTGAACTGATGACCCGGTATTGAGATCGGGGTCGATTTGATGGCCCGGTATTGAGACCGGTGTTGATTTGATGACCCGGTATTGAGATCTGTGTTGATTTGAAAATACAGTCTTTCCTTCCTACAGTGTTAGTAACATGGAAAGGAAATTTTGAGTGTCTACATCGATAATACATACAATCTCCTCTAATAAGTATATTTGAGGAAGGGCGTATTCTCGTCCATTTTGCCATATCTAGTAATAATAAGTTGCAATCGCAAGTAAAACCCGAATGGACTTAAGCATTGCTTCAAAGATCTATTTTAGATTTTATGGTCATCTACTATTTCCCTTAGTCTTTATTACTCATAGCCTGTTCAGTAATTCAATCGATCATCATCATCCATGATGTGTAACTCATTGTCATCCTCTATGACGAATACATACCTTTCAGGTATCTTCGGTACTCTTCCAGATTTACGAATAGAGTGTTGTAAAGTAGGTGTTCTACTCGGACAGGTTCATCCAATTGATCTGTAGTGTTTTGTGGTTTTTGAATTTCTTCAAGATCTATTTTTTCCTCCCACTAGCCCCTTCAAGGATAAACTCCTTTTCCAAGAAGGCAGCGTGTTTCGCAACAAACACTGTAACGACCATGAATTTTTTAACTCCATTATTAATTTAATATGTGATTTAAATTTTTAATGGGTTAGTTTTGCGAGCTTATTTAAACCTTAAGTGGTTATGTGAATTTGTGAAATATTTAAAGGAGTCACTAATGGGTAATTTAAATTAGTGGACCGACCCTAAGACTTTAATATCAAAGAATTGATAAGGTGATTAGTAATTAAATATTCAATTTGTTTGAATAGAGTGGCGGGAGTTGAACATATTGATTAATTACAATTATGAGTAATTAATTAATAATGTATTGATTTATAATGAATAAATAATAATTAATGAGTAAGAGATTTATAAATATAATAATATTATATTTACTTGATTAATTATTTTATACAAGTATGCGATATGTTAAACCTTTAATATGGTAGTTAACTATATGATATATATAGTACAAGGTGACACATTGATATGATTATACATTATAAACTATATAGTGAGATTAATGTCACTATATGAGTTACTTGATGTGTGTGGGTAGAATTTAATGAATACCCTATTATCTTATATTAATAGCAATAGCATTATTAATTGATAAATGATTTCAATAAGTTATTATAATTATTATAATAACAGTTATTATAATAATAATACCCAATTGTTTTATATTCAGTGTTAATATAATGTACATGGATTATATGTTGCTATATATATGTACCCTTATTTGATTCATTGTAATGAGAAATTTCATTTATAATTCATAACCTAAGTTATATAAAATGAATGTAGATATATGTGATGAAATGTATACCTATATCATCTAACCTAAGTATGTATACTATATGTTCAAGTGTATTTATTATATAACTAACTGTTGGCCATATACACTATATACGTTTCCAAGTTGCTGGGTTATTTGTTTGTACCGCATTGAGTGCCCATCACATATACACACACGTGAACTCCCACATGCTACACTAGTCTATCTTCTTCTCAATTTCCTCACAAATCTAGCTAATAATTGGATGGGGAGTGGGATTCATGAGTGAAATCACCAACTCTCACCAACTCTCTCTTGTCTATTGAGCAATCTTGCAATCCTTTGATTTAGTATGGAAGGTAATTGAGTTGTCTAGTTATTTTGTTTGCGTATATATAAGAGCTCTCTCTTTCTTCCTTGTTTTGCTGAGATTTCCATACAAGTATAGAATTGATATCATTATATTAAGTAAGTTGTTGTGAGAGATATCAGTGAGGGAGAGTACCATAACAGCTAGTGCATTCCATAATAGAGGTATAATCAATTGCATTCAAGTTCTTCTTTTCTGTGAATTTCTAGTTCTGTATTTTTGAATTGATCATGGGTTGACTAATTAATGGATTGGGTTATGTTGTTAAGTATTATATGTGATTATAAACATGTTGGAATTATACTATATCATGTTTAGAATGATTTTCGTTGGAAATTTTCTGAGTTGGGCTAAATTTCTGCCGAAGCAGCCTGTTCCTGGTCTGGAAACGGAGCCGCGCGGCCGCGCGTCTCCTTAGTACAAATGGGGCGCGGCCGCGCACCTTTGCAGAAATTGTTGATGAGTTCTGTTAAGCTGTTGTCATGAACTAACATATGGTCCCTTGTTAGAACAAGCATGTAAACTGGATTAGCATACATATATAAGTATATTCATGTAGTATGAACAAGTATAACAATGTTTGTACACATGATTGACGCAACCCTTATGGTTTTGAAATAAAAATTATAGTTTCGATTATGAACTTGACATGTACATAACAAATGTATATTCTGATTTTAGAATACGACCGTATGGTCTATATGGATATGAGAACTAAGTCTAAAGTGGTTAAACACACTAGCATACTTGATCGAAAGTTAAGACGTTTTCAAAATAAAACTCATAGTTTTGGATTTGAACTTTGTCATAAACATGTCATATGTGTATTCGGATTTAATGAACTTGATAGTATGGTTTACATTAACATGTAATGAATGTTTAAAGTGTTAATCGTACACTAGCATACTAGATTGAAAGTTAAGACAATTTCAAAAGTAAGACACTTAAGAACTTTTGAAGCAAACTTGACCAAGGTTAATGTCTTTTAGATTCTGACCATGTGAGAGCATTTATATGGCTTAGTAGTGTATTTTCATACATGTGAGACATGGTTACGAAACACTTTGTTTACACTAAATGACCTTTGTGGACTTAGTATACTTTTCAAAGAAACTTAAGATTTGAAGCTAATAACATCAATTACCATGTGGGTTATGCTGTGAGCATGTAAGCATACATATTAGGATTTTATTATGCCTATAGACATGTTGACATGAACATCCTACATGAACATCGCCTATGCATGCTTATTCATAGAGAATGAATTTCAAGCACGAACTGTGTGGATTAAAGAATACATGTGTAGTGTACGTACGAGCATGCTTACTAAGTATTGTTAATCTCGTTATGTGACAATATAATTTTTGTGGCTAAATAACATGGATTTGATTGGCTTAAGGTTTACCTTAAAGTGAACGTAAGATGAGCATGCTATGTTTCGAATTTGAGTTAATAACTTGATAAAGAATGTGCATTGATTTATATCAGTAACTTGAAGTGCTATGTGTTCAAGCCTATATTGATGCATAGAAACTAGATAATCTAAAGTTATTAAATCTAAAACATGATTAGATTAACTTACGTGAATTATGTGATAAACTTATATGATAAATAGATTCTTGTAAGTGTAGACTTATATTGGTTTACACATGCTAATTGAAAGACCGACTTGTTAATGTTAGGTTGTTTCAACGAGTTTAATTAAAGCTAAAACTTATTTGTGGCTGAGCAAACTGGCAAGTATTCTAGACCCTTGCACTACTTTATTTAATGAATCGTGTAAGCGAGTTTCTTAACTTCACTTGATTTGAACGCAAGTTCCCCTACACTCCTTATTGTGCAAATTTTCTATCCTTCTCATATTGTATTGAGCAGATTATTATCGTATTGACAGTTATTCATTTAAGCTTGAACTTCATTTTCGAGCATGCTATTAAGTGGTTTAATTACTTTACAATTATTCCATATCGATATTGTTGATATTTGCACTTGGTGCATTTGAGTTCGTACAGTCTTAAACTTGTACATCATTTAAAGTTCTATAATTCTTGAACTGTGTCAGATAGAGTCTGTACCCTTGTTCGGTCAGACAACTGTATGAAGTTTATAAAAGCTATCCAAACCAATTGTTGGTAAGGATTCTTAGACTGAAAGAACACCCCCAAATGATAGGGGAGTACCCCCCGGTATCTAGTATAAAGATACCAAGAGCAGATTTAAATGTTATGCATATACATAGGGTATGCGAGGCTGATCCCCTCAAGTACTTATTTTGTAGCCAGTAACAAAAGAGTCAATTAGCTATTGAATCTATTGGAGTTTTATAGTTCAAAGTCTACTTGACTATCAGTTATTCTAAAAGAAATCATTATTTTCCTTCAAATATTCATATTGTTGAATCCTTCAAATATTCATATTGTTGAATCCTTCAGATATTCATATTGTTGAATTCATTGTCATATATTTTCCATTCATCATGATATATCCTTTATTGTTGTATTTAAACTTGCTGAGCAAACTTGTTGCTCATTCTTGCTATATCATGAATTCCATTACAGTTAAGCCCGAGACCTCAGGGAAGGACAAGGGCAAAGGAAAGATGTAGGATAGTTTGCAAGGAGCAGGCTTTACCTTATGCTTAATTTAATTACTATTATTGTAATTTAAACCCTAATGACTATTATAGGGTATGTTTGTATTGTTGTATTAAGGTTGTCGAATCTTGGAACTAGTAACACCTTTTGAATGAACGACGTACGTTTATTATATTCCGCATTTTTGTTATCGTATGTTGTTTAGAGGTGGATGTTAGTATTGTATCATGGCGATCGGACTGGGGTCAGAGGACCCGGATTCGGGGGTGTCACAGGTTGGTATCAAAGCTGTAGGTTATAAACATTAGGAATGCGAAACCTAGGTTATAACCTTAGTAGAAAACTCAAGTAGAGTATGTAAGTGTTGGGTTGAGGATACCCATCGAGTTTTATTATGATACTGAAGTTGTTTATTTAAATTAACTATGATTGATAGACGTCCTAACTTCTTAATGCTAACATGAATAGCATATCACATAAAGCCTAATGTTTTCTTCCTTTCCTCAGGATCATGCCGCCTAGGAGACTACCGCAGAACCAGAGGGAAGAAGGATCTGTTAACAATGGTGGTGGGGAAAATGTTGATCCAATGCAGAACTTCGTTAACCTGTTAACAGAAGCAATACAAAATAGACCCTAGCCAGCAGTAGGGCAGCCAGGACATCACTTGGTTAGCTTTAAGGACTTTAAATTGGTAGGACCACCGGAGTTCAGAGGAACCTTGGACCCAATTGAAGCCTAGACATGGATAGAAGAAATGGAGAAGGTGTTTGAGGTCGCATGGGTGGCCGAAGCATAGAAGACGGGTTTTGCCACACTCATGATGAAGGGCGAAGCTAACTATTGGTGGAAAGCCAATAAAGGACTAGCAGTCGAAGGAGTTGTGACATGGGATAAATTTAAGGAGCTATTCTTCAAGAACTACTTCTCGGAGAATACGCAGCAAGATATGGAAGTTAAGTTTCTAGAACTGAAACAAGGTAATATGTCAGTCGCAGAGTACGCGGCAAGATTTAACGAGTTGGCTCGATTCACGTCACAACAAGTGGACACGGAGGCCAGGAAGACAAAAAGGTTCGAATTAGGACTAAAACCATGGGTGCAGAAAGCAGTGGCTGTATTAAAGATTAAGACATTCTCTGATCTGTTGGAAAGGGCTATCATTACCAAATGAGGAAATGAAGCCATCGCTCGATTCAAATAAGAAAAGAAGACCAGTCAGGAGGGACAGAAAGGGGGAAGTAGAGGAGGCAGCAACCCCAACAAACGTAAATGGATGGAGAGCCAATCATCCGGAGGCTAGCAAGTCCGGGGGAGAGTCCAAGAAAGGTGTAAAGTGTAACAATTGTGGGAGGAACCACTCGGGGGAATGTATAAAGGGAAAGAACTCATGTTATCGTTGTGGACAACCAGGGCACATGGCTCCTCAGTGTCTGAATAAACCGAAGGGAGGATGTTTCTCGTGTGGAGCCTCAGACCATCAAATAAAGGACTGCCCAAAGAGAAAGGGCAATGCAGCTAGCGGCAATCGCAACAACAACAACAACAATGGACTGAGCATCGGATGGCCAGCCAGTGGAGTCCAAGGACGTGGTGTCAGGTATCATCCCAATCAACATTATAGATGCATATATGTTATTCGATTCGGGTGCTACCTGCTCTTTTGTTTCCAAAGAATTTGTTAAACAGTTAGACTTACCCCGTGAGAAATTAGAACATCCTATGAGCATAAAAGTAGCAAACAAGAAAATTATTCCCGTAGAATACATTCATATGAACTGTTATACCGAATTAAAAATATTTTAAGCTCAAAGTGGATTTGATACCGATTCATTTGGGGGAGTTCGATGTAATCCTTGGAATGGATTAGTTATCGGTTCACGGAGCGGTTATCGACTGTAAGAAGAAGTGTGTACGCCTTAAGACTCTGAATAAGTCAAAGGTGGTATTTTATGGTAGTAAATCGCCGAGACAATCTCATTGTCTGACGATGGTGCAAGCATAGAGATACCTATTGTAAGGGAATTCGCCGATGTATAGGTTATTTGGCTCACGTGGTTGATACTCGACTGGTCGAGAGTGAACTGAGTCAGATACCTATTGTAAAGGAATTCGCCGATGTCTTCCCAGACAAAATTCTGGGATTGCCATCGGATAGAGAGATAGAGTTTGTTATTGATTTGGCACCAGAGACAGCACCGGTGTACAAAGCGTCGTATCGTATAGCACCGATAGAGATGAAAGAACTAATGGCTCAATTACAAGAGTTGTTAGATAAGGGATACATTTGACCGAGCGTATCGCCGTGGGGAGCGCCAATATTATTCGTAAAGAAGAAAGATGGGTCACTAAGACTTTGTATTGACTACCGAGAGTTGAACAAGGTTACCATTAAGAACAAGTACCCATTACCTAGGATCGATGATTTGTTTGATCAGTTGAAGGGGGCGAAATACTTTTCAAAGATTGACTTCAGGATCGGTTATCATCAACTAAAGGTGAGGTCGAAGGACATTCCAAAGACAACATTCAGAACTCGGTATGGACACTTCGAGTTTTTGGTAATGTCATTCGGATTGACGAATGCATCGGCAGCATTTATGGACTTGATGAACAGAGTGTTCAAATAGTATTTGGATAAGTTTGTTGTTGTGTTCATCGATGACATTCTGGTGTATTCGGAGACGGAGGAAGAGCACGCTGAGCATCTACGGATAGTGTTGGGAACCTTAAGGAGGGAGAAGCTGTATGCAAAATTCTCCAAGTGTGAGTTTTGGTTGCAGAGAGTGCAATCTTTGGGGCACGTTATCGACAAGAATGGTGTTTCAGTGGATCCAACAAAAGTAGAAACGGTTATCAATTGGGAACAGCCGAAGACGCCGATAGAAATTAGAAGTTTCTTAGGATTAGTGGGATACTATCGGAGATTCATCCAGGATTTTTCGAAATTAGCATCGCCGTTGACCAATCTTACTAGAAAGACAGTTAAGTTCGTTTGGACGGAGAAGTGTGAAGAGAGTTTCCTAGAATTGAAGAAGAGGCTTAGTCAAGCACCTATGTTAGCTTTACCGGACAACACGGGAGGATTTGTAGTGTATAGTGATGCGTCACACAAGGGTCTTGGATGTGTACTGATGCAACATGGCAGGGTCAATGCGTACGCTTCACGTCAGCTGAAAGATTATGAGAAGGGATATCCGACTCATGACCTGGAGTTAGCAGCAGTAGTTTTTGCCTTGAAGATTTGGAGGCATTATTAGTATGGCAAAAAGTGTGAGATATACACAGATCACAAGAGTCTGAAATATATCTTCATGTAGAAAGAGTTAAACATGAGGTGGCACCGATGGCTAGAATTGATCAAAAATTATGATTATGAGATTCTGTACCATCCAGGCAAAGCAAATGTAGTGGCAGATGCCTTGAGCAAAAAAGGCAGAGAGAAGTTATTGAAGTTAACCATTCAAGAAGAGTTAGTGAAAGATTTTGAACAACTAGACTTGGAGGTTAAATATCCAATGGAGACCAACGAGCAATTATTTACAGTAACAGCGAGCCCGACTTTATTAGATAAGATTAAGGAGGCACAAGATAAAGACGAAGATTGTGATAGCATCAAGAAGCGGTTAGCTAAGGGTGATGAATTAAAATTTAAGATTGATAGCACTGGACTGCTATGATTTGAAGGACGAATTTGGGTACCCATAGTACTGAAACTAAGAGAAGAAATTTTGCAAGAAGCGCACAATACGAGATACTCGATACACCCAGGAAGCACGAAGATGTACCAAGATTTACGTCACCACTTCTGGTGGCCAAACATGAAGAGAGAGGTTGCAGAATACGTAAGCAGATGTCTAACTTGTCAGAGAGTCAAGGCAGAGCACCAACGACCAAGCGGGTTATTACAGCCGTTAGAAATTCTACAGTGGAAGTGGGAGCACATCATGATGGACTTTGTGGTGGGACTTTCGGCGACGCAGAAAGGGCACGACGCTATATGGGTGATTGTAGATCGTCTTACTAAGTCAGCTCACTTTTTGCCAATTAAGATTAAGTATAGTTTGGACCAGTTAGCCAGATTGTATATCAAGGAAATTATCTCGAGGCATGGGGTGCCGGTATCTATTGTATCAGATAGAGATCCGTGATTCACGTCAAATTTCTGAAAGAGTCTTCAAGAGAGAATGGAGACACAACTACGAATGAGTACTGCGTATCATCCGCAGACCGAAGGGCAAAGCGAGAGAATGATTCAAACACTTGAAGACATGCTCCGATCTTATGTGATGGACTTCTAGGGTAGTTGGGAGGATCATCTTCCATTAGTAGAGTTCGCGTACAATAATAGTTATCACGCTAGTATCGGAATGCCACCATACGAAGTGCTATATGGGAGAAAGTGTCGAACACCGTTGTGTTGGGACGAAGTAGGTGAGCATCGACTGTTGGGACCTGAATTGGTGCAACAGACAGTAGAGATTATCAAGGTGATAAGAGCCTGACTAGTAGCGACTCGATCGCCAGAAGAAGTATGCGAACTTACATCGCAAGAAGAAAAATTTTGAATTAGGAAGCTATGCATTTCTGAAAGTATCTCCCTGGAAAGGGAAGATTCGTTTTGGGAAGAACAGCAAGTTGAGCCCTAGGTTTATAGGATCGTTCGAGATTCAGAGGCGAGCCGGTGAAGTGGCGTACGAGGTGGCATTACCTCCTGAACTTGAGCACATTCACAACGTGTTTCGTGTGTCAGTGTTGCGGTCGTATAAACCAAACTACAAGCATGTTATCTCCTATGAGCCGATCCAAGTCGAGAAAGACTTATCATACGAAGAGGTTCCTGTCCAGATACTAGATAGAAAGGAACAGAGCTGAGGAATAAGATCGTTCATTCCGTCAAGATTCTCTAGAGGAATCACGCAGTCGAAGAGGCTACGTGGGAACTAGAAGAGAAAATGAGAGCAAATTATCCGTTTTTTTTTTAGTAACCTTATTTATACAATTTCGAGGACGGAATTTTTATAAGGGGGGAGGGATGTAACGACCATGAATTTTTAAACTCTATTATTAATTTAATATGTGATTTAAATTTTTAATGAGTTAGTTTTGCGAGCTTATTTAAACCTTAAGTGGTTATGTGAATTTATGAAATATTTAAAGGAGTCACTAATGGGTAATTTAAATTAGTGGACCGACCCTAAGACTTTAATATCAAAGAATTGATAAAGTAATTAGTAATTAAATATTCAATTTGTTTGAATATAGTGACGGGAGTTGAACATATTGATTAATTGCAATTATGAGAAATTAATTAATAATGTATTGATTTATAATGAATAAATAATAATTAATGAGTACGAGATTTATAAATATAATAATATTATATTTACTTGATTAATTGTTTTATATAAGTATGCGATATGTTAAACCTTTAATATGGTAGTTAACTATATGTTATATATAGTACAAGGTGACTCATTAATATGATTATACATTATAAACTATATAGTGAGATTAATGTCACTATGTGAGTTACTTGATGTGTGTGGGTAGAATTTAATGAATACCCTATTATCTTATATTAATATCAATAGCATTATTAATTGATAAATGATTTCAATAAGTTATTATAATTATTATAATAACAGTTATTATAATGATAATACCCAATTATTTTATATTCAGTGTTAATATAATGTACATGGATTATATGTTGCTATATATATGTACCCTTATTTGATTCATTGTAATGAGAAATTTCATTTATAATTTATATCCTAAGTTATATAAAATGAATGTAGATATATGGGATTAAATGTATACCTATATCATCTAACCTAAGTATGTATACTATATGCTCAAGTGTATTTATTATATAACTAACTGTTGGCCATATACACTATATACGTTTCCAAGTTGTTGGTTATTTGTTTGTACCACATTGAGTGCCCATCTCATATACACACATGTGAACTCCCACATGTTACACTAGTCTATCTTCTTCTCAATTTCCTCACAAATCTAGCAAATAAGTGGATGGGGAGTGGGATTCATGAGTGAAATCAAAAACTCTCACCAATTCTCTCTTGTCTATTGAGCAATCTTGCAATCCTTTGATTTAATATGGAAGGTAATTGAGTTGTCTGGTTATTTTGTTTACCTATATATAAGAGCTCTCTCCTTCTTCTTTATTTTTTTAAGATTTCCATACAAGTATAGAATTGATATCATTATATTAAGTAAGTTGCTGTGAGAGTTATCAGTGAGGGAGAGTACCATAACAGCTAGTGCATTCCATAACATATGTATAATCAATTGCATTCAAGTTCTTCTTTTCTATGAATTTTTAGTTCTTGATTATTGAATTGATTATGGGTTGACTAATTAATGGATTGTGTTATGTTGTTAAGTATTATATGTGATTATAAACATGTTGGAATTATACTATATCATGTTTAGAAGGATTTTTGTTGGAAATTTTCTGAGTTGGGCTAAATTTCTGCCGAAGCAGCCTGTTCCGAGTCTGGAAACGAAGCTGCGCGACCGCGCGTCTCCTTAGTACAAATGTGGCGCGGTCGCGCCCCTCTGCATAAATTTTTGATGAGTTCTGTTAAGCTATTGTCATGAACTAACATATGGTACCTAGTTAGAACAAGCATGTAAACTGGATTAGCATACATATATAAGTATATTCATGTAGTATGAACAAGTATAACAATGTTAGTACACATGATTGACGCAACCCTTATGGTTTTGAAATAAAAATTATAGTTTCGATTATGAACTTGACATGTACATAAAAAATGTATATTCTGATTTTAGAACACGACCGTATAGTCTATATGGATATGAGAACTAAGTCTAAAGTGGTTAAACACACTAACATACTTGATCGAAAGTTAAGACGTTTTCAAAATAAAACTCATAGTTTTGGATTTGAACTTTGTCATAAACATGTCATATGTGTATTCGGATTTAATGAACATGATAGTATGGTTTACATTAACATGTAATGAATGTTTAAAGTGTTAATCGTACACTAGCATACTAGATTGAAAGTTAAGATAATTTCAAAAGTAAGACACTTAAGAACTTTTGAAGCAAACTTGACCAAGGTTAATGTCTTTTAGATTCTGACCATGTGAGAGCGTTTTTATGGCTTAGTAGTGTGTTTTCATACATGTGAGACATGGTTACGAAACACTTTGTTTACACTAAACGACCTTTGTGGACTTGGTATACTTTTCAAAGAAACTTAAGATTTGAAAGCTAATAACATCAATTACCATGTGGGTTATGTTGTGAGCATGCAAGCATACATATTAGGATTTCATTATGCCTATAGACATGTTGACATGAACATCCTACATGAATATCGCCTATGCATGCTTATTCATAGAGAATGAATTTCAAGCATGAACTATGTGGATTAAAGTATACATGTGTAGTGTTCGTACGATCATGCTTACTAAGTATTGTTAATCTCGTTATGTGACAATATAATTTTTGTGGTTAAATAACATGGATTTGATTGGCTTAAGGTTTACCAGAATAAAAACCTATAACCTTAAAGTGAACATAAGATGAGCATGCTATGTTTCGAATTTGAGTTAATAACTTGATAAAGCATGTGTGTTGATTTATATCAGTAACTTGAAGTGCTATGTGTTCAAGCATATATTGATGCATAGAAACTAGATAATCTAAAGTTATTAAATCTAAGACATGATTAGATTAACTTACGTGAATTATGTGATAAACTTATATGATAAGTAGATTCTTGTAAGTGTAGACTTATATTGGTTTACACATGCTAATTGAAAGACCGACTTGTTAATGTTAGGTTGTTTCAACGAGTTTAATTAAAGCTAAAACTTATTTGTAGCTGAGCAAATAGGCAATTATTCTAGACCCTTGCACTACTTTATTTAATGAATCGTGTAAGCGAGTTTCTTAACTTCACTTGATTTGAACGCAAGTTCCCTTACACTCCTTATTGTGCAAAATTCCTATCCTTCTCATATTATATTGAGCAAGTTATTATCGTATTAACAGTTATTCATTTAAGCTTAAACTTCATTTCCAAGCATGCTATTAAGTGGTTTAATTATTTTACAATTATTCTATATCGATATTATTGATATTCGCACTTGGTGCATTTGAGTTCGTACAGTCTTAGACTTGTACATCATTTAAAGTTCTATAATTCTTGAACTGTGTCAGATAGAGTCTGTACCCTTGTTCGGTCAGACAATTGTATGAAGTTTAAAAAAGATATCCAAACCAATTGTTGATAAGGATTCTTAGACTGAAAGAACACCCCTGAATGATAGGAGAGTACCCCAAGTATCTAGTATAAAGATACCAAGAGCAGATTTAAATGTTATGCATATACATAGGGTATGCGAGGCTGATCCCCTCAAGTACTTATTCTGTAGCCAGTAACCAAAGGGTCAATTAGCTATTGAATCCATTGGAGTTTTATAGTTCAAAGTCTACTTAACTATCAGTTATTCTAAAAGAAATCATTATTTTGCTTCAGATATTCATATTGTTGAATCCTTCAGATATTCATATTGTTGAATTCATTGTTAGATATTTTCCATTCATCATGATATATCCTTTATTGTTGTATTTAAACTTGCTGAGCAAACTTGTTGCTCATTCTTGCTATATCATGAATTCCATTGCAGTTAAGCCTGAGACCTCAGGGAAGGACAAGGGCAAAGAAAAGATGTAGGATAGTTTGCAAGGAGCAGACTTTACCTTATGCTTAATTTAATTACTATTATTATAATTTAAACCCTAATGACTATTATAGGGTATGTTTGTATTGTTGTATTAACGTTATCAAATCTTGGGACTAGTAACACCTTTTGAATGAATGACGTACGTTTATTATATTCCGCATTTTTGTTATCGTATGTTGTTTAGAGGTGGATGTTAGTATTGTATCGTGGCGACCGGATCAGGGTCAGAGGGCCCGAATTCGGGGGTGTCGCAAACACCTTTTTCTTAGTAGGATTATAGAAATAGTATCTCAAACTTTCTTTAGGATATCCCACAAACGTGCACTTATCAGATCTTGTCCCAAGCTTATCATTTTGAAAACTTTTCATATAAGATGGACCTCCCCAAATCTTAACATGCTTAAGTCCAGATTTCCTCCCTGTCCATATCTCATATGGAGTCTTGAGGACGGATTTCGAGTGGACCTTATTTAGTAGATATCTAGTCGTTTCTCGGGCATGACCCCAGAATGAATTGGAAGATCGGTAAAACTCATCATGGAACGAACCATATCCAACAATTTTTGATTTCTCTTTTCAGATGCTCCATTTAACTGTGGTGTACCTGGTGGAGTCCATTATGATATTATACCATTATCTTTGAGACAATTGAGAAACTCACAACTTAAGTATTCTCCATATCGATCTAATCGAAGAATCTTAATACTCTTGTCCGTTTGTTTCTCTACTTCACTTCTGAACTCTTTAAACTTTTCAAATGATTCAGATTTGTATTTCATTAAATACACATATCCAAATCTTAAGTGATCATCAGTGAAAGTAATAAAATAAGAATACCCTCCCCATGTATTCGTTGTCATAGGTGAAAGTAGTATGCATACAAGCCAATCATGTATGATGATAAAACATATACTTTGGAGACAATCTTATTTATTTATTAATAACAATATTCATTTATTAAAGGCATTTAATTATCTACATGGTGCTATTTTTATAATATGTAAATAACCCATAGTTTTAAGCAATGCTTTTAGAATCATGATGTTGATCATGCTAATGAGATTTAAATTCTTAGAAAGCTTAAAACTAAAATAGTGCCCAATCGTGGGATTACTAAAAAGGGGATTACTAGGGAGGCTTATCCCTATTGTTGAATAAATATTATTTATTTAAATAGATTATTAGTTTAATTTATTTATTTAAATAAGATTAGAATTGTTCTAATTGATTTATTCACAACCTGTTTAATATGGAGAACCTAAAGGGTCACACCATAAAAGGAAGAATAATTATTTAAGAAGGTAATGGCATAACCGTAATAATGCATTAAGTGTAATTAATTTAATCTAAGGTGATAGAATAAATTAAATTACTTAATGTTTATTATTTAATATTTTGAAAATATTAAATATAAATTAATAAGAGGAGTCTTATTAATATTATTACAATTATTATTATTATTATTTTAATTTCTAAAGGGGTTTAGTAATTAATTTAATATTGGTACTCTCATTTATTCCTAATAAGATTAGGAGACAAATTAATTAAATAAATTTAATTAATTATTCCCAATGTGGCGGCAAGCCTAAATTAATTAAACGAGTTTAATTAATTAAATGAAATCCCATGTCTAATAGGATTATTTAATTAATTAAATAAAATCTCATGTCTAATAGGATTAGAAGGGTTGACCAATATCTATATAAGGAGTCTTATAATAGATATCGATTGATGCAATTTCAATTGTTGGAGAGTACTCCTTTTCAATAGAGGATAGAAAATTAAGCCAACCACCCTCCTTCTTAATAATTCATCTTCCTTGGTGGATCACCTCTAGAGGCCAAACACTTGGGTGACTAACGTTGATCAAAGGAAGGAATTTAACCCTAAAATTCAAGGAAATCATGAAGAACAAGGAGTTGAACTCGTACCTGTGGAAGCTTCGTTCTACAAGGGTATAATTCCATAACTTCTTATTTATCGTTTTAAATTAATAATTTGCATAAATGATGATCCGGGTGATGGTTTTGTAGAAATTTTTAAACTCTGATATACCATGCTTTCGCTAATTTTTGCAATTTGATTGCGTCACGATTTCGTACAAACCCAACAGTAGCATCAGAGCCAAACCTTTATGCAATTATTAATTATTTTGGTTCCATAAATGTATGAGCATGTATTTAGAATAATTTATTGGGCATAATTTATTATATAAAATCATTTTTTATGAAAAAAAGAAAAAAGAAATTCGCGAACTATGAGAAAGAAAAAAATATTGGCGAATTTAATTTTTTATGGGACGAATATGTTTTGTGAATTTACTTTCAAAGGGGAGTCAATCACATAGGTGACCTGCTGATTTCAAAAAAAAAAGTAAGTCGTGGTTAATCATTATTCAAAAAGAAGATGATTAGATTAGTTTCCTGCATGTTTTTGAAAGTGACTTGAAATTTTTTCTTGGGCCACGAAAAAGTTTTAAAAGTGATCCTTCACGTTTTTTTTTCCTCTCATGGATTTCACTTTAGTATATATATAAAGTGATTACAAGGAAGTGTTTTTTTAAAGGTACGGGTATATTATATATATATATATATATATATATATATTTATATATAATATTCTTAAAAATTTTATAATTAAAATAAAGAGTTTGTTTTAATCTTGAAATTGGATTTCATGCAATTTAAAATTGCCCATTAAATGATACTCATATATATATATGGAATGTTTTAATTCATGAGATTAATATTTATTTATTGTTGCATATGGTGACATGTATGAAAATAAATGGGGTTGATTATGGATTATTGACCAATATGATTGGATTTTATTTTAGTTGAATGCTTGAATGAATGAGTTTTATTAAATGGGGTCTGCGTACCTTGTCTTCTCTGATTTTTTTTTTCTCGATGTAAATTCTATCTCTCTCCTATGTACTTCCCCTTAACTGTTGATCAAGGTTTCTATTTAAATTAAATAGTTTAATGTAATAGAAATAGTTAGAATTATCTTGAAGAAATTGGAGACCAAGGAGCAAGGAGCGCGTGAAGACCCGTTTGTATGGAGCCATAGTTTAAATGTAATAGTTACGTTTAAATTCTATTTCTTGTACCCTTAGGTTTGACCTTTTGGTTCACTTGGTGGCTCTAGTGAACCAAACTAGAATAAAAGTCCATAATCAATCCGGGTAGAATATAGTATTCTATATTTGCATGCTAAGTATTATATATATTATATGTTATGCAAACATGCTTCGCACGTTTAATAAAATGACACGTATTTTATATATATGTGTGCATACGAGCTAAACAAGATGAGACAAATAATAACAAACCCCTCAAAGAAATAATATTTAGTCTGAAGCGTTCAATGATATTTGGAAGATCGAACGTCGTTTTCTAGCATGATAAATTAATAGAGTATTAAATATTTAATATAAGTTTGTTGTGCTATCCACAAGGCGAGTATTGCGTATTTAAGATATTAATTAATCACATTTGATGCTTATCAAGAAAATTGAACGATCTAGTCTTGTTGTGCTATCCACAAGGACAATTTTTTTTTTTTAATTTATGGAAGTGCTAGGCTGGACTTAACTTAAATTATTTTAGTTCAGATGTGCACACACTTGACCATTATGATTTAAAAGGCAAAATAAAAGGAGTTACATGCTGATGTAATTGACAAGAGTTGTCTACCTATTTATTTGTATATCGCTTGTTGTGCTATCCACAAGGTTATATACATTTGAAATGGGATCCTTATTCTCACTAGCAAATCTTTAATTAGATATTGCCGAACTATATAGATGAGGGTAATATAGTTTGATGAAAATAGTGGGAGATACCAATTTAAAATAAAGACGTAAATTTATTTTGGAATGCAAAATTAATTAAATGAATGTTTGCTAAAATGTTATCTTTTCACATATAAAAATTTAAAAAATATCAAAGTCACTAATTTCACTGCGTAGCATACTTGATGCTAATAAACTAACCGGACCAAATTATACGGACTGGTTAAGGAATCTGAGAATAGTTCTCACTGCTGAAAAAATTTCTTATGTTCTAAATTCACCTGTCTCTGGAACTATTCCAGAATCAGCATCTGACGAAGAAATTGCTACCATTGTAAAGTGACAAATTGACGCATCTGTGGCTCAATGCATTATGCTCGCATCCATGAATAACGAGCTTCAGCGTCAGCATAAAAACATGGATGCTCCTACTATGTTGCTTCACCTCAAGGAGTTGTATGGTGAACAAAGTAGGACTGCTAGATATGAGATATCTATGGAGCTCTTCCAATCTCGGATGACCAAGGTTAAGGTGAACATAAATGAACAAAAAAAACCTGAATCCAGCTAGCAAAGGAATGTGCTTCCATTGCAATGAGGCATGTCATTGGAAGAGGAACTACAAGAAGTTTCTGGCAGAGAAGAAGCTTGGAGAAGATTCGACTTACAATCAAGGTTTGTTCATGATTGAAATTAATTTTTCAGAAAGTCAAAATTCTACTTGGGTATTGGATACCGGCTGTGGTTCTCACATATGTAATAATGTGAAGGGACTGGTCAGAAGTAGAAAGCTGAACAAGGATGAGGTTGTCCTAAGAGTTAGAAATGATGCAAAAGTTGCTGCATTAGCTGTAGGCACTTATTATTTAGCACTGCCTACGGACAAGTCTATTTATTTAAATAATTGTTATTTTGTTCCGAATATCATTAGAAACAATATTTCAAATTCTGTATTAGATATGGATGGATTTGAAATTATAATAAAGAACAACAGTTGTTCAATTTATAAAAATAATGTTTTATATGGTATTGGAAATCTACGAAATGGACTTTATATACTTGACTTGCATGAAAATATACTTCAAATAGAAAAAACTAAGAAAAGGAAAAAAGATGATATTAATTGTACCTATATGTGGCACTGTAGACTTCGGTCATATCAATGAGACGAGATTATCCAAGTTGCATAAGGATGGGCTCTTAGAGCTATATAATTATGAATCATATCCAACTTGTGAATCTTGTCTCATGGGTAAATGATAAAATCTCCTTTTAGTGGAAAAAGAGAAAGAGTTACAGAGTTGAAAGAGTTACAGAGTTATTAGCGTTGGTTCACACAGACATTTGTGGACCACAACGATTACACGGGGTGGGTATTCTTATTTTATTACTTTCACTGATGATCACTCAAGATTTGGATATGTATATTTAATGAAATACAAATCAGAATTATTTAAAAAGTTCAAAGAGTTCAGAAGTGAAGTAGACAAATAAACGGGAAAGAGTATTAAGACTCTTCGATCAGATCGAGATGGAGAATACTTAAGCAGTGAGTTTCTCAATTGTCTCAAAAAAAATGGTATAATCTCACAATGGACTCCACCAGGTACACCACAATTAAATGGAGTATCAGAAAGGAGAAATCGAACATTGTTGGATATGGTTCGATCCATGATGAGTTTTACCGATCTTTCAATTTCATTCTGGGGTCATGCCCTAGAAACGGCTCATATCTACTAAATAAGGTCCCCTCGAAATCCGTCCCCAAGACTCCATATAAGATGTGGACATGGAGGAAACCTGGTCTGAAGCATGTTAAGATCTGGGAATGTCCAGCTTATGTGAAAAATTTTCAAAATGATAAGCTAGGGACAAGATCTGATAAGAGCACGTTTGTGGGATATCCTAAAGAAAGTTTGGGATACTATTTCTACAATCCTACTGAACAAAAGGTGTTTGTTGCGAAACACATTGCCTTCTTGGAAAAGGAGTTTAACCTTGAAGGGGCTAGTGGGAGAAAAATAGATCTTGATGAAATTCAAGAACCACAAACCACTACAGATCAAGTGGATGAACCTGTCCAAGTAGAGACACCTACTATACAACACCCTATTCGTAAATCTGGAAAGGTACCGAAGATACCTGAAAGGTATGGATTCGTCATAGAGGATGACGATGAGGTACACATCATGGATGATGATGATCCATTGAATTACGAACAGACTATGAGTAATAAAGACTCAAAGAAATGGTAAATGACCTTAAAATCTAAAATGAATTTTGAAGCTATGCTCAAGTCCATTTGGATATTTCTTGCGATTGCAGCTTATTTTTACTTAATTTGGCAAAATGGACGTGGAGACGCCCTTCCTCAAATATGCAATATTAGAGGAGAATGCATGTATGATACAACCAGATAGTTTTTTATTTCAATGGTTGAAGCAAATCATGTATATGAGCTACAACAATCCATTCATGGATTGAAGCAAGATTCTCATAGATAGAACATTCATTTTGATGAGACAATCAAAGAGTTTAATTTTATCAAAAACGAGGATGAACCATGTGTGTACAAGAAGGTTAGTGGGAGCGCTATTTCATTCCTTGTATTATATGTTGATTATATATTACTGATAGGGAATGAAATTCCTATGCTAAAATTGATCAAAATAAAGTTGTCTAAACATTCCTCCATGAATGATTTCGGTAGAACATTCCACATTGGGGATATAAATCTTTATTAATATATTTAAAAGGATGTTCGGCTAAACACAAGGAAACGTATATTCATTAGATGCTAAAGGCGTTTAGCATAGCAAACTCCAAAAGGTGTCTCATGATGATGAGCCATGGAGTGAATCTCTCTAAAATTATCCTACAGTAAAAAAGAGATCGCATGAGTTACTATCATGTATGCAATGAAATATACGAGACTTGATGTTGATCAGTCATATTCTAGAGAAGATCACTATGAGACAGTGATAAATATCTTAAAGTACTTAACTGACACTAAGGATGTCATCATATCACATGATGAGTCTGAATTAAACTAGAGTGCTAAACAGACTCAAGTTTTTAGACTGACCAGGACGATAGCAAATCCACTTTAGGGTAAGTCGTTACCTTAAAAGATGGTGCAGTGAATTGGAAAGGTTCCAAACAACAAAAGGTTGTTGCTTTAGTGACAAAGACAAAGTATATAACTGTAAGTGAAGCTGCAAGTTGATGTTTCGGATGAAAAGTTCATTACAGAACTAGGATTAGTTCCTAAGTCTCAGCTTGAACCTAAACATGTGTTGCGGCACTTTGATTAAAGAAATCATTGAAAGAGGAGCCATATAGACTCTCAAGATAACATTGCAGATTCATTTACTAAAGGTTTAACATAACAGCAGTTTGATTGTCACTTAAAGAAGAAGGGTATAAGATACCATGGCGATTGGCTTTAGTGCAAGTGGGAGATTGAAAGTAGTATGCATACAAGCCAATCATGTATGATGATAAAACATATATTTTGGAGACAATCTTATTTATTTATTAATAAAAATATTCATTTATTAAAGGCATTTAATTATCTACATGGTGCTATTTTTATAATATATAAATAACCCATAGTTTTAAGCAATGCTTTTAGAATCATGATGTTGATCATGCTAATGAGATTTAAATTCTTAGAAAGCTTAAAACTAAAATAGTTCCCAATCGTGGAATTACTAAAAAGGGGATTAGTAAATTCGGATAGATTGGTACATATATTGCTTGCTCATTGGATGAGGATGATTAATCTAATGATCATTTGTGTGGAGACACTAAAGCAAGTATGTAGGTGCTTATTAGAGAATAAGTTCACTGAACGTGACTCGCTATGGAATACCTAATGGAGTTTTACTCGCTTGTCAGTAGAAATTCCTAATGTGATAGTAGTACAAGTGATCCTTGGACTTGAGATCATTATAGTATCTTGTATGTAATGAATTATACTTTGACTTATTTCTTAAAGCCCTTTAGGGTATATAAAAGGGTATGCTTAGGTATAATGAGTTACATATGAAGATAATGAATGATCAATAAAGAATCTACCACCTCTAGTAAAAGAGGAGAAAAGTCATATGTGATTCGTTAAATGACAACCCAGGAATCCTTGGCCAAGGTGGAATGAAATTAGAAAGGAGTTTCTAATTTGCATTATTTGGAGTTATCCATTTTCTAATCGGAATACATATAATTAAATAAAATAAGACTTGACAGTAAATCCATGTCTTATATTTAATTGGGACATTGTATGGATGGAAGGATTGAATTGTACAGTAACTATTTACTCACAGGTTTTTTTTATGATTAATGTTGAAATCTATATTATCTGGAAAGTCGTTGATCGCTAGGGAGACTTATCCCTATTGTAGAATAAATATTATTTATTTAAATAGATTATTAGTTTAATTTATTTATTTAAATAATATTAGAATTGTTCTAATTTATTTATTCACAACCGATTTAATATGGAGAACCTAAAGGGTCATACCATAAAAGGAAGAATAATTATTTAAAAAGATAATGTCATAATCGTAATAATGCATTAAGTGTAATTAATTTAATCTATGGTGATAGAATAAATTAAATTGCTTAATATTTATTATTTAATATTTTAGAAATATTAAATATAAATTAATAAGAGGAGTCTTATTAATATTATTACAATTATTATTATTATTATTTTAATTTCTAAAGGGGTTTAGTAATTAATTTAATATTAGTACTCTCATTTATTCCTAATAAGATTAGGAGACAAATTAATTAATTGAATTTAATTAATTATTTCCAATGTGGTGGGAAGCCTAAATTAATTAAACGAGTTTAATTAATTTAATTAAATTCCATGTCTAATAGGATTAGAAGGGTTGACCAATATCTATATAAGAGGAGTCTTATAAGAAATATCGATTGATGCAATTTCAATTGTTGGAGAGTACTCCTTTTCTATAGAGGATAGAAAATTAAGCCAACCACCATCCTTCTTGATAATTCATCTTCCTTGGTGGATCACCTCTAGAGGCCAAACACTTGGGTGGCTAACGTTGATCAAAGGAAGGAATCTAACCCGAAAATTCAAGGAGATCACGAAGAACAAGGAGTTGAACTCGTACCTGTGGAAGCTTCGTTCTACAAGGGTATGATTCCATAACTTCTTATTTATCATTTTAAATTAATAAGCTGCATAAAGGATGATCCGGGTGATGGTTTTGTAGAAATTTTTAAACTCTGATATACCATACTTTCGCTAATTTTTACAATTTTATTGCATCACGATTTCGTACAAACCCAACAATAGGTCCACAAACGTCTGTGTCAACCAACGCTAACAACTTTGTAACTCTTTCTCCTTTTCCACTAAAAGGAGATTTAGTCATTTTATCCATGAGATAAGATTCACAAGTTGGATATGATTCATAATCGGATAGCTTTAAGAGCCCATCCTTATGCAACTTGGATAATCTTGTTTAATTAATATAACCGAGTCTACAGTGCCACATATAGGTATAATTAACATCATATCTTTTCCTTTTCTTAGTTTGTTCTATTTAAAATATATTTTCATGCAAGTCAAGTATGTAAAGTCCATTTCGCAAATTACCAACACCGTATAAAACATTTTTTTATAAATAGAACAATTGTTGTTCTTTATTATAATTTCAAATCCATCCATATCTAATACATAATTTAAAATAATGTTTCTAATGATATTCGGAACAAAATAATAATTCTTTAAATAAATGGACTTGCCCGTAGGCAATGCTAAATAATAAGTGCCTACAGCTAATGCAGCAACCTTTGCTCTATTTTCCACTCGTAGGATAACATCATCCTTGTTCAGCTTTCTACTTCTGACCAGTCTCTGCACAATATTACATATATGAGAACCACAACCGGTATTTGTAACGAATGAGAATTTTAATATATTAATTTTAATATTTATTAAATTAAATAAATATTGTAATTGATTTATTGATTTATTTATTGAGTTAAATAAATAAATTATGTAATTATTGTGGAGTAATTTAATTAAGTGTAATATAGTGATTAAATGAATATTTAATATTTTATTTAATTGATGTATATTAATTTTATGGTATAGTCTAATTTAATTGAGATAATTAAATTAGATGAAGTTATGTGATAATTATTACATGAAATTATAATTAACGAGTAATTATAATTGTTATGTGGCATTTTTATGTGATTAATTGATATTAGCTTTTAATTAATTAAGTTAGAATGTTAAAGATTTAATTAATTAAAGTGTAACATTAAAAATATGTGCTAAATGATTTATTAAAAGAATAAAAAGGGTTTTTAAATTAGTTTTACCAAACAAGATCCTTAAAATTATTTTTAAAGAATTTAGCCAAACAAGGCCCTTGCACCTCTTTTAACTCTGTTTTACTAAACATGGTCTTAACTACTAAAAAGCTAGTTTTAAAATAAAGTTATTTTGTTAAACAAGCCTTATGGCTTTTAAAATTCAAAAATTGTAACTTATATATTAAATGACAATTATATGATATTAATATATGTATTAAGTTGTCAGTTATACATGTTATATAATTATATGTATAATATGTATATTATATTATATCAGTATAATATACGTTAGTAAGTTAGTCTGTTAGAAAAAAAGAGAAAGAACAGAGAAGAGAAAAATTACAGAGAAAAGATAGAGAGAAAACAGAGAAAAGATAGAGAGAAAAGAGAGAAGAAGAAGAAAGAAGAAGCAGGAGGAAATTGTTAATCAAACATACAATCATCTCCATCTTCACCTTTCTCTACTAAATCAACAAAGGTATAATTTCTAAAACTTACAGTTTTAAAATTATATTTCATGTTCTTCGTATTTTCATTCTCTGTAAACATGAAATTTATGAAAAACTGTATGAACGTGAATTGTATATGCAATCTATGTTATAAACATGCTTATATATGAATTGTATGCATAAATTAATGGTTTAATTCATATAAAGTTGATGACCATGAAGAATTCATGTTCATCGAAAGTTACAGAGAATTGGTTTTATAAAGTTTTCCTTTAAAATCAAAATTCATGATTTATTGTAAATTGTTGTATAAATTAGTTTTAGATTATGTTAATGTGTTGAGATATGAATTCAATGTGATTTGAATTGTATATTTTGATTGAAAAATAAACTTACAGTGTTCAATTTTATCAAGAACACTGAAAAAATAATTTTCTCCAATTTTTACAAAATTAAGTTTTTTAAAGTATGTAATTTGATATCTTTATGTGTTAAAACATGTTAGAAACTTAGAATTATGTTTTCTGTAAAGTTTATATGAATTATGTTGGCTAAATTTGGAACGTGATGTGGAGAAATAAGCCAAATTAACTTTTTCTCTACAAAATTCGCGACACTGTCAGACCAGTCTGCACAGTGGCGCGGCGAGGCCGCGCTAGTCCTGCAGTTTGTGCAGAAAGCCAATTTTAAAATATAAAAATTATAAGATTTATTATGTAATAAATTATTAAGCATGTTGATAAAATTAAAATGCTAATTGGACAGTAATGAATTATATTAATAAAATATAATATGTAATTATAATTTGAATAATTATAATTAAGGAAAATGTGTAATTTAAATTATAAATTATAAATTATAATTTAATTAGTGCATGAATTGAAATTGATTATTTATAATCAAAGTAATTGTTTAATTTAAATTATAGTTAGTTTAAATTATAATATAAATGCATAAATTTAGTTTGATTAATGTTAATCAAAGTACATGTTTAATTTAAATTATAATTTATTTAATTATAATTTAATTAATGTAAGATATAATTATTATTTGATTAATTATAATTAAAATGAATTGTTTAATTTAAATTATAATTTGTTTAAATTATAATTTAATTAATATGAGTACATATTATTATTTGATTAATTATGTGAACATGTGATGTGATTAATTGTGTGATAATTAATTATTAATTATTTAATAATTAAAGAGAAATGAGTTAACCTAGATGGGTTAACTAATTATGTGAATTAGTTATGTGATAACTAATTTAGATTATTATAGTTAAATATATATGTGTAGGAAGTGTTAAAGAACGTGAGTTGTAACTGTAGCTTGCGCTTGAGGCAAGTTTTCTAAACTCAAACTTGTTATTATTATACAAGTGTTTTAAATTCAAATATTTATTGTATTTGAGATTGGCCTTTTATTTCTGTAATGGACAAGTACTTATTTAAAATTCATGATTTAATTAAAGCGACCTTGACTTAATTGTTCAAGTAAGGTCTATCTTATCTTTTGTATGCTTTAAGTTTAAATTATAAAGCATAAGTTATTTCATAATTCGTTATTATTGAATTAGTCTTGATTATTGTGAGTCGATTCAACTACTCCTTAGTTGATGATAGTTGAAACTCTAAATTTTCTTTTAAGATTATCCAAACCAAACTTTCTTTGGTGCGGACTTGTATCAAATACTGAGATGAACAACCCTATTTATTAGGGGAGGTTACTACGCGAAAGCGTTAAATGTTTGTGCACAATACATGGTACGAATGGCTGATCCACCTAAGTACGAGTTAAGGGTCCATAGTCTAAACGACTGTTAAAGGTTTTAAATATAAATGTTTATAACCTAGGACAAAGTTCAAGGTCTTATGACCCTCAGATGATTTCAATATTCAAAATTTAAACTATTGATGAAAGAATTATATTTCAATTCTTTATTGTTGATGAAAAAAAAGTTCTTCAAATCTCTTGAAGTTATTCAGTTGATGTTGTTATTATTATTATTGTTATTACAAGTGAGCTTTTGTTTGCTCACTCTTGCAATTAATAACCATTGCAGCTAAAGTCGAGAATGTTGATGTACCGTCAACGAGTAAAGAAAAAGGAAAGATGAACAAGTGAAGACTTGTTATATTAGTTTATGTTTGTAATAAGACTTGATGTTATGATAATTTAATTCTGCATTTATTGTTTATGTTAAGGTTAGATAAACCCTGGGATATTTTGAGAGAAGTTGTAATCCTTTGGATACGGAAGATTTTAAGTATTTATAATGGTTGTAATTTATGTTTGAAATTCTTTATTATTAAGCAATAGTTGTATTTTATTTAAATAGTGAGCACCAAATCTTGTAGAAACGAAGTACCCGGAAGATGAACAAGTGAAGACTTGTTATATTGGTTTATGTTTGAAATAAAACTTGATGTTATGATAATTTAATTCCGCATTTATTGTTTATGTTAAGGTTAGATAAAACCCTGGAATATTTTGAGAGAAGTTGTAATCCTTTGGATAAGAAATATTTTAATTATTTATAAAAGTTGTAATTTATGTTTGAAATTCTTTATTATTGGGCAATAGTTGTATTTTATTTAGATAGTGAGCACCAAATCTTGTGAAAACGAAATACCCGGATTTGGGGGTATCACATGTTGGTATCAAAGCAGTAGGTCATGAACCTTAGGTGGAAAAAAACCCTTATGTAGTAGCCTTATAGGAAGATCGAAAAGATAGATGATAGCTAAAGATAATAAACCCATACATTCAAGCATCTAACTAAAACCCATACATTCAACCATCCAACTAAAATAAATTCAATCACATTGGTCAATAGTCCCATAATCAATCTCATTTATTATCAGACATATCACCATATGCATCAATAAATTAACATTCATCTCATGAATTAAAATCATTCTATATATATATGAGTGTCATTTAATGGACAATTTTAATTTGCATGAAATCCAATTTCAAGATTAAAATAAACTCCTTATTTTAATTATAAAATTATTAAGAATATTATATATATATATATATATATATATATATATATATATATAACTATCCTATATATATATATATATATATATATATATATATATATATATATAACTATCCTTCTTCATGCGCCTTTTTGAATCATCAAATTCGCCTTTTGTATCCTGCAGTATCCACTTTATATATATATTCAGGGTCACTTTATATAACAAATTAATGATCCGTGCAATCAATTCGCATACCATTAACCACGAAGCCCTTGTACACACACACACACACACACACACACACACATATATATATATATATATATATATATATATATATTCGTAATTGATTGTATCCATGCCACATTGATGTGCTTTGATTCTTTTTTTAAAAAAATCGTGGCAGCCTGGCAGTAACCTTTTCGTGAATTTTTTTCATAAAAAATAATTTTATAGAACTAAATTATGCCAAATAAATTATTCTAAATACATACCCATACATATATGGAATCAAAATAATTAATAATTGCATAAAGGTTTGGCTCTGATGCCACTGTTGGGTTTGTACAAAATCGTGACGCAATCAAATTGCAAAATAAGCGGAAACATGGTATATAAGAGTTAAAAAATTTATACAAAACCATTATCCGGATCATCCTTTATGCATATTATTAATTTAAAACGATAAATAAGAAGTTATGGAATTCATACCATTGTAGAACGAAGCTTCCATGGGTACAAGTTCAACTCCTTGTTCTTCGCGATCTCCTTGAATATCCGGGTTAGATTTCTTCCTTTGATCAACGTTAGCCACCCAAGTGTTTGGCCTTTAGAGGTGATCCACCTAGGAATAGGAATTATTCAAGGAGGGTGGTTGGCTAAACCCTAGTTTTCTATCCTCTATAGAAAAGGAGTACTCTCCAACAATTGGAATTGCATCAACTGATATCTAACATAAGACTTCTCTTATATAGATATTGGTCAACCCTTCTATTCCTATTAGAAATAGATTTTCATTTAATTAATTAAACTCCTTTAATTAATTAGGCTTTCCAATCATATTGGAATTAATTAATTAAACTCCTTTATTTAATTTGACTCCTAATTTCATTAAGAATAAATGAGAGTATTAATATTAAATTAATTCATAAACTCCTTTAGAAATTAAAATAATAATAATTATAATAATATTAATAAGACTCCTCTTGTTAATTAATATTTAATATTTTCAAAATATTAAATAATAAACATTAAGATATTTAATTTATTCTATTACCATAGATTAAATTAATTACACTTAATGCATGATTACAATTATGCCATTACCTTCTTAAATAATTATTCTTCCTTTTATGGTGTGACCTTTTAGGTTCTCCATATTAAACCGGTTGTGAATAAATTAATTAGAACAATTCTAATCTTATCTAAATAAATAAATTAAACTAATAATCTATTTAAATAAATAATATTTATTCTACAATAGGGATAAGCCTCCCTAGCGATCAACGACTTTCCAAATAATATAGATTTCAACATTAATCATAAAAGAACCTGTGAGTAAATAGTTACCGTACAATTCAATCCTTCCACCATACAATGTCCCAATTAAATATAAGATATGGAATTACTGTCAAGTCTTATTTTATTTAATTATATATATTTTGATTAGAAAATGCATAACTCCAAATAATACAAATTAGAAACTCCTTTTCAATTTCATTCTGCCTTGGCCAATGACTACTGGGTCGTCATTTAACGAATCACATAGGACATATCTCTTCTTTTTCTAGAAGTGGTAGATTCCTTATTGATCAATTATTATCTCCATATGTAATTCATTATACCCAAGCATACCCTTTGATATACCCTAAGGGTCTTAAGGAATAAGTCAAAGTATAATTCATTACATACAAGATACTATGATGATCTCAAGTTCAAGGATAACTTGTACTACTATCACATTAGGAATTCCTATTGACAGGCAAGTAAAACTCTATTAGGTATTCCATATCGAGTCACGTTCAGTGAACTTATTCTCCAATAAGGACCTACATACTTGCGTTAGTGTCTCCACACAAATGATTATGAGATCAATCATCCTCATCCAATGAGCAAGCAACATATGTACCAATCTATCTGGATTTACTAATCTTTTTTTAGTAATCCAACGATTGGGAACTATTTTAGTTTTAAGCTTTTTAAGAATTTAGATCTCATTAGCATGATCAACATCATGATTCTAAAAGCATTGCTTAAAACTATGGGTTATTTACATATTATAAAAATAGCATCATGTAGATAATTAAATGCCTTTAATAAATGAATACTTTTTTTAATAAATAAATAAGATCATCTCCAAAGTATATGCTTTATTATCATACATGATTGTCTTTTATGCATACTACTTTCAGATGGATAGAAAGATTCATCTGGTGACCTTCGAGAGGGATCAGGCTCGGTCACTGATGTTGACCGCCTTAGCTGGTTGGGATGCTGGTATTGCTGAGAGAGATACAGCTTTTGTTGGCCAGAGATCAGTCCATGGCTGATAGAGATGCTGCCCAGACTTTTGCAGATGGACTCACTGGTCATATTCAGGGTGTAGCACAGAGTCAGGAGGGTGTTTATCGTATGGCAGTAGAGCTGCTGAGCCGCGTTGAAACGATGGAGCAGGAGCTTTGGACTGCTCCTCAAACTGCAGTGACGGTTAGAATTTGGATATGTTGATTTATCTTACCGTCGACTTGTAGCCCTGTTTTATTTTTCTTTACAGACTATGTCATTATCTTTTATCACATGTTAGAATCAACTTTTGTATTCTAAACAGTTGTATATATAAAAGGAAACAAGTTTAGTTCACTTCCCTTATTTGAGCATGTCTAGCTTTATATACTATTACCATTCTCGCTTTATGATTTATTATATCGATATAGAACTTTTCTCGTCACACTTGCGCCAGATTCGACAGGGCTATGCTGAGGTGTCGTTAGGTCCTCTCCACATGAGTCGTCGACTTGGCGGGTTTGGGGTATATTTCAGTTTATGTATAGGCTAGGATTTTGAAGGTTAGTGTTTGGGGATATAAGGTGAAAGTGTTTGGATACTTTTTCAAGGGTTAGACCGCACCATTAATGGCTGCCTACGTACTCCCGTGGTTTGGGGAGATCAGGTCTTTCGTAGTTCAGGCTCAGACATGAAAACTGGACTTGGTATATATATTTTCTTTTCTTTTTTCTTTTTTTCTTTTTTTCTTTTTTTCTTTTTTTCTTTTCTTTTTCTCTTTTTTCTCTTTTTTTTCTTTTTTTTTCTTTTTTATATTTTTATCTTTTTATATTTTTATATTTTTATCTTTTTATATTTTTATATTTTTATCTTTTTATCTTTTTTTCTTTTTTTTATCAAGACAACATATTCCAGTTCAAATGAAAAGGGTCTCAGATATAATACAGTTTCACAAAATCGGAGTTGATCAATTGTGGAAATTCCTCACAGTCCATCTCCTCTAGTTTCAAGGCTCCGCCTGACAGAATTGCTTTGACAACGAATGGTCCTTCCCAATTTGGGGCAAATTTCCCTTTAGCTACATCCTGGCCGGGAATGGTCTTCTTTAGTACTAAGTCATGCTCTTTAAATTCTCTAGGTTGCACCTTCTTGTTGTAAGATCGGGACATTCGCTGCTGATATAGTTGGCCGTGAAAGATAGCAGCCGCCCTATTTTCATCTATCAGGGATAACTGATCGTATCGATCTTGTATCCATTGGCTCTCCTCTATCTGGGAATCTAGCATCATTCTTAGTGATTCCATCTCCACTTCGATAGGAAGTACGACTTCCATGCCATAGACTAATGAATAGGGTGTTGCCCCAGTCGACGTTCGAGTGGACGTTCAGTTTGCAAGTAGAGTTAAAGGCAACAAATCAGGCCATCCCGGGTGATTTGCTGACATATTCATCATTATCTTCTTGATATTCTTATTGGCGGCTTCCACCGCGTCGTTCATCTTTAGACGATATATAACCGAATTGAGGTGTTTGATATTGAACTTGCCGCACAGTTCCCTCATCATCTCGTTATTCAGATTCTTTGCGTTGTCCTATATGATAAACTCGGGTTATCCATATCGACAGATGACGATGTTTTTGATGAAACCAACGATGACCTCCTTGGGGAAGGAAGCTGCTTCAACCCACTTGGTGAAGAACTCGATTATAGTGAACATGAATCTGTGCCCGTTACTGGCTTTAAGCTTAACAGGTCCGATCACGTCCATTCCCCACATGGAAGAGGGCCATGGTGATGTCATGCAATGCATCTGATTCGGAGGTGCATGAATAATATTGGCATGGATCTGGCATTGATAATAGCACTTGACGTGATCATTGCAATCATCTTTGAGGGATATCTAGTAAGGTCCCATCCTTAGAATTTTCTTGGCAAGCAGGGGTCCACTCATATGTGCTCCGCACACCCTACCTTGCACTTCATTCATAAGTCTCTGGGCCTGATCTCTGTCTAGACATCTCAGAAGGCCTACGCATGGGCCCCTCTTGTAGAGAGCATCTCCACTTAGGTAGAAATTCATAGCCATCTTTTGTATTCGCTTCTTTTCCGCTTGACTTATTCCTTCAGGGGTTGATCTATCTTGCAAATATTCTTTAATATGGTGGTACCAAGGTGGTCCAGTAGGCGCTATCTCATCTGATATTTCCCCCACACTATTTCCATATGATGGTGCACTTTGTACAGTGAAAGCGATGATAGGCATTCCCTTTCTTACTGATAGGTTTACTAATGAAGCTAATATAGCCAATGCATCGGCGAAATCATTTCTGTTCCAAGGGATATGTATAAAGGCAATGTCTTCAAACTCTCCTGCCAATTTGATAACATGGCGATGGTAAGGCAGTAGATGTAATTCCTTGGTGGCGTAGGCCCCAGTGGACTGTCTGATGACTAGTTTTGAATCTCCGAATACAGCTAACCGTTTAACTCCCATGGACTAAACCAGTTTGAACCCGACATGCATACTTCATATTCTACTGTGTTGTTGGAGTTGTTAAAATGTAACTTAGTTTCCATGGAGTTTTGATCTCCCGTAATGGACACCAGAACTGCCCCTGCTCATGCGCCTTCAGTGTTAGATGCACCGTCAAAATACATTTTCCATACTTGACCCATATCTTCCCTACTGGCCAGCTGAATATTCATCACTTCCTCCTCAAGGAAATAGGTTTCAAGAAGTTCATAACCTCTCGTCGGTTCTGTCGACAGATGATCTACAATTCCTTGCCCTTTGATGGACTTTTGGGTTACATAGATGATGTCGAACTGTTGAATGATCAACTGCCACTTGAATAATCGGCAGTTCAACATCGGCTTTCTAAAAATGTATTTCAAGGGATCCATCTTAGAGATGAGATAAGTTGTATAGCCGTGCAGGTAATGTTGTAACCTCGTGGCGGCCCAAGCTAATGCACAATAGGTTCTTTCTATTAGAGTATACTTCTGCTCTCCACACTGAAACGTTACTGAGGTAATAAATTGCCCTTTCTTTACCCATATCATCTTTTTGCCCCAGTAAATAGCCCATGGCGTTGGAATTGACTCAGATATATATGAATAATAGGATTCCATCCCATGGGGGTACCAAGACAGGTGCTTCAATCAACCTCTTCTGGATGGTACGGAAAGCTTTTCGGCAGTCTTCATTCCATTTTCCCGAGGAGTTCTTTCTTAATAGCTTGAAAATGGGTTCACAGGTGGCTGTCAGCTGCGATATGAACCGGTTGATGAAGTTTATTCTTCCTAGGAAACCTCAAATTTCCTTCTCAGTCTTTGGTTCGGGCATCTCAGTGATGGCTTTTATATTGGCAGGATCCAATTAAATGCCCCGATTACTCACAAGAAATCCCATAAGTTTATCGAACTTTACACCAAAGGCACACTTCCCTGAGTTTAACTTTAATTTGAATTTGCAGAGACGTTCAAACAATTTTTGAAGATGGGTATAATGGTCATCTGCCTTTCTGGACTTTACGATGATATCATCCACATACACTTCAATCTCTTTATGCATCATACCATGGAATAAGGTCATCATAGCCCTCAGATAAATAGCACTAGCATTGGTAAGGCCAAAAGCTAGCCTTCGATAATAGAAGGTTCCCCAAGGGGTAATGAAGGCGGTCTTTAACGTATCTTCTTTAGCAATTATAATTTGATGATATCCGGCAAAACAATCGACAAAAGAATAAATCTCGAACTGTGTTGTATTTTCAATTAACACATGGATGAACGGCACTAGGAAGTCATCTTTAAGACTGGCCTTGTTGAGATCCCAATAATCTACACATACTCGCACCTCTCCCCCAGATTTGGGCACTGAGACTACATTGGACAACCACTCAGGGTATGTCGATACAATAATAATTTCTCGCTTTGAACTATTTGATAATTTCTTCTTTGACCTTCAGGCTCCATCCTAGTTTCAACCGTCTTAACTTCTGCTTGACTGATTTGAACCCTTCCTTAACTGGTAGTCGATGGACAACTATATCGGTCGATAGACCTATCATGTCTTCATGAGACCAGGCAAAAACATACTTGAATTGGGTTAGGAGTTTGATTAGTTCTTTTTCTTAGCTAAAGGGGAGGTTGGTTCCGATTTATAGCTCTTTGGGATTGTCAGGGGTTTTGATATTTACGGTGGTGATTTGATCAAGGTTGGGATTAGGTTTATCTTTGACCCATGCTTTGATTTCCTCGAGCACCTCATCATCGTCCACTTTCTCTTGCTCAATCCCCATCAAGTCAAAGTCCAATTCTATATCGAAATCGTAGACATTACTCCAATTTGGCAAGTCATGGACAGGGCTAGAAATACTCAAATTTGGAAACCTGAGACAAAAAACTTGATTGCTAAATATATATAAAACGACTATCAATTACAAAAGGATTCAGCAGTTGATATAACAAAAGGTAATAACAAGTTGCAGATAAAATAAAACAAACATAAATATGTAAAGGTAAAGCTCCCTGTCAACGGATCATTTTCTGGTTTTTACCCTTTTCGGACAATCTGAGGGGTGATCGTCCAATTACTAGTAGTCAGATCCCGGGGGATAGCTGAGATAGATGCATCGCTAGAGTCATTGGTGTCTTCAAGGATAACCATAACAGGTTTGGAACTGGGCCTTGGATCCTCCTTTGGGATGTTCAAACTTCCCCAGTTAAGGACTGGGAGGATGGGTTGATCATTCGACAAGTCTGCCCTATTGGATTTCTTCATGTCATCTTCAGAAAAGCAAAAGCTTCTCAAAAACTACAACTGAATCTCCTCTAGAAACTTCTTATCTTTGGCCTTTCGGGAAGCGTCCTTGAGAGGCTCTTCATCACCAATCTCATTATATCCATTTTGATTGACTTTAGGGATCAGGAGGTTTGAGGTAATAGTGGGGACCTTCTTTAATGGCTCTTTAAATCTGGCTTCATTGAGGTTTGGATTGAGAGGAATCAAATGGTTAACTGGCATGTGCTTCTGAGGATTACGATGTTTGGATCCACCAGGGTATCCTAATCCAGCCCTTCCTAACTGCGTGGGTATGTGGATTGGGTTCTTGATTCTTGGCTATTTCTACCCAACCCTTAACCTATTCGATGTCCTCTAGAAAGCATCTCTTGGCCAACTACCATTACTTCTGGAGATATTCGAGGAGTTAATGATGGCGCACCCACAGAGTGGTATTGTAGATTACTTACTTCTAAGGCTTGAAAACTGGCGGGCTCAATACCCTCATTCACTCTAATCAGGGGCATATCTCCTAGAGTATGAACAGGGTAATCAGGTTCAGCACTGAAGGTGATTAGACTTCCGTTGACGATGTATTTCAATTGCTGATGAAGAGTTGAAGGAACGGCACCAGCCATATGGATCCAAGGTCGCCCCAGCAATAGGTTATATCAGGTAGTAATTTTCAGGATTTGGAAAGGTATATTGAATGAGAATGGGCCAATCTTCACAGGAAGCTCAATTTCCCCAATTATATCCTTTTTTGATCCGTCAAATTCTTGAACCACTACATGGCTATGCCGAATCCGATTCAGGTTGATCTTCATCCTATCTAGAGTATTATATGGACAGATGTTCAAGGATGAACCGTCATCGATAAGTATGCCTCCTACCACGTATCCAGATGATATGATAGTGATATGCAATGGTTTGAGATGCCCAGTTCCATCGGCAGGTATATCGTCATCGGTGAATAATATCACATTATTGTCCAGTACATGGCTGATCAAATGCCAAAAAAATTTAGTTTTAATGGTTTTGGTCTGGTGTGCTTCCTCCAACACTTGGATTAGAATTTGGTGATGGTCGTCAGAAGCCAATACCAAGTCTAGAATGGAGATTTGAGGCGGGCATCTTTCAGCTGCTTTGTCGCTCTTGCGTCACTGTGCCCCATCTTATGGAGTAATTTTGCGACCTTTCCCGTTGATACCTTCCCTAATATCTTGGTTGCTGGTTTCAATGAATGCCCCGAGAGGTAAAGTGGATTCTCCTTAGGTACGATAGCTGTACAATCGGGTGTCAATTTTATACCTTCACTATAATTCCACGGTACCCTCTTCAGACTAAGGATTGGGATTTGAGGCCAAGGAGCTAACATCATTGGCTTTGGATTTTTAGAGTAATTCGGTCTCCCTATCCAGATAATCCTTTAATGGTTATGGGTCTGCCAGACGATCCTTCTATGCTAAGGATAACAGCTACCATTCCCTCCGAACTTCCTGCCCTTCGAGGGTATATTATCTCTTCTTCAAGGAAGATCTTAGTTTGGCTCATCAACTCTAGCTCTCCAGATTCAATCAGATTCTGAATTAAGTGTCGCATGGCCCAACATTCCTCAGTGGCATGTCCAGGGGCATTTGAATGATAGAGGCATGACCTACAAGGATCGAAACACTTTGATCGCGGATCTAGTGTAACGAATGAGAATTATATATATAAATTTTAATATTTATTGAATTAAATAAATATTTTAATTAATTTATTTATTGAGTTAAATAAATAATATATGTGATTGTTGTGGAGTAATTTAATTAAGTGCAATATATTAATTAAATAAATATTTAATATTTAATTTAATTGATGTGTAATGATTTTATGGTATAGTTCTAATTTAATTGAGATAATTAAATTAGATGAATTTGATGTGGTAATTGTTACATGAGATTATGATTAGCAAGTAATTATAATTGTTATGTGACAAATTTTATTGGGTTAACTGATGTTAGCTTTAATTTAATTAAATTAGAATGTTTTGATTTAATTAATTAAAGTGTAACATTGAAAGTATATGTTAAAGGATTTATTAAGTAAATAAAAGGGTTTTAAATTAGTTTTGCCAAACAAGGCCCTTAAATCTGTTTTAAAGAGTTTTTACTAAACAAGGCCTTAACTACTAAAAAGCTATTTTTAAAATTATGTGGTTTTGCCAAACAAGCCCTAGTGGCTTTTAATTTTCAAAAACTAGTAACTGATATATGTATTTATTAGATATAATGTATATGTCAGTTATTATATTGTATAATTATATGTATATTATATCTATATCAGTTAAATTAGAACTACGTTAGAAAAACTAAGTTAGAACAAAGAAGAAAAGAAAGAACAGAGAGCTAGAGAGAAAAAAGAGAAGAAGAAGAAAGAAGAAAAAGGAGGAATCTTTTTAAATCAAACTCAACACCATCATCTTCTTCTTCCAATCAATTAACAAAGGGTATAACTCTAACTTTATAGCTTTTAGAGATTTTATTTTTGTTGTTCTTCAAGTTTTAGTCCTCTATAAATGAGTTTTTTTTTATGAAAGTAGTGTAAACATGAAGTTTATATGTAATTTGTGTTATAACATGCTTATATATATGATATATGATTGTTTATGTAGTTCAATTCACGTAAATATGAGGAACATGAAGAAATCATGTTCATAGCAATTTACAATGAACTTACTTTGAAAAATAGTCTTTAATTATCAAAATTCGTGTTTGATTGTGATATATTATGTAAATTGATCATAGATTATGATAATATATCAAGAAACAAAATTAACATGCTTTGAATTGTTTGATTTGGTTTAAAAACAAAGTCACAGTGTTAATTTTCTTCAAGAACGCTTAAAAATGGTGTTTTCTTCAAAATCATGAAATTAAATATTTTGATTATGTGTTGTAGTGTTAATGTATGTTAAAAACATATTAGAAGTTTAAGACTTTGTTTTTATAAAGTTTCATATGCATTATGATAGTTAAAATCAAACTTTGGTGCGAAGAAATAAACCAAATTGGCTTTTTCTCTACACAGTTCGCGAGCCACCAGCAGGGGGACCCTCCCCAGCGGGTGTGGGTGCTGTCCGGAGATTTTGCTTTGGTTCCGAGTAGTTTTATGGATTACATGATTAGCTAACTTAATGTGATGACATGTTAAGTGTATTAAACAATAAGATAACATATTTTTGACATGTTTAAGTTAATTTGAAGTCTCATATTAATATGTTATGTGTGTACATAGACATTGTTATCATAGGGTATGATTTTAATAGTTTAAAGTGTTATATACGTATGATGTGCATATTGTGAGTTTAGACTCACGTGTGTGGTTAGTTAAGCGAGTTAAGTTTACAAACCATGTTATTAAGTTGAACTTAAGTAAGAAGTTCAACGGTTTAACGTAGTGGTTATAAAACTAATTGGTATTGTAACGTAATGTAATGTGTAAGACTGATTGAGAAAGTGATTTGTAAATTGAAAAGTGTAGCTTGCGCTTGAGGTAAATTTTCTAAACTCAAACTTTACTTGAACAAGTTTTCCTAAACTTTTCTTTTACGTTTATGCAAGTCTTCTAATTATACTCTTTCGTTGAGCAAGTTTTCTAATACTTATCTTATTGAACAAGTTTATTATTGAATTGTGGTGACCTTGACTTAATTGTTCAAGCAAGGTCCATATTGTCTTTCAAATGCTTTAAGTTTATTTTTAAAGCACGATTATTAAATATGATGTCTATTATTATGACTCATAGTTATTTCTTAATTCTTTTTTTTATCGAATTCTAAATTATTTTAAGTTGATTCAACTACTCCTTAGTTCATGATAGTTAAACTCTAAATTTTCCTCGAAGCTTATCCAAACCAAACTTTCTTTGGTGCAGACTTGTTATTAAAATACTGAGATGAACAACTTTATTTAATATGGGATTACTATGCGAAAGCGTTAAGATGTTTGTGCACAATACATGGTACGAAGGGCTGATCCCCCTAATACGAGTTAAGAGTCCATATAGTCTAAAAGACTGTTAAAGGTTTTAAATAGAAATATTTATAACCTAGGACATAGTTTAAGGTCTTATGACCCTCAGATGATTTCTATATTAAAAATTCAAAATGTTGATGAAAGAATTATTATTCAATTATTTATTATTGATGAAAGAAAAGTATTCAAATTGATGAGTGGTATTTATATCGCGATTCAGATCCTCTAAAGCTTAAGACGCTGCTTGTTTTATGTTATTTGTTTTACTTTTATATATATTTTGTTGTTATTATGCTTATCCTGTATGATGCAAGGCTGTTTAGGTCATTTCCAGCTTATAGGGGCAAAATTGTAATTTTTTCCCTCTGGCGCCGCAGCGCCAGAGCCTTGCCTTTTCCTCGCGCCGCAGTGCCACCTCCTTGTCCAAGCTGACGTTATCTGGCGCTGCAGCGGCCCTGGTCCTTCATGTGCTCGTGCCGTAGCACGAGTGCCAGTGTTTTAAGCCTACGTGGCGCCGCAGCGCCACCCAACAGCTTTAGTCTCGGCGCCGCAGCGCCACCTCCGGTGCCCATCCAGTGACTCGCTTTTAATGACCTAAAGCAAGAGTAGTAAAGATATATAGGGAGATAGAAAAGAAAGACGGCGGAGGGAGATTTATTACAGAGAGAGATAATAGAGTAGTATTAATTAGTTTCTAGAACAGAAAGAAGCTGTGCTTCAAGGGAGAATAGTTATTGCATCTTACACAGCTCAGAAGTTACACGAAGAAGAGAAGAATTGGAGACAGAAAACCTCACAACAGAAGTTTTCTTATTCCAAATCTTTCATTTATTTGTGTATTACTGAGCAATGTTGAATGTTATAGAAATGTGTATTAGCACCATGGTTATGAACTAATTCCTTTTTAGGATTGCAATGTAACCTATTGTTTAGCCTAATTAACTTTCTCTCCTATTTATATTAATGAATCATTTTGGAATGGGTTGTTGTAATTCTTGCTTATTGACTGATTGCTTGACAGAGTTTTTGGTATTGATATTAATGGATATTGAAAAATGGACATTAATATCTAGCTTTTAAAATACAAGAACACTTGTTATGACCTTGCCTAAGGGAATGTGTGCATAAACTGCTTAATAGGATAGACATATCTCTATTTGCCTTGTGTAGCCTTGAGACTAAGCTTAATGACCCTAGTCTAGTTATTTTCACCAATAGACATATTGTGATTCATCTAGCTAGGGATGTGCATTTGGCCTTCGACAGAAGCTTATGCATAGTTCTGTTCTCGGCTGACCATTCCTTGATTCGTTTGTAATGTGGAGAGTTAGAAGATTGGGCGACGCATTAGGGGAATTATAATCCTAACTTGACTCCCTAGTACAACTACTTCTCTTACCTCCTTTAGTTGTAATCGCATAGTTTAACATACCATCTCTAATCACTTGTTTAGATAAGACAGTATAGAACTTACATTAGTATTTAATTTGCACTTAAGACTTCGTCCTCGTGGGTAAGACACTCCACTTATCTTATATTATTTGTTGATCGCGTATACTTGCGCGTTAATTGTCGTTACATAAATCGGACAATAAGTTTTTGGCGCCGTTGCCGGGGACTTGGTACTATTTGTTATCAATATTAAAACTAAGTCAATATGATCTTAATTTAGACTGATATTATCTATTTAATTTTCTTTTCAGGTGATCTCTACGGCGTATGCCACCTCGAAGGGATCGGAACATAATACCTCTCGATCCCGAGGTTGATAGAATGTATAGACGCCTACAAAGAGAAAAAGTTCGGGACATACATACTCCTGTTACAATGGCTGAGGAACTTCAGAAATCTTTAAGGGAGCATGCTATGCCTCATATCGCAGATTTGCAAGCGAGCATTCTCAGGCCCGCAATCCAAGCAAACAATTTTGAGATCAAGCCGGGCACCATCCAAATGTGCTCCAATATTCAGTTTGGGGGATTACCAAATGATGACCCCAATGATCACTTGGTGAACTTCTTGGAGATCTGCGATACGTTTAAGTGCAACGGAGTGTCTGACAATGCCATCAGACTCCGATTGTTTCCATTCACCTTGAAGGACAAGGCCAAGAGTTGGCTACATTCACTTCCGTCAGGCTCCATCACCACATGGGATGACTTGGCTCAAAAGTTCATGGCGAAGTTCTTCCCACCCGCTAAAAATGCCAGGCTCAAGCACGAAATTACCTCTTTTATCCAGTTTGAGTCAGAGTCTTTGTACGACTCATGGGAGCGATTCAAGGATCTTCTGAGAAAATGTCCCCACCATGGACGTGCCAGAATGGCTTCCCATCCAGACATTCTATAATGGGTTATCTGGATCTACTCGTTCGAGTATAGATGCCGCTTCTGTAGGAGCCTTCATGTCTAAGGCATCACACAGTGGGGTATGAATTGGTGGAAACAATGGCGGCCAATAATTATCAATGTCCAAATGATAGGCAGGCCCCTAGAAGAGCAGCAAGGGAATATGAGGTTGACTCAGTCACACATTTAGCGGCTCAGGTTGCAGCGCTAACAAAAAGACTCGACACTATGGGAGTGTAAGCTGTGTAGAATGTTCAGAGTGTCGCAGTGTCGTGTGAATTGTGTCAAGGGAGCCACCCAACTGATCAGTGTGCCATAAGCCCCGAGTCAGTTCAATTTGTTTCCAACTACGGGCGACAGCAAAATGTAAGTCTCCCCACTCATTACCATTCGGGCTTGAGGAATCATTTAAACGTTTCTTGGGGCAACACCAATAGCAATCAAGCACAACCTCCGACCACCAGGCCTAATTTCTCAAACTCTCCGAGTTTTCAAGCTCAAAATTAGTACAACCAACAACCACAGAGTTCTCATAATCAATTCCACCATCCACCACCTCAACAAGAAAGAAAACCTAGTTTGGAAGATCTCCTGTCACGATATATTGCCCAAAATTAGACAAGGAGCGGTAATCAAGAAGCTTCCATCCGGAACCTTGAAGTCCAAATGGAACAGTTGGCCTCTGCTTTGAACAGTCGTTCGCAAGGCACATTACCGAGTAACACTGATGTCAACCCGAAACGGGATGGCAAGGAACACTGCAAAGCAGTTACACTCCGGAGTGGGAGAACTATAAATGAAAACGGTGGGAGAGAGTCCTATAGTGCAAGAAGAAGTGACTATAGAGGAACCTATTGTGGACCAGAGTGATGATAAGTCTGGGGGTGAGGTAAATGTTCAAGATAGCCCTTCATCACCAACCCCTACAGTGAACACAGCTAGTCCTCCTATCCCACAGTTGTCATTCCCCCAGCGCTTGCAGAAACAAAAGCTTGATAAGCAGTTTTCTAAGTTTTTAGAAGTGTTTAAGAAGCTTCACATAAACATCCCGTTTGCAGAGGCACTGGAGCAAATGCCGAGCTATGTCAAATTCATGAAAGACATATTATCGAAGAAGAGGAAAATGGGAGATTATGAAACCGTGGCTCTGACAGAGGAATGCAGTGCCATTCTACAGAACAAGCTTCCGCCAAAACTAAAAGATCTTGGAAGTTTCACGATTCTATGCACTATCGGGGACCAATTCATTGGCAAGGCCTTATGTAATTTGGGGGCGAGTATAAATTTGATGCCTCTGTCAATATATAAGAAGCTTGGGCTAAATGAAGCCAAACCCACAAGTGTTACCTTGCAATTAGGCGGATAGATCTCTCACTTACCCGAAGGGGATAGTAGAGGATGTGCTTGTCAAGGTGGACAAGTTAATCTTCCCAGCGGACTTTATTGTCCTGGACTTTGAGGAAGACAAGGAGGTCCCGATAATACTGGGCAGACCATTCTTAGCAACTGAGAGAAACCTTATAGATGTGCAGAAAGGGGAGCTGACTATGAGAGTACAGGATCAGGAAGTAACTTTCAATGTGTTCAGGGCAATGAAATATTTGAACACCCCTAAAGACTGCTTCCAGATTAAAGTGATTAATGATACAATCAGGGAAGTATTCTCAGAAACATGCATGACAGACCCTTTAGAAGCTACACTAACAGGTACCAGTACTATGGAAGAGGCCACCCATGTTGAATGTGCTAACTGGCTGGATGCACCCCAGAGATCTACATAGTTCCAAAGACAGTTTGAGTCTCTGAATGATCCAGAAGAATCTACTTCCAAGGCCCAGCCATTGATTATAGAACCTCCTATCCTCGAGTTAAAGCCCTTGCCCAATCATCTGAGGTATGCATACTTGGGGGAATCATCCACTTTGCATGTTATAATATCTGCATCGTTAGATGAATGCCAGGAAGAGAAGCTACTGCTAGTGCTTAAACATTATAAAACGGCCCTGGGGTGGTCAATTTTAGACATTAAAGGGATCAGCCCATCCCTTTGTATGCACAAAATTCTACTGAAGGAAGGATCCAAGTCGACCATTGAACATCAGAGGCGGTTGAACCCAATAATGAAAGAGGTGGTCCGGAAGGAAATCATTAAGCTGCTAGATGCGGGCATTATCTACCCCATCTCGGACAATCCTTGGGTCAGTCCCATTCAGTGCGTGCCAAAAAAAGGCGGCATGACGGTAGTAGCCAATGAGAATAATGAGCTGATTCCAACCAGAACGGTGACTGGATGGAGGGTATGTATGGACTACAGAAAGTTGAACAAGTCCACCTTTAAGGATCACTTCCCTCTACCATTTTTTGATCAGATGCTCTATAGACTTGCTGGGCATGATTTCTATTGTCTGCTTGATGGTTATTCTGGATATAATCAAATTTCTAATGCTCCCGAAGATCAGGAGAAAACAACGTTCACATGTCCGTATGGGACCTTTGTATTTCAAAAAATGTCCTTTGGGTTGTGTAACGCTCCTCCAACATTCCAACAGTTGCGTGATGTCCATCTTCTCTGACATGGTCGAAAAGACCCTCGAGGTTTTTATGGACGATTTTTTTGTATTCGGGAGTTCCTTTGATAACTGTCTGGTGAATTTAACTGCCGTTCTCCAAAGATGTGTTGAAACTAATCTTGTATTGAATTGGGAGAAGTGCCACTTCGTGGTCAAGGAGGGCATTATTCTAGACCACAGAGTATCTGATGGCGGTATCGAGGTAGACAAGGCTAAAATTGATGTCATCAATAGTCTACCACCGCCTACATCAGTGAAAGGGGTTAGGAGTTTTCTTGGACATGCAGGATTCTATAGGCAGTTTATCAAGGACTTCTCAAAGATAACCAAACAGCTATGTTCACTATTGGAAAAGGACATGCCTTTTCAGTTTGATGACGCCTGCCTCAGAGCATTTGATCTATTGAAGGAAAACCTCATTTCGGCTCCTATTATTGTAGCTCCTGACTGGACTTTCCCATTTGAGCTCATGTGCGACGCCAACGATTTTGCAATTGGGGCAGTGTTGGGACAGAGAAGGGACAAAGTGTTCCACATGATCTACTATGCCAGCAAAATATTAACTGATGCTCAGTTAAATTACACCACAACCGAGAAGGAACTACTGGCAGTGGTTTATGCTTTCGAGAAATTCTATTCCTATCTCATTGGAACGAAAGTGATCGTGTACATAGACCATTCAGCCATTAAATATCTGATAGAGAAGAAAGATGCAAAGCCTAGGCTGATAAGGTGGGTCTTTCTTCTCCAGGAGTTCGATCTGGAGATCCGTGACAAAAAAGGGATAGAAAACTAGGTAGCAGATCACTTATCGAGGTTGGAAAACCCTCCTCATTCGGGAGATGCAGACAAAGACATCAATGATTTCTTCCCGGATAAACAACTTCTTGTCGTCCAAAGCAAAGCCCCGTGGTATGCGGACTATGCTAATTCTGTCGCTTGTCAAGTGCTTCCTCCCATCTTGAGCTATCAACAGAGGATGGAATTCCTAAATGATGCAAAATAATACTTGTGGGATGAGCCCTTCTTATTCAAGCAGTGTTCAGATCAGATTCTGCGGAGATGTTTGCCAGAGGAGGAAATCGAAGGTGTGCTCCATCATTGCCATTCCTCAAATTATGGAGGACATTTTGGGGGCCAAAGAACTGCTGCTAAAGTACTCTAATCTGGGTTTTATTGGCCTACCATGTTCAAAGATGCACACATATATGTGTCGCACTGCGATAGATGCCAAAGGGTAGGGACCATCTCAAAAAGGCATGAATTGCGTCTGCAGAATATCCTTGAAGTAGAGTTGTTTGATGTATGGGGTATTGACTTCATGGGACCATTTCCGTCTTCCTACAACAATCTCTATATTCTTGTTGCGGTTGATTATGTCGCCAAATGGGTAGAAGCAGTCGCCTTGCCTTCTAATGATGCTAAGGTGGTGCTTAATTTCTTAAGAAAAAATATTTTCACTCGCTTCGGCACTCCTAGGGCAATAATTAGTGATGAAGGGTCACATTTTTGCAACAAATATTTTGAAGCCCCTCTTGCTAAGTATGGGGTGACCCATAAAATAGCCACAGGTTATCATCCGCAGACAAGTGGCTAAGAAGAGATCTTTAATCGAGAGGTCAAGCGTATCTTGGAGAAGATTGTTAACCCTAAACGAAAGGACTGGTCAAAAAAGCTTGATGATGCCTTGCGGGCATACCGCACCACTTATAAAATGCCTATCAGAATGTCTCCGTATAGGCTTGTTTATGGCAAGGCTTGTCATCTTCCTGTGGAGCTGGAGCACAACGCATATTGGGCTATCCAAAAGCTCAATTTCGATCTTGATGCAGCGGGTGAACGAAGACTATTACAACTCAATGAATCAGACGAGTTTCGTCTGCACGCGTATGAAAATGCTAAGTTGTATAAGGAAAAGATGAAGCGATGGCACGACAAGAAAATTGTCGAAAGGAATTTTGAACAGGGCCAGAAAGTGCTTCTTTTCAACTCCCGACTGAAATTATTCCCGGGGAAGTTGAAGTCCTGATGGTCGGGGCCATTCACAATTGTTAAGGTGTATCCCCATGGGGCTATTGAGGTCGAACACCCTCACTCAGACAAAACCTTCAAAGTCAATGGACAGCGTTTGAAACACTTTTGGGGCGGCAAGGTCGACCGGCAAAACACCTCCATCACCTTGGGAGACCCGGTGTAAGGCGGAGTGAAAGTTAAGCCGACGACTCTAAATTAAGCGCTTGATGAGGAGGAAACCCCATCTCAGTATAAAAAATATCCTTATTATTTTCATTCAGTGTTGTTTTCTTTAGTTATCATTAGTGCACTTGGTTTTTCTTAGAGTAATTGTTAGATGCTGAATTAGTATGTTAGTATAATTGTTATTATAATTATTAGTATGATTAGTAGTCTATGGTTAATAGTTAGAATGTTTGTGTTAATTCACTGATATGGACGTTTTCCTGTGCAGAAAATCAAAAGGATGACGCCGCAGCGCCGGTAAGTTCACTGAGTTTCGCGCCGCAGCGCTGTGCCCATTATTCAAAAATTCCAATTCGTGCCGCAGCGCCAATCCCTTTAGAAAATTTCTCGTCGCAGTGTCTGTACAAGTTGGTAAAAGCTGATAGTTACTGGAGAGTTGCGCTGCAGCGTTGAGGTTTTTAACTAAGCTTCACGTCGCAGCGCCAAGAAGTAGCGCCGCAGCGCCTAGGATGACACCGCAGCGCCAAGGCAGATCTGAGGTCGTGCCGCAGCGCCATGCACCGCGCCGCAGCGCCACTAGCGTGTTTTTGAGTTTAAACAAGGCTTTTGAGTTCCTTTTGCAGTAGTTCACTTCAGTTCCCCTCTTTTCTCTCAAAGACATCCCCCTTCTTCCAAAGAGCCGTTCGGGAAATCAACCGTCACCCTTCAGTTTCTTACCGTTCGGCCATCCAACCGTCGTGCAGTTACTCTCCTTCTGGCGCCTACCTCTTTATAAGCGGTATGAGGTAAGGAATTCTTCAGAGAGCAAGAGTTTGGGATTTTGATAAGTGAGGAAGCCTGGAAGCGCTATGCTCAAAATTTTTTAAAGCAGAGTTTGGTGCCTGAAAGAGGGCTAAGGCCAGATGACAAGACAGGCGACGATATGAATTCCATGATTATGACTATGAAATGGATTCACTTCACCAAGCCACCTGAGTCTGCAGTTATTTCAGTGGTAAAGGAATTCTAAGCAAATGCTAATGCTGATGGTCCTTCAACGGTGCTGGTTCGGGGTAAGTTGATTAAATTTAACAGTCGTACCATCAATACTGTGTATGGGACTCCAAACTACGATGGTAGAGACTACATGGAGCCTGGGATGCGGAGTTACAATACAGATGAGATAATAACCAAGCTCAGCAAGCCTGGTACCGTTTGGAAAACCAATGAATTCCACGGTGAAAAGACCTCTTTCCCCCATCAAGCCTTAAGTCGTTACGGTAAGGCGTGGTACTCCTTCATTTGTGCCAATATCATGCCAACACGCCACCTGAGCGATGTAACAAGAGAGAGGGCAGTTATGCTGTATGCAATTATTATGGGGCTGAAGGTAGATGTGGGGGTTCTTATCCAGGATTCAATTAAAAAGGCCATCAGGAGAAACGTTAATTTTGAACTCCCTCACCCGTCTCTAATCACACGTCTATGCAAAAGGGCGGGTGTGGTATGGGAGAAAGACGATATCACTCAGCCGCCTATGGCTGTCATTGATCATCACGTTATAGCCCGATATGGACTATGGGATGGGGGACTGTTGGTCCGATTAGATGACACAATTAACGCGCAAGTATACGCGGCCAATGAGTAATAAAGAGTAAGTAAAGATATCGTCCCACAGAGAATTAATGGATAAAAGACACCAAACCACTAGCACATAATCATTTCGGTCTTATTTAAACGGGTGGTAAAGAGGATGAATTAAAACTAAGTTAAACTAGGCAAGAATTGAAGTTAAACTAATTAATCCTAGAGTCAAATTAGATAATGAAGATAAAAGATCCCAATTTCCCCTAATGATTCGTCTAAGTCGATACACTCACACGTCAGGTCAAATCAATTATTATAGTTATTAGCTGAGAACACGACAGTGGGAGTAGGCCATGTTTCGATGCACCTAAATCGTATCACGTGCAATCCACAGGTGATAGACGCACGTGAACACCCACATTACCTAAACCACTATATGTCTATGTGATTTACAAATAAATAGGGTTGAAGGTCAAGTTCTCTATTGACTACGAGGGTGCTTCGGTATATATCTATCCTAAGCATAAATCATAAGTCCAATGCCATGTGAACCTACAATCGCCCGCTATAGCGATTAGATCTAAACCTATGCTTCATCTTTCGATCCCACATAGGTTATCACAGCAATTGGTTGCCACTCAATTAAGCAAATAAAGCATACATCGCAATAGATAAGCATATAACAATCAACTAAGACCAACATGGAAGGGAAATCAATATTGACTACTCAAAAGGTTCCATTGGAACCTCAAAATAGATTTAAGGCATAGACAACCCAAATATATTATCCACAAGTTGATTATACATTATCCAAATACACAATGATAGCAAAGAGAGTTAAGAGATAGAGAAATGTAAATCTTTGTTCTTATCTCCAAGCTTGGATCTTTGAATACAACCACTTGCTTCAATCTTCAACACTAACCTAACCCTAGAATCTAACTAACTAATTAAACCCTAATCTAACACTAAACTACTCCTAATCTAACAAACAAGAAAGAAAAAAGAGAAAATGAAGAACAATCTAGGGCTTAAGGCCAATGTTTACTCCCTAGTGGAGATATGTTACAAAATGAGGACTCAGCCCTTATATCTCTCTGCCTCTGCCGTTCAATAAATCAAAAAGTCAAAGTCTGGCCGAAAATAAATTGGCGCGGCCGCGCGCGTCCAAGCCTGTTTCCTGGCGCGGCCGCACGGCTGCAAAATGCTGAGCTTCTGGTCTGGATAATGGCGCGGGCGCGCGGCTGGCTGCCTTGAACCCGGCGCGGCCAGCGGCACCTGAAGCTTGGGTTTTCTGCTGCTTTTTGCTGGACTTGGCTTTGCCACTCCTATGCTTGTCAAGTGAACTCCTTTTTAGCCTCTTTGCAACAGTACATCCCCATTTCGCCGTTTGACATCATGCTTTGCCCTATCATACCATCATCTCTTCTAGCCTATTTCAGTGCGATACCCCTTTTAGGCCATCTTAGGTCCTTTTACGCTCAAATTGCACCCGGAGAGTTCCTAAACATAAACACTGCAAAACAAAGGAAAAACATATTAAACGCACAGGATTACTTGAGTTTAAGCAACAGAATGAACTGGTTACTATTCAAATAAGTGGTAATAAAACCACTTATCAGGGACCTCCATCGCACCCAAAGGGCCAGGGCTATTTACCGGGACCTCTGCTGCCTCCCTCCTCTGAGGCCGGTACCTCCACTCAAGCGCCTGAGCCCCCATCTTCTGAGGATATGCCACCCGGGGCCCTAGCAGAGATTTTGAGCAGCCTTAACTTTCTGCACTACAAGGTTGATACTGTGGCTCAATGGCAGAGCTAATTCAATTACTACCATGCGGAGTTCGCGAATACAGTTTCCAGTATCTATTATTCCCATGGAGGAGATGACGCAGAGTCCATGCCCTTTTAATTTCCACAACCTCCAATTTTCGCGCCTTATCCACAACCATTTTCGGCCAGAGGGGAGGATCGCGAGGAGGAGCCAGTGGGTGATGGTGATGATGACGATGCGGATGACGATGATGATGATGATGCAGAGGTTAAAGGCCAGTGAGGACATTGGCAGATTTCAAGCTTGGGGGAGATTCTTTTTTAAGTATTATTATATATGAATTGTTGTTATAATTCTTTTGGGCAGTATAGCCCCAGACTATCTTTTAATTATGTAGTGTTTGTGGATGTTTGTGGTTGTTTATGGTTTATTTTGGGATGCATGTTAAGAGGCATTAGTACGTTGGTTTTATTAAATATATATATATGAATGTTTTGGTTTATAATATATGAATGCTTTTGTTTTATTTTGTATATAGTATTTTGCGATTGCAATAGATATCATGTCATTTTGGTTGTTGTGTTTATAGCCATATTTTGGGGATTGCGCAGATAATTGGTATACTTGATGCCATGTGTTAGGGCTTTACCTTATTTTGGCAAGGTACTTTATCTTTTGTTACTTCTTGCCTAAATATTTTGATTAACACTTTTACCCCGTTCTGTAACTGTATATATGCTGGGTGAGGGTGTTATAGCTATTAATTTTTGATCGTGGCTAATGACAGCGCCTTGCAGTTATATCTTTCTTTTAGAGTCGTGTCAAGCATATATGAGCTAGAGGTGTGTTAATTCGTTAAGTCGAGGCTGTTATTGATCCGTTCCTTCTTATCAAGCACCGACCAACTGTGTTAACTTTTTATTTTTTAAATTTAGTCCGCGTGTTGATTGCTTTGAGAGTATGTTCACTTTTATAAATTTTCATTTTTACAAGGTAATAAAAGACTTAGATGCTTATACAGTTTTGGATCTTGGATTCTGGCATGTTGACATTTAAAAAAATGTAATAAAAGAATAAAAAGAAAAGAAGATTGAATATCGAAAGTCTTGCGGTGGGTCGAGATGGAGTGTGAAATGCACTCGCCCATAAACGCAGGACCGATGTTGAGATGGAGCATAAAATGCACTCGCCAAATAATCTTCGGATTTCGTAAAGTTTAAATTAGCTTATGTTGATTACGTGGCCTTTGATGCTCGAGTTATTAGATTCATAGGGGTGTTCTACACCTAGTGCCCTAAAGTCATCTGGCTTGGGAGTCACTGATCAAAAGCTCATTACTGGGTAGCTCTGAATAGCCTAAGGTAATTAAGGACTATCCGACTCAGATTTTACTGTCTTCATGCTAGAGCCTTTTAATCCTTTCCTGCACTTGCATCTTAGTCTTAATGCTTATTGAATGTTTAAGTTGCGAAGTGTGCATATTGGTATTAACAATCGACTGTGCGATCTTATTTGAGCTATTTTTAGTTAGGATGGTTGGTCTCCACGCGCACACACATAGAATGGATCGAGTACAGTCTCATACTTGCAATTTTGATATTAAGCCCACATTCATGTCGGTGTTTGTCCTATTCTCAGAGAGGCTCTATAATTGCACTTAGAAGCCGTGGTAATATTCTATAGGAGTAGTTTCTATTCGCGTCTTCCAGTAATGTAGGTGTGGATGTTAAATAGTTTGCTTGAGGACAAGAAAAAGCTTAAGTTTGGGGGTATTTGATGAGTGGTATTTATATCATGATTCAGATCCTCTGAAGCTTAAGACGCTGCTTGTTTTATGTTATTTGTTTTGTTTTTATATATATTTTGTTGTTATTATGCTTATCCTATATGATGCAGGGCTGTTTAGGTCATTTCCAGCTTATAGGGGCAAAATTATCATTTTTTACCCTCTGGCGCCGCAGCGCCAGAGCCTTGCCTTTTCCTCGCGCCACAGCGCCGCCTCCTTGTCCAAGCTGACGTCATCTAGTGCTGCAGCGGCCCTGGTCCTTCATGAGCTCACGCTGTAGCGCGAGTGCTGATGTTTTTAAGCCTACGTGGCGTCGCAGTGCCACCCAACAGCTTTAGTCTTCTCGCCGCAGCGCCACCTCCGGTGCCCAGCCAGTGACTCGCTTTTAATGACCTAAAGCAAGAGCAGTAAAGATATATAGGGAGATAGAAAAGAAAGACGGCGGAGGGAGATTTATTATAGAGAGAGATAACAGAGTAGTATTAATTAGTTTCTAGAATATAAAGAAGTTGTGCTTCAAGGGAGAATAGTTATTGCATCCTACACAGCTCAGAAGTTACACGGAGAAGAGAAGAATTGGAGATAGAAAACCTCACAACAGGAGTTTTCTTATTCCAAATCTTTCATTTATTTGTGTATTACTGAGCAATGTTGAATGTTATAGAAATGTGTATTAGCGCCATGGTTATGAACTAATTCCTTTTTAGGATTGCAATGTAACCCATTGTTTAGCCTAATTAACTTTCTCTCCTATTTTTATTAATGAATCATTTTGGAATGGGTTGTTGTATTTCTTGCTTATTGACTAATTGCTTGACAGAGTTTTTGGTATTGATATTAATGGATATTGAAAAATGGACATTAATATCTAGCTTTTAAAATACAAGAACACTTGTTATGACTTTGCCTAAGGGAATGTGTGCATAAACTGCGTAATAGGATAGACATATCTCTATTTGCCTTGTGTAGCCTTGAGACTAAGCTTAATGACCCTAGTCTAGTTATTTTCACCAATAGACATATTGTGATTCATCTAGCTAGGGATGTGCATTTGGCCTTCGACAGAAGCTTATGCGTAGTTCTGTTCTCGGCTGAACATTCCTTGATTCGTTTGTAATGTGGAGAGTTAGAAGATTGGGCGACGCATTAGGGGAATTGTAATCCTAACTTGACTCCCTAGTACAACTACTTCCCTTACCTCCTTTAGTTGTAATCGCATAGTTTAACATACCATCTCTAATCACTTGTTTAGATAAGACAGTATAGAACTTACATTAGTATTTAATTTGCACTTAAGACTTCGTCCTCGTGGGTACGACACTCCACTTATCTTATATTACTTGTTGATCGCGTATACTTGGGCATTAATTGTCGTTACATAAATCGGACAACACAAATCTTTTGAAATTATTCAGTTTATGTCATCACTATTATTGTTATTATTCCAAGTGAGCTTTTGTTTGCTCACTCTTGCAATTAAATAACCCTTGCAGCTAAGGTTGAAAGCGTTGATGTACCAGTCAACAAGTAAAGGCAAGAGCAAGATGAACAAGTGAAGACTTGTTATATTTGTGATATGATTGTAATAAGACATAACACTTTTTATGTGATGTTTATTTTCGCACTTATTGTTTATGTTAAGGTTAGATAAACCCTGGGATGTTTTGAGCAAAGTTGTAATCCTTTTAAGGAAGATTTTTATTTAATTATAAGGTTGAAATTTATTTTGCATTCCTTATCATAGGCAGTAGTTGTATTTTATTTAGGTAGTGAGCACCAAATTTCGTGGGTTTGAAGTACCCATATTTGGGGGTGCCACAGGTTGGTATCAAAGCTTTAGGTTATGAACCTTAGGTGGGGGAAACCTTAGGTAGTAGCCTTGTAGGAGATCGAAAAGATAGTATTAATAGTTAAAGATAATAAATTACCTTATGTGCTATGTGTTTACGTTTAAGTATTCGAAGAGTATCGATCAATATCACGTAATAATTAAACTTTAAAACTTTGTTGTCAGGATGACGAGTATTGGAGAGTCCAGTCATTCTAGGGAGGAGTTACCCTAGATGCCTAGAGATGAGGAGCCCCTAGATATCCATGTTGTCTGGGAACAGTTGGTCCAGAGAGAGCCATCTCCATTGATCACCGTAGCTGGTCAGGAGCATGAGCCAGTATCTAACCGAGACGATGAGAATGAGTCAGAGGAAGAGGAGGAGGATCCTGAAGAGGAATTTCCACCTCACTCGACTAGCACTGAGATGTACGAGGAGATCTACGACAGCAACGTGGAACTTCATAGTCGAGTCGGAGAGCTTGAGGAACTAGTGGACGAGGGTCGGACTACTATACAACAGCGAGACGAAACCATTAAAGAGCTGGACAGTTAGCTTGGAAATGCGAAGTGGGATCTAGTTCATGAGGAGAGTGACAGAGATGATGCACTGGCCAAGCTAGCGAAGCTAAAGAACGACATCCAAGAGGAGTCAGCGAAGCGTGCCAGAGCAGAGGATACGAGTTTGAGGGCAACTCAACGTGTAGATAGAGCTGAAGACGAGGTTCAAGTGAAGAAGGCCAAGATGAGGGAGATATATTATGCCTTCCATACGGCTATAGATAGGGCCCAGAATCGTATCTTCTATTACCCATCTAAGTTCAAAGATTTACTGTGGTACATGGTGGATCGCAGAACGGTGTTTCGGGTGATGGAAGAAGAGCGTAGAGAGGCTGTGCGACATCTTAACATACCTAGATAGTAAAGTCATTAATTATGTGTTTCCTTATGTAATAAATAAATGTAAAACCCAGAATTTGAGATAATATTGGGATAAAATAATGTGATCATGTAACTTTTTCAGTTCAGGAAAGATGATGTAAATAGCAGAGATGCTATCTATTCTATGTTTTAAAACTATGAATGAATAAAGTATCTAAGTTTATTGACGTGCTATGTGTTCAAATGTGAATTCAGATATTTTAAATGTTTAAGTATGAACTTAAATATCTAAGAAATGAGTAAAGAATCTAATAAGAATATTTCTTAACAGAAAGATGCCTCCTAGAGGAAGACCTACACGTCTACACCCAGAGGGTTTGACGAATAACAACGACAACAATAACGACGGGACGAATCCCAATTCGGTTCAACAATTGGTGAACATGCTGACAAGAGCGCTTGCGAATCAGCCGCAAGTCTATAATATAATGTTTAAAGAGTTTAAGGCAGTAGGACCGCCGGAATTCCAAGGTCAGTGAACCCGATAGAGGCCCAGACGTGGGTAATGGAAATGGAGAAGGTCTTCGATGTGGCCAGAGTTAACGAAGACCAGAAGATGGCTTTTGCGACGTTTATGTTGAAGTTGAAAGCTAGCTTCTGGTGGCAGGCCAACAAGACAAGGGAAGGGAAAGGAGTGACAACGTGGGATCATTTCAAAGAGATGTTCTTTGAGATATACTTCCCCATTAGCTCTCAGAACCAGATGGAGGTTCAATTTTTAGAGTTAAAACAGGGAGGGATGATGGTGCTGGAGTACACCATAAAGTTCAACGAGTTGGCCAGGTTTGCTATTTACCAGTTCAGTACTGACGAGAGGAAGGCGAGAAGGTTCGAGTAGGGATTGAAGCCCTGGCTCTACAGCAAGGTCTCCATGTTCTAACTAAGAACTTTTGCAGCTGTACTGGAAAAGGCCATCCTGGCTGAAGGTGGAAGCGACGCGGTGACTACATATAATCAGGATTTGAAAAAGAAGCAGAATGAGACAGAGAACAAGGCTAGTGGTAGCGGGGCTATCAACCAGAAAAGGAAGTGGAATGACAACACTTCTGTTGGGAGTCGGCAGGGAAGCCAGCAGAAGAAAAGGATTAAAGCATGTGCTACATGCCGGAAGAATCACACTGGAGTGTGCCTGAGGGGGAAGCGAGTATGCTTTAACTATGGTAAGGAAGGCCACATTGCGTCGAATTGCCCAAACCTGAAGATGGGAGCATGCTACACATGTGGATCCAAGGATCACATGGCTCAAAGTTGCCCGAAGAAGCCAGCAGGAGGGTCAACAAGGAATGGAGGAAATGGCTGCTGCAGCACTCTGACTATCGCTGGACCATTGCAGGCAGTTTGACCCACTGCCAAGACATTCAACATTACGGTGCAGGATTCTGTGCAGTCAAAAGATGTGGTGTCAGTTATTACTCTGGTCAATAGTATAAATGCATATGTATTATTTGATTCGGGTGCTACCTGTTCGCTTATATCTGATAAGTTTGTTAAGACCCTAGATTTACCTAAAGAGGAATTAGTTTACCTCTTGAACATAGAGATTACGAATAGGGAGGTGATTCCTGTTAGGTTTATTTACAAGAACTATAGATTGGACATTAAGGGTCATGAATTGAGGGTGGTAATACTGGGCATGGATTAGTTGTTCAACCATGGGGTGGTAATCGATTATCAGAAGAAGTCTGTACACCTTACGACTCCGTCGAAGGTAGTATTTTATGGTAGCAAATAACCTAGACAAGCGAGTTATCTGACGATTATGCAAGCCAAAAAGCTATTGAAGCAAGGTTGTGTAGGGTACTTAGCCTACATAGTGGAGACTCGTAAGAAGAGCCCAAAGATAGAATAGATATCAGTGGTTAAGGTGTTTGTGGACGTATTTCTAAGCGATTTGCCAGGACTTCCGCCAGATAGAGAGATAGAGTTCGTGATCGACTTAGCGCCGGGAACTGCTCTGATTTCGAAAGCTCCGTACAGAATGGCTCCAGTTGAGATGAAGGAGTTAATGGGTCAACTGCAGGAATTAATGGACAAGAAGTATATTCAACCGAGCGTTTCACCGTGGGGAGCGCCAGTATTGTTCGTAAAGAAGAAGGATGGATCGATGTGGCTATGCATTGATTATAGAGAGTTGAACAAAGTAACGATCAAGAATAGGTATCCTTTACCTAGGATCGATGACTTGTTCGATCAACTAAAAGGTGCTAGATACTTCTCAAAAATAGATTTGAGAAGTGGATATCATCAGTTGAAGGAAAGAAAAGAAGATATACCGAAGACGACTTTTAGAACTCGGTATGGACATTATGAGTTCTTAGTGATGTCATTTGGTGTAACGAATGCACCAGCGGGGCATTGATGGACCTAATGAATAGGGTATTTAAGCCATTCCTAGACAAGTTTGTAGTAGTGTTCATAGATGATATTTTAGTTTATTCCAAAACTAAGGAGGAACACACTGAGCATTTAAGGTTGACATTAGAATCGCTGAGATGGGAGAAACTTTATGCAAAATTCTTGAAGTGTGAATTTTGGTTAGAACGTGTGCAATTTATTGGCCACGTGATTGACAAAGATGGGATTTCAGTGGATCCATCAAAGGTTGAAGCTGTGATAAATTGGGAACAGCCAAAGACATCGTCTGAAGTGAGGAGTTTCTTGGGATTGGCAGGTTATTACCGAAGATTTATCCAAGACTTTTCTAAAATCGCAACTCCGTTAACAAATTTGACTCGTAAAATAGTTAAGTTTGTTTGGATGAAAAAGTGTGAGAAAAGTTTTCAAGAGCTGAAGAAGAGATTGAGTACTGCGCCAGTGTTGTCATTGTCGGATAGTACAGGAAATTTTATAGTATACAGTGATGCCTCACATAAGGGATTAGGCTGTGTACTGATACAGAGCGGAAAGGTTATTGCATATGCGTCACGCCAACTGAAGGACTACGAGAAAGGGTATCCGACCCATGACTTGAAATTGGCAGCAGTAGTGTTTGCCTTGAAGATTTGGAGACACTACCTATATGGAGAAAAGTGTGAGATATACACAGATCACAAGAGTCTGAAGTATATTTTTACACAGAAAGATTTGAACATGCGCCAAAGGAGATGCTTGGAGCTTATCAAAGGCTACGACTGCGAGATTCTTTACCATTCGGGTAAAGCTAACATTGTTGCCGATGCCTTAAGGAGGAAGGGTCGGGAGAAGTTAAATATATTAACTGATCAGGATCAGTTAATAGAAGAGATGGCTAAATTAGAACTGGAAGTTAAGTATCCGAAGGATTCGGATGAGAAGCTGTTTCAAGTAACTACCGGTTCAACCTTGGTGGACAAGGTGAAAGAGGCACAACTTCGTGATAAGGAGTGCGAGAAGATCCGTAAGAGAATAACCGTTGGTGAAGAAATCAAATTCAAGATCGATAATGAGGGACTACTATGATTTTAAGGATGAATCTGGGTAGTGCCAGTACCAGAGGTCAAAGAGGAGAGTTTGAGCGAAGCTTACAGTTCAAGATATTCGATTCACCCAGGGAGTACGAAGATGTACCAGGATCTAAGACAGCATTTCTAGTGGACGAATATGAAGAAGAGACGTGGCCGAATGCGTTGCGAAATGTCTATCGTGCCAGAAGGTCAAACCAGAGCACCAGAGATCGAGTGGATTATTGCAACCGCTAGAGATTCCAGAATGGAAATGGGAGCACATCACAAGGGATTTCGTGGTGGGTCTTCTAGCGACTCAGAAGGGATTCAATGCAGTATGGGTTATAGTGGATCAGCTAACGAAGTCAGTACATTTCTTACCGATCAAGATTAGATACAACTTGGATCAGTTAGGAAAGTTGTACGTGAAGGAAATTATCTCTAGACACGGTGTTCCATTTTTGATTGTGTCCGACAGAGATCCGCGTTTCACGTCGAATTTCTGGAAGCGACTACAGGAGTGTTTGGGAATGCAATTGCGAATGAGTACGGTGTACCATCCTCATACTGATGGCCAAAGAAAGAGAACGATTCAGACTCTAGAGGAAATGCTAAGAGCTTGCGTCATGGACTTCAAAGGAAGCTGGGATGATCATCTACCGTTGGTGGAGTTCGCCTACAACAACAGTTATCATGCAAGTATTGGCATGCCACCTTACGAAGCATTGTATGACAGGAAATGCAGGACTCCATTCTGCTGGGATGAGGTTGGTGAACAACAACTGTTGGGACCAGAATTGGTGCAACAAACTGCTAAGATTGTCAAGATAATCAGAACGAGATTTATTGATGCTCAAGACAGACAAAAAAAGTATGTCGATCATCATCGACAGAATTAGAATTTGCAGTGGGAAGCTTCTTTTTCCTGAAGGTATCTCCCTGGAAGGGGAAGATTCGATTTGGAAAGAAAGGAAAGCTGAGTCCCCAATTTATTGGACCTTTCGAGATACTACGGAGAATTGGCGAAGTGGCTTACGAGGTTGCGTTACCTCCGGAGCTAGATAATATACACAACGTTTTCCATATGTATGTGTTGCGACCGTACAAACACGACTACAAGCATGTGATAGAGTACAAACCTTTATAATTCGATAAAGACCTAACTTATGAAGAAGTTCCTATTCAAATAGTTGATAGAAAAAAACAAGTACTTAGAAATAAAGTGATACCTTCTTTTAAGGTAATCTGGAGGAACCACAGTGCTGAAGAAGCTACGTGGGAACTAGAAGATTTTATGATGAAAACATATCCCCAACTATTTGTGTAATTTCTTGTATGTCGATTCTGGGGACAGAATCTTTTTAAGGAGTGAATAATGTAATTGATGAAAAATTTTGTGTTATGATTCTGGGGATAGAATCCTTTTAAGGAGGGAAGATTGTAACGAATGAGAATTATATATATAAATTTTAATATTTATTGAATTAAATAAATATTTTAATTGATTTATTTATTGAGTTAAATAAATAATGTATATGATTGTTGTGGAATAATTTAATTAAGTGCAATATATTAATTTAATGAATATTTAATATTTAATTTAATTGATGTGTAATGATTTTATGGTATAGTTCTAATTTAATTGAGATAATTAAATTAGATGAATTTTATGTGGTAATTGTTATATGAGATTATGATTAGCAAGTAATTATAATTGTTATGTGGCAAATTTTATTGGGTTAATTGATGTTAGCTTTAATTTAATTAAATTAGAATATTAAGATTTAATTAATTAAAGTGTAACATTGAAAGTATATGTTAAAGGATTTATTAAGTAAATAAAAGGGTTTTAAATTAGTTTTGCCAAACAAGGCCCTTAAATCTGTTTTAAAGAGTTTTTACTAAACAAGGCCTTAACTACTAAAAAGCTATTTTTAAAATTAAGTTGTTTTGCTAAACAAGCCCTAGTGGATTTTGATTTTCAAAAACTAGTAACTGATATATGTATTTATTAGATATAATGTATATATCAGTTATTATATTGTATAATTATATGTATATTATATCTATATCAGTTATATTAGAACTACGTTAGAAAAACTAAGTTAGAACAAAGAAGAAAAGAAAGAACAGAGAGCTAGAGAGAAAAGAGAGAAGAAGAAGAAAGAAGAAGGAGGAGGAATCATGTTAAATCAAACTCAACACCATCATCTTCTTCTTCCAATCAATTAACAAAGGGTATAACTCTAACTTTATAGCTTTTAGAGATTTTATTTTTGTTGGTCTTCAAGTTTTAGTCCTCTATAATTGAGTTTTTTTTATGAAAGTAGTGTAAACATGAAGTTTATATGTAATTTGTGTTATAACATGCTTATATATATGATATATGATTGTTTATGTTGTTCAATTCACGTAAATATGAGGAACATGAAGAAATCATGTTCATAGCAATTTACAGTGAACTTACTTTGAAAAATAGTCTTTAATTATCAAAATTCGTGTTTGATTGTGATATATTATGTAAATTAATCATAGATTATGATAATATATCAAGAAAAAAAATTAACATGCTTTGAATTGTTTTATTTGGTTTAAAAACAAAGTCACAGTGTTAATTTTCTTCAAGAACGCTTAAAAATGGTGTTTTCTTCAAAATCATGAAATTAAGTGTTTTGATTATGTGTTGTAGTGTTAATGTATGTTCAAAACATACTAGAAGTTTAAGATTTTGTTTTTAAAAAGTTTCATATGCATTGTGTTAGTTAAAATCAAACTTTGGTGCGAAGAAATAACCAAATTGGCTTTGTCTCTGCACAGTTCGGGAGCCACCAGCAATGGGACCCAGCCCAGTGGGGCTTTTGGCCTAGAAACACCAGCCCCAGCGGGTGTGGGTGATGTCCAGAGATTTTGCTTCTATTCCGAGTAGTTTTATGCATTACATGATTAGCTAACTTAATGTGATGACATGTTAAGTGTATTAAACAATAAGATAACATATTTTTGACATGTTTAAGATAATTTGAAGTCTCATATTAATATGTCATGTGTGTACATAGACATTGTTATCATAGGGTATGATTTTGATAGTTTAAAGTGTTATATACGTATGATGTGCATGTTGTGAGTTTAGACTCACGTGTGTGGTTAGTTAAGCGAGTTAAGTTTACAAACCATGTTATTAAGTTGAACTTAAGTAAGAAGTTCAATGGTTTAATGTAGTGGTTATAAAACTCATTGGTATTGTAAACGTAATGTAATGTGTAGGACGATTGAGAAAGTGATTTGTAAATTAAAAAGTGTAGCTTGCGCTTGAGGCAAGTTTTCTAAACTCAAACTTTACTTGAGCAAGTTTTCCTAAACTTTTTTTTTACATTTATACAAGTCTTCTAATTATACTCTTTCGTTGAGCAAGTTTTCTAATAATTATCTTATTGAACAAGTTCATTATTGAATTGTGGTGACCTTGACTTAATTGTTCAAGCAAGGCCCATATTGTCTTTCAAATGCTTTAAGTTTATTTCTAAAGCACGATTATTAAATATGATGTCTATTATTATGACTTATAGTTATTTTTTAATTCTTTTATTACCGAATTCTAAATTATTTTAAGTCGATTCAACTACTCCTTAGTTGATGATAGTTGAACTCTAAATTTCCCTTGAAGCTTATCCAAACCAAACTTTCTTTGGTGCGGACTTGTTATTAAAATACTGAGATGAACAACCCTATTTAATAGGGGATTACCATGCAAAAATGTTAAGATATTTGTGCACAATACTTGGTACGAAGAGCTGATCCCCCTAAGTACGAGTGAAGAGTTCATATAGTCTAAAAGACTGTTAAAGGTTTTAAATAGAAATGTTTATAACCTAGGACATAGTTCAAAGTCTTATGACCCTCAGATGATTTCTATATTCAAAATTCTAAATGTTGATGAAAGAATTATTATTCAATTCTTTATTATTGATGAAAGAAAAGTATTCAAATCTTTTGAATTTATTCAGTTTGTGTCATCACTATTATTATTATTATTCCAAGTGAGCTTTTGTTTCTCACTCTTGCAATTAAATAACCCTTGCAGCTAAGGTTGAAAGTGTTGACGTACCGTCAACAAGTAATGGCAAGAGCAAGATGAACAAGTGAAGACTTGTTATATTTGTGATATGATTGTAATAAGACGTAAGACTTTTTATGTGATATTTATTTTCGTACTTATTGTTTATGTTAAGGTTAGATAAACCTTGGGAGGTTTTGAGCAAAGTTATAATCCTTCTAAGGAAGATTTTTATTTAATTATAAGGTTGTAATTTATTTTGCATTCCTTATCATGGGCAGTAGTTGTATTTTATTTAGATAATGAGCACCAAATTCCATGGGTTTGAAGTACCCGGACTTGGGGGTGTCACATCTGGGGGTGGCAGTAATTCTGTGATCTTTCCTTCATCGATCATCATGCGTAGAATTTCTTCCCTAGCCTGTCCCAAGGGGGTGAATTTTCTTTTGGCCGCAAATTCTCGTCAGTGATGAATCCTAACTTCCCTAGCCCTCTTTTCTGTCCATTTTTCTGCTCTCGAAGGTGAATCTGGCCTTCTTGGAATTAGGACATCGCGGACGAGTACGATGTTGGTTTGCCTTTGTAGGACTTGGTCTATTAGTTGTCAGGTCAACTGATGTTAGTATATAACCAGATCTGCCAATTGGTCTACTTGTGCCTTAATTGAGGCCAAGTCTTGCTCCACCATTTACTTCTCTTTTGGGTATCCCTATATTGCAGAGTCATTCTAGAGGGTGCTTCCCCCCCAGCTTTCTCAGGTATTTGCAATTTTCCCTACCTCCTGCACTAATCATGTTGACTCCTTCTGCATTATGCTGAGATAAAGGGTTGTTGTTGACATTCGGCTGCTCTATCGTTTTGACTACGATCTCCCCACTGTCAATCAAGTTCTGAATCTTATGTTTTAAAGTCCAACATTCTTGAGTGTCATGCCCGGTGAGTTGGAATGATAAGCATATTTCTTGTTGGGATTAAATTGCCTTCCGTTTGGATCAGAAGGTGGAGCAAGCTCAATGATCTTCTTCTGGGCTATTAATAGTGCCAATATATTCTCCAAAGAGTCCCCCAAGGGAGTGAATATCCTTCTTTGCTTGTTCTTCCCAACCTTCAGTGTTGTATGATTTTGAGAATTCACAGGATGAGTGTTCTATTTTTGGATAGGCGGACTGTGGCTCTTATTGGCACCTTAGCCATGCAGTATCAAAGAGACATCTTCTTCTTTCCTTTTAGATACTCTCTTTGGAGCGCTTGCATAGTTTCCCAACTGTATGTGCTCTGCTACTACTTCCAAAGCAGTGAGATCTTTGATTTTGCCTGACTTCAAACCCATTTATGCTATTTCTCCATGGTTGATCATTTTAAAGAAGGATTTGCCTAACCCTGCAATGACTCTCTCATAGAAAGGGGCTTCTTGTATGTCAATGAAAGTTGTCACCATCTCACTTTCATCCATTGGTGGGTTAACTTGGGCTGCCATTTGCCTCCACCGCTTGCGCATACTCCTTGAATGATTCGTTGCTCAGTTTCTTGACTTTGGTAACTTGGTAGCGATCAAGTGCAATCTGGGATTGGAAACTATACTGGTTGAGGAAGGCGTTTGCCAAATCTTCCCAACCCCAGAATTTGGAGTTGTCTATTCGGGCATACCAAGTTTGGGCTTCACCAGTAAGGCCTTTCTGGAATAGCTGCATTCGGAGGTTCATCATCCTCTGCATAAGTTCTAAGTTCATTTATGTAGACCTTTAAGTGAGTGTAGGGATCACCCAATCCATTGTATTTCTCTAACTCCGGGATCTGAAACTTCCCAGGGTATCTGGCTTTGGGGAAGATACATAAATTAGAATAAGTAACACTTCCGTGGGATCCTGTCCCCGTCATAGATCGAATAGCATCCTCCATCTGTCGCACCTTCTTCCTAATGTCTCCTGTTTCTCTGTCCTCTTGAAGGTCTGCTATTTCCCTTGTCATCTTTTGGACCGGGTCCTCTTTGGCTATTTCGACGTCGAGTGGGGACACTAGGGTAGATGCCCAAGTATCCCTATCATTTCCTAGTGTTCGAACTTCTTCCTGAGTGGAGGACTCAGTTTGATTCTTTAGTTTAGATTCTTGAGACACTTTACACTCTTCTCTTAACAAGGTGGTCATCTCGGCAATCTATTTCTTTAACTCCTCGAATTCCTCTCGAGATACAGGGATGGGTTCTAACGAACTGCCCTCAGCCATTTTGCTGGGTGGTGATCGTGCCTTTTTGGCTCAGAACTGAGTTCTAGGACTAATCTGCACAAAATTGATATATAGTTTAGACTGGATATTGGTAGACAGGGATGCATGATATGCTATGCATCAGTTTAATAGTTTTTTTTAATCTTTATCTACAAAACAAGGGGTTAGTCGACTTGATGACAGGATATGTAAATGACAGTTTTAGATGGATGACATTTACATACGCAAAAAAGTAAATAGGGCATGAAGAGACACATCGCACTTTTGGTTTATCAGAGGCTGACCTATCTTAGGGTTACTCTCACGGGCTTTTTGAAATTGGTTCCTAGATCTTCGCAATTTACTTGATGAAAACATCCATCTTTCAATTGGAGCGGATCTGAGAGGTGCATTTCCTGACCCTCACAATGGAAACATTCATAGGAGTTCAGTAATGAACAACCGACGGGATTGCCTCCTAACGGAGGGACCACACAACATACATTCACGTCCTTACCGCATGTTATACGATGACATTGTGCGAAGCACTAATATATTGTGTGAGGCACTAATACAAGAATGCTTAAAGATTGCGACATTAATCACACACAAAGATCATTCACACAAGATGCACATGCAGAATAGAAATCAAAAAGATTGAACGAGGCTTAAGCCCTCTATAATCCCTAGCAGAGTCGCCACCTGTCGACGCCGTGGAAAAATACGCGTTCTCGCATGAGTTTCGCAAGTTTTGTTTTTTTGTTTGAAGATTAGAAGTCTTCCTTTATTTTTTTCCTTTCCTATTGTGTTTTACCCCTTTTTATTCTGCCATGTTGGTTAATTTATTTGAAGGCTGAGATTTAGGAAAAGACCGACATTAGTTGACTTATTTTACAAAGTTTGATTTTATTATTTAATTTTTGATGATTGGACCTAATGAGATAGAGCCGCCAGTTGGTATGGTTTTAAATGGATGTGCCAACTCATCCGAATTTTGAAGTTTTTGCAATATGGTCCAATATGTGACTCCGTAAAATTGGTCTGGATACCCGAGATTTATAGAGTTCGGGGGCTTGCTTAAGCGAGGAGAATGTGTTAGGCACCCCTCAACTTCCGTGAAAAACACGATTATCGCATCTTATTGATTTTCTATGCATAAAGTGTGTGTGTGTGTGTGTGTGTTCTTTATTTTAAGTTTACTCATTTTATTCTAAGTCTTCATTTTGGGTTATTTGAAAGTAGTGTTGTACCTCTTTTGCGCCTAGGTATGAAGGATTTGATTTAGCAAAAAGTTTATTTTAAACAAGATATATAAATTAAAATGATGTTTTGGAAAACAAGGTTTAATTTCAAATCCTTCGCCCGACTAGGAATTGAGAACTTCGATACTTTCTTTTCATTATATTTATGTTCTTAAGGTGATCTACTCCGAATCGCCTTTTTCTTTATGAAAGATCTTTGTGGTTTTTATTAGAAAGTCATTTTGGTGGTTATGCATGTGAAAAGCATTAAAAAGAGTCGAATCATCATCGGGCATGAAAGCCATCTCAATGAATCGAGCATCCACAATCACAGATTTTCATTATTATGAGATCTTAAACCCGATCTATCGGGACGAAGCCCTCAAGACGGCTTTAAGATCTAATATTTACAAGTACAACGATTCGATATTATTTAAACATTACAACACAAGCAAAATGTCCATCGTGGGAATCTAGTCAAAATCTAACATGTATATATCGACCCCGGGATTCCTAGGCTCGCATTTATGGAAATAAACACATGTACAACATATCCTAAACTCAAGATCTAGTGGTTTCATCGGTTGAAACCCTCATCACAAGGTATTAGGACCCCCACACCTCTAAATATAGATCTAGGGCTCAACGGAGTGATCGGGATGGACCAAAAGTGGTAAAACATCTAGATTTACCATGGATCTAAACTGATCTAGCACGTAGGTTAGAGCTTTATGCTTTATAACCCCCCGAATGGCTAGATCCGATTTAGATCTAGGTAGATCTAGTCTCCGAACTTGATTTACAACTAAATATGTAATAAATAACCGATGGGATCTATGCATCTACCACCTACACAACAATATATATATAAAAAACAACAAATTTTAACGATGTCTACACAATATATCACATCAATCTAGTATTTAAAGCAATATTTACAAAGAAAGTGGCCCGAAAAGGGCGGTTTTCACCTTGGGGGACGCGTGAAAAAGCTTTTTATCGCTCAGTATCAACTAAGAAAACTCTTGAGACTCAAGGTATGTATGAACCAAGATTAAACAACTTAAAATGTGTATATATTGCTCAAACACGAGGGTTTTTCTCTCTAAAACTTCTTTTTTTTACAAATGAGCTGATGCTGCTGAGCTAAAGCCCCGGGACCAGCCGTAGGTACACCTGCGGCCGGGCCCCGTGTGCCCCGCAGCCTCGAAATTTGTTCCTTTGGTCTCGGTCCGGAGAAAGTTGAGCTTCGTTCCCAAAAATCTTAGAAAGTTGACGAGTGCATGATATTCATTTATTTTGATTCCTTTATGTGTAGTCTATTGCATGTTTGGTTGTTAACAAGGACTTAATAGGTTTGTTTATGGGTTTCAGGTCAAAATAGAGCGGAGACGAGAAAAATAGGAAGATTGTTGGGTTTTTAATGCTAAGTTGGATTCATGGTCTTGGCTTGGGACTTAGATTTTATTGTAGAGTTATTCCTTAGCTTTCCGTAACATCTTGAATCGTCCCAATCAGAGTTCATCTGAAAAAGTTATGACCTTTTTACCAAGCGGAAGTTGAAACCTCAAAGTTTGGAAGTTACAATTTATATAGCAGTCCCTTGGAGCAGATTTCAACCATGATCCAATCAGAATCTGTCAATGCTCAAAGAATGAAAGTTTTAGATATCGTCGAGCGCTTTGATTTGATAGGTAACAGGCCTCGTAACTCTTCTTGAAACAAAAGTTATGCTCATTTTACCAAACGATGTTGCAGCAAAAAATGGCAACTCGCCTAGGCGAGATTTTATGAAGGAAAACGTCGCCCCGACAAGTTTTCTCCGCTAAACTTCGCCCCGGCGAGTTTTTATGAAGGAAAATGCGCCCCGGAGAGATTGATGTCAAGAAAACAGTAATTTTGAGTTTTGGGAAGTTTTAGGCAGACTTCTAATACGATTTGGATTGCGAACTTTTAGGATTTTAGGGATTGTTTTAGACTTTATAAAGACATGTAAGACCCAATATATATAAAAGGGGATCATCTTATATCATCTCATATCATCTTCTACATTGATCTAAACCCCAGTTTTGGGGAATCAAAGCATGTCAAGCTAAACTACTCAATTCAATTCTGAAGGGATGTTGAACTTTATTCATAATTAACGGTTTGATCCACTATTACAAAACAGTAAATAGATGACACTTAATAGACAATATTTTTATAAAAAACGTTGTGGTATTTTTTTCACAATGTTTTTTTTGAGAAAACGTTGTAGTTTAATATGAAAAAAATGTTGTGGATTCATAAGGGCCATTTTTAGTTGTAAGGTTACAACGTTTTTTTTAAAAAACGTTAAAAAAAACAAGGAGGCCTCGTGCTCGGCTGAAATAGAGGCAGAGGAGTGAGAGGGGACACGGCTGGGAGAAGGAGGGTTGTGGCAGTTAGATAAGAATAGAAGAGAAAGAGAAGGTTTTATGCCCTCTCTCAAGCTACCCAGACTGCCGATCGTTCCTTCTCTTGATGGGAATGAAACCCCTGCTGTTCGTAGCACCAGAAAGATAGTCCCGGAGGTTATCTTTAGCCGAATGAATATCCAATCGAAGGAAATTGAGCTACCTAAAATGCCCACTATTGTACCAAATAGCCGGAGAAAGGCGACGATTTCAACTTGTCGAACTAATGTGAAGAAAGAGCAGGAAGTGGGTACCGTACAGAGGGTGTACAGTACCAGGAGGTCAGCGAGGTTACCCGATAAGAAATTGGTGGAGTCGATTCTGATGGAGAAAGAGATGAAAAAAGCAATCAAGATTGATTTGATTGCTTCAAAAAATTTCAAAAATGATCTCGGTGAAGTTTCGGATAATATAAGCGTGTCTGGTATGTATTTTTTTTTGTTTTTTTTGTATTCTGTCATCAGTTTTATATTGATTTAAACTTGATTATAGTATTTGATATCTGAGAGTTTTTCTCCGATCTAAAGGTGGGAATGTTTACAAAGAATATATCTATATCTCTGTGTTCGTAAATTGCTTCATATCTCATCATAATTTGGGTTTGCTTCATATATAACTAGGGCTTGCTCTTGATTTGGTTTGGGTTCCCTATTATTCATATTTGAAAATAAGGGTTTAGGGTTATATTTTTGAAATTTGGGGTTACTTCAGAAAATTTGTTGCAGGGGTTACTTCAAAAATCAAGCTAGATAGTGTTTGTGTTGTGTAGTATTATTTCTTCTGTTTTCACTTCATATTTTTGGTTCAACTACTCATTCATATTTTGTGTGTGTGTGTAGCTAAATTCATATTTTTGTTTTCTAGCAGTTGCTGAAGCTCACCTTCTTGGTTTCGATGCTTCAAATGGTACTAATTATTTTAGTCTTTCTTTATGATTTATTTTTACAGTTTATTTTAGAGAATGAAAGTATGTTCATTGAAAGGGTTCTCTAGGTGATTGTTGCCATGCATGCTAAAATCATATTTCGACTAATTAATTTGCTTAAATACATTTGATATCTTTGTCATAGTTTCTGTAGATATTTTTTGTCTTAATTTGTAATCTGTTCATATTGTTGTTTAAGGTTTTGTTTTTACAACTCTGCTTCATATTACCATTTACCAGTCTTGGAACTTCTATTGAACACATCTGCTGGAAAAATATAATTTATTCCCAAGAAGGTGCAGAAGTGCCTCAGCAGATTCAAAATACAATTTATACTTCAGTTGTGATTTCTTGTATTGAAAATAGAAGGGAAATTTGTGCAGCTAATAAGCAGATTGATAGGACTTTCATGTTCGACAAGGTTTTTAGTATTTATTTTATCTGAATAACATTAAACTTTTTACAATGATTATCCATTTTTGTTAAACATCACCAAGCGAGAACTACAATGTAATGTGGGATAACTTTTCTAGGTCTTTGGTGCGACATCCCAGCAAAAGGATTTGTATGATCAGGCCATATCTCCTGTTGTGTTTGAAGTTCTTGAGGGATATAATTGCACAATTTTTGCCTATGGACAGACAGAAACAGGGATTACATATACAATTGAGGGAGGAGGGAGAAAAAAGGTTACATTTTTTATTAGCTAAATAGCATTATAAGTTTATGCTTTGAATTTACTTTCCATGCTTTTTTATCTAATAATTTATATTACTTCATGCTTTGATTGTGAGCCTTGATACTTTGAATTCTACTTCATGGTCATTGCCTCTTCATATCTTGGAGAGTGAAGCAATTGCGGTGAATGTGACGCCCCTAAATCCGGGTTCCTCTCTTTCCTCGGATCCGGTGCAGTCACGATACTACTATCGCCGAACTATTACATTTTTATTCATAACTTAAAGAATAACTTGCTTTATTATAATTTAGAATATAAATTCTTTCGATAATCAGGATCTCATATAATGACTCCAAACTTTTACAAGTTATAATCTTGGTCATTTACCATTCCTGTCTTATATCATATTCGATATTATAAAAATGCGGAATAACTTAAACTTTTTCAATCTTCTTTGAATAAAATCTTTTATTGATTTCACAATCTTAAATCAGTTACAAATCCTTGAATCACTATATATGATTCACTATATCTGAATTATTGTATAAACGTTTACATCTCAATTCAATATCCTTTATGTATTAACTAATACATCTTTACAATACGACAAGTATTAAACATCTTAAATAACTATCAAGTACAACTCCTAGAACCTAAACTTGGTTCGAGAGCATATATCTAAATAAACAGAAATCTTAGAACTCTATCACGTAGCACGTTACTCTTATCGTGAGTCCTTAACCTGCAAAAGTGGTTATTTGCAAGAGTGAGCTCGACAGCTCAGCAATTCTAACAGTTTTCATGCAACACATAACATATAACATCATACTCAGTTCATGCATTTATAATCAATTTATATTTACTCAGCATGTTACTTCTCACATAACAAGCATATCATCAAAGATCAACTTTCAATCTCATACATACCTCATATACAGTTCATATATAAGTTCACATCATCACAGCATAATATAATTCAACTAACAGTTATTGAATTCACATATCAAATAGGAACTGAAAGACTTGCATGATGCGTAGTTTAACAACTACGACTTAACTGCTTAAGATATTTGCGCTTCGTGTATTCCTACACAATCATTCAATTATGGATTCATAGATATCAGTTATACGTATCCATACATTCTCAATATAATAACAATTGATTACATTATTGTCTAACTTGGTTCTTAGAACCTTCATTTTACTCTCTCATTGTATTCTTAGAATAACCATGTTCGTATAGGTATACCTTAATGATACATACTTACTATCATCCTTCATATACATGTATCACACATTTAACTAAATGTATTCGGCATATACTTAGAACTTACATGATCCTTATTATTCATACGTTTCTCAAACCTTAACGAAATTATAGTTTTCGAGTTTTATATAACCATTGTACAAATCAACACTTAATGCATCATTAAGATTTTGTTTTGTAACTCATAAATAATAATGTAAACATGCTACTATTGTGACGCCCCCAAATCCACGTTCCTTCGAAACCTTGGATTCGGTGCAGTCACGATACTATTATCGCCAAATTATTATATCTTTTATTTATTACTAAAAGAATACAACTTGCTTTATTACAATTTAGAATATAAATTCTATTCATATCCAAGATCTCGTCTTTACATCATATTCGATGTTACTAAAATGCGGAATAATTTAAACTTTTTCAATCCTCATTGAATAAAAATCTTTTTATTGATTCCATAACTTGAATCAATTACAACCCTTGAATCAATTATAAAATATGATTCATTATATTTGAGTTATCGTATAACGTTTACAACTCGACTTGATATTCTCTATGTATTAACTAATACATCTTTATAGTACGACAAGCATTAAACCTCGTAACCAAATATCAAGTACAACTACTAGAACCTAGACATGGTTCGAGTAATAATCTAATCAGTATTCTTCGTTGTGATACTATCTATCTTTATCAATCAAGAAGCACGAAATCTTTACCGTGAATCCTTAACCTGCAAAAGTGGTTATTTGCAAGAGTGAGCTCGACAGCTCAGCAATTCTAACAGTCCTCATGCATCACATAGCATATAACATCATACTCAGTTCATGCATTTATAAACAGTTTATATTTACTACGCATGTTACTTTTCACATAACAAGTATATCATCAAAGATCAACTTTCAATCTCATTTATATCTCATATACAGTTCATATATAAGTTCACATTATCACAGCATAATATAATTCAACTAACAGTTATTGAATTCATATATCAAATAGGAACTGAAAGACTTGCCTGATTCGTAGTTTAACAACTACGACTTAACTGCTTAAAGCTATCTGCACTTCGTGTATTCCTACACAGTTATATAATCATGGATTTACATCCATCAGTCATACATTTCATATGCTCCTAATAGAACAACAGTTCGTATATCGTTTTCTAATCTTGGTTTCGTTTCACTCTATCTTAGGATAACCACGATGTTACAACATCATACCTTCATACTTATTCTATAGAAACCATTCTATTTCGGTCCTTAGGGTCCTTAAGGAAAATAACTTAGGACCAGACAGTTAACAAACTGTTCTTGGCAGCTCTGCAACACGGCGCGGCCGCGCGACAATTAAGCTTAGGAGTGGCGCGGCCGCGCGACTCCCTGCCAGAACCAGAACTTTGATTTCATAAACTTAGTTTGTTCCTAACATAGCATGCATTCTGATATATATTATACACACATATTAAGTAGGCATGCTCGTGCTTATACTACACATGTATACTTAATCACATAGTCTATGCTTTTGAAATTCATTTTCTCGAATATGCGTGCATAGGTGAAATCCATGTTTCATCACATGATGCTTATGTCAACATGTCTATAGGCATAATGAATCCTAATATACATGCTCGTGTGATCATAATGTAACTCACTCCGTGTTTGATGCTATCATCTTACACATTCTAAACATTTCATAAAAATCGCTTTAAGTCAACAAAGGCAACTAAGTATATGCAAAGTACCTTGTAGTCATGATTCTCATGTATTAGAACACATATATAAGTCATCTATACATGCTCAATGATCAGAACGTGGACATCCTATATATACGTCCAAAAACTCTAAGTTTGTCTTTTGAAATCATTTTTAATTTAAACAATGTGTTCTAGTGTATGCTCAATACCTCCGACTCACATATCATGCATATCTAAACCATATAATCATGCTTAAAAAGTCAGAATATAAACATGACTTATATACGCCACAATTTGTTTATAAAACCTTAAGTTTTCATTAAAAACTCTACTACAACAAGGTATAATTGTTTACTATTAGCCAAGGTAATTGATTAATAACTACCTTCATACCCATTGATACACATAACCAAGACACTTACACATGTCTCAAAAGTCCGACTCAATGAACGCAAAATTCGTCAAGTCTCATTTTCAAAACTTTACGTTTTCTTTTCGGAAATCATGTTAAAGCAACTAATACAACTTACTACGTGCATGACAACCTTAGTACACATGTCAGACCCCTTTCTGAAATTATTAGAGTCTAACTATTATGCTTAACCAACCAGAAAACACAAAATCACCAAGAGTTTCTGCAGAGGGCGCGGCCGCGCCCCATTTGTACTAGGGAGACGCGCGGCCGCGCGTCCCCGTTTCCAGACCAGAAACTTTACTGCTAAAACAGAGCTTCAGCTAATCCTTTTCTTACTTCATGTAACAAGCTTGAAAGCCATCATATTGTATTTATAACATATATTTAGACTCTACTCAACATATTAACATCATCTTACATAACAATTCTCCACTAATTCATGAAATCTCTTATGAATTTATCAAATTCAAGACTAAAAATTCAAAGTTAGAGTTATACCTCTTGGAGCCTTGAATTACTAAGCTTGCTTCCCAAATCAGTTTTCTCACATAACTCTCATCACCATATTCTCTATATCAACTTAGCAATTATTTAGCAATTTCAATTTGTGAATATAAAGCTTCAATTTATAGAGAATTTATGGACCAAATTTGGTTCTTGCACATTGAATCAAACCAATGGGTTGATCAAAGACATGGAGGTTAACAAGAGGTTAGTAAGGAGTTGGTGAAATCCATCATCAATCCCACACCCCTCACAATCATCACACTCATTGCTAGCTAGGAAGTTGAGAGATGAAGGAGATAGGCTAGCCTTAGCCATTCACGTGAAAGAGAAGTTGGGCACTCATTGTGAGACAAATAATCTAACTCAGCAATAACAATTAGCAAATGTAATTCCACACTTGGTTACACACCTCTATATATAATATATACACTTAGGTTATATAATATATACATATATACACATTCATACATATAGCTTAGGTTATGAATGAATTGTAAATAAAATCTCTAATTACAATGTATCATATATCATCCATATATATCTCATCTTACCGGATATAATTCTATCGGGTATTATCACATTACATTGTTTCCTTTATTAATTTAATAATTATTTATAATATACCCATGATATATTATTTTATTGTATACTCATATTTTAAATATACACTACTACATATAATCATGTACCTCATGTACATAGGTTAAGCTAATATTCTAATTGGACTAAATATAATATGGTTGGGTACTATCATCCCACCATTTTCCATAAAATTATTATCACAAATATACTCAAATATTATCATGATAATTAATATCAACCATACATTTTCTTCTAATACTTCCCATTAAATCCCCTTGATTTAACTTCATTATTTATGCCACACAAGGCATAATTATGTGAACTTAGTACTTAATAGTCCACAAGTTTATAATAATATAATCTCCTAAGATAATATTATACTCAATGTTACATCTTATAATATGTTCATAAAGTAATACCATTACATTACTAATTTACATGTTCTCTATTATAATCAATCTATTACCCTCCTATGGGTAATACCCAATGGTCAAAGAGGAGTTGGTGGCTAACTCCACCAACTACTACTATTCATGGTCCTTCCTCATCATTACACCTTATAACATGCTCATGGTGTAATTACATTTCTTATTATATGCTTTCTTAGCAACAATGTAGTAATTGAATTAACAAGCTCTACACACCAATGTATTGCATCTATTCATTATCAAGCTATTATTCTCCTATGGTTATTACCCAAAGGGCAAAAGGGAAGTTGGTGGCTAACTCCCACCAACTACCACTATTCATGTACCCTAACCACTTGATTGACCATTATTGTTCTCACAAGGACTAATTTGCAAGCTTATATCTAATAACTTAATGTTATTACCATATGATATGATAGGGTCACACATACAACCAATCATATAATCCATGTACATTTGACAATACCGAATATATTTTAATTGAGTAGTGTCACACCCCATTATTGTAACTTTATTATTACACTTAATCATATAGTTTCCTATAATATATAGTTTTCTTGAAGTGTCACACTTCATTCCATATTATATAGATGTAGCTACTATATAACTTATAATTACACATCATTGCACATAGGTATTTATTCACATAATAATAATAATTAATTCCATTAATTATTCATTCATTAATTTATTTAATGAATGTTTATTCCACCACTTTGCCACACTAGGCATATCTCACAAGCTTACCTTAAGCTTATTATCACTCCCATCACACTTTAATATTCTTTTAATATAAGGTTTGTGTGACACATGCACTTTAATGCTAAATTATTTAGCTACCTTGAACAATTATATGTATAACCTTTACACTAGAATAATTAATATTTACTCTATTAATTATTATAAAATCTACGATAAAATAATAACTTAAGTTATTTAATATATTGAAATAACTTAGTTTTCTTTCATTAATAAACTTTCTTGAAAATACATTAGGAATTATGTACTTTGCCATAACATAAAATATTATGTTTTCTCCAAATAAAGATATTCATTATTAGAAAATAATTTACTTATTGTCTCATGATATTATTCTTAATATAATACCAAATAACTATATGTACGACATATGTACATATATTATATATAGAAAATAGATAATAAGTTTATTTTCTATTATAATAAATTGTTTCCATCAATTAAATTACTTATAGCAAATACGTTTTAATATATTTACTATATTAACCAAACACACCTCATACAAAAACATATAAGGTAATATTATTATTCAAAAATAACATTTCCTCCTTTTATTAAAATAATTCAATATTAGAAATTATTTTAATATCCTTTATTAGAAAAATCATATCTCTTTCTTTTCTATAAATTGTTCCCAAAATAATTTCTTCAATTATTCATTTAATCATATAATGATTTCCATCTCCCTTTAATAACGTATATATATATATTTAACGTTATTCGCACATTAGACTTTCTCACATATTACCACTCTAAGTAATATATATAAAAAGTATCAACTATAATTACATATATATCTTTTTATTCGAACCCATCTCACGGTTTAAGAATTTTATTTATTAAATCCTTATTTAATAATATCTGAAAATTCGGGTTCTTACAACTATGTTCATCACGTATATATATATATGAGGTATCAAAATAATGTTAAGACGCATGCTCACAAACACTTTTACCATATGCGCACAACTAGCATCGATAATCGCTTTAAAACATATCTAATTCATGCTTAACTAACTTTCATAGTGTCTAGTAAGGTGTGTGTGCATACATGACATTTAAAACACTAGCATGTAGGCTCAAACATATTAGAACACTAATACACTATGATCACGCAACTTAGTTTGCAAAAAGTCCAAATCTTACTTTTGAAACCATTACAACTTAAACCATAAATGCTAAGGTAAACTTAACACTTTTAAATTTATATTTCATGCCTATCTAGACCATGCAATCATGCTCAAAAAGTCAGAACATAAGCATCAATAGTATGTGTCAAGGCTCATTTTAAAACTTTATAACTTTCTTTAGAAATCGCATGCTAACGAAGTCAAAATGTTCATGCTATGTCAAGGTACTTACTCATAAATGTTAGACCTGATTTCATGCATGTCTAAGTTATTTACACATGCTACAAATATCAGAATACATATATGATATGTTCATGACAAGTTTACTTTATCAAATTCAAAGTTCATTTATAAACTATGAAGTTTTTCATCAATAGTGTATGCTAACATGGCTACATATGCTCATACTACATGAATATACTCATATATGTATGTTACTCATGCTCTTATGCTTGTCTAATGTGATACCATATATTAGCACATAGCTGAACTTAACAGAAAATAAAAGAATTTTGGCACAGGGACTGGCGCAGCTGCGCAGCTCCCAAGTGTAAACCTGGCGCAGCTGCGCCGTGTCCGGCCAGACCAGAGGCAGCCTTCTGCTCGGCAGTTACAAACCCATCTCACAAATCAATTACGAACTTCGTTCATGTTCCAGCCATAAAACAGTTCTAACATGCCTATTACTCGATTAATACTTAACAGACATACTCCATAATTCAATTAACATCTAGATAGCATAATCAAGAAATTGACAATGCAGAGCATGAATGGAAATTTTACAGAGAATAAGAAATGAAGAGCGTGAAGGACAAACAATAGGTATTATACCTCTGTTAAGATGGCTTGCTAAGCTTACTGCTACAATTTCCCTTAATTCTCAGATTTTTACCACAATGATATACTCCCTCTAAATTCTTGGTTAACAGAAAACTCCCAGCAAATGAAATGCGAAGGAGAAGTGTTCTATTTATAGAAACTCTTTGACACAGACAATGGTTATCTCCACCAATTCAAACCAACAGAAATGGGAAGAACACATTAGTTCATAGAGAGTAGTTGGAGTAGTTGTTGAAATCCATCATGATCCCCACTCCCCTTATCATTATTACTATAAAGCTAATGTTGCTGAGTTTGAGAGAAATAGGCTTAGGCTTCATGAGTTATACACGTGAGAAGGAATTGGGTCACTCAATTAGGGACAAGGCAGAAAACTCAGCATTTTGCAAATGAAGAGTATTAACACTTAAGTTATATACATATAATGTATACTTAAGTTATAACTAGAGTCACCATGTAATCCCAATAAATAATAATACTATCATGTAGTTATTTTTAACTTGCACATATATAATCCATGTATATTTCATCCTACCGGATATAATTCTTTCGGGTATCATCACATTGTATTATCCCAACTCTATCATTCCAATTATATTAAATTATTGAAATCCTTATCAATTAACAATTGTTTACTTATTATAATATTCATGAGGTACTTATTTAATGTTCCCTCCCACACCTTGTCACATACCCTTATGTACACATTTATATTGTAATGATAATTAATGTCAATTATTCATTTCCTTTTAATACTTCCAATTAAATCCCATTAACAATTAATTAACATTTATATGATTAATTATCACATTAAATAAATATAAATCTTATTATATTTATAAATTATTTACTCATTAATCGACATATTATCAAATAATTACTTGATAATAGTATATTACCCATAACAATAATTAATATTATAAGACAATTTATCTCTATCCTCATCAATTTAATAATTATAATACCGATTATATTTATAATCAATTTTCTTATTATTATACCATCACTGGCCATAATAATAAATCAACATACTATCATAATAACAATTAACAATTAGTATAGATTAATTATTTAATTAATAATTCCTCCATCCTTGAATTTAATTAATTCATCATCGAATCTATTATCGTGCCACACAAGGCATTTCTCACAAGCTCAATCTCAAGCTTATTATCACTTCCTCCACACTTAAACATTCTTTTAATATAATGTTTGTGTGACACATGCATTTTAATGCTAAGCTACCTCAATTAATTATACTTATAATAAGTATAACATTTACGCTTATAATAATTAATATATACTCTATTAATTATTTAAATAATAATATCCACAATAAAATAATAACTTAAGTTATTTAATACATTAAAATAACTCAGTTTTCTTTTATTAATTAACTCTCTTGTAAATACATTAGAAATTATGTATTTTGCCATAACATAAAATATTATGTTTTCTCCAAATAAAGACATTCATTATTAGAAAATAATTTACTTATTGTCTCAAGATATTATTTTTAATATAATATCAAATAATTACATGTACGACACATGTACATATATTATATATAGAAAATAGATAATAAGTTTATTTTCTATTATAATAAATTGTTTTCATTAATTTATTTATATATAGCAAATATGTTTTAATATATTTACCATATTAATTAATCATACCTATTACCTCATACAAAAACATATAAGGTAATATTATTATTTGAAAATAACATTTCCTCCTTTTATTAAAATAATTTAATATTAGAAATTATTTTAATATCCGTTATTAGAAATAACTATTTCTCTTTCCTTTCTATAACTTGTCCCCAAAATAATTTCTTCAAATATTAATTATTCATTTAAAGATGTAATGATTTCCATCTCCCTTTAATAACGTATATATGTTTATTAGCGTTATTCGTACATTAGACTTTCACACATATTACCATTCTAGGTAATATATATAAAAAGTGTCAACTATAATTACATATTCAACACACATATTAATTCACTTCTTTACTTAAGTAAATTAAACCCTGTACGATATCACCATAGTTAATTAAGGTTCAATACTCACATTATATTATTCCATAATATTACTCTGAATTATTAATTAACCAATATTTATTCTTATTAGTTAATTCTCTTAACTAACTCATGCTTCACTATCCAAACCCATTCATGGATAGCTTAAGTACTATCAATAACCTATATTACAAACATACTAATTATTAGTATATATACACCAGAAAATGGTGATTATACATTAAAGATATATAATGTCACCAACTTACTATGATAAAATAATTTTATAAATTATTTAATATCGATAGGAAATTTTATCAACCTCTTTCACCTCAACTAAATTGTCTTTACGATAAATAACAATGTATATTTATTAATCACATATTACATAGTTCATATTACCTATATAACACAATGCTTCCTTCCTCATAACATACACACACACACACACACACACACACACACACACACACACACACACACACACACACATATATATATATATACGAACCTAATACATGCCTTAAGAATTTTATTTATTAAATTCTTATTTTAATAACTTCTTGAAAATTCGGGTTTTTACAGTGAATCTCCCCAATGGTTCCTTTTTCAGCTCCCAAGTGTCTCTGCCTTTGGTTCTTCGTTTCATAAAGCAGCTCTCTCCAAAAGTTGTAATCTCTTTGGTAAAGGTTGTGATAGAACCGACCTCCCATTTCCTAATCATGTTATCCTTGCCTTGCAGTCATATTCAAACTTACTCGAGTCTTTAGACACTTCAAATGTGAACCATGATGCACTACAGAAGATTGAGAGCCTCTTGCTCAAACCGAGTATTGAGACAATCATAATGGGTCGTTATCGTTCCCCAGGAAAAATGCAGCACTGGAGGACCTTATTTTTGTCATTTGGGTTCTCCCCATTAACTTTCAGCAACTTCACCGAGTCCCAAGCTGAATGTGTGGTGAAGAGGACTCCTATCAGAGGTTTCCATGTTGAAAAGCGACAGTCTTCTCTTGTTCTCTGCTGGAAATGGAGGGAGCTTATCTTGGCTTCGGCTTGGGCTTGGAGATGCTGAGCAGCAGCAGCTTGATATTGGATTTGCCGATTCATCCTCGTTGAAGGTGCCTCATATGTTATAACTCTCTGCTTTAGTCTATTATTTTCTTGAAATTTACCTTCTTGTGATTTCCCTTCTGCTAATTATCTTTGTGGCTTAGGCAGATTGTTTTCAAGTTGAAAAAAATAACAATATATTATATGACATTAAGTATGCAGTATAGTTTTTGATAACATTGACAAAATTAGGAATTGAAGCGATTCCCATCACTTCAATCTGATATAGCAGCTGCTGCAAATGAAACATTAGAAAGATTTCGTGATGAAAGCCGGAGGACAGCTTTACGGCTCGTGGATCAAAGTCTAGTTACCTGACAGTTGAATTTTTTAGGAAGATTCAAGCTGAACCTGACAAAAATCCAAATAAAAATGCAAATCCGTCGAGTCCAAATGTGGACCGCTACTTAGAAATACATCTCTGGAAGATTGGTAAACAATTTACTGATTACATAGTTTGCAAGAAATATAGTATAATAATCAAGTATAATCTGATGATATACATTTTCAAGTCCATTTTGTGATAGCCTAAGCATTTGGAGTAATAACATAGTTCCCATTCATGGGTACATATGGTCTCATGTATAATAATTCAATTCTGAAGTTATGGGTTGATTCTTGATATCAGGATCAAATGTCTCTGCTTACATTGGAATGGTGTGTGATGTATTGAGGAATTCTATCCCAAAGGCCATTGTTCATTATCAAGTTCGAGAGGCCAAGAAATCACTGCTCCAAGTCTTTTACGCTCAAATTGGGAGAAGGGAGGTAAATGTATCTTAATTCTGACTACGCAGGTGCATCTAAGCTTATAAACAGACATTTTTGATAGGGATGAATAATCCAAGTCAACTAAATAAATTTTGATTAGTCTTTCCTATTCTTAATTCTTCCTGGTATCTTCTCCACTATTAAAATGAATATTATTAGATGCACCTACATATTAAGTACATTTTGTAATTGTAATTTTCCACCTTCCCACAAGGAGCAAACATACACAGAAAAATAGGCGATATTATTATTTGTTTGACCTTTTTTGTAGTTATAAATAACGCGAATAACTATAGTTAACGACAGTATTTTAACGATGCAATCCTACTCAATCGTACGTATATATTAATATACAATAGGAAACTTTCGCAAAACTATTTTTTAATTTGTTTTTTTAAAATGTATTTGGTGATGCATGCAGAAAGAGCAGCTTGGGAAAATGTTGGATGAGGACCCTGCACTGATGGAAAAAAGAGAGACTATAGCGAATAGGCTTAAGCTGTACCAGTCCATAAGAGACGAGATTGACTATATTACATGGAAGTGATTTAATCAAATATTCTCCATTTCATATTCTTTTTCTACTCAAAATAATAAAATCCACCAACTCCAAGAGATTTATGTGATCATGATCAGTTTTACTTTATTTATTTCTTCGTATGTGAGATTTATTCTGATTATCTACATAAACTTCTTGTATGCTATACTATCTGATTAATTTGATATGGCCAGTTAGATTAATCTGATAAATATCATCTGCTAGATTAAAATATATATTAAGCAAACGATGTATGTCTAATCATAAGTAGCGATTAATGATACTTGATTGTGGACAAATTTTTGGGTATTGTTAAGATTTTCAGAAGAAAGTTAAATAATTCCTGATTGTGCAATTATTGTTTGGAACAATCCAATTCTCATTCTCCATGCTTCTATTGTATTATATCTAGACTGATAGTTCTGTGTTATATGATAGTTAGGACCTTTTGTTGGCGATCGTCGCATTAGATTTACACATAAGAAGAATTTTGGATAATTATCGATCGCGATTATCTAGGGTTGTTAATCTCGTTAAAGAATAAATATTGTAGAACTTGTTTAATCCATGATTGTGAAAAGGTGATACTGAACTGAAGAATTGAAGATTTTTACTTAATGATATTTCTTCTAAATTTACTTTTGTTAATTTAGTTATTCAAAACAAAACTCCCAATTCATTGGAAAATAATTGGATAAATATAAAACAATACACTCTCTGTGGGATCGATCCTTGTTTATTACTATACTCATTCTTGTGATAGTAGAGTAGAAGTAAGGTATTAATTTAGGAGTGCTAACGACAGCTCCCAAAAGTCTTTACGGAAGGGTGTGGAATAAAGTCAAGTCTGATTGAATTGGGGTCTGGGAAGATAATGCTGGTAGCTGAAAGGTATCTCCCGGTTCTCGACTGCAGTTAACTGGCTCATTTTTAATAGCACGCAGTTCGATGTTTGCTGAGGTGACTTCTTACAAACACTTTCTCAGCTTTGTGATCCTCGTTCGGTTCGCGTCATGTTCGAACGTCATTGGCCCTTTGAATCATCCACAGGGTTGTCTCCGGGGGTGATCAGATGTTTTTGCCCTACCTCGGGGTTGTCTCCGAAGTAAAATTATGGTTTTACCGTTCTACAAGGTTAGTATAAAGAAAGCAAAATTTTGAGTGTCTATTATTATTATTATTATTATTTTGTTCCTTGAGAATTATATTAAAACCCTTAATTCTAAAAGGTTTAGGATTAGGGTTAGTCTTTAAATAAGAGGAGTCTTATTGTAGGAAAGGCCAATGCAACTTGCATCTCTCTTGCAAGCATTCTCAAAACCCTATGTTGTTGGGATAGAGAGGATTAGGGCTAGCAACCCAAGATCTAGAAGAATATAAATTCACATCTTCAATATATTCCTCTTGGTGGATTCCTCTTGGGCGTTGCATACACTTTGTGACGAACGTGTGATCCGAGGATTAGAAAGATCGCAAAGGAGCAAAGATTGGAGTTTGAAGTCTTCATCAAAGGTTAACACGCTTCAAATGTATATCTTTATCCTTCCTCAATTAATGATATTACATAAGGTCATACATTAGGATTGCTGAAAACTTTAAATTGCTATTTTGCATGCTTTTGCTGCTTTTACAATTAGATTGTATGGTTTAATCTCGTTTCTGCAATCCTACAGTGGTATCAAAGTCATCCTTATGAAAATCATTAATTGTTTTGATTCAATATGCGTGTTGATTTGGGTTTGGAACTGATTTTCTGGGCAAATGAACTTACTGTCAAAATCTGCTACGTAGCGCAGCTGCGCCGCTTCAAGCTTATTTTAGAACGTGGTCGCGCTTGCTCACAGAATTTCTTTTTGGGGTTGCAGCGCGACCGCGCCGGTCCCCAGATTTTGAAAAAAAATATTTTTTTTCTTATTTATTTTAATTAAAATAAAAGGTTTATTTTTGAATTGAAATAGGATTAAAATAAAATTATTTATTATAATTGGAATAGAATTAAATGTTATTAAAAATAAAACTTTTTACTTTAACTTGGAATAGGATTACACATTAACTTGAATAAAGGAGTTTATTCAAATATGGAATATGATTCCATATTATCTAAAATAAAAGGTTTATTTTTGATAAGGAATATGATTCCACATATTTTATTTTTCCAGCAATTTTAAAGTTAAAATAAAGGAGTTTATTTTAAACTTGAAATTAAATTTCATGTTAATTAAAATAAAGGAGTTTATTTTGATTTGGAATTTGATTAAAAATAAAGAAGTTTTTTTTATTCAAATTTGGATAAAATAAAATAAAGAAGTCTATTATGATTTAAATTTTGATTAAAATAAAAGAGTTTATTTTGTTTCAAAAACTAAATTTCTAGCAAAAGTTTATTGCCCATTAAATGATATCAACAATTATACTGAATGTTTACTTTATTGATGCATATGGTGATATGTATGATAATAAAGGGGATGATTATGGACCATTGACCAATGCGATTGGATTTAATTTTAATGGATGCTTGAATGAATGTGATTTTTATAAATGGGGTCTGCGTACCTTGCCAGTCTCATTTTTTGATGTAAATTCTATCTCCCTCTTATGTACCTCCACTTGACTGTTTGTAATGGGATGAAATATTTAATTGAACCGTGATTCTGAGGAAAGAATCCCTTTAAGGGGGGAAAGATGTGACGAACGTGATTTTGAAATTTAATTTGAATATTTATTGAATTAAATAAATATTTTTCAATGATTGAATTATTGAATTTAATAATTAATTGATGAAATTATGATAGATTAATTTAATTATATTTGTTACATTGATTAAATTAATGTTGTGAATTTTATTGTGCAAAGTATGTATTTAATTGAACTTATTTGATTTAATTAATTATTTAATAAGCATAATGTTATTCTAATTAATGTAATAATTAATTAGAGATTTAAAGATTTGATATAATTAATAAATGAGAATTTTAATTACGTGATTAAATAATTTAATGTGGAGTTATGATATTTTATTTAATTAATTTAAATAAGATTATTTGGTTTATAAAGGTGTGACATTAAAACTATGCTATAAGAAGTTAATTAAGTTAAATGAGAAATGAAGAATTTAAGGGACAAGCAAACAAGGCCTTAGTGGGGGTTAGAGCTAGTTAACCCATTACGGGATTAACTGACGACCCATTAAGCCACTGACTATTAACTATACATATATTATATTTAGCCTATATCTATATCAGACTTCCATATATTCATATATCAGAACAAGTTAAGGGAGAAATACAAAGAGAGTTTAGAGAAGAAATTGAAAAAAAGTGTGAATTGAAGAAGAAGTAGAGGAGAACTTCATCACCTTCAAATTATCTAAACACTAGCAAGGGTAATCTCTTCTACCCAAACTTTAATTTACGTTCTTATATATTTTCCATGAAAACTTATTCAAGTTCTCTGTGAAGAGTTATTTTCACAATTAACTTAAGATGTGATGATATATATATTAACATATGTATATTATATAATTTATATCATGTATTCATGTGTTAGAGTAATCAATTTCATGTAAACATGCTATAATCAAAGTTTCATGAATTATAGAGTATGAAAAATATGAAGAACAACACGTATATATGGCCTTATATATACAATTTGTATGCTTTAAATTGGTTGTTTAACTTAGATTTGATAACAGATTATGATTATACATGTTAAAACAAAGAAAACAAACGTTGAACGGACGGATTCGAAGTTATAACGAATCCGTGACGATGATTTTCGTGTTTTTCTTCAAAACTGTCAAGAACACCAAGAACGGTGAAATTTCATGATTTGATTCAAGTAATTGCATGATTTAAGATGATAAAAACATGTTAGTAACATTGTATGATGTTTCTATGACGTTCATACTTCATAGAAATCACTGTGTCAGTTTAATTTGCATTTAATTGGAGTATTTAGGATAAAAACTGTCAAAATCGCGAATTGGGGCTGAACCGCCAAGGCACGCCCGCCCCAATGGCTCTAGAACCACCCCAACGGGTCCCATGCTGCACCACACCCGCCCCAGCGGGCCTAACCCTCGCCCAAGCGGGGGTAATGCAGAGAAATTTTTTTGTTTTGACCTCCTGTAGTAAAATAAGCACAACTTTTTCATACGAACTCCAATTAAGGCGATTCAGAACGATTCGGAAAGATAACGAGTAGACCTAAGTAATGTGTAGTGTTCTCGATATTAAAAGATGTTGTTCTATGTTACATACATGAATATTATATGATTTGAAGTTCATGATTAATATACTAAGTTATTGACATGTATGAGATAATGTGAAGGTTCTAGTTAACAAACTAAGTGCGAACTTGAATATCGTAATTGTAAAACTTGATTATAAGTGTTTAAAGGGTTATACATGTGTGATTATGCATGTTGTGAGTTTACATTCATGTTATGTGGTTAGCCATTGAGTAATATTATAAACCAAGTTATAAGTTGAACTTAAGTGAATAGTTCAACAGTTAAACATGGTAGTAATGAAAACTAATCGATGTCATATACATAATATAATGTGTAGGACGTTGAGGAAGTGAATTGTAATTATATTTGTAGCTTGTGCAAGAGGAAAGTATTCTATCCCTAAGTTACTCTCGTTAAGCAAGTTCCTTATCTAAACTCTTTAAATTGAATAAGCATTCTATTCCTTATTCTTATGTCAAGCAAGTTACTAAATTCAAAGTTTACTTTTATTGAGCAAGTTTTCTATTCTTGAAATACTATCATGATGCAAGTTCTTATACTTATTAATCAAGTTGAGATTCCATATGAGATATTATATTACCTTTAAAAGCATGATTCCAGTTATACAATACTTATTCGATTGTATACTCTTGAGAAGTTATTATTCAATTTGAATATCATTTATTGTTGAACCTTGTAAGACTAGCGAACCCTTATTGATTCGACTAGTCCATAGTTGATGAGCGTTCTAAATTCTAGAACTATTATTGAGCCTATCCAAACCAAACTTCCTTTGTTGCGGACTCTGATGTCAAACTGAGATGAACAACCCTGTATAAGGGATTATTTACGCTTTAACGTTGAGATATTGTGCACAGTATGGTACAAAGGGTTGATCCCCCTAAGTACGAGAAGTAGAGTCCATAGTCTTATAACTGTTAAAGGTTTAAAGTATAAATACTTTACAACCTAGGATATAGTTCGAGGTCTTATAACCCTCAGATGTTCTTTTGATTCTTGTTATTCATTCTTGATTCAAAAGCCGAGTTTTCTATTCAGAATTCTTTGATTCACTCGCATGTTATTATATTGTTGTTATATTGTTATACTTGTGGGCAATCGTGCTCATTCTTGCATAATAATAATATTGCAGTTAAGAACGAAAGGTCCGAAGAGCCTTCTACTAGCAAAGGCAAGGGCAACAAGTGATGAAGACTTGTTAATTATCTGCTATGTTATTGTTTAAGACTTATGTTAAAGTTGTATAAGACTATTTAATTGTTTACGTTTCCGCATTTGAGATTTAAGGTTAGTATGACCTGGGATTGATGTATTTATATTCAGATGTTGTAACCCCATAAGGGGAGGATTTCTTTCTATCTACTGCATGGTTTGCATTTTTTATGGGTAGATAGATAGATGATATTTGTACAGTGAACACCAAATCCCGTGGAATTGAAGTACCCGGATTTGGGGGTGTCACAGGTTGGTATCAAAACTGTAGGTTATGAACCTTAGGTGTGGGAAAACCTTAGGGTAGTAGCCTTTTAAGAGATTGAGAACATAGTAATGAGATACTCTTATCGAGTTCTAAGAAAGATAATAATTTAACTTATGTGCTATGTGCTTATATTTATATGCTTGCTAGAGTATCGATTAGCATCACTTAATAACTAAGACATAAAATTTTTTTGTCAGGATGATGGATGCTGGAGACCCTAGTCAGTCTAGGGACATTGTACCCTGAGAAGAGGAGCCCTGAGACATCCACACAGTCTGGGAGCAGTTAGCTCGACGAGAGCCATCTCCCTTGATCACAGTCGTTGGTCAGGAGCATATGCCGGTGTTTGATTCAAAGGAGGACTCTGAGGAAGACCCCGAGGAATTGATGTTCAGGCTGAGGCAGCCGAAGAGGAGGAGGAAGACCCTGAAGAGTTCCCATCAAACTCTATCAGTGCCGAGATATACGATGAACTGTGTGATCGTAACATAGAGTTACGTGATACTGTTTAGGAGCTGAGGGAGCGTACGGTTACTCAATAGTCTACCATCGAGCAGAGGGATGGAGAGGTTGAGGCTCTTCACACAGGTCTGGGAGACGTAGAGTGGGATTTGGTTCACGAGAAGGGCCAAACCGAGCAGTTGTCAGAGGAAATAGAGGAGTTGAAGAATGAATTGAAAGAGAAATCATCAAGGTTAGCCATAGCAAAGGAGGCCTGGGTTAGGGAATCACGACGTGCAGACCTTGCAGAAGATAACTGTCGGGCGAAGAAGGCCAAGCTTGAGGAGACGCACTCTACGCTTCAAAATGCAATTGATGAGGCCCAGGATCGGGTTATAAGATACCCAATTCAGTTCGAAGGACTACCGTCGTACATGCTAGATCGCAAGACGATGTCCCGCATTATGGAAGAAGAGCGTAGCAAAGCTATTCAACGCCTTAGCAGACAGTGATAGGAATAGTTTAATTATGTGAAAACCTATCAGGTAGTTAATAATGTAAATTCCGATGTGTTTATAAATAGAGGAATATTTTGATGTTTTAAATCCTGTAGATTCTTTATCTTGGGATAGTTGATGTAATAGCAGTGATGCTATCGTATTATGTTAAAACTTTTGATTAAATTATATATCAGAGTTTATTTGAGTTAATGTGTTCAGTGATTATGTTTAAATGTTTAAGTTAAGCCTTAGATATTTAGAGAATTGAATAAAGATCTAATAAGAGTATATCTTAACAGAAATATGCCGCCAAGGAGAAGACCTAACCGTCAACCGGCCCAAGAGTGGTCAACAAACAACAACAACGACGCCAATGCTAACGCTAACCCTGTGCAGCAGTTGGTGAACTTACTGAGCGAAGCAATTAAAAATCAACCTCAAGCTCCACTAAATATCTCATTTAAGGACTTCAAAGCGGTGGGACCGCCAGAGTTTAAAGGCACCATAAACCCGATAGAAGCTCAAACTTGGGTTATGGAGATGGAAAAAGTTTTTGACGTCTCCAGAGTCAGAGAGGACCAGAAAACCGCCTACGCAACGTTTATGCTAAAATCCAAAGCCAGTTATTGGTGGCAAGAAAATAAGGTTCGGGGAGGAGAAGGTGTGATTACCTGGGAGAGGTTCAAGGAGATGTTCTTCGAGATGTATTTTTCGACCAGCTCGCAGAACCAAATGGAGGTCTAGTTTCTGGAGCTGAAACAGGGGAATATCTCCGTAGTAGACTATGCGGCAAAATTCAACGAGTTGGCTAGGTTGTCCACGTATCAAGTGCACACTGATGAGAGGAAGGCAAGGAGGTTTGAACAGGGCCTGAAGCCTTAGTTGTACAACAAAGTGTCAATATTCCAATTGAACACTTTTGCTGGGGTGCTGGAGAAGGCCATTCTCGCTGAAGGCGGGAGTGACATTGTTACAAAGTATAACCAAGATCAGAAAATTAGGAAGAGTGAAATTGAAGGAAATAACAAAGCTAGTGGCAACAACACGGGAGGAAGTAACAATCAGAAGTGGAGGTGGACTGACAACTCGTCAACTAGAAATCAGAAAGGGGGTCAAAAGTAGAAGGTAGAAGCATGTCCGACTTGCGGGAAAGCTCACCTGGGGGTCTCTATGAAGGGAAAATAGGTTTGCTACAAATGTAGTCAGGAAGGCCACATAGCACCTAACTGTCCTAACCCAAAGAAGGGCGTTTGCTTCACTTGTGGCTCAAATGACCACCTGGCAAGGGACTGTCCCAAGAAGGGATCTGGAGGGGCAGGATCAAGAGTGAACAGGGGAAACAGCGGTGGTAGTGCTCTAACTACCACGGGACCAACCGCAACCAACCGACCAACCTCCAGGACCTTCAACATGACAGTGCAGGATGTTGTGCAGTCTCACGATGTGGTGTCAGGTATCATTCTGATCAATAAAGTTAATGCTTATGTACTATTTAATTCGGGTGCTACTTGTTCATTTATATCCGATGACTTTGCTAAGAACTTAGAATTGCCTATGGACGAGTTAGAATACCCCATGAACATAGAGATTGCGAATAGAGAAGTGAACCCTGTTAAGTACGTACACAAGAACTGTAAGGTGGATATTAAGGGTAACATTATGAACGTAGATCTTATCCCGATTAGGCTTGGGGAATTTAATGTTATCCTGGGAATGGATTGGCTATTCAATTATGGGACTGTAATTGATTGCCAGAGGAAATGTATTAACCTTATGACTTCGTCAAAGGTTTAGTTTTATGGCAGCAAGTCGCCTAGACAAGCGAGTTGTCTAACGATGATGCAGGCCAGGAAGTTGTTAAGACAATGCTGTGTAGGATATTTAGCTTACATAGTCGATAGTCGTAAACAGAACCCGAAATTGGAAGATATACTAGTCAGGAGGGATTTCATAGACGTATTTCTGGATGATCTTCCAGGACTTCTGCCAGACAGAGAGGTTGAGTTTGTGATCGATTTGGAGCCAGAAACGACTCCAATATCAAAGGTACCGTACTGGATGGCTCCGGTAGAGATGGAAGAATTGATGGTACAACTGCAAGAGTTACTGGACAAGAAGTACATCCAACCGAGCATATCGCCATAGGGAGCGCCGGTGTAGTTTGTGAACAAGAAGGATGGGACGATGCAACTCTGAATCGATTACAGAGAATTGAATAAGGTCACGATTAAGAATAGATATCCATTACCGAGGATCGACGACCTGTTTGATCAATTAAAGGGAGCAAGATACTTTTCGAAGATTGACCTGAGAAGTGGTTATCATCAACTGAAGGTGAAGCCACAGGATGTTCCGTAGACAGCGTTTAGGACTCAATATGGTCACTACGAGTTTTTGGTAATGTTATTTGGTCTAACGAATGCTCTTGCAGCATTTATGGGCCTAATGAATGGAGTGTCAAGCCGTTTTTGGACAAATTCATAGTGGTCTTTATCGATGACATTTTGGTATACTCGAAGACTAAGGAAGAACATGTAGAGCATTTAAAAGTAACATTAGAGGCGTTGAGAAGGGAGAAATTGTATGCCAAATTTTCAAAATGCGAATTTTGGATTAAGCGGGTACAATTTCTCGGACATGTGATTGATAAGGACGGAATTTTGGTAGACCCTTCTAAAGTCGAAGCTGTGATGAACTGATATCAGCCAAAGACGCCGTCGGAAGTAAGAAGTTTTCTTGGATTGGTAGGTTATTATAGAAGATTCATTCAAGATTTTTCCAAGATTGTGACTCCGTTGACGAATTTGACAAGGAAATCGGTGAAATTTGTTTGGACAGAGAAGTGTGAGGAAAGTTTCCAAGAGCTTAAGAAGAGGTTGAGTTTGGCACCTGTGTTATCTCTTCCAGATGACACAGGAAACTTTGTGGTTTATAGTGATACATCGCATAAAGGACTAGGCTGTGTGCTTATATAAAGTGGCAGGGTCATTGCGTATGCGTCACGACAACTGAAGGACTATGAGAAGGGGTATCCGACCCATGACTTAGAGTTAGCTGCAGTGGTATTTGCTTTGAAGATCTGGAGACACTATCTCTCGGGGAGAAGTGTGAAATATATACAGACCACAAGAGTCTGAAATATAGTTTTACACAAAATGATTTGAATATGCGCCAGAGAAGGTGGCTGGAATTAATAAAGGACAATGACTGCGAAATTTTATACCATCCGAGTAAAGCAAACATAGTTGTCGATGCCTTAAGCAGAAAGGGTCGGGAAAAATTGATGATGTTGACTGCTCAGGAAGAGCTAATTTCAGCAATGGAGAAGCTAGAATTGGAAGTGAAGTATCCGATGGAGATTGACGAGAAGATGCTGCAGATGCAAGCTGGTACAACTTTGATGGATAAGGTTATGGAAGCTCAACTTCAGGACGAAGAATGTGAGAAGTTAAGGAAGAAGATATCTGAAGGAACTGAATCGAGATTCAAGATGGACAGTGTGGGGCTACTCAGATTTGAGAGCAGAGTTTGGGTACCGTCAATGCCAGAGATTAAGGAGGACATTTTGAGCGAGGCTCATAGCTCACGGTATTCGATACACCCCGGTAGTACCAATATATACTAGGATCTTCGATAGCATTTCTGGTGGTCGAATTTGAAATGAGATATGGCAGAATGTGTTGCTAAGTGTCTGACATGTCAGAAAGTGAAAGCAGAACAGTCAAAGACCGAGTGGTTTGCTACAACCTTTAGAGATCCCAGAATGGAAATGGGAACATATTACAATGGATTTCGTGGTTGGCCTCCGGACAACTCAGAAAGGCTATGACGCAGTATGGGTTATCGTTGACTTACTGACGAAATCAGCTCACTTCCTTCCGATCAAAATCAGATTCAACTTAGACCAGTTGTCAAAGCTATATATAAAAGAAATTATTTCGAGGCACGGAGTTCTGGTGTCAATTGTTTCCTACTCAGATCCACGCTTCACATCAAACTTTTGGAAGCGACTACAAGAATGCATGGGAACATAGTTGAGAATGAGTACGGCCTATCACTCTCAGACAGACGGGCAGAGCGAAAGAATGATCCAGACTTTAGAGGATATGTTGAGAGTGTGTATCATGGATTTCAAAGGAAATTGAGATGATCACCTACCGCTCGTGGAGTTCGGTTACAACAACAGTTACCACGCAAGTATTGGCATGCCGCCTTACGAAGCGTTGTACGGCAGAAAGTACAGAACTCCACTATATTGGGATGAAGTTGGCGAGAGACAGCTACTCGGACCAGAACTGGTACAGCAAACAGCAGAGATAGTCAAACTGATCCAGACAAGACTTGTAGCAGCTCAGGATAGGCAGAAGAAATATGTCGATCCACACCGTAAAAATATTGAGTTTGAATCTGGTAGCTATGTGTTTTTGAAAGTCTCTCCTTGGAAAGGGAAGATCAGATTCAGTAAGAAGGGGAAATTGAGCCCAAGGTTCATTGGACCCTTTGAGGTACTGCGAAGGATTGGAAAAGTTGCGTATGAGGTAGCCTTACCTCCGGCGCTAGAGAATATCCACAACGTCTACCATGTTTCAGTTTTACGCCCCTACAAACCCGATTACAAACATGTGATAGAATATGAACCCCTACAATTTCAGAAAGACTTATCTTATGAAGAAATTCCTATTCAGATCGTTGACAGGAAAGAGCAAGTTCTCAAAAATAAAGTTATACCTTCTGTTAAGGTAATTTGGAGGAACCATAACGCTGAAGAAGCTACGTGGGAACTCGAAGAGCATATGCTAAAGAATTACCCGCATTTATTTGCTTGATTTATGTGTAAGCGATTCAGGGGACAGAATCTTTGTAAGGGAGGGAGAATGTAATGGGACGAAATATTTAATTGAACCGTGATTCTGAGGAAAGAATCCCTTTAAGGGGAGAAAGATGTGACGAACGTGATTTTGTAATTTAATTTGAATATTTATTGAATTAAATAAATATTTTTCGATGACTGAATTATTGAATTTAATAATTAATTGATGAAATTATGATAGATTAATTTAATTATATTTCTTACATTGATTAAATTAACGTTGTGAATTTTATTGTGCAAAGTATGTATTTAATTGAACTTATTTGATTTAATTAATTATTTAATAAGCATAATGTTATTTTAATTAATGTAATAATTAATTAGAGATTTAAAGATTTGATATAATTAATAAATGAGAATTTTAATTATGTGATAATATAATTTAATGTGGAGTTATGATATTTTATTTAATTAATTTAAATAAGATTATTTGGTTTATAAAGGTGTGACATTAAAACTATGCTATAAGAAGTTAATTAAGTTAAATGAGAAAGGAAGACTTTAAGGGACAAGCAAACAAGGCCTTAGTGGGGGTTAAAGCTAGTTAACCCATTACGGGATTAACTGACGACCCATTAAGCCACGACTATTAACTATACATATATTATATTTAGCCTATATCTATATCAGGCTTCCATATATTCATATATCAGAACAAGTTAAGGGAGAAATACAGAGAGAGTTTAGAGAGAAAATTGAGAAAAAGTGTGAATTGAAGAAGTAGAGGAGAACTTCATCATCTTTAAATTATTTAAACACTAGCAAGGGTAATCTCTTCTACCCAAACTTTAATTTACGTTCTTATATATTTTCCATGAAAACTCTATTCAAGTTCTCTGTGAAGAGTTATTTTGACAATTAACTTAAGATGTGATGATATATATGTTAACATATGTATATTATATGGTTTATATCATGTATTCATGTGTTAGAGTAATCAATTTCATGTAAACATGCTTTAATCAAAGTTTCATGAATTACATAGTTTGAAAAATATGAAGAACACGTATATATGGCCTTATATATACAATTTGTATGCTTTAAATTGGTTGTTTAACTTAGATTTGATAACGGATTATGATTACACATGTTAAAACAAAGAAAACAAACTTTGAACGTACGGATTCAGAGTTATAACGAATCTGTGACGATGATTTTCGTGTTTTTCTTCAAAACTGTCAAGAACACCAAGAACGGTGAAATTTCATGATTTGATTCAAGTAATTGAATGATTTAAGATGATAAAAACATGTTAGTAATATTGTATGATGTTTCTATGAAGTTCATACTTCATAAAAATCACTATTAGTTTAATTTGCATTTAATTGGAGTATTTGGGCTAAAAACTGTCAAAATCGCGAATTGGGGCTATACCGCCAAGGCACGCCTACCCTAGCGGCTCTAGACCGGCCCCAGCAGGCCCCATGCAGCACCACACCCGCCCCAGTGGACCTAACGCCCACCCCAGCTGGGGTAGTGCAGAGAAAAATTTCTGTTTTGACCTCCAGTAGTAAAATTAGCATAACTTTTTCATACAAACTCCGATTAACTTGATTCAGGATGATTCAGAAAGATAACGAGCAGACCTACAACTTTTACTCTTTAGGTTTTTCGATTTGAAATCGTTAAAATGGGTAAAAATAGCATTCTTTGTGACAAATGCGTACTTAGAAGCAATCGGTGGGCTTCGGACATGCACGCACGCAAGTGTAGTGTTCTCGATAATAAAAGATGTTGTTCTAAGTTACATACATGAATATTATATGATTTGAAGTTCATGATTAATAAACTAAGTTATTGACATGTATGAGATAATGTGAAGGTTCTAGTTAACAAACTAAGTGCGAACTTGAATATCGTAATTGTAAAACTTGATTATGAGTGTTTAAAAGGTTATACATGTGTGATATGCATGTTGTGAGTTTACATTCATGTTATATGGTTAGCAATTGAGTAATATTATAAACCAATTTGTAAGTTGAACTGAAGTGAATAGTTCAACAGTTAAACATGGTAGTTATGAAAACTAATCGATGTCATATACATAATGTAATATGTAGGACGTTGAGGAAGTAAATTAAAATTATATTTGTAGCTTGTGCAAGAGGCAAGTATTATATCCCTAACTTACTATCGTTAAGCAAGTTCCTTATCTAAACTCTTTAAATTGAATAAGCATTCTATTCCTTATTCTTATGTCAAGCAAGTTACGAAATTCAAAGTTTACTTTTATTGAGCAAGTTTTCTATTCTTGAAATACTATCATGATGCAAGTTCTTATACTTGTTAATCAAGTTGAGATTCCATATGAGATATTATATTACCTTTAAAAGCATGATTCCAGTTATACAATACTTATTCGATTGTATACTCTTGAGAAGTTTTTATTCAATTTAAATATCGTTTATTGCTGAACCTTGTAAGACTAGCGAACCTTTATTGATTCGACTTGTCCATAGTTGATGAGCGTTCTAAATTCTAGAACTATTATTGAGCCTATCCAAACCAAATTTCCTTTGGTGTGACTCTGATGTCAAACTGAGATGACCAACCTTGTATAGTGGATTATTTACGCTTTAGCGTTGAGATATTGTGCACAGTATGGTACTAAGGGCTGATCCCCCTAAGTACGAGAAGTAGAGTCCATAGTCTTATGACTCTTAAAAGTTTAAAGTATACACACTTTACAACCTAGGACATAGTTCGAGGTCTTATGACCCTCAGATGTTCTTTTGATTCTTGTTATTCATTCTTGATTCAAAAACTGAGTTTTCTATTCAAAAGTCTTTGATTCACTCGCATGTTATTATATTGTTGTTATATTGTTATACTTGTGGGCAATTTTTCTCACTCTTGCGTAATAATAACATTGCAGTTAAGAACGAAAGGTCCGAAGAGCCTTCTACTAGCAAAGGCAAGGGCAACAAGTGATGAAGACTTGTTAATTCTCTGATATGTTATTGTTTAAGACTTATGTTAAAGTTGTGTAAGACTATTTAATTGTTTACGTTTCCGCATTTGAGATTTAAGGTTAGTATGACCTGGGATTGATGTATTTATATTCAGATGTTGTAACCCCATAAGGGGAGGATTTATTTCTATCTATTGCATGGTTTGAATTTTTTATGGGTAGATAGATAGATGACATTTGTACAGTGAACACCAAATTCCGTGGAATTAAAGTACCCGAATTTGGGGGTGTCACAGGTTGGTATCAAAGCTGTAGGTTATAAACCTTAGGTGGGGGAAAACCTTAGGGTAGTAGCCTTTTAAGAGATTGAGAACATAGTAATGAGAAACTCTTATCGAGTTCTAAGAAAGATAATAACTTAACTTATGTGCTATGTGCTTATATTTATATGCTTGCAAGAGTATCGATTAGCATCACTTAATAACTAAGACTTAAAATTTTATTTGTCAGGATGACGGATGCTGGAGAACCTAGTCAGTCTAGGGACATTGTACCCCAAGAGGAGGAGCCCCGAGACATCCACACAGTCTGGGAGCAGTTAGCTCGATGAGAGCCATCTCCCTTGATCACAGTCATTGGTCAGGAGCATATGCCGGTGTTTGATTCAGAGGAGGACTTTGAGGAAGACCCCAAGGAGATTGAGGTTCAGGCTGAGGCAGCCGAAGAGGAGGAGGAAGACCCTGAAGGGTTCCCACCGAACTCTATCAGTGCCGAGATGTACGATGAGCTGTATGACCGTAACATAGAGTTACGTGATACTGTTCAAGAGCTGAGGGAGCGTACGGTTACTCAACAGTCTACCATCGAGTAGAGAGATGGAGAGGTTGAGGCTCTTCACACACGTCAGGGAGACGTAGAGTAGGATTTGGTTCACAAGAAGGGCCAAACCGAGCAGGTATCAGAGGAAATAGAGGAGTTGAAGAATGAACTGAAAGAGAAATCAGCAAGGTTGGCCATAGCAGAGGAGGCCTGGGTAAGGGAATCACGACGTGCAGACCTTGCAGGAGATAACTATCGGGCGAAGAAGGCCAAGCTTGAGGAGACGCACTCTACGCTTCAAAATGCAATTGATGAGGCCCAGGATCGGGTTATGAGATACCCAATTCAGTTCGAAGGACTACCGTCGTACATGCTAGATCGCAAGACGATGTCCCGCATTATAGAAGAGCGTAGCAAAGCTATTTAACGCCTTAGCAGACAGTGATAGGAATAGTTTAATTATGTGAAAACCTATCAGGTAGTTAATAATGTAAATTCCGATGTGTTTATAAACAGATGAATATTTTGATGTTTTAAATCTTGTAGATTCTTTATCTCGGGATAGTTGATGTAATAGCAGTGATGGTATCATATTATGTTAAAACTTTTGATTAAATTATATATCAGAGTTTATTTGAGTTAGTGTGTTAAGTGATTATGTTTAAATGTTTAAGTTAAGCCTTAGATATTTAGAGAATTGAATAAAGATCTAATAAGCGTATATCTTAACAAAAATATGCTGCCAAGGAAAAGACCTAACCGTCAACAGGCCCAAGAGGGGTCAACAAACAACAACAACGACGCCAATGCTAACGCTAACCCCGTGCAGTAGTTGGTGAACTTACTGGCCGGAGCAATTAACAATCAACCTCAAGCTCCACTAAATATCTCATTTAAGGACTTCAAAGCGGTGGGACCGCCAGAGTTTAAAGGTTCCATGAACCCGATAAAAGCTCAAACTTGGGTTATGGAGATGGAAAAAGTTTTTGACGTCACCAGAGTCAGAGAGGACCAGAAAATTGCCTACGCAATGTTCATGCTGAAATCCAAAGCCAGTTATTGGTGGCAAGCAAATAAGGTTCAGGGAGGAGAAGGTGTGATTACCTGGGAGAGGTTCAAGGAGATTTTCTTCGAGATGTATTTTTCGACCAGCTCGCAGAACCAAATGGAGGTCCAATTTCTGGTGCTGAAACAGGGGAATATGTTCGTACCAGACTATGCGACGAAATTCAATAAGTTGGCTAGGTTTGCCATGTATCAAGTGCACACTGATGAGAGGAAGGCAAGGAGGTTTCAACAGGGCCTGAAGCCCTGGTTGTATAGCAAAGTGTCAATGTTCCAATTGAACACTTTTGCTGGGGTACTGGAGAAGGCCATTCTCGCTGAAGGCGGGAGTGACGTTGTTACAAAGTATAACCAAGATCAGAAAAAGAGGAAGAGTGAAAGTGAAGGAAATAAAAAAGCTAGTGGCAGCAACACGGGTGGAAGTAACAATCAGAAGAGGAGGTGGACTAACAACTCATCAACTGGAAATCGGCAAGGGGGTCAAAAGAAGAGGGTTGAAGCATGTCCGACCTACGGGAAAGCTCACCTGGGGGTCTGTATAAAGGGAAAATGGGTGTGCTACAATTGTGGTCAGGAAGGCCACATAGCACCTAACTGTCCTAACCCAAAGAAGGGCGCTTTCTTCACTTGCGGCTCAAAGGACCATCTGGCAAGGGACTGTCCCAAGAAGGGATCTGGAGGGGCAGGATCAGGAGGGAACAGGGGAAACAGCGGTGGTAGTGCTCTAACTACCACGGGACCAACCGCAACCAACCGACCAACCTCCAGGACCTTCAACATGACAGTGCAGGATGCTGTGCAGTCTCGCGATGTGGTGTCAGGTATCATTTCGATCAATAAAGTTAATGCTTATATACTATTTGATTCGGGTGCTACTTGTTCATTTATATCCGATGACTTTGCTAAGAACTTAGAATTGCCTATGGACGAGTTAGAATACCCCATGAACATAGAGATTGTAAATAGAGAAGTGATCCCTGTTAAGTACGTACACAAGAACTGTAAGGTGGATATTAAGGGTAACATTATGAACGTAGATCTTATCCCGATTAGGCTTGGGGAATTCAATGTTATCCTGGGAATAGATTGGCTATTTAATTATGGGGCTGTAATTGATTGCCAGAGGAAATATATTAACCATATGACTCCGTCAAAGGTTATGTTTTATGGCAGTAAGTCGCCTAGATAAGCGAGTTATCTGACGATGATGCAGGCCAGGAAGTTGTTAAGATAAGGCTGTGTAGGATATTTAGCTTACATAGTCGATAGTCGTAAAGAGAACCCAAAATTAGAAGATATACCAGTCGTGAGGGATTTTATAGACGTATTTTCAGATGATCTTCCCGGAAATTCGCCAGACAGAGAGGTTGAGTTTGTGATAAATTTGGCGCCAGGAACGACTCCCATATCAAAGGCACCGTACCGGATGGCTCCAGTAGAGATGGAAGAATTGATGGTACAACTGCAAGAGTTACTGGACAAGAAGTACATCCAACCGAGCGTATCGCCATGGGGAGCGCCGGTGTTGTTTGTGAAGAAGAAGGACGGGACGATGCGGCTCTGCATCGATTATAGAGAATTAAATAAGGTCACGATTAAGAATAAATATCCATTACAGAGGATCGACGACTTGTTTGATAAATTGAAAGGAGCAAGATACTTTTCGAAGATTGACCTGAGAAGTGGTTATCATCAGCTGAAGGTGAAGCCAGAGGATGTTCCAAAGACAGCGTTTAGGACTCGATAAGGTCACTACGAGTTTCTGGTAATGTCATTTGGTCTAACAAATGCTCCTGTAGCATTTATGGGCCTAATAAATGGAGTGTTCAAGCCGTTTTTGGACAAATTCGTAGTTGTCTTTATCAATGACATTTTGGAATACTCGAATATTAAGGAAGAACATGTAGAGCATTTGAAAGTAACACTAGAGGCGTTGAGAAGGGAGAAATTATATGCTAAATTTTCAAAATGCGAATTTTGAATTGAGCGGGTACAATTTCTCAGACATGTGATTGATAAGGACGAAATTTTGGTAGACCCCTCTACAGTCGAAGCTGTGATGAACTGGGATCAGCCGAAGACACCTTCGGAAGTAAGAAGTTTTCTTGGATTGGCAGGTTATTATAGAAGATTCATTCAAGAAATTTCCAAGATCACGACTCCGTTGACGAATTTGACTAGAAAATCGATGAAATTCGTTTGGACGGAGAAGTGTGAGGAATGTTTCCAAGATTTTAAGAAGAGGTTGAGTTCGGCACCTGTGTTATCTCTTCCGGATGACACAGGAAATTTTGTGGTTTATAGTGATGCATCGCATAAAGGACTAGGCTGTGTGCTTATGCAAAACGGCAGGATCATTGCGTATGCGTCACGACAATTGAAGGACTATGAGAAGGGGTATCCAACCCATGACTTAGAGTTAGCTGCAGTGGTATTTGCTTTGAAGATCTGGAGACACTATCTCTATGGGGAGACGTGTGAAATATATATAGACCACAAGAGTCTAAAATATATTTTTACACAAAATGATTTGAATATGCGCTAGAGAAGGTGGATGGAATTAATAAAGGACAATGACTGTGAAATTTTATACCATCCGGGTAAAGCAAATGTTCTTGCCGAAGTCTTAAGCAGAAAGGGTCGGGAGAAATTGATGATGTTGATTGCTCAGGAAGAGCTAATTTCAGCAATGGAGAAGCTGGAATTGGAAGTGAAGTATCCGATGGAGATTGACAAGAAGCTGTTCCAGATGCAAGCTGGTACAACTTTGATGGATAAGGTTAAGGAAGCTCAACTTCAGGATGAAGAATGTGAGAAGGTAAGGAAGAAGATATCTGAAGGAACCAAATCGTGATTCAAGATGGATAGTGTGGGGCTACTAAGATTTGAGAGCAGAGTTTGGGTACCGTCAGTGCCAGAGATTAAGGAGGACATTTTGAGCGAGGCTCATAGCTCAAGGTATTCGATACACCCCGGTAGTACCAAGATGTACCAGGATCTTCGACAGCATTTCTGGTGGCCGAATTTGAAACGAGATGTGGCAGAATGTGTTGCTATGTGTCTGCCATGTCAGAAAGTAAAAGTAGAACATCAAAGACCGAGTGGTTTGTGATAACCTTTAGAGATCCCAGAATGGAAATGGGAACATATTACAATGGATTTCGTTGTTGGCCTCCCAACAACTCAGAAAGGCTACGACGCAGTATGGGTTATTGTTGACCGACTAACGAAATTAGCTCACTTCCTTCCGATCAAAATCAGTTTCAACTTAGACCAGTTGTCAAAGCTATATGTAAAAGATATTGTTTCGAGGCACGGAGTTTCGGTGTTAATTGTTTCCGACCGAGATCCGAGCTTCACATCCAACTTCTGGAAGCAACTATAGGAATGCATGGGAACACAGTTGAGAATGAGTACGGCCTATCACCCTCAGACAGATGGGCAGAGCAAAAGAACGATTCAGACTTTAGAGGATATGTTGAGAGTGTGTATCATGGATTTCAAAGGAAATTGGGATGATCACCTACTGCTCGTGGAGTTCGGTTACAATAACAGTTACCACACAAGTATTGGCATGCCGCCTTACGAAGCGTTGTACGACAGAAAGTGTAGAACTCCACTATTCTAGGATGAAGTTGGCGAGAGACAGCTACTCGGACCAGAACTGGTACAGCAAACAGCAAAGATAGTCCAAGTGAACCAGACAATACTGGTAGCAACTCAGGATAGGCAGAAGAAATACGCCGATCCACACCGTAAAAATATTGAGTTTGAATCGGGTAGCTATGTGTTTTTGAAAGTCTCTCCCTGGAAAGGGAAGATCAGATTCGATAAGAAGGGGAAATTGAGCCCGAGGTTCATTGGACCCTTTGAGGTACTGCGAAGGATTGGAGAAGTTGCGTATGAGGTAGCCTTACCTCCGGCGCTAGAGAATATCCACAACGTCTTCCATGTTTCAGTTTTACTGCCCCTACAAACCCAATTACAAACACGTGATAGAATATGAACCCCTATAATTTGAGAAAGACTTATCCTATGAAGAAATTCATATTCAGATCGTTGACAGGAAAGAGCAAGTTCTCAAAAATAAAGTTATACCTTCTGTTAAGGTAATTTGGAGGAACCACAACGCTGAAGAACTCGAAGAGCATATGCTAAAGAATTACCCGCATTTATTTTCTTGATTTATGTGCAAGCGAATTTGGGGCAGAATCTTTGTAAGGGAGGGAGAATGTAATGGGACGAAATATTTTATTAAACCGTGATTTTGAGGACAGAATTCTTTTAAGGGGGGAAAGATGTGACGAACGAGATTTTATAATTTAATTTGAATATTTATTTAATTAAATAAATATTTTTCGATGATTTAATTATTAAATTTAATAATTAATTGATGAAATTGTGATAGATTAATTTAATTATATTTGTTACATTGATTAAATTAATGTTGAGAATTTTATTGTGCAAAGTATGTATTTAATTGAACTTATTTGATTTAATTAATTATTTAATAAGCATAATGTTATTCTAATTAATTAGAGATTTAAAGATTTGATATAATTAATAAAGGAGAATTTTAATTATGCGATAATATGATTTAATGTGGAGTTATGATATTTTATTTGATTAATTTAAATAAGATTATTTGGTTTATAAAGGCGTGACATTAAAACTATGCTATAAGAAGTTAATTAAGTTAAATGAGAAAGGAAGAATTTAAGGGACAAGCAAACAAGGCCTTAGTGGGGGTTGGAGCCAGTTAACCCATTACGGGATTAACTGACGACCCATTAAGCCACGACTATTAACTATATGTATATTATATTTAGCCTATATCTATATTAGGCTTCCATATATTCATATATCAGAACAAGTTAAGGGAGAAATATAGAGAGAGTTTAGAGATAAAATTGAGAAAAAGTGTGAATTAAAGAAGAAGTAGAGGAGAACTTCATCATCTTCAAATTATCTAAACACTAGCAAGGGTAATCTCTTCTACCCAAACTTTAATTTACGTTCTTATATATTTTCTATGAAAACTCTATTCAAGTTTTCTATGAAGAGTTATTTTGACAATTAACTTAAGATGTGATGATATATATGTTAACATATGTATATTATATGGTTTATATCATGTATTCATGTGTTAGAGTAATCAATTTCATGTAAACATGCTTTAATCAAAGTTTCATGAATTACATAGTATGAAAAATATGAAAAACACGTATATATGGCCTTATATATACAATTTGAATGCTTTAAATTGGTTGTTTAACTTAGATTTGATAATGGATTATGATTATACATGTTAAAACAAAGAAAACAAACTTTGAACGGACGGATTCAGAGTTATAACGAATCTGTGACGATGATTTTCGTGTTTTTCTTCAAAACTATCAAGAACACCAAGAATGGTAAAATTTCATGATTTGATTCAAGTAATTGCATGATTTAAGATGATAAAAACATGTTAGTAACATTGTATGATGTTTCTATGAAGTCCATACTTCATAGAAATCACTGTGTTAGTTTATTTTGCATTTAATTAGAGTATTTGGGCTAAAAACTATCAAAATCGCGAATTGGTGCTGAACCGCCAAGGCACGCCCGCCCCAGTGGCTCTAGACCCGCCCCAGCAGGCCCCATACAGCACCACACCTGCCCCAGCGGGCCTAACCCCCGCCCCAGCGGGGGTAGTGCAGAGAAACGTTTTTATTTTGACCTCTTACAGTAAAATAAGCATAACTTTTTCATACGAACACTAATTAAGGCGATTCAGGATGATTCGAAAAGATAACGAGTAGACCTACAACTTTAATTCTTTAAGTTTTTCAATTTGAAATCGTTAAAATGCGTAAAAATAGCCATTGTTGTGACTAATGCGTACTCAAAGGCAATCGGAGGGCTTCGGACACGCACGCACGCAAGTGTAGTGTTCTCGATAATAAAAGATGTTGTTCTAAGTTACATACATGAATATTATATAATTTGAAGTTCATGATTAATAAACTAATTTATTGACATGTATGAGATAATGTGAAGGTTCTAGTTAACAAACTAAGTGCGAAATTGAATATCGTAATTGTAAAACTTGATTATGAGTGTTTAAAGGGTTATACATGTGTGATATGCATGTTGTGAGTTTACATTCATGTTATATGGTTAGCAATTGAGTAATATTATAAACCAATTTGTAAGTTGAACTTAAGTGAATAGTTCAACAGTTAAACATGGTAGTTATGAAAACTAATCTATGTCATATACATAATGTAATATGTAGGACGTTGAGGAAGTAAATTAAAATTATATTTGTAGCTTGTGCAAGAGGCAAGTATTATATCCCTAACTTACTATCGTTAAGCAAGTTCCTTATCTAAACTCTTTAAATTGAATAAGCATTCTATTCCTTATTCTTATGTCAAGCAAGTTACTAAATTCAAAGTTTACTTTTATTGAGCAAGTTTTTTATTTTTGAAATACTATCATGATGCAAGTTCTTATACTTGTTAATCAAGTTGAGATTCCATATGAGGTATTATATTACCTTTAAAAGCATGATTCCAGTTATACAATACTTATTCGATTGTATACTCTTGAGAAGTTATTATTCAATTTGAATATCGTTTATTGTTGAACCTTGTAAGACTAGCAAACCCTTATTGATTCGACTAGTCCATAGTTGATGAGCGTTATAAATTCTAGAACTATTATTGAGCCTATCCAAACCAAACTTCTATTGGTGCGGACTTTGATGTCAAACTGAGATGAACAACCCTGTATAGGGGATTATTTACGCTTTAGCGTTGAGATATTGTGCACAGTATGGTACTAAGGGTTGATCCCCCTAAGTATGAGAAGTAGAGTCCATAGTCTTATGACTGTTAAAGGTTTAAAGTATAAACACTTTACAACCTAGGACATAGTTCGAGGTCTTATGACCCTCAGATGTTCTTTTGATTCTTATTATTCATTCTTGATTCAAAAGCCAAGTTTCCTATTCAGAAGTCTTTGATTCACTCGCATGTTATTATATTGTTGTTATATTGTTATACTTGTGGGCAACCATGCTCACTCTTGCGTAATAATAACATTGTAGTTAAGAACGAAAGGTCCGAAGAGCCTTCTACTACAAAAGGCGAAGGCAAGGTCAATAAGTGATGAAGACTTGTTGTTTATTTGATATGTTATTGTTTAGGACTTATGTTAAAGTTGTGTAAGACTATTTAATTGTTTACGTTTCTGCATTTGAGATTTAAGGTCAGTATGACATGGGATTAATGTATTTATATTCAGATGTTGTAACCCCGTAATGGGAGGATTTATTTCTTTCTATTGCATGGTTTGCATTTTTTATGGGTAGATAGATAGATGATATTTGTACAAGGAACACCAAATCCCGTGGAATTGAAGTACACGAATTTGTGGGTGTCACACTGTTGATCAAGGTTTCTGTTTTATAAAAATAGATTGTAATAGGACTGTATAGAACTGTTCAAGAAATTGGATACGAAGAGCAAGGAGCGATGAAGGCCCATTTGTAATGAAGCTCCATTTGTAATGAAACTTGGGTTGAATGTAATAGTTATATTCAATGTTTTATTCTTGCACCCTAGGTTTGATCTTTTGGTTCATGGTGGCTCCAATGAACCAAATTAGAATTATGTCCATAATCATCCTAGGTAGAATATAGTATTCTACAGATGCATGCTTATTATATAGTAATATATTATTATACATGTTGATGTATGTTTAATATGACGCGTATTTTAATATATATATATATATATATATATATATATATATTTGCATTCGCGCTAAATAAGATGAGACTAATTAATAACAAAACCCTCAAAATATAATATACTCCCTTCTATCCAGATTAAATGACGTTTTAGAGTTAAGCACACTTATTAAGAAATAACACAAAATGTCTTTTGTATCCCTAATTAATTATTTCTCTCTCCACAATTTTCTATTCTCATTCTCTGCATAGTAATTCCCTTTTAATTATCTCCATTATTCTCCCCATTATTACATTCACTTCAACATTCCTTCCTTATCTCCCAATGTAAATCAAATTTTTGAGTTTTAACTTCAGCAAACATAAGTGCTGCAATTGGAGCCAACCTGAAGAGCCAAAACTGTAATTGATTGGAGCCAAAACTAAAAATTTTAATTTTGCAATGGAGCCAAAACTGAAATTTTTATGGCTTCCAGTAAACAAAATTTTCTAATGGAGTAAAACTTAAAATTTTGCAATGGAGCCAAAATAATTTTTCATAGCCTGTAATGTCTATATATTGATATGAAACTAAGCAATTGTCTATATATTTAAAATTTTTCAATGGAGCATTTTCTTGCTTCCCAACTTGGTGGAGTGTAGAGTTAGAAGTGGGATGGAGAGGTTTTTGGTTGTCCATTTTTTTGTGTGCTTATAATTAGTTCTACATCAACGTATTTAAATGAATAAAAAAGGTAATGGTCAAAGATGAAGGCAATTAATGTGTTATTGGAACTTTGGTTGTGTATGTGGTAAAATGGTTCACGGAATTGCATTTACTAAGCATATTAAATAGAGGGGTAAATTAGGAAAAAATAGTGCAATATTGCATAAAAATTCCAAAACGACACTTATATAGAATAAAATTAAACTCCCTAAAACGTCATTTATTTAGGATAGGAGGGAGTATTAAGTTGTAACGTTCAAAGATATTTAGAATATCGAACGTCGCCTTTTAGCATGGTAAAGAGATAGAGTATTAGTATTTAATATGAGTTTTTTGTGCACACACAAGGCAAGTATTAAATATCTAAGATGTTGCTTTATTACATTGGATGTTTATAAGGAATTGAACATTACCGCTTTGTTGTGCACACACAAGGGCTGTAGTTTTTTATTTGCTTATATGGAAATGATGGGCTTGACTTAACTTAGATTATTTTAGCTCGGATGTGCACACACTTGACTATTATAATCTAAGAGGCAAAATTAAAAGGAGTTGCATAGAGATGGAGTTGTCTACCTTTTGAATAAATATATAGTTTGTTGTGCACACACAAGACAATATATTTATTGCAATTGGATTCTTTCTCACTAAGCAGATTGTACAAAATCACCAATACAAAATCTGTTGGACTATATATAAAAGAGGGTTATATAGTTTGAAGAAATAGTGGGAGACACCATTTTAATAAATATATAAATTAATCTACTGATTAATAAAATGAATGTATGATAATGTTGTTAAATTTCAAATTCATTTACAGAATTTTACAAATGTCTAATTCTCTATTACGGTGGAGCATTTTAGATACTAAAAGTTAACCGAACCTAATTAAAAAGATTGGTTAAGGAATTTGAGAATAGTTCTCAAGACTGAAAACTATCTTATGTCCTTAGTACGCCAATCTCTACTATGGTTGCAGACAATGTCTCTAAGGAAGAGCTTAATAATTTTAGAAAGTGGCAAGATGATGCACAGTTGGTTCAATGCATCATGCTTGCATCCATGAGTAACTAGCTTCAGCGTCAATATGAAACTATGGATGCTCCTACTATATTTTTGCATTTCAAGTAGTGGAATGGTGAGGAAAGTAGGACTGCTAGATATCAGATATCTAAGGAGCTCTTCCGATCTAGAATAACTGATGGCACTACAGTATAGACACATGTCCTCAACATGACCAATTTGATTAAACCATTAGAACAACATGGTTTTGTCATGGATGGAGAGTTGAGCCAAGATTTGATCTTGTAGTCACTCTCGGACTCCTTTTCTTTTATTGTTGTGAATTTTCACATAAACAAGCTAGATATCAGTCTGGCTGATTTGTTTAACATGTTGAAAACTGTTGAGAGTCACTTTTCATCTAAGAAAGACCAAGTCTTACTGGTAGATGACTTTTCTAGGAAGTAGAAGAGGGCCAAAGGATCTTCTGTATAGAAGAACAATTCAAAGAAGGCAAAAACAAAGGACAATAAGAACAAAACTAATACAGATAGCAAAGAAGTTTGCTTCCACTGCAATAAGCCTGGACACTTGAAAAGAAACTGTAATAAGTGTCTTGCAAAAGCTAACCAAAAGAAGCTTAGTGAAGTCTCGGTTACAGATACATGTTTGTTCATGATTGAAATAAAATATTTCTGTAAGTCAAGTTTCTACTTGGTTATTGGATACCTGCTGTGGTTCTCATAAATTGAGATTTATATAGGGAACAAGCAGAAGTAGAAACCTAAACAATGGATAAGTAATCCTATAAGTGGGAAATGAAGCAAAGGTTACTACATTAGCCATAGGAACTTATAGTTTAACAATGCCTATGAAAAAGTCTATTAAGTTAATAAGTTGTTATTGTATTCCAGTTCTAATTAGAAATATTATTTCCATTTTGTTGTTGGACAATGAAATTTTTGGTATTATATTTAAGAACAATTGTTGTCCTATTTATAATAATAATGTTTTGTATAGAATTGGAAGATTACTTAATGGACTTTGTATACTTGACTCACATAAAAAATAATTTTGCAAATTGAACAAACTAGTAAGAGAAAAGGAGATGATCATTAAAGTAGCTGAATATTTGTATGTGATGAAATACAAGTCTGAAACATTTGAAAGGTGCAAATAATTCAGGAGTGAAACAAATTGGAAAATTAGTAGGATTCTTCGATTGGATCAATGAAGAGAATACTTATGTAATAAGTTTCTAGATTATCTCAAATGGTTTTCTCTCACAATGGATGTTTTCTAATACACAATAATTGATTAGTGTATCTTAAAGGAAAAATTGTACCTTGTAGGACATGGTGCAGTCCATAATGATCCTTTTATCGACATTCCAATATCCATCTAGGGTTAAGTCCTATAAATGGTTGCATATCTACTAAATAAGGTAATCTTAAAGTCCGACCCCAAGACTCTATGAGTTATGAACATAGTGGATTCCTAATCTTAAGTATGTTAAGATAAGGGGTTGTCCAACTTATGTGAAAAGGTTTCAAAAGGATAATCTTGGGACAAGATCTGACAAGGGCAGATTTGTTGGTCATCCTAAAGTAAGTTTAGGGTATATGTTCTATAATCCTACTAAGAAAAAGGTGTTTGTTGCGAAACACACTGCCTTCTAAGATAAAGGCATTTATGTTGAAGGGGATAGTGGGAGGATAATAGATCTTGAAGGAGTTCAAGAACCACAAAACACTATAAGTCAAAAAGAGGAACCTGTAGATAGATCTATTGTACCATAAGCAAATCGTAAATTTGGAATAGTATCAAAAATACTTGGGAGGTATGGATTTATCATAGATGATAATGATCATGATGAGGTACGCATCATAGAGGATGATGATCCAGTTATATACAATGAGGCTAAGAGCTGTACACACTTAGAAAAATGGTAGATAACCAAAAAATTCAAAATGGACTCCATGTATTAAAACCAAGTGTGGACTTTGGTTAACCCTCCGGTAGGCATAAAGCCTAAAGGGTGTATATGGGTCTTTAAGAGAAAGGCTGGAGTAAATGGCAAAGTGGAGACCTATAAGTCCAGACTAGTGACAAAAAAGTTTCAAACAAAGTCAAGGAGTTGACTATAATAAAACCTTCTCACTAGTAGTAACGATCAAGTCCTTTTGGATTCTACTTGCGATTGTAGCTTATTATTACAAGATCTGGCAAATGGACGTGGAGACGTCCTTCCTCAGTGGTGATTAGAGGAGAATGTATGTGTAATACAGCAAGATGAATTTTTTTCAAAAGCTGGAACAAATAATGTATATGAGCTACAATGACTCCTTTATAGATTGAAGCAAGCTTCTCAAAGATGGAACATTCGTTTTGGTCAGACAATCAAAATTTTTTGATTTTATCAAAAATGAGGATGAACCATATGTGTACAGGAAGGTCAGTGGGAGCACAATGACATTCCTAGTATTATATGTTGATATACTACGGATATGGAATGACATACCAATGCTACAATCAGTAAAAATAAAGTTGTCTAAACATTCCTCCATGAATGATTTGAGAGAAGCATCCTAATTATTGGGCATAAAGATCTATATAGATAGATTTAAAAAGGATGCTCGACTTGACCCAACGAACGTATTTTCATTAGATGCTAAAGGAGTTTAGCATGGCAAACTCCAGGAGATGTCTCATGATGATGAGCCATGAAGTGTATCTCTCTAAGAAATTATCCCCAAAGACACCTGAAAAGAGAGATCACATGAGTAACTATCATATATGTAATAAAATATATGAGAATTGATGTTGATCAGTCATATTCTGGAGAAGATTACTATAAGACAGCAAAAAACATCCTAAAGTACTTAACCAGAACTGAGGATGTGTTAATGAAATATAGTGGGTCTGAATATAAACTAAATGGCTAAATAAACTCAAGTTTTTTAGACTGACCAAGATGACAATAAATCCACTTTAAGGTATGTGATTACCTTGTTCGGTGGCATAGTGAGTTGGAAAGGTTTCAAACAACAAAGAGTTGTTGATTTAGTGACAAAGACAGAATATATAGTTGTAAATGAAGCTGCAAAGTTTACTGTTTGGATGAAAAGTTCATTACAGAACTAGAAATAGTTCCTAAGTCTCATCTGAGATCCAAATATTTTTTGCAGCACTTCCATTTGATTAGAGAAATCATTGAAAGGGGAGAAGTCATTATAAAAATAGTGGACTCTCAAGAACAACATTGCAGATCCATATACTGAAGCTTTATTTTACAGTAGGACGATCCCAGTTAGAGAACTTGAGTATAAGATACCAAGGTGATTGGCTTTAGTGCAAGTGGGAGATTGAAAATAATATTCCCTCAAACCAATCACATTGGATGTGATAAGCATTTACTTTATAATCTTGTTCATTTATTAATAAAAGAATTTATATAATACAAAAGGCATTCTTTATCCATGTTAATTCGTTGAATTAATAAATGTGATAAACCCATAGTTTTGGGGCAATGCTTTTAGAATCATGATGTTGATCATGCTAATGAGATTTACATTCAAGATAGCTCTAAAACTAAAATGTTTCTAATCGTATGGATCACTAATGTGGGATTACTGATTCTGGATAGATTACTATATATTATATTTTCTATGTTGAAGATGATGATTGATCTCATAATCAATTGTGTGGAGGCACTAAAGCTAGTATATAGATGCTTATTGGAGAATAAGTTCACTGAATGTGATTCGCTTAAAGGAACCCTAATGGAGTTTTACTTGTCTGACAATAGGAGTTCCTATAGTGATAGTTGTACAAGTGATTCTTGGATTTGAGATCATCATAGTACCTTGTGTATTCTAAATTATACTTTTTCATATTACTTAATACTTAAAATTATGTTGTATGGTATGTTTGTGTATAATAAAGTATACATAGAGGTAGGTGAATGATCAACAAAGGATCTACCACTTCCAGTAAGGGAGAGAATGTCCTATGCAATTCGATGAATGACAACTCAGAAATCCTTGGTCAAAGTGGAATGGAAATTAGAAAGAAGTTTCTAATTTACATTAATCAGAGTTGTGCATTTTAAGAAAAGAATTGCATATGATTAAATAAATAAGATGTCGACGTCGGGAAAAAATCTGGTTCGAGTTGGACCCGAATCTTTCTCTCTTCCTAAGTTTTGTCTACCATTATTTTATCTTTTTATGAAAAAGGTTTTGAAGGGTTTTTAAGGAAAAGGCCAACATGTATCATGTCGACGATTTGAACGTTTTACAGAGTCGCCAGTTGGTAGATTTTAAAATGGTTGTACCAACTCAACCGAATTTTGTTTGAAAGGAGGCCCAATTGCTGGACACTGTCGAAACTGAATCTTTGAAACTGAAATTCTAAGTTCGGGGGATTGGTTAAGTGTGGGGAAGGTGTTAGGCACCCCACAACTCCCGTGAAACATGGAACCGCATCTTTTTAATATTTTGATTTTTATTTGCAATGTGTGTGTGAATGCTGAAAGAAATTGGTCCTATGCTTGATTGATTTGAAATTATGGACATGCTTCGTTAAACCTCCATACGAAGGATTTGATTTAATTTGCACAAATCTCATTTTTAGACAAGATTATTAAGATGATGTTTTGAAAGGTTGATTTTTTCAAACCCTTACGCTAACATAAGAATTGAAGCATGTTGATACTTCCATTTTTTTTATCTTTTCAGCCTTTTGGCTCAATTTGAATGGTGATTGTCGGGCTGCGAAGCATCCTCGACCATAGAATATATATAAGTGTCGATCTTCTCATGGGCATGACAGCCATCGGAGTGACTCTGACACGACAAACCATATTCTCATTATGTTGAGACCTTAAATCCGGATAACCGTTTTAAGGTCTTTCGGATGTATATTTTTACAGAAAAACTGGCAGGGTACATTTGTAAAGTGGAGTTTGTCCATCGTGGGAATCAGATTCTGATCAGTTTGATCATGAATCCCACGATTCCTAGGCTCACAGAGGGAAGCCAATAAACCTGCACAGCTCAAATATGCACAGAAAATGTATATTTATATCCAAATGTCGCAAGAACCAAGGATTCATCAGTAAATCCTGGTATGTGCGTAGCCCAAAGCATCTCGTTCCCACTAGATAGCGATCTAAGGGCCGCAAGATTACTTCCTAAATGAATAAAACTAGAAAAACTGCTAGATTTAAATAAATCTCAGTCATTCTAGCTTCCCGGTTCTGTCTGAACCTATTTTGAACTGTTTGAAAGCTAGAGTTGGCGATATTTAAAGAAATCTAGTTCGCCCAAAGATATGTCAGCGTCGATTCATATCATATGAATATTTAAAGCAGCAATTTAATCACAATGAGTAAAGGATATATATATAGTTATATATATACGAAAACTGTAAAGGGCGATGGGTTTTCACTCCGATGCCCGAACTAGAATGTAAATATATATATATATATATATATATATATATATATAAGCTGAAAAAAGCCACGAAGTTATCCAGGCTTGACATAATGAAAAAATATATATAAAAGCTGTAAAGGGCGATGGGTTTTCACTCAGATGACCGAACTAGAATGTAAATATATATATAGAAAAGCTGTAAAGGGCGACACACATTTTATCATTTGTCCGAACAGAAATATAAGTATATATATATTTATAAAAGTAGTAAAAAGGCCACAGAATGATCCAGGCCAAACTGAAATGTAAAGGTTAATATATATAGTTAATATATATATATATTACAACAATAAAAATGCCACGAAGTATAACTCCAGGCCAAACGAAGTCAGAAAAATTTATATATATATAGTTATATATATAAAAGTAGTAGCTACCACGGATTTGACATCCAAGCTTGACAAAATTAAAAAGTTAGTATATATATAGTTAAATATATACATTAAAAAGCCAAACTGGGACTGGAAAGATAACCCAGTCCGACGAAGTTGCTCTACACTGAAGATATATATATATATATATATATATATATATATATATGAAAGCTGTTAAAAGCGACGAACCGACGATCAGAGCTATGAAAATGCCAGAAAACGTGTTTATGTACTAAAATATACGAAAACGAAAGCAAAACGGCCATAGAACTGAGTTCCGGGCATAATCAAAAAACTGAAACTTAACGTACAAGTGTATAAATGCGCAACGAAGTAGTATGAACTTTCTGATCGTAAAAATACTCATAATGGATTGCTACACGGGCTTTTTGCCAAATTATAGGCTTTAAATGTCTGATTCTCTTGCTCAATTTTTAATATGTGGTAGTATATGAGTATATCTATGTGTTAGAGTGATAAAATTTGGGTTTGGAGTGCAAGAGTGTTGCTGAGAAACAAAACGGGCAGAGGTTCAGAGCGTTTCTGTATATAAAATAAGCTAGGGGTTCACTCATATATATAGACCCAGTGGAAGCTGGTCTACCCGCGACAGCCACTGTTCTACCTATGGTACCACGTGGTAGGCTCCAGGTGGTGGCCCCCGTTGCATCGAAGTATATGCACTCCGAGCAATGCGAGGTCAGATTCAAAACTTTTCAACTTTTAATCGGAGCGTCCATTAGAGGCGTGCTATACCTTTCTGGAAAGCCCTCGCCGAGAGTGTCGCAATGACATGGGATTAAACATTTTCCAAGTTCAAGAAGATGGGTTGATAACCAGGTCTTCATTTCTCCGCAGTTTGTCCGTTGAGCTGTCTTGCGCTGTTTCCACTTAGGAACAATGTTATGGTTCATTTTGACCTTGTTGACATCAAATCGGCTTGAGTTTGACCGAATTGGCTTTAAGTTGGTAAAATAATCATTTTGCCCCTCCCGAGGTTGTCTTCAATGCTAGCATGGCCTTCGGCTGACTTCCTGGGGTTGTCTCCGAGGTTTGGATCCCAGCAGATTCTGTTTGTCCTCAGGGTTGTCTCTGAGGCTAACTTGGTTCCAGGTTTATCTCTAGAGATGATGTGAGGCTTCGGGGTTGTCTCCGAAGTTGAGTTGGCCTCCCGAGATGTGACCGGGGCTAACCTAACCTCCTGGGTTGAGACCGGGGCTGACCTATATCTTCCGGGTTATGACCGGGGCTGACCTGAACCTCCCAGGATGTGATTGGGGTTGACTTGTACCTCCCGGGTTGAGACCAAGGCTGACGTGTACCTCCTGGGATGTGATCGGGGCTGACCTGTACCTTCTAGGGTTAAGATCGGGGCTGACCTGTACCTCCTAAGTTGAGATCGGGGCTGACCTGTACCTCCCGAGATGTGACCAGGCTGACCTGTACCGCCCGGGTTGAGACCGGGGCTGACCTGTACCTCCCGGGATGTGACCGGGGAAGACCTGAACCTCCTAGGATGTGACCAGGGTTGACCTGTACCTCCCAGGATGTGACCGGGGCTGACTTGTATATCCCAGGTTAAGGCCGGGGCTAAACTGTACCTCCCGGGTTGAGACCGGGGCTGACCCGTACCTCCCGGGATGTAACCGGGGCTAACCTGTACTTCCTGGGATGTGATTGGGGCTAACCTATACCTCCCGGGTTGAGACCTGGGGCTGACCTATATCTTCCAAGATGTGACCGGGGCTGATCTGTACCTCCTAGGTTGAGACCGGGGCTGACCTATACCTCTCGGGATGTGACCGGGGCTGACCTGTACCTCCCGGGTTGAGACCAGGGCTGACCTGTACCTCCCGGGATGAGACCCGGGCTAACCTTTACCTCTCAGGATGTGACCAGGGTTGACCTGTACCTCCCGGGATGTGACAGGGGCTGATCTATACCTCCCGGGATGTGCCCGGGGATGAGTTGATATCCCAGTATTGAGACCTGGGTTGAGTTGACATCTCGGTATTGATATCGGGGTTTAGTTAATGTCCTGATATTGAGATCGAGGTTGATTTGACGTCCCGGTATTAAGACCGAGGCTGATTTGACGTCCCGGTATTGAGACCAGGGTTTATTTAACGTCCCGGTATTGAGACTGGGGTTTATTTGACGTCCCGGTATTGAGACCGGGGTTGAGTTGACATCCTGGTATTGAGACAAGGGTTGATTTAACATCCCGGTATTTAGACCTAGGTTGAGTTGACGTACCGGTATTGAGATCGGGGTTACTTTGACGTCCCAGTATTGAGACCGGGGTTGAGTTAACGTCCCGGTATTGAGACCGGGGTTGAGTTAACATCCCGGTATTGAGACCGGGGTTGAGTTGACGTCCCTGTATTGAGACTAAGGTTGAGTTGACCTTCCAATATTGAGGTCGGGGTTAATTTGACGTCCCGGTATTGAGACCGGGGTTGATTTGACGTCTTGGTATTGAGATCGCAGTTAATTTGACGTCCTGGTATTGAGACCAGGGTTGATTTGACATCCTGGTATAAAGATCAGGGTTGAGTTGACATCTCGGTATGGAGACCGGGGTTGAGTTGATGTCCCGGTATTGAGACTGGGGTTGATTTGACGACCCGGTATTGAGACCGGGGTTGGGTTGAGTTGAGTTGAAAAGACGGTTTTTCCCTCTTGCAGGGTTAGTAACCGGAATGCAAAATCTCGAGTGTCTACAACAGTACTGAAGAAAATTTCGAGTGTCTACAGATGCCCCTCTTTATCATGTTTATGCAATACAGTGGAATGAACAGGATAAAGATTGCTAGACAGTAGAAATGCAAATGCAAAGGTAAGGTAATGCATAACATGATATGTTATGAATGTTATATACCCCTGAGGGAGTAGGGTTATCGCGGATTAATATCATTGATAGGCCATCACAGACTGTTCTCGTCACTTTCTGCTGCGGATGACGTCATCCATGATATCTCTTGATGCTACCTTGGTTTAAGACCAATGGTTTCCCACATCTGTCGATACTCTCCATAGGGCATATTTTCCTTTGGCTGGTGACATTGTACATTTCTGAAGGCTCCTCCGCTGAGGATATATCTCAGTCGTCGAGTTACCTCAGTGGGTGCTACCGATGCCTATCCTAACGATAATTTACACTGGTAGTTTGCAACAGGAGGTTAAATCACCAATCCTTCCCGATGCTCCCTCTAAGGATTTATATAACAGATTCCATCATCTATCCTTTGTGAGGATAGATTGATATACTATTTCCGCCACCGGATCATTCCCGATGCTTCGTTGGAGTTGTAGCCAACGGCTAATAGTGTCAAGTAGTCTGACCTTCACTGAAATAGCCTTCAACTGCTGAATGTCACCAGTTCATTCCTAATGCCTCGCCGAGGTTGTGCCAACGGCTGAGATGTCACCGGTATGTACCCGATGCTTCGCTGGGGTTGAGCCAACGACTGAACTGTCACTGGTCTGTACCCGACGCTTCGCTGGGGTTGAGCCAACTGCTGAACTGTCACCGGTCTGTACCCGATGCTTCTCTGGGATTGAGCCAACAGTTGAACTGTCACCAGTCTGTACCCAACGCTTCGCTGGGGTTGAGCCAACGGCTGAACTATCACCGGTCTGTACCCAACGCTTCGCTAGGGTTGAGCCAACTGGCTGAACTATCACCAGTCTGTACCCGACGCTTCGCTGGGGTTGAGCCAACGGCTGAGATGTCATCGATCTATACTCGATGCTTCGCTGGGGTTGAACCAACGGCTGAACTGTCACCAGTCTGTACCCGATGCTTTGACAGTGACAGTTTTCGGCATTTTTTTAGTAGTTTTTTAGCAATTTTCACCATTTGTCCCTGGATATCGCTCCGGGATGACAACCAAATTTTCAGATGAAGCTCCTCATTCTGTCAGGAATCCGCTGCTTAAACGCGGGATTTCAGGCCAATCCGCTCAATCGCGTAGCAGTTTTTTCTCAGATTTGACTTTTCAGCTCTTGAAAACTCCATTTTAACTCGAACTGGACCGAGTCAGAGGGGGTGGGGCCCATCTTAGGGAGCCGCATGTAGAGGTGCAGCTGTCGCGGTTGGGGTCGCTCCCTCCTGCGTATTTATATTGGGCAGCGGGGCTCTCATAATCTCATTTTTAGTTTTGAATCCAAATAGAAATCTAATTTTCTTTTTCAGATCTACGAAGTTCGGACTGCGTTTTTCAAATTTCATCAGCGGCCACACGTTCTGCTTATCTCAGTTAATGTTTACATTCTTTCTTTGTTAGTTTTGACCATTAGAATGCTATAAACCACGGAGGTTGCTTTTGAACGCAATGTATCAAAAATGTATGCTTATATGACTTCATAAAAATTTTCTGACTTCATAAGTATGCATATTTTACTGTGATGCATGTTTTGATATAAGAACATTTGAATTCAAAGACAGTCAATTTTTGCTCTTTTTAATCAGTTTACTCATCCTTTTTGAGGCCTAGTGAGCCTGGATTTTTAACTAAAAAATGTTCATGGTAATTTGGCTATCATGTGAAGTTTATTTTTGATTTTTTTTCATAAATATGAACTAATTCTATTTTTGGGAAGGTGTCCTACTGAATGGCCACCTAGACATGCATGTGTGCATGCAGACAGTCCATTTTACAAAGGAGACTCTGGCGAAACTTTTTCAAAAGCCTAAGCATTTAATAAGCATGCAGTTTTGACGCTACTAGGGATTTTAACTGACCCATGCATGTTTTAGGATTTAAAAATGCATAAAATACTGATTTAAATTAATAAGCCACAGGTTTTAGGCTTACCTCACCCTTTCTGAGGTGATTTGGAGACTTTATCCAGGTTATGAACCGAGATAGACCCGGGAGTGCTAGCAGGGTCGTTTCAAAAGTTAGGCTGAGGAAAGTCTCCGATGTCCCTCAGCCACAACCAGCCCAACTGCCTCGTAGATTGGCTGAGTCAGTGATTCGTCCGGCCCAGGATGATCCGCTGGTTGACATAGATGATAAGTAGAATCCATTTGTTGATCCTACCCCAGCTCAGGCTCCACGTATGGAGCTCCCAGGCATTGTAGTGCCACTTCAGGATCTATTGGGAGATTTGAGGCACCATCCATCGAGATTCTTTCATGCCAACGAGGTGACTGAAGTTTTCTTCTTTTAAGATTTTTTTTCTTTCTTTTGCCATTCTCGGGGCACAGGTTTGATATGGAATGGCTTTTGATGCATGTTCCTGGCTTTACGCAGCCCAGAGGGAACTAGTTTAATGTGCATTCTCTTTACCACACTCTGCACCAGGATTATACGGACATTATTGACACCTGGGGGTTTCAAGAGTTCTTTTCTATCCTTCCCTGCCGTTGCCCCTGGGTTATATGAGGGTTTTGTCTGAGCGCTGGTTCCACCAGACTCAGTCTCTCCACTTGCTGGACTGCGAGGTGATGATGATGCCTATGGATTGGAGGTTCATCACCGGGATAGAGTTTAAGGGTGAGTCAGCGCCTGTTGTGGTTGATATTACACCCACTGCCATTCGGTCCCTTTTGGGAGGTCCTGCGACAGCCATCAAGGGTCGGACAATCCGTTCTGGTCCCTTGAGCGTAGAAGCCCAGAGTGGGGCTTTGCTTGAGCCTCTGCCTGATGATCAGAGGGTTAGAGATCGCATCCTGCGGCGACTATTCGTAGTGATCATCAGGGGTTGTTTCCTTGCAAACAACTCTACGACAATGTCTTTTGCCCTGGTCAGTGCCACTCGACATGTGGAGCGCCTTAGTGACTTTAATTGGGGTACCTATACCTTTGCCTATTTTCTCCGAGTTATGCGCATGCGCTCGGAGGGTGTGACGAAGGCTTGGTTAGGGTTCTACCCATTTTTACTGGTGAGTACATCTTTCTTGTACCTTTTTGATTTCTGCATTTACATTTGTTAGTCTTGATCACTGAGGACTTTTGATATTTACATGGCCAGTTCTGGGCATAGGAGAGGCTTCCTTGCCTACGTCCTGCCACTACTTTGGCCTGGAGACTTATCCTCAGGGAATGCGTTGGCACCATTCCACTTTGACGGAGGTCCCTGTAGCTGAGGGATTCACCCATTCCCACCTGCAGCTTGAGCTTTTGACGGCCGGATCGATCTCATGGGTACTGTATACCTCAGACTTTTTGACAGTCGGGTTTGAGGGCGATTTCCCCACTGGCAAAAAGTTTGCATTATCCACCCGCAGAGTCCAACTTTTGATAGAGGGAGGTTGGGAGCTCTATTTAGGAGAGCGTGCTATCAGGAGCATCACGGGGCAGATCTGTATTCCCTTTATTCCTCCGACTTGGCATCATTGGCCACTAGTTCAGCCGCTTATAGACATCCCTATGGAGGGTGTAGATGGCTTTACCTTGTCAGAGGGTCCTTATAGCCAGGAGGCATTTAGCAGCTGGTGGAGTCCTCGAACTATTGGGGCTAAGACTCGTGCTACCCAATTCATAGCAGATATGGTGTCGGGTCTGTGATGATGACAGACTGGATAGCGTGCCTTTGAGAGCCTACCCACTTGGACCAGATTACAGGACTGACCCAACAATTGGAGAGAGCTCATTTGTTTATCAGGCATCTTGGCCGAGACCTATCAGAGGCATCTTCTTTTGATCTTTCTGGCTCCAGAGCAGGCCCTTCTACACTGTCCATTTTCTAGCAATTTTATAGGGGCTGATCCTCCCTCGTACAGCCTTGACATTCCTGATGGCCGAGACTTTGTGTCTACGGAGGAGATGGAGCAGGTTAACAGCCTGAGTGTAGATATTCTTAATCTTATTGGATAGATTTTCTCGTTATATCTTTTGATAGGCCACTATTTTGGCTATTGGGCGGCTGTGCCCCATTTTGATAGGCCATTGTTAGTAGTTGAGTAGTTGTGCCCCATTGTACTTTTCATTTTGTATTTTCTTAGCAAATAAAGAAGATGCTTGCAGTAGATAGTTTATTATAGATATGCATGATATTTCCTATCTATTGCATCATGTTTATCATTGTCATTATGCATGTATTATATCATGGATATGCACTTAGACAGATGAGTTAAGATTTGACCCCTGGATGGTATGGTGATACGGTGATACAGATGTTGTCATCGACGGTCAGCCACATCAAGCATTTACCACCATCCGTGGTAGCATCGTCATTGAGGTCGTGGTACCATAGTCTGCCCTTCCTAGCCAAAGGGACAATAGATCAGATGTTGGGGCATTCATTGGCCCTTGTGGCCTTCTAGGTTCCATATGGATTCATATATGGCATTCTATCCTATTGGATACCTGAGCGGCAGGTTTTTTGCTTCGGGCGGTATAAGTTGACACCGACTTTAGAGGAGTACGAGCGGCTTACAGGTTTGGCTTTGGACTTGCTTTGCGCTCGCACCGCCATTAACGATATGAGGAGACCAGTTCCTGCGGATGTTGGGTCTGTGCCATAGAGTAGTCATGGATTAGATCATTTCAGGATATGTGATCTCTATTGACTTTTGGATCGATCATTTCGACAGACTGGATAGCTACGATCGACACGCTGGTGATTTTATTATCTCGGCAGAGGAGTGGCATTCGGCCCGGATAAACATCTTGCTGATGTGCATCATGGCTTACTTATACATGCCACTATACTTGGACCACTTAGATGTTTGGTTAATGGTCGTGGTTCGTGCCCTTAGATAAGGTAGCACCATCCTGCCGATGATACTGGCCGAGACATTGAGGTCAGCTACCTATTGCAGTACCCATCCAGAAAGGTTTTTTAGAGGTAGCTCTATCTTGTTATATGTATGGCTCATTACCCATTTGCGGCCTATTAGCTTCTTCAGACATTAGGGGTACTGCTTCACCCACGAGATAGCTACGTCCTACTCCTTTCAGCCAGCGGAGTGTTTGGATGCAGAGACTTGGTTAGCTTTTCTGTCAGATATTAAGCATCCTTTTTTTATTCTGCCATGTCCAGGGATAGTCTCCCCTTATAGCTTCATCACCCATGCATCTAGCATGGATACTTGCCCCTAGCGGGATTGAGAGGGGTGACCACTTACCATTCGTTGGCAGTTACGGGTCAGTTTGATCAGTTTTAGAGCCTACACCAGTTTGAGGGGGCCATGGATCAGCGGATGTCAGCTTCTTCTATGTCGTCAGCCTACCTGATCAGGATTTATGAGTGTTAGACTCATAGGGAAAGGACTGATTTCTCTACTAGCTATCCGGATTGCTCTTCAGAGTACGCAGCGTGGTTGGAGACTGATATAGCAACAGCTACACTCATCCAGTCAGCTCTGATTGAGCCTATGGAGGATCCTGATTTTCCTATAGAGGACGATTTGTTCATGGGTCTGACAGCAGCCTTAGTTAGTGACCCGCTGATTATTCCTACCGGGACAGATCCAGCTATGGTAGATTCATTAGCTAAGATGACTTTCGAGAGAGATCAGGCTAGGGCACTGATGTTGACTTCCCTGTCCAGCAAAGATATAGCTTTTCCGGATAGAGATGAGGCTCCAGCCACTCGAGATACGGCATTGGTTGAGAGAGATGAGGCTCGATCTTCTCGAGATGCTGCTTTTATCGAGATTGAAGAGACTTTTATTACCAGGGATACTATTTTTGTAGAGAGGGATGAGGCCATTGCTTCTCGGGATCTCCACATTGCTGATAGTACTACTCTCCGATCATATACCCATGGCCTGGTTGTCGATATAAGTGCTTACATTGATGATTATAGTGTCACTATGCAGATGGTTGTGGATGTTCTGGCCCGCATGGAGGCTGAGGGTATTGCACTTGAAGCCGCTCCTCCATCTTCAGAGAGAGATGCTATGTTGGCATTGCTATCCCGCTTGTCCAGGGGCTATAGACTAGCTTTATTTTTCCTGCACATAATAGATCAACCATTTTTGTCATGTAAAGGACACAGTGTATATATCAAATAGTATTATATATCAGAGAAATATATTTTGATGCACTTCCCTATTGGATATGTATTATCACTGCTAATTGATTACCACTTCTTTCATGACTTGCTGTTGTTGATGTATCATGAGCTTCTCCTTGATGGACTGACATTGAGATGTCGGAGAATACCTCAGATGGGCCTGTTGACCAGGAAGGCTTGATAGGATTTATGTTTCGGTGTCTTGGGACTGGTTTTTATTGGTTTTTGTATTTTCTTGAAGGTCAAACCGCACCATGAATGGCTGCCTACGTACTCCCGGGCTGAAGGTGATCAGGTCATTTGTAGTTCCATTTTTGTGTGAGAGAGGCTTGAGAAGTGTCTCTTTTGAGTTTGGTTTGATGAGTTTTTGAGTTTTCTATTTGGTTTGACCGCACCAGTAGTGGCTGCCGATGTACTCCCAAACTGAGGGAGATCAGGTCATTCATAGTTCAGTCTTTAGCGAAAACTGAACTGATTTGATTCACAGGACCAGGATGCTAGTATGCATATGTTTCAGACATAGTACCTTTTTATGATGTCTGAGTTGATAAATTGGGGAAATTCATTCCCGTCCATTTCCTGCAATATGACAGCTCCTCCTGTCAACACTTCTTTAACAATGAAGGGGCTTTCCAATTTGGGGCGAACTTTCCTTTGGCTTCAACTTGATTGGCCAAAACTTTCTTCAGCACCAAGTCGCTTTCTTTCAATTGTCGGATTCGGACTTTCTTGTTGTATAATCGAGCGATCCTTTGCTGATATAACTGCCCGTGGAAAATGGCAGTAGCCCTTCTTTCATCTATCAGGAACAGTTGGTGGTACCGATCTAGCAACCACTGGTCTTCCTCCATCTAAGCGTCTATCAACACTCTCTAAGACTCCATTTCTACTTCTATGGGAAGTACTGCTTCCATGCCATAGATCAATGAGTAGGGTCTAGCCTCAGTAGAAGTATGCATTGACATCTTGTATGCTAACAGGGTTAGAGGCAACAGGTCAGGCCATTCTTTGTGATTGGCAGACATTTTTTGCATGATCTTCTTGATGTTCTTATTGGCCTCTTTGACAGCACCGTTCATCTTGGGCCGATAGATGATGGAATTGAGATGCTTGATGTGGAACTTGCTGCATAGTTCTCTCATCATCTAATTATTTAGGTTCTTGGTGTTATCTAATATGATCACCTCCGGTTGTCTATACCGACAGATGACATTATTTCTGATGAAACCAATGATGACCTCTTTGGTGACTTTGGGAAAAGAGGCAGCTTCAACCCACTTGGTAAAGTGATCGATCATTGTGAAGATGAATCGATGTCCATTGCTAGCTTTGGGTTCTACTGGGCCTATCACATCCATTCCCCACATGGAGAAAGGCCATGGCAAACTCATGTTGTGCAGCTCGTTCGGAGGAGCGTGAATGGCGTTTCTATGGACTTGGCATTGAAAGCATCTCTTGACATGATCATCATAGTCATCTTTGAGAGAGATCCAATAATGCCCTATTCTTAATATCTTCTTGGCCAACAGATGACCGCTCATGTGTGGACCACAGATTCCGCCGTGGACTTCATCCATCAATCTTTGGCTTGCTCTTTATCAAGGCATCTTAAGAGCTCCATTCTAGCATCCCTCTTATAGAGTGCATCTTCGCTCAGATAGAACTTCATAGCCAACTTGTGAATTCGCTTTCGTTCGGATTGGCTTGCTCTAGCGGGTGTAGATCCATCTCGAAGATATTCCTTGATGTCTTGATACCAAGGCTGTTTGATAGGAGGAATTTCATCTGATACTTCTCCAATGTAATTCCCGTATGTCGGGGTCTTTTGGCTTGTGAGTTGGATGTCGGGAATTCCCCTCCTACCTGATACGTTGATCAGGGAAGCCAAAGTTGCCAATGCATCAGCAAAGTCATTCCTACCCTGAGGAATATGGATGAAGGTTATGTCTTCAAACTCCATGGATATTTTGATAACCTGCCGATGATAGGGCAGCAAATGCAGTTCTTTGGTGTAATATGCCCCAGTGGTTTATCTGATAACCAACTCAGAATCTCCAAAGACCAATAGATGCTTGACACCCATGGATTGGGCTAATTTCAACCCCATTATGCAGCCTTCATACTCAGCCGTGTTGTTGGTGTTAACAAACTAAAGCTTGGTAGCCACAGGATATTGTTCTTCTATACCAGAGATAAGGACTGCCCCAGCTCCGGCACCTTCCATGTTTACTGCTCCATCAAAATACATCATCCATGGTTGGACTGCATTTTCTTAAAGATCTTGCTGAATTGTCATTATTCCATCATCCAAAAAATAAGTCTCCAGAAGTTCGAACCCTCCTGATGGTGCTTCGGTTAGTTGATCTGAATGTCTTGACCTTTGATGGACTTCTGAGTTACGTAGACAATGTCGAGCTATTGGAGAATCAACTGCCATTTGGACAGTCGATAATTCAACTATTATCTTGTTGAATACATATTTTATCAGATCCATACGGGATATGAGGTATGTCGTGTGCCTATGCAGATAGTGTTGTAATCTCATGGTTGCCCATGCTAATGCATAACATGTCTTCTCGATCAGGGTGTACTTCTATTCACCGCTGCTGAATCTTTTGCTGATGTAGTAGATAGCTCCCTCTTTGCTACTACCATCTTTTTGTCCTAGCATGCAGCCCATTGCATTGGCATTAACAGATAGGTACATAAACAAGGGAACTTCATCCCTCTGGGGTACCAAGACAGGCGCTTTGATCCGCTGCTTCTTGATGGCAAGGAAGGCTTTTTGGCAATCTTCATTCCATTTGGCAGAGGAATTCTTCCTTAGTAGCTTGAAGATGGGTTCACAAGTTGTTGTGAGCTGGGAAATAAATCGGCTTATGAAATTGATCTATCCCAGGAACTCGCGTATCTCCTTCTCTATTTGGGGTACAAACATTTTAGTGATGCCTTTAATCTTGGCAGGATCCAGCTCAATGCTTCTATTGCTCACTAGGAATCCCAACAGCTTGCCTGATTTGACGCCAAAAGCACATTTGGCTGGATTCAGCTTGAGGTCGTACTTACGCTACCTGTTGAACAGCTTCTTGAGATGATCAATGTGGTCGTCCTCCTTATGGGATTTAACGATGATGTCATCCAAATAGACCTCTATCTCTTTATGCATCATATCATTAAACAAGGCCATCATGGCTCGCTGATATGTGGCCCCGACATTGATGAGGTCGAAGGACAAACGTCTGTAACAGAAGGTTTCCCAGGAAGTGATGAAAGTTATTTTCTCCCTGTCTTCTTCAGCGACCATGATTTGATGGTAACCAACAAAGCAATCCACGAAGGAATACATGCCATACTGCGCCGTGTTTTCTATCAAGATGTGGATGAAAGGTACCGGGAAATTATCCTTTAGGCAGGCTTTGTTCAAATCCCTGTAATCTACACATACTCGTACTTTCCCTCTGGGCTTAAGCACGGGAACTATGTTTGACAACCACTTCGGGTATGTTGATACCATGATGATGCCGGCTTTGAATTTTTTAGCAACTTCTTCTTTGACTTTCAGACTCCATTTAGGTTTAAATCACCTGAGCTTTTGTTTGACTAGCTTGAATCCATCTTTTATGGGCATTTGATGGATGACAATATCAGTAGACAGGCCAATCATGTCTTCATGTGACCATGCAAACACATCCTTGAACTGGGTTAGGAGCTCAATCAAGTCAGCTTTTTGATTTTGTGTGAGGTCTAGGCCTATCTGGATTTCTTTGTCATTTTTTGAGGTTCCGATATTGACAGTGGTGGTTTGGTCGAGGTTTGGTTTGGGTTTGTCTTCAACCCATACTTTGATCTCCTCGGGCACCTCATAGTCATCTTCCTCCTCTTGATCAACTTCCATCAAGTCGAAGTTCTGCTCTACATCAAAGTTGTAGTCACTGTGACAGGTTGGCATCTCATCAGCAAGGACAAACAAATCCAATCTTGGAGTCCTGAAAACAAAATGCTTTCACTTTAATATATGCAACTTTTTAAACATAGAAAGCATTTGGCAAAGCATGACAAAAATTACTGCTATAGTTGTGCAATAAAACAAGCAGTAAATGAAACCATATTACAGGGCAGCCAGATTCTCTGCCCTTTTACCCTTTTTGAATGAGGTAAGGGACGCTACTCCAGTTGTCCAGGGTCAGATCCTCATAAATAGGGAGGATTAAAGAATCGTGCTCATCTGCCTCATCTTGGATGATGACTAAGACATCCTTCAGATCCGAGCTGGGGTTTATCTTTGAACTGCCTCCCTTCTCTTTCTTGATGCGAGAAATTTGGATCTGATCCTCCTCGTCACTGTCTGGGATATCATCATGCATACCTTCGTAGTCTATGAGAACCTGCATGTTAGCAAATAGGTCTTGTCCTTCGTAAAAGAGCTTTTTTTCCCTTTTTGCTGTCCCCCTCAGGCTTTGGGGCTTTTCTCTCACTTACCGGTATGATTGGAGGAAACAAAATGGCTGACACAATAGCAGGAATCTTCCTCATTGGTTTCATAAACCCTGCATCAGTAAGGTTTGGCAATAGTATAGTGGAAGCATGAGCCTTTGGATGCTTATGTGGGTTCCAATGGTTTGACCCGGATGTGTAACCCAATCCGAATTTCCCCAACTAACCCGGGATTTGCACCGGGCTTTTAATACCTTGTTGATTCTTTCCTAACCCTTCTCTAGGGTGGAAACACAAAGATACCATCTCCTAGCCCATTGTAATTACTTCGGGGGAGATTTTTGGTTTCAGAGTTAGTGCCCCAATAGGTAGGTACTGAGTATCGCTCACCTCCAAGGCTTGAAAACTAACAAGTTCAATCCCTACATCCAGACTAATCTTTAGCATGTCTCCCTATATACAGACATGGTATTCTGGTTCGGCATTCACCGTGATTAGGTTGCCATTGATAATGTATTTGAGTTGCTAATAAAGGGTGGATGGAACGACTCCTGGCATGTGGATCCATGGCCTACCCAGCAATAAGTTGTATTCGGTGGTGATGTTGAGCACCTGAAAAGATACATAGAAAGTGTGAGGACCAATCTCCCGGATGACCACATGACTGGTTCTAATCTAGTTCGGGTTGATCTTCATTCTCTCCAAGGTGTCGTAGGGATAGATGTTTAGGGATGACCCTCCATCTATTAGCACACCTCCTATCACATACCCTGATGACATCACCGCTTTGTGCAGTGACTTACGATGGCCCGTCCCTTCTACGGGTATATCATCGTCAGTGAAAGATATCACATTGCTGTTAAAGATGTGCTCTATCTTGTGACAGAATTTCTCAGAATCCACTGTCTTTGGCAAATGGGCTTCTTCTAGTACTTTCACCAGAATGTTGCGATGATCCACTAAGGATAATACCAAATCTAGGATGGACATCTGCTTAGGTGCATCCTTCAAACTTTGCACCACCTTGATTTTATGGTGTCCCATTTTACTGAGGAACTCTTCGATTTTCTCTTCAGCCACCTTCCCTTTGGCCTTGATAACTGAATTGATCACCCGCTGAGGCAGGTATAATGGATTCTCCTTGGATATGCTGGCAATGTGGTTTGAAGTTGACCCTTCATCCTTCCCATAGTTCCAAGGAACTCTTTTTAGACTGATCACTGGATACTGGGGTCTGAAAGGTAAGATTAAAGGCTCGGGTGCAGCTACCTTCACAGGATTCTGTGCTTCTAGGACTCTTTTCCCAGGCAGTACTAAGGGTGTTTTGGCTAGCTCCTTCTCACAAGAGATAAAAGCCACTGTTTCCTGGTTCCAAGCCATGGGAATAAAAAGTGTTTCTTCATCAGGAAGGCCATAATATTGATTCCCTCTTATCAGTCACTGCTTTCAATCATGTTCTAAATTGACGAAGTCCCCAGCAATCTTTGGTGTCATGACTGGGTGCATTGGAGTGATATTGACAGATTTGGTCATGATTGAATTTCCTAAATCGAGGATTTACTGGGGGTAATAAATCTGCAACCATTACCTCATTGATTAACATTTAGAGGATCTCTTTCATAGGTTAATTCAAAGTGGTGAAATTCCTTGGAAAGGTGAATTCCCTACCAGCCTGGAACTTCTCCTCCTTGGCCAACTTGTCGGCCCAGGGTTCGCATTCATGAAACTGATAATGATCCCTCATAAAAATAGGGCTAATCTCAGGGGTAGGAGAACTCGTCTCCTGTTGGTTGGTCTGATTTATCAGCTGCCTGGTTATCTGATGTTGATATACAACCAATTCTGCCAACTGTCCCACTTGTTTCTTGATGGATTTGATTTCCTGTTCCATCAGGAACTGCTTTTCTGATAATTCCAGCTGTCCGGGCTATTGTTACTGGATTGAGTTGACTCTCCTACGTACCGGAGGTACTTGGATCCTTTTTCATTTTGGGTGTTAATCATGTTGACACTCTCCTCTTTGTGGTGAGGGAGGGGATTATCTTGCACGTGCGGTTGCTCCGGTTTGGTCATCACAATCTCTCCATTGTCAATCAAGTCTTGGATTTTATGCTTGAGAGACCAACAGTCCTGTGTATCATGGCCCGGAACTCCGGAATGGTAGGCACACTTTTTACTTGGGTTAAAATTTCGTCCCCCGGTATTGGTTGGTGGAAGGAGTTGCACAATCTTTTTCTGTGCCGTCAACAGTTTCAGCACGTTCTTGAGTGAATCCTCTAACGGGGTGAACGTTCTCCGACATCTGGCCTCCAAATTTTTCTGAAATGGAGGGTTTGAAGGTTGTGCTGAAGCTTGAAAAGGAGAATAGTTCCTCCTTTGAATGGGCATGCTGCTTGAATCACCCCTCTAATTTTGTCCTTGCAATACTAAGGAAACTTCTTCATCTTTCTTCTTGTGTGTCCTCCGGGGATTATTCCCATAACTCCCAGATTGAATATGCTAGGCAACAGCTTCTAAGGCGGTCAGATCCTTTATCTTCCCAGATTTGAGCCCCATTTCTGCCATTTCGCCGTGTTTGATCATCTCCGGGAATGGCTTTCCTATGCCTGCTAGGACCCTTTTATAATACGAAGCTTCTTGAATGTCAATGAAGGTCATGACTATCTCAGACTCAGTCATAGGCGGAGTGACTTGTGCCGCCATTCGTCTCCATCGTTGAGCATACTCTCTGAATGACTCAGTATTTTGTTTCTTAATTTTGGTTATTTGATATCTGTCTGGAACCAGTTGAGACTGGAAACTGTATTGATTAAGGAAGGCATGTGCCAACTTTTCCCAGCTACGAATTTTAGAGTTGTCCAGACAGGCATACCAGGCTCTAGCTTCTCCGGTCAGACTTTTCTGGAATAACTGCATTCGGAGTTTCTCGTCCTCTGCATAGGATCCGAGCTCTCCAATAAACACCTTTAAGTGAGTGTAGGGGTCTCCCAATCCATCATATTTCTTGAAATCAGGGACTTGAAAATTTTTGGGATAACGAGCCCCAGGGAAAATACATAAGTCTGTATAATTGACACTGCCAAATGCCCCAGTCCCTTTGATGGACCGGATGGTTTCTTCCATCTGTTGGACTTTCTTCAAAATGTCCCCAGCTTCCTGCTCTTTGTTAAGGATGGTGATTTTAGGGATTTTGTTGGTAGGACCCTGGTTCTGAGGAACAGGAATCTGAGTGTCTATCTTTCTGGTCTCTTGACTGCCACCGGGTGTACCTGGTTCTGTATGACCCTGTGTTTGTTTCCCTTGCAGGCTTCTGCTTTGTTCCCTTAAAAGGACAGCCAACTCTACTATCTGGTTCTTCAGTCCTTCAAACTCTTCCCTCGAGATAGGGATAGATTCAGGCTAAGCACTGGAAGCCATGTCCGGAGATGGACTTAGTGCTTTCTTAGACTTAGATCTAGTGACAGCACCAATTTTTCACCTACAACAAACGTAGGCGTGTCAATTTCCTGAGGTAGGCATGGATAGGATGCATGCCATGATGTGTTTTTAAGATTTTTTAATCTTATCCTACAAAACAGAGGTCAGTTGTTTTGATGACAGGATAATATGACAGGATTTACAGAACATGGACTGTACATCATGATATTTACATTGGAATTTGAAAACTTAACATTGAATTAAAAAAGGAAGGCATGAAGAAGCTTTCTTTCAGATTTGGTTAATCAGAGGCTGACCTATCTTAGGCTACTCTCACGGCTTTTCAGCATGAAGGACCCTAAATCATCACAATCTACTAGAGGTGAAATTAATCCGATCTTTCAACAGGAGCGGATCTGAGTGGTACTTTTTCATGAGCCCCGAAGACTTATTCGCCTTCGAAGACATTACTCTGTCACCGAAGGGTTTGCCTCCTGGTGGAGGAATCACACAACATACATTCACATACATCGAGTCTCACCGTATGCATATGATGACATTGGTGCGAAGCACTAATATAAAGTAGTAAAGCATTCATTCAATGTAAAGTCGCAGCATTCACGCATTCATTCAATGTAGAGACGCAACATTCACACATACGCAAATATGAAAAGGGAAATTTTGAAAAGATTTGAGCGCGGCCTAGGCCCTCTACTGTCCCTAGCAGAGTCGTCACCTGTCGACGTCGGGAAAAAATCCTGTTCGAGTTGGACCCGAATCTTTCTCTCTTCCTAAGTTTTGTCTACCCTTATTTTATCTTTTTATGAAAAACGTTTTGAAGGGTTTTTTTAGGAAAAGGCCAACATGTATCATGTCGATGATTTGAACGTTTTATAGAGTTGCCAGTTGGTAGATTATAAAATGGTTGTACCAACTCAACCGAGTTTTGTTTGAAAGGAGGCCCAATTGCTGGACACTATGGAAACTGAATCTTTGAAACTGAAATTCTAAGTTCGGGGGCTTGGTTAAATGTGGGGAAGGTGTTAGGCACCGTACAACTCCCGTGAAATACAGTACCGCATCTTTTCAATATTTTCCTTTTTATTTGCAATGTGTGTGTGAATGCTAGAAGAAATTGGGCCTACGCTTGATTGATTTGAAAGTATGGACATGCTTCGTTGAACCTATATACGAAGGATTTGATTTGATTTGCACAAATCTCTTTTTTAGACAAGATTATTAAGATGATGTTTTGAAAGGTTGATTTTTTCAAACCTTTACGCTAGCATAGGAATTAAAGTATGTTGATACTTCAATTTTTTTATCTTTTCAGCCTTTTGGATCAATTTGAATGGTGATTATCGGGCTGCGAAGCATCCTCGACCACAGAATATATACAAGTGTCGGTCTTCTCATGGGCATGACAGTCATCGGAGTGACTCTGACACGACAAACTATATTCTCATTATGTTGAGACCTTAAACCCGAATAACCGTTTTAAGGTCTTTCGAATGTACATTTTTACAGAAAAACTGGCAGGGTACATTTGTAAAGTGGAGTTTGTCCATCGTGGGAATCAGATTCTGATCAGTTTGATCATGAATCCCACGATTCCTAGGCTCACAGAGGGAAGCCAATAAACCTGCACAACTTAAATATGCACAGAAAATGTATATTTGTATCCAGCTGTCGTAAGAACCAAGGATTCATTAGTAAATCCTGGTATGCACGTAGCCCAAAGCATCTCGTTCCCACTAGATAGCAATCTAAGGGCCGCGAGATTGCTTCCTGGATGAATAAAACTAGAAAAATTGCTAGATTAAATAAATCTCAATCATTCTAGCTTCCCGGCTCTGTCTGAACCTATTTTGAACTGTTTGAAAGCTAGAGTTGGCGAGATTTAAAGAAATCTAGTTCGCCCAAAGATATGTCAATGCCGATTCATATCATATGAATATTTAAATCAGTAATTTAATCACAATGAGTAAAGGATATATATATAGTTATATATATATACGAAAACTGTAAAGGGCGATGGATTTTCACTCCGATGCCCGGACTGGAATGTAAATATATATATATATATATATATATATATATATATATATATATATATATATATATAAGCTGAAAAAAGCCACGAAGTAATCCAGGCTTGGCATAATGGAAATATATATATATAAGTTGTAAAGGGCGATGGGTTTTCACTCTGATGCCAGAACTGGAATGTAAATATATTTATATATATATATATATATATATATATATATTTATAAAAGCTGTAAAAAGCCACGGAGTAATCCAGACTGGATAAAATGTAAATATATATATATATAGAAAAGTTGTAAAGGGCGATGGACATTTTATCCTTTACCCGGAATGAAATGTAAGTATATATATATATATATATATATATTTATAAATACAGTAAAAAGGCCACAGAATGATCCAGGCCAAACTAGAATGTAAATGTTAATATATAGAGTTAATATATATATATATATATATATATATATATATATTACAGCAATAAAAAGGCCACGAAGTATAACTCTAGGCCAAACGAAGTCAGAATAATTTATATATATATAGTTATATATCTAAAAGCTGTAGCTACCCCGGATTTGACATCCGGGCTTGACAGAATTGAAAAGTTAGTATATATATAGTTAAATATATGTATTAAAAAGCCAAACCAGAACAGGGAAGATAACCTAGTCCGACAAAGTTGCTCTACACGAAGATATATATATATGAAGGCTGTTAAAAGCGACGGATTGACAATCCGAGCTGTGAAAATGCCAGAAAATATGTTTATATACCAAAATGTAAGAAAATATAAGCAAAAACGGCCACGGAACTGAGTTTCGGACATAATCAGAAATCAAAACTTAGCGTGCAAGTGTATAAATGCGTAATGAAGTATTATGAACTTTTTGGTCGTAAAAATACTCACAATGCATAATGGACTGCCACACGGGCTTTTTGCCAAATCATAGGCTTTAAACGTCTGATTCTACCGCTCATTTTTTGATATGTGGTAGTATATGAGTATATCTACGTGTTAGAGTGATAAAATTTGAGTTTAGAGTACAAGAGTGGGGCTGAGAAACGAAACGGGCAGAGGTTCAAAGCAGTTTTTGTATATAAAATTAGCTGTGGGTGCACTCATATATATAGACCCGATGGAAGCGGGTCTACCCGCGACAGCCGCGGGTCTACCTGTGGTGCCACGTGGCAGCACCTGGGTGGTGGGCCCCATTGCATCTAAGTACGTGCAATCCGTGCAATGAGAAGTCAGATTTGAAACATTCTAACTTTTGTTCGGAGCTGTCCGTTGGAGGCGTGCTATACCTTTCTGAAAAGCCCTCACCGAGAGTGTCGCAATGACATGGGATTAAACCATTTCTGAATTCAAGAAGATGGGTTCATAACCAGGTCTTCGTTTTCCCGTAGTTTATCCGTTGAGCTGTCTTGCGCTGTTTCCACTTGGGATCAATGTTATGGTTCGTTCTAACCTTGGTGGCATTAATTCGGCTTAAGTTTGACAAAATTGGCTTTAAGCCGGTAAAACTACCATTTTCCCCTCCCGGGGTTGCCTTCAGTGCTGGCATGGCCTTCGACTGACTTCCCGGGGTTGTCTCCGAGGTTTGGATCCCAACCGATTCTGTTTGTCCTCATGGTTGTCTCTGAGGCTGACTTGGTTCTTCCAGGTTTGTCTCTAGAGATGATGTGAGGCTTTGGGGTTGTCTCAAAAGTTGAGTTGGCCTCCCGGGATATGACTAGGGCTAACTTGACCTCCCGGGTTGAGTCCGGGGCTGACCTGTATCTCCCGAAATATGACCGGGGCAGACCTGAACCTCCCGGGATATGATCGGGGTTGACTTGTACCACCCAGGTTGAGATCGGGGCTGACCTGTACCTCCCAAGTTGAGATCGGGGCTGACATGTACCTCCCAGGTTGAGATCGGAGCTGCCCTGCACCTCTTGGGATGTGACCGGGGCTGACTTGTACCTCCCAGGTTGAGACCAGGGCTTACCTGTACCTTCTGAGATGTGGTCGGGGCTGACCTGAACCTCTAGGGATGTGACCAGGGTTGACCTGTACCTTCCGGAATGTAACCGGGGCTGACCTGTACCTCTCGGGCTGAGACCGGGGTTGATCTATACTTCTCGGATTGAGACCGGGGCTGACCTGTACCTCTCAGGATGTGACCGGGGCTGAGCTGTACCTCTCAGGATGTGAACGGGATGACCTGTACCTCCCGGGATGTGACCGGGGCTAACTTGTACCTCCCGGGTTGAGACCGGGGATGACCTGTATCTCCCGGGATATGACCGGGGCTGATCTGTACCTCCCGGGTTGAGACCGGGGCAGACCTATACCTCCCGGGATGTGACCGGGGCTAACCTGTACCTCCCGGGATGTGATTGGGGCTGACCTGCACCTCCTGGGTTGAGATCGGGGCTGACCTGTATCTCCCAAGATATGACTGGGGCTAATCTGTACCTCCCGGGTTGAGACTAGGGCTGACCTATACCTCTCAGGATTTGACCAAGGCTGACCTGTACCTCCCGGGTTGAGACCGGGACTGACCTGTACCTCCCGGGATGAGATCGGGGTTGACCTGTACCTTTCGGGATGTGACCAGGGTTGACCTGTACCTCCTGGGATGTGATCGAGGCTGATCTGTACCTCCCAGGATGTGACCGGGGCTGAGTTGATATCCCAGTATTGAGACCAGGGTTGAGTTGACATCCTGGTATTGAGAACGGGGTTGAGTTGACGTCCCGGGGTTGATTTGACGTCCCGGTATTGAGACCGGGGTTGATTTGACGTCCCGATATTGAGACCGAAGTTGATTTAACGTCCCGATATTGAGACCGGGGTTGATTTAACTTCCCGGTATTGAGATCGGGGTTGAGTTGACGTCCCGGTATTGAGATCGGGGTGTATTTGACGTCCCGATATTGAGACCACGGTTGAGTTGACGTCCCGATATTGAGACCGGGATTGATTTAACATCCCGGTATTGAGATCGGGGTTGAGTTAACGTCCCAATATTGAGACCAGGGTTGATTTAACATCCTGGTATTAAGACCAGGGTTGAGTTGGCATCCCAGGAATTAAGATCGGGGTTGAGTTTACGTCCCGATATTGAGACCGGGGTTGATTTGACGTCCTGGTATTGTGATCGGGGTTGATTTGACGTCCTGGTATTGAAACTGGGGTTGATTTGACGTCCCGGTATTGAGACCGGGGTTGATTTGACGTCCCTGTATTGAGACTGGGGTTGAGTTGACGTCCCGGTATTGAGATCGGGGTTGAGTTGACGTCCCGGTATTGAGACCGGGGTTGATTTGACGTCCCGATTTTGAGACCAGGGTTGAGTTGAGTTAAAAAGACAATTTTGCCCTCCTACAGGGTTAGTTACCATAATGCAAATCTCGAGTGTCTACAACAGTACTGAAGAAAATTTTGAGTGTCCACATAAAACTTGTCAGTAATTCCATGTCTTATGTTTAATCGGGATATTGTTTGGTAGAAAGATTGAATTGTAAGGTAACTATTCACGGAATAGGTTATTTATATTCTTTGTGTTATTCATTGTGATTAATGTTGAATTCATATTATCCTAATAGTCATTATACATTATTTCTAAGGTATCACTCATGTTGTAGAATAAATATTATTTATTTATATTTGAATTAAAGAAGTATAATTCACTATATATAGTATTAGAATATTTCTAATTGATTTATTCTACTACCGGCTTAATATTGAACCTAGAGGGTCACACCACAAAAGGGAGAAATATGATTTTAGAAGTGATTGGCTTAATAATAATAAATTAAGTGTATTTAATTTATTAGTGGAATAAATTAAATAACTTAAGATTTATAATTAAGTATTTCGAGAAATACTAATATTATAAATTAATAAGATTAGTCATCTTATTATTATTATTATTATTATTATTATTATTATTATTATTATTATTATTATTATTATTATTATTATTATTATTATTATTAAATTATCTAAATAATAATATAGTATTTGGAGAATTACTAATAATTATAATTAAGTATTTAGAGAAATAATATATTATATGTCGACGTCAGGAAAAATTACGTGAGTCGGGTCACAACCCGGATCTTTCTCTCTTCCTAAGTTATCTCTACCTCACTCTTTTTATTGCGAAAAAGGTTTTGAAGGGTTTTTTAGAAAAAGGCCAACATGTATCATGTCGACAATTTGACCGTTTTACAGAGTCGCCATTCGGTAGATTTGAAATTGTTGTACCAACTTAACCGAGTTTTGTTTGAAAGAGGCCCAATTGCTGGACACTATCGAAACTTGATCTTTAAAAACAAAGTTTTGAGTTCGGGGGCTTGGTTAAGTGTGGGGAAGGTGTTAGGCACCCCACAACTCCCGTGTAACTTGGTTAAGTGTGGGGAAGGTGTTACTGCATCTTTTCAATATTTCCTTAAAAAATTAAAGTGTGTGTGTGTGAATGCTGTTTGAAAATTGGGCCTATGTTCGATTGAAAGCATGTTTATGCATCGTTGAACCTATATACGAAGAGTTTGATTTGATTTGCAAAAGTCTTTGATTTGATTTGCAAAAATGTTTGATTTGATTTGCAAAAGCTTCTCTTTTCGAAAAGATTATTGAAATGATGTTTTGAAAGAAGGTTTTCAAACCCTTACGCTAACATAGGAATTGAAGTATATTGATACTTTAATTTTATCTTTTCAGCCTTAAGGCACAATTTGGATGGTGATTGTCGGACTGAAAAGCATCCTCGACCACAACATATATACAAATGTCGGTCTCCTTATGGGCATGATAGCCATTGGGGGGACTTTGACACGATAAACCATATTTTCATTATGTTGAGACCTTAAATCTGGATAACCATTTTAAGGTCTTTTGTATGTACATTTTACAGAAAAACTGGCAGGGTACATTTGTAAAGTGGGATTTGTCCATCGTGAGAATCAGATTCTGATCAGTTTGATCATGAATCCCACGATTCCTAGGCACATAGAGGGAGGCCAATAAACCTGCACAGCTCAAGTTTGTACAGAAATATATCCAAATATTGCCAGAACCAAGGATTCATTCAGTAAATTCTGGTTCGCACATGGTCGAAGCGTCTCATTCCCACTATATAGCGATCTAAGGGCCTCGAGGTTGCTTTTATAACTGAAACTAGAAAAATGTTAGATTTAAATAAATCTCAGCCATTCTAGCTTTTCGGTTTCGTCTGTAGCTATTTTGAACCGTTTGAAAGCTAGAGTTGGTGAGATTTAAATAAATCTAGTTCACCCGTAGATATGTCAGTGCCGATTCATATAAAATGAATATTTAAAGCAACAATTTAATAAAAGTGAGTAAAGCAATATATATACAATTATATATATGAAAACTGTAAAGAGCGATGAGTTTTCACACCGGTGCCCGGACTAGAATTGAAATATATATATATATATATATATATATATATATTTATAAAAGTTGTATAAAAGCCACGGAATGATCCAGACTGGACAGAATTGAAATATATATAGAGAAATAGTAAAAAGGGCGATTGGTTTTCACGTCTGTGCCTGGACTAAAATATAAATATAAATATATATATATATATATATTGACAGAAAAGTAGTCAACCAAGACTGGGAAGATAACCCAGTGTGGTGAATGTTGCAGATATATATAAAAATAGTAAAAAGGCCACAGAATAATCCAGGCCGAACTGGAATGTAAATGTACAGAAAAGTAATCAACCAAGACTGGAAAGATAATCCAGTATGGTGAATGTTGCTTATATATACATAAATATATATAAAAGCAGTAAAAAGGCCACAGAATAATTCAGGCCGAACTAGAATATAAATATATATATATAGAGACAGAAAAGTAGTAAACCATGACTGGAAAGATAACCCAGTGTGGTGAAGGCTGCTTATATATGCATAAATATATATAAAAGAAGTAAACTACCGTAAATTTGACATCCGGGCTTGACAGAATTAAAAAGTTAGTATATATACAGTTAAATATATATAAAAAAGCCAAACCCGGACTGGGAAGATAACCCAGTCCAGAAAAGTTGCTCAAAACGCAGATATTAGTATTTGAAAGCTGCTAGAAGCGACGGATCGTCAATCCGTATTGTAGAAATGCCAGAAAATGCTATTATATACAAAACTATACCAAAAGTTGACAAAAACGGCCATGGAACTGAGTTCCGGGCATATTTACAAAATAAAACTTGATATGCAAGTGTATAAAAGTGTAAAGAAGTAGTATTGACTTGCTGATCGTAAAAATACTCACAATGGACTGCTACACAGGCGTTTTGCCAAATTATAGGCTTTAAACGTCCGTTTCTACCGGATAATTTATGATATGTGGTAGTATGTGGGTATATCTTCGTGTTAGAGTGAAAAAATTTGGGTTTGGAAGACAAAAGTTTGGTTGAGAAACGAAACGGGCAGGGCTCCAGAACGATTTCTAACTTGAAAATGAGCTGGGGTGCACTTCTATATATAGACCAGGTGGAAGCTTCTCTATCTGTGGCTTCCTCCACTCTACCTATGGATCCAAGTGGCAGGTAGAGGTAGTGGGCCCTATCGCCTTGAAGTACGTGCACTCGAACAATGTAAGGTCAGATTCGAAACTTCCTAACTTTTGATCGGAGCGTCCATTTGAGGCGTGCTATATCTTTTCAGAAAGCCCTCGTCGAGAGTGTCACAATGGCATAGGATTTAACCCTTTTCAAGTCCAAAAAGACGGGTTCATAACCGGGTCTTCATTTCCCTGCAGTTTATCCGTCGAGCTGTCTTGCGCTATTTTCACTTGGGATCACCGTTATGGTTCTTTCTGACCTTGGTGGCATCAATTCGGCTTGAGTTTGACCAAATCAGCTTCAAGTTGGAAAAATGACCATTTTACCCCTCTCAGGGTTGCCTTTAGTGCTGACATGGTCTTTGGCTGATTTCCCAGGGGTTATTTCTGAGATTTGGATCCCAGCCGATTCTGTTTGTCCTCAAGGTCAACTCTGAGGTTGACTTGGCCTCCCGGGTTATCTCTGGGGATGATGTGATGCTTCGGGTTTGTCTTTGAATGTTGAATTGGCTTCCCAGGGTTATCTCTGTGGATAAACTAGATCTCCCGGTTGTGACCGAGGTTTAACTATACCTCCTAGGTTGGGACCAGGGCTGAATTGATATCTCGGTATTGAGATCGGGGTTAATCTGATGGCCCGGTATTGAGACTAGGGTTGAACTGATGATCCGATATTGAGATCGGGGTTGAACTGATGGCCCGGTATTGGTGATCGGAGTTGAGTTGACATCCCAATATTGGTGATCGGGGTTTTGGTTGTCCCTGTATTGGAGACCGGGGTTGAGTTGACATCCCGGTATTGGTAACTGGGGTTGAGTTAACATCCCGATGTTGGTGACCGGGGCTGAGAAGACGGTTTTACCCTCCTGCAGGGTTAGTTACAAGAAAACAAAAAATTTCGAGTGTCTACAGATGCCCCTCTTTATCATGTTTATGCAATGCAATGGAATGAACATGATAAAGATTTACTAGACACTTGAAATATGACAGGATATTAATAATGCAAATTGCAATGCAATTAATGTTAAAATATTTTCGCAAATCGCATTTTGCACTTCGCAAATCGCATATCGCATCGCAAATCAGTTACCCTGATCGGTCATGAATGATGCATGTGTTGGGGCTGATCTCAATGGTTGACTGTCATCAGTGCTGCTGATGTCTGTGGCGGTGTTAATTCTAATGATATGATTTCCATCGGTGTGGCCGATGCTTGTTTGATGAGGATAAACTAAAATGTTTTCTAAATTTCTACTAGGGATGACGTCATTTATGATAGCCTTTGATGTTACCTTGGTTTTTAGACCAATGGTTTCCCCAATCTGTCGATACTATAAGGGGGCAGAGTTTCTCTTGGCTGATGCCGTTGTACAATTCTGAAGGTTCCTCCACTGGGGATATATCTCTTTAGCCAAGTTACCTCAGTGGGTGCTCCTGATGCCTATCCTGATGATAACTTACACCGGTAGTTTACAACAATGCCTACCCTGATGGTAGGGACAATGGTTGATCATTGGATTGTCTCGATGACTACTCGAACAGTAGCAGACTTTTTCATCGAGTTTGTGTATTTAATGTGTATGCATTTTTAATTCTACTGGGTATGTATGCCTAACTTTTTAATGGAGATGTGCGCTGATATAGCACTTGTTGCACATGTGCAGACCAGGCATGATGTGATGATCTTATTTTGTCCTAGGTTGATGTATATGCTTAATTGCAATGATGTAGAACCATACCTCACCCTTTCTGAAGCGATTTGAATTTTCTTTTCAGGCATGGATTTTGATAGGCCTATCAGCTTCAATTCTCGTATGGCTCCTTTTGGCATGGCAGATTTAGATGTTCCCCTTTCATATGTCGTCTTTGGTGGGGATGTCGCAGAGGCGGCTATTTTTGAATCTAGATCTGGTGCTGTACCTCTAGCAATTCAGATACTGATGGCTTTACTCGGAGATATCCCGATATGTTCATTGAAGTAGTGTTCCACAACTTATATCATCGGCTCTTTCCTCGATGCTACACTGGATTGACACCAACGGTTTGATCATTGATTATGAAAAGGGGCGAGCTCTTTACTTGCGACCCTGCTGGATTAGATACTGGCTTGGCTGGTGACCTAGGTGTTACTGATGCCCTGGAGGATGTGGCCCGTTCTTTCACTGCCCAGATTGAAATGCAGTGCAAAGGCTTTAACTTGTGAGGACTTAGTGCATGTTGACATATTTGATGGTGTAGATTTCATTCGCTAGACCTTTTATCCTCGGGCATCTATTTTCTTCTGAGTTAAGGACTCTCTCGAGAATTTTCCTTTCTTTTGTCGGGGCAAACTTAGGTCGCCTTGATTTCTTTCAGGGGGTTCTTTCTTTTTTTTTGATGAGGAGCTTGGTCCCACCGTAGACTCCTTCCATTTCATTGAATGGTGAAATGCCCCAGCCCTTTTGTATGTTATTTCTGGGGTTCACAGAAGAAACTCGCTTTGTTGACCATATCCATGGTGAGCCATATCCTGCACATTCAACAAATAACAATATGTGCCAAAAGCTTGATGGCTCGGGCTGTTAGAATTAGTATGATCTTGTGAATGAGGCATTTGAAGTTTAAAGTTTATGAAATTGAATGCTTGTATTCAATGCGCTCTTATCTTATTGCTAAAGATCTTGAAAATCTATTATGAAAATGAATTTTTCCAAAGGAATTCGAAATTTTCATTTGACAAGTTATGAAATCCCAAGAAAACTTTTTAGCATCCATGGTCATTTTTCATGGGTAGGATCAGATTCAAAAGACTTATCTCCCTCTATTAGAGACACCTCATCCTCGCTCTAGACACTGCTCTTCACAAAATTAACACCATATGACATGTGCACTATGAGTAACGCAACTCTTAGCAGAGGTTTCTCTTCTATGACTTTTAGATGATCTCATTTTTATCTTGCAAAATTTTTCTTTTCTCGCTTAACTTTGTCTCATTTTCTTAGGCTATTTAGGGTTACCTATTTAACGAGGTTTGGACCAATGACTTCCAAACCAAATGGTTTTAGGGCCCTAGGTGTTAAGACACCCTTTCGGGTTTACTGGCTCGAGTAACAAAGGCCACACTTTGAGACAAGTAAGGCGGTATACTCTTTTTGATTCTCGCCTGAGCTTGTACAAGATTCATTTTTATAGGCTCTAAAATACCCATGTAGCGAGTGTTGGGCCGGTGACTCCCAAACCAGACGACTTTAGGGCACCAGGTATAGAGACACCCCTCGGGCTTAATTAATCGAGTAACCTAGGCCACGATTTGGATCTGCTTAGGTTTTGCCTTCTTCTTCTTGTAATGCTCATTTTCTTAGGCACTGAGTTACCCATGTAGCGAGTGTTGGGCAGGTGGCTCCCAAACCAAATGACTTTAGGGCACCAGGTGTATAGACACCCCTTTGGCTTAATAACTCGAGTAACCCAGGCCACGATTTGAGATATTGGGCTGGCTACTAATTATCATCCTTGTCGCCATAGTTTTATACCCCACAGCTAAGAGTTAGGGCAATCACAAAGTGCAGACATGCATATAAGGTCAAGTTTATTCCAAAAAGCGCTTTAAACTAGGATGTCGTGCCTAATCAAAAGATTGAATTATCTTAATTCTCTAATCGTTCTCAGGATTCTTGCTCCATGGACGCTTATTGGAATTAATCCAATTCATAACAAGTTAAGCAACAATCTCCTTCCTTTTCAAACCCTTTTCTAAGATTCTAGCACAAGATTTATCTATACTTAACATGTATACCATTGTCCATGCATGTAACTGGAAATTAAAAGCACATAAAGAGATGAAAGAGTCGTACCTTATCAGTGGATCGCAGTATTCTGAGAAAATTATGATTGGAAAAGATAGATTGATCATACCGGATCGCCAATGATGGAAGCTCTGATGATGACAGACCATGCTGATGGTGCTGACTGGTGCATTTTCATTGGATGGTTGATAAATGCCTCAGTGTTGAATTGTCGTAATTTCTGAAATTGGTCCAGTTTTATTGTAAGGGTTCCAACATCTGGTTGTCTTGGATTCTGAACTTGCCACAGTCTTGCTTGTCACCTGGGGTGATTGCTTTGTTGTATGTTTGACAGATGGGCGAATAAGACGCTGAGATCATAAGAGTCTTTTACATCATAACCCACATGGTGAACAGGTAGTGGATAGGGGCCTTAATTTTTGGATGCCCCAGTCATTGATTCTGACTTGTGGGCGCAATTGACTTTGATGGTTGATATCGATAGCCCTGCGAATTCCGCTGAATTGGACTCAAGAGCTTGTGATGGTGGGTGATATAATGGCTTTAACTGGATTTGGTTTGATCTGTGAGATTTAGTCCGTGGCCTTTTACTCAGGAAACAGGTCAGTCAGGTATGAGATAGCCTTTGCCACGATGGTAGCCAATATGCTTCTCGGGGTAAAAGGAGATCAAGTCTTCTCATACATCAGGAGTGATGAGTTGCTGATAATTTGCATCCTATAATGATTGTCATTCATTCCTGTGACTGGTCGTCTTGATGTATCGATGTCTCTGCCTTTCGAGACTCGATGTCTCTTCTTTCCGAGACTTACTCCGGATTTGATGGAACAACATTAAGGTGTCGTTGGGTCCTCTCAACATATGTCATCGATCTTAAGTGTCTTTCTTGGATGTAGGCCTTTCAGGTTTGGCCTTCATGAGTTGACTCCTATGCTGGAGGAGTATAAGTGCCTCACAGGTTTGGCATTAGATCTGCCATGTACCAGGACAACCAGTAGTGACATGAGACAACCGTTCATGACCATGACTGGTCTGAGACACAGATTCATCATTGCGAAGGTTATTGTCGGACATGTAATGTCTATAGACTTTTTGATTGATCGCTTTAGTAGGTTGGATAGCTACGAGAGATTCTCTGGGGATCTTATTATTCTAGCAGATAAGTGGTAGTTTGTACGAATGGAGGTCTTGTTGATGTGAATCACTGCTTATCTGTACATGCCCCTGTATATGGACTACTTAGATAATGGCTTGATGGTAATGGTTCGTGCTCTCAAACAGGTTTGTATGATTCTGTCAATGATATTAGCTGAGACTTTGAGGTCGGCTGATTTTTGCAGTACCCATCCAGGGGAATTTTTCAGAGGTATCGTTGTTCTGCTATACATATAGTTCATGATGCATTTGATTCCAATCAGCACCTTCAAACACCATGGATACTTCTTTACCCACGAGATAGTCATGTCCTACTCTTTCCAGCCAGCGGAGTGTTCAAAGGCAGCAACATGGTTCGCTTTTTTTCAGATATTGAGCATCCCTTTCTGATCTTACCATGCTCAGGGCTGAGTTCCCTTTACAGCTTCATCACTCATATAGTTGGCATGGATTATCTACCCCTAGCGGGTTTGAGAGGGGTGACCACCTACCATCCACTGGCAATCATGGGTCAGTTTAATCAGTTTCAGAGCCTCCACCATTTTGAGGGAGCTATGGATCAGAGGGTATCAGCTTTATCTTTGTCGCCAGCTGACCTGATCAGGATTCACGAGTGTTGGATTTACAGGGAGAATGTTGATTTCTCTACTAGCCATCCAGATCGTTCTTCAGAGTATTTAGTATGGTTGGAGTATAATATTGCATTGGTTGCGGCTGTCCAGTAAGCTCCGAGTATTGATTCAGATGAGGAGGAGCCTATGGAGGATCTGATTCTCCCACCGAGGATGATTCATTTGTTGGTTTGATAGCATCTTTAGTCAGTGACCCTTAGAGTATCCCTGCCGAGACAGATCCAGCTATTGCTGATTCACTAGCTCGGATAACTTTGGAGAGAGATCAGGCTAGAGCAATGATGTTGACAGCCCTTTTTAGCAAAGATACAACTTTTGCTACTAGAGACGAGGCTCGAGATACTCAGGATATAGAATTGGTTGAGAGAGACAAGGATTGATCTACCCGAGAGCAGTTCTTGAGGAAAGAGATGAGGTTCAATCTACTCGGGATGCGCTTTTTGAGGAGATTGATGAGGCATTAGTTGCTCGGGATGCCACTTTTGCTGAGAGGGACGAGGCCATAGCTACCTGAGATATTTATATTGCGGACAGTACTGCACTCAGATCATATACGGACAACCTGGTTGGAAAGATGAGTGCTTTCATAGATGGTTATAGCAGCACTATGCATATGGCAGTGGATGTTCTGGCTTGTATGGAGGCCAAGGGTCAGGAGCTTGCAGCTGCTCCTCCATCTTCAGAGAGATGCCATGTTGGCACTATTATCCAGCTTGTCCACGAGTTCAGAGACTAGCTTTGATTTTCCTCACCAGGGCCTGTTGACCAGGAGGTTTGATAAAATTTAGGTTTTATATGGTTTCGGTGTCTTGGAACTGGTTTTTTATTGGTTCTTATTTTTCTTTGATGGTCAAACCGCACCATGAATGGTTGCTGTGACGCCCCCAAATCCACGTTCCTTCGAAACCTCGGATTCGGTGCAGTCACGATACTATTATCGCCAAATTATTATATCTTTTATTTATTACTAAAAGAATACAACTTGCTTTATTACAATTTAGAATATAAATTCTATTCATATCCAAGATCTCGTCTTTACATCATATTCGATGTTACTAAAATGCGGAATAATTTAAACTTTTCAATATCCTTTGAATAAATTCTTTTTATTGATTCCATAACTTGAATCAATTACAATCCCTGAATCAACTTTATAATATGACTCATCCTATTTGAGTTATCGTATAACGTTTACAACTCAACTCGATATCCTCTATGTATTAATTAATACATCTTTACAATACAACCTGTATTAAACAGTGTAAACAACTATCAAGTAATACTTCTAGAATCTAAACAGGGTTCAAGCAATAATCTAAATAATATTCTCCAATGCGATACTATCTATCTTTATCAATCAAGAAGCACGAAATCTTTACCGTGAATCCTTAACCTGCAAAAGTGGTTATTTGCAAGAGTGAGCTCGACAGCTCAGCAATTCTAACAGTCCTCATGCATCACATAGCATATAACATCATACTCAGTTCATGCATTTATAAACAGTTTATATTTACTACGCATGTTACTTTTCACATAACAAGTATATCATCAAAGATCAACTTTCAATCTCATTTATATCTCATATACAGTTCATATATAAGTTCACATTATCACAGCATAATATAATTCAACTAACAGTTATTGAATTCATATATCAAATAGGAACCGAAAGACTTGCCTGATTCGTAGTTTAACAACTACGACTTAACTGCTTATAGATATCTGCACTTCGTGTAATCCTACACAATTATATTAATCATAGAGATCACACTTATCAGTTATACACTTCCATACATTCTCAATATAATAATTAGTATTACATTGTTGTCTAACTTGGTTCTTAGAACCTTCGTCTTACTTTCTTATCGTATTCTTAGACTAACTATGTACGTATAAGTATACTTTAACCATACGTACTTACTACCATTCTCTACATATACACATGCCCGTCTACCACTAAAACCAAGAACAAACAGACTGCACAAATCTTGAAAATAGGCTAGCGCAGCTGCACAGGTATTGGCCTTAAGAGTGGCGCAGCTGCGCCACTCACTGATCAAACCAGGAATGAAATTTCGTCCTGCTGGACCACCCGAGTTCAATCAATATCATTCAAGTTACTGATATTAAATCAATACGTATGCTCTATGGTTATAATTTCAAGTTCGAAACCTAGCATGCTCATCCTAATCCAATTAAGGCCATATGCCGATAAACTTTAAACAAATCAAGCCCATGTTATTAATGGTCCATTACTAAAGTCATATCAACACACCACGAGGCTAAACAATACTAAGTATGCATGCCCGTGCGTATATCACACATGTATATGTTAATCACATAGTTTATGCTTTAGAAATTCATTTTCTATAAATATGCGTGCATAGGTGAAATCCATGTTTCATCACATGATGCTTATGTCAACATGTCTATGGCACAATGAAATCCTAATATACATGCTTGCATGTTCATAACGTAAGTTCACTTAGTACTTTATGATATTAGTTTTCACATTCAAATCTTTCTTTGAAAAGTACACTAATCTTAGTACATGCAAGGCATCTCAACATATAACTCATGTGCACTCGAAACACATATCTAAACCACATAAATGTTCTCACATGGTCAGAATCTAAAAGACGTAAGTCTTGGTCAAGTTTATTTCAAAAAGTCTTTAAGTTTTTCTTGAAAACCTCTTGAATCCTTCACTCATGTAAGCTAGTGTACGATTAACACTTAAATTATGTATTTCATGTCAATATAAACCATACGATTGTGTTCACAAAAATCAGAATGCACACATGACACACACATGTCAAAGTTCATATTAAAACTATAAGTTTGTTTTAAAACCATGTTTTCCTTCCATATCACATACTAACACGGCCATACATGCATCATGCTACGTTAAGATAGTCATATATGCATGTCAATCTAGTTCACTTGTTTGCTTTAAGAGATATCTCATGATAGCACATAACAGAATCTGCAACAAAACAGAAAACAAGTCCCAGGACCCTGCGCAGCTGCGCAGGCACCAGGTACAAACCCGGCGCAGCTGCGCCGGTGTCCAGCCAAGCCAGTGACTGCTTCCTGATCGGCAGCTTAATGAACCCAACTCAGAATTTCTTCAACAATTCGAATTTAAACATGCTATGTAATAGTTCTAACACGTTTATAAGCTATCATAGCAACTAATACACACTCTCTAATCAACTTATCATCAATTAATGCTTAACCAAGAAATCTAGAATTTGAAAATTAAAGAACATAGGTAGGGAGTTATACCACTGCTATATCCAATTCCTTCAATTCACTGACTCCTTGCCAACATGCTATATTCTCTCTCAATTTTCACTTAACATAAATCTCAGCAAATGAAAACATGAAGGAGAAGAGCTCCATTTATATACCATGCATTACACAGACATTAACTTTCTACACCATTTTAAACTAATGGGAAGAAGAAGGATTCAATGGTTATAGGAGAGGAGTTGGTAGAGTAGTTGATTTTCACTATTAGGACCACTCCCCCTTCATGATTGTTACTAGTTTGCTGAGTTTGAGAAATGGAGATAGGCTAGCCTTGTAGCCATTCACGTGTGATGAAATGGGTCACTCAATTAGGGACAAAAAAAATGACTCTCAGCAACAAAGTAACTAGCAAGTGTATAAATACTTGGGTTATCTATATATACACTTAGGTTATAAGCTTATCTAGAGTCACAATGTCATTTCTAATGAGCAAACCATAATACAATATATCAAGTGGAGGTACATATATATCACCATATAATCCATATATATCTCATTATACCAGATATAATTCTTTCGGGTACCAACACAGTGTATTGTCTTATTTATTATTAAATTTTATTAATTCAATAATTGTTTACTATATATTCATGATATATTATTTTATTGTATACTTAATATACACATTGTCACACCCACATTTCATGTACCTATTACAACTCAATAACTTTACTATATAGTTTATATTCATAAATAACATAGTCATATTGCACTTTATACTTCGCATAACATATAGTTAACTATCATACGTTATACTTTAATATCGCATGGTTGCACATAGAAATTAATAAATTACTTATCTTATCAATTAATTAATAATAATATTAATTAATCCATTTCTCATTAATCCATGGAATTATAATTCCCACGCTAATTGATTAACACTTTATATGATTTATTATCACGTTAGATAAATATAAATCTTTTTATATTTATAAATCATTTACTCATTAATCATATTATCAAATAATTACTTGATAATAGTATATTGTTCATAACAATAATTAATATTAGAAGACAATTTATCTCATCACAAATCCGATTATACTTATAATCGATTTCCTTATTATTATACTATCACTAGCCATAATAATTTAACATACTATCATAATAACAATTAACAATTAATTTAGATTAATTGTTTAATTAATAATTCCTCTATCATTAAATTAGTCAATTCATTACTGAATCTATTATTGTGCCACACAAGGCATCTCTCACAAGCTCAATCTTAAGCTTATCATTATTCTCATCACTTACTCATTTCTCACCACATTACTACTTATAACTTGTTCAATTAAATTAGAACTATTAAATCCAAGGTCCACATATAAATATTTTATAAATCGAATATTCAAATATTAAATATAACCTTTACGGAAATATAATAACTCAAGCTATTAAAATGTTAAATTACTTCAATTAATTATACTTATAATAAGTATAACCTTTACGCTTATAATAATTAATATATACTCTATTAATTATTCTAATAATAATATTCACGATCAAATAATAACTTAAGTTATTTAATATATTAAAATAACTTAGTTTCCTTTCATTAATTAAACTCCCTTGAAAATACATTTAAAATTATGTATTTAGCCATATCATAAAATATTATGTTTTCTCCAAATAAGCACATTCATTATTAGAAAATAATTTACTTATTGTCTCATGATATTATTCTTAATATAATATTAAATAACTATATGTATGACACATGTACATATATTATATATAGAAAATAGATAATAAATCGTTTCCATCAATTTAATTACATATAGCAAATACGTTTTAATATATTTACCATATTAATCAAACACACCTCATACAAAAACATATAAGGTAATATTATTATTCAAAAATAATATTTCCTCCTTTTATTAAAATAATTCAATATTAGAAATTATTTTAATATCCTTTATTAAAATATATAATAACTATTTCTCTTTCTTTTCTATAAATCGTTCCCAAAACAATTTCTTCAATATACATTTAAAGATATAATGATTTCCATCTCCCTTTAATAACGTATTTATATTTAACGTTATTCGCACATTAGACTTTCTCACATATTACCACTCTAAGTAATATATATAAAAAGTATCAACTATAATTACATATTCAACACACATATTAATTCACTCCTTTACTTAAGTAAATTAAACACTGTACTAAATCATCATAGTTAATTAAGATTCAATACTAACATTATATTATTCCATAATATAACTCACAACTTATATTAACTAATATTTATTCTTATTAGTTAATTCCTTAACTAACTCATGCTTCACTATCCAAACCTATTCACGGATAGCTTAAGTACTATTAATAACCTATATTATAAACATACTAGTTATTAATACACATACTCAAGAATATAGTGATTATACATTAAGGATATTTAATGTCACCAACTTACTATGATAAAATAATTCTATAAATTATTTAATATCGATAGGAATTTATCCACCTCCTTTATCTCAACTGGATCGTCTCTACGATAAGTAACAAATATATATTAATAATATATTTATAAATCACAAAAACACATATTACATAGTCCATATTACCTTATGTAATATAATACCACATAACTCATATCACATATATATATTATTATTCGAACCCATCTCACAGTTTAAGAATTTTATTTATTAAATCCTTATTTAATAATATCTGAAAATTCGGGTTCTTACAGCTGCCTACGTACTCCCGGGTGTAGGGAGATCAGGTCATTCGTAGTTCAAGTCTTGTGTAAGAGGTTTGAGAAGTGTTTATCTTGGGTTTTGAGTTTGGTTTGATGAGTTTTTGAATTTTTTTGTTTGGTTTAACCGCACCAAAAATGGCTGCCTACATACTCCCGGGTGGAGGGAGATCAGGTCATTTGTAGTTCCAGCTTTGACAAGACCTGACTGGTTTGATTTTTTGGATTTTTGATTTTTTGATTTTTTTTATGCATGGAAAATAGAAGGCATAACGCTAATAAAGTGATAACGTCCCAGCGTCTCTTAGAACTCGTAACTTTCCTCTGGATCTACGTCTTCCTAGCTAGCTGAGGCCTGATAGTCCAATCGTCAGTGGTTATGTTGCGTTCGAGGCTCGTGATAGAGGTTACCTCCTGGTTCTGAATATCTTCAATCATGGTCGTAACTTGATCGCCCTCTGAATCAGCATATCCTTTAAGGAGGCTCAAACTGGACTCATCGCAGAAAGAGATGAACTTTAGATTCCTTGATGGGTTGGCTTCCTTGAGAAGTTCACCACCTTTTTCTTTATATGTTCCTTCACCTTTCCCACGGGCTTGAGAGGATTCGAGTATGAAATCCCTCTCGCACTGTTGTTGTATTTCTCGCAAGGAACTTTCCTTTTGGGCTTTTTCCACATGGGGAAGGATCAGTATCTCCTCCTCATTATCCAGGAGGGTAATATCAGGCATGTGGTTGCTGGTTTTGGGCAACAAGATATTTGATGATGGTGGATGAATTTTCTTAGAGGACTATCTTGTCTCCTCTGTCACTTCTAGCATTAAGATCTGTCCACCTTGTGTTCTGCCAGGATTGGTGCTCACAGTCGTCACCTCCTTTGAACTGCTTGTTTCGAGCGGACATATTAAGCTCCTTATTTCCCTTTCGCCTTTTCTGGTCATGGGGACTTCTATCTTCAGTTCTCTATTTTCAATGAGATCCTGGATTTTATGTTTTAAAGACCAGCATTCCTCAGTTGCATGCCCAGGTGAGTTAGAATGGTAGAGACATATCTTTGTGTCATTATAACTTTTCATCTCGGGTTTTACAGGAGGCAGCAACTCAGTAATCTTTCTCTGCACAACCAACAATGCAAACACATTTTCCAATGAGTCCCCCAAAGGAGTGAATACCCATCTCCACCTACTCTCCCTGAATCTCGATGAGGTAGGATTTTGAGGGTTTGTCAGCGTTTGAAATGTTGTTTGATATTTCCTATTTGGGAATTCGCATTCCTCCGAACGATCTTTCCTTTGGCGAGATCTTCTGGTAATTTTATCATTCCCACTTTCTCGTCTACTCAACATGCTTTGAACTTCTTCATTTAGCTGGCTGATCTTAGAGGGAGATATGCTTACATTCTGAATAACCTCCTCTTTCTCTTGGCTTTCTGATAGTTGAGTGAAAAGATTCCTCGTATCCTGATGTTGGCGTACTATCAGATTAGCCAACAGAGTTACTTGATGCTGGATCGTATCCAATTTTTGCATCACTGTCATACCCTCCTCTGCATTTTCCAGCTCTAGGACATTTGTTCTGTTCTTTTGGGGGTATTCCTCCATCCTTCGTATGTATTTATGATTTGGATGCATTTCATCGCTTCCTGACTCGATCATGTTTACTCCCTCCGTATCATGCGGCATCAGAAGGTTGGTGTTGATATTTGGATGGTCAGGTTGTTGGACCACAATATCGCCGTTTTCGATCAAGTTTTGGATTTTATGCTTCAAAGACCAACAATCTTGTGTATCGTGTCCTGGAGATCCTGAATGGTAAGCACATCTCTGGCTAGGATTGTATCATTTGCTTTTTGGATCAAAAGGTGGAGCCAGTTCGATAATTTTCTTGTGATCTATTAACATCACCAACATATTTTCAAGGGAATCGCCTAGTGGAGTGAACACCCGATTTTCCGTTCTTTCAAATTTTCTCTTTCTGTCCTGGCATTGGTTGAATGCAGTTTGTTGTAATGATAGATTATCTTCCCTCTTCCAAATGGGAGGACTACGGTTGGGTCTCCCAGACTGCCCCTGTACAATGAGGGATACATCTTCATCGCCTTTCCTGGGTATCCTCATGGAATCACTAGCATAGTTGCTAGACTGTATATGATCGGCGACTACTTTCAAAGCCGTGAGATCTTTAATCTTGCCTACTTTCAGGCCAATCTCTATTATTTCACCGTGTTTGATCATCTCTGAGAATGGCTTTCCTATTCTAGCTAAGATCCTCTCATAGTAAGGTGCCTCTTGGATGTCTATAAAAGTCATCACCATTTCAGTTTCTGTCATAGGCGGGCTGACCTGTGCTGCCAGACGTCTCCATCATTGGGCATACTCACGGAAAGACTCGTTGTTTTATTTTTTAACCTTGGTCACTTGATTCCGATCCGAAGCCATCTGAGACTGGAAGCTGTATTGAATTAGGAAGGCATGAGCTAGCTCTTCCTAGCTGTGAATTTTGGCATTGTCAAGTCTAGCATACCATGTTCTAGCCTCTCCAGTAAGACTCTTTTCGAAAAGCTGCATTCTGAGGCTTTCATCTTCAGCATAAGACCCTAGCTCGCCAATGTATACTTTCAAGTGTGTATAGGGATCACCTGCCCCATTGTACTTTTTAAATTCTGGGACTTGGAATTTTTTAGGATATCTAGCCCTTGGGAATATGCAGAGATCTGAATAGGTGACATTTCCAAGGTTTCTAGTTCCTTTCATTAAACGGATGGTTTCTTCCATTTGTCGGACTTTCCTTCAGATATTGCCAGTTTCCCAATCTTCCCTAAGATTTGTGATTTCAGGGGTTTTGTTGGTTCTTTGACAAGATCGAGGTTCAGGGATTTGCATTTCCCCCTTTTTGTCAGCACTTTGATTGCCACCCTATGAGGAGGATTTTGTTTGACTGAGCGTTGTCTGGCCCTGAGTGCTTTTACTTTGTTCCTTTAGGAGGATAGCCAACTTTGCTATTTCATTCTTAAGTCCCTCAAACTCTTTTCGAGATACGGAACCTGATTCATGTTGGCCATTTTCAGCCATGTTGGTGGATAGGCTTTGTGCCTTTTTAGTTTGTGATCTAGTAATGAGACCACTCTTGCCTACAAGACGAGTAAGTAGTTTAGTCTTGATACACACTAACCATATACATGTTATGCAATGTGTCATATTTAAAGGTTTTTAAATCTTATCCTGCAAAACAAAGGTCAGTTGTTTTGATGACAGGATAGCATGACAGGTTATACAAGACATGGAATTATGATATTTACATTGGAATTGAAAACTTAACATTGAATTGAAAGAGGAAGGCATTAAGAAGCTTCTCTTCGGGTTTGGTTAATCAGAGGCTGACCTATATTAGGCTACTGTGGCGGCTTTTTCAGCATGAAGGTCCCCAGATCATCGCAATCTACTAGAGGGAAAATTAATCCGATCTTTCAACTGGAGGGAATCTAAGTGTTGCTTTTTCATGAGCCCCGAAGACTTAGTCGCCCTCGAAGACATTACTTATCATCGACGGGTTTGCCTCCTAGTGGAGGAATCACACAATATACATTCACATACATCGTTCCTCATCGTTATGCATATGATGACATGGGTACGAAGCACTAATATGGGTGCAAAGAACTAAAAAAAATAGGAAAGCATTCATTCACATTCGTTCAATGTAAAGACGCAGCATTCACGCATTCATTCAATGTAAAGACGCAGCATTCACATATACGTAGATTTTTAAAAGGGAAATGTTTGAAAAGTTTTGAACGCGGTCTAAGCCCTCTACTGTCCCCAGCAGAGTCGCCACATGTCGACGTCGAGAAAAAATCCGCGGGTCAGGTCACAACCCGGATCTTTCTCTCTTCCTAAGTTATCTCTACCCTCACTCTTTTTATTACTAAAATGTTTTTGAAGGGTTTTTTAAGAAAAGGCCAACATGCATCATGTCGACGATTTGAACATTTTACAGAGTCACTAGTTGGTAGATTTGAAATGGTTGTACCAAATCAACCGAGTTTTGTTTGAAAGAGGCCCAATTGCTGGACACTATCGAAACTTGATCTTTAAAAATAAATTTTGAGTTCAGGGGCTTGGTTAAGTGTGGGGAAGGCGTTAGGCACCCCAAAACTCCCGTGTAAACACGCTACCTCATCTTTTCAATATTTTCCTTTAAAAACTAAAGTGTGTGTGTGAATGCTGTTTGAAAATTGGGCCTATGTTTGATTGAAAGCATGTTTATGCATCGTTGAACCTATATACGAAGGGTTTGATTTGATTTGCAAAAGTCTTTAATTTGATTTGTAAAAATGATAGATTTGATTTGCAAAAGCTTCTCTTTTCGACAAGATTATTGAAATGATGTTTTGAAAGAAGGTTTTCAAACCCTTACGCTAACATAGGAATTGAAGCATATTAATACTTTAATTTTATCTTTTCAGCCCTAAGGCTCAATTTGGATGGTGATTGTCGGGCTGCGAAGCATCCTCGACCACAACATATATACAAATGTCAGTCTCCTCATGGGCATGATAGCCATCGGAAGGACTTTGACACGACAAACTATATTTTCATTATGTTGAGACCTTAAATTCGGATAACCGTTTTAAGGTCTTTTGTATGTACATTTTACAGAAAAACTAGCATGGTACATTTGTAAAGTGGAGTTTGTCCATCGTGGGAATCAGATTCTAATCAGTTTGATCATGAATCCCACGATTCCTAGGCTCACATAGGGAGGCCAATAAACTTGCACAGCTCAAGTTTGTACAGAAATATATCCAAATATCGCCAGAACCAAGGATTCATTCAGTAAATCCTGGTTCGCACATGGCCGAAGTATCTCGTTCCCACTAGATAGCGATCTAAGGGCCTCGAGGTTGATTTTATAACTGAAACTAGAAAATGCTAAATTTAAATAAATCTCAACCATTCTAGCTTCCCGGTTCCATCTGTCCCTATTTTGAACCATTTGAGAGCTAGAGTTGGCGAGATTTAAATAAATCTAGTTCGCCCGTAGATATGTCAGTGCCGATTCATATAAAATGAATATTTAAAGCAATAATTTAATAAAAGTGAGTAAAGTAATATATATACAATAATATATACGAAAGCTGTAAAGGGCGATGGGTTTTCACACCGGTGCCCGGACTAGAATTGAAATATATATATATATATATATATATATATATATATATATTTATAAAAGCTGTATAAAAGCCACGGAATGATCCAGGCTGGACAGAATTGAAATATATATAGAAAAATAGTAAAAAAGGCAATGGGTTTTCACGCCTATGCCTGGACTGAAATATATATATATATATATATATATATATATATATATATTTAAATATTGATAGAAAAAGTAGTCAACCAAGACTGGGAAGATAACCCAGTGTGGTGAATGTTGCAGATATATATATAAAAATAGTAAAAAGGCCACAGAATAATCCAAGCTGAACTGGATTGTAAATGTACAAAAAAGTAGTCAACCAAGACTAGGAAGATAACCCAGTATGATGAATGTTGCTTATATATGCATAAATATATATAAATACATAAAAAGGCCACTAGAAAAATTCAGGTCGAACTTTAATATAAATATATATATATATATATATATAAAGACAGAAAAGTAGTCAACCAAGACTGGGAAGAAAACCCAGTGTGGTGAAGGCTGCTTGTATATGCATAAATATAAATAAAAGTAGTAAACAACCGCAGATTTGACATCCGGGCTTAACAGAATTGAAAAGTTAGTATATATACAGTTAAATATATACAAAAAAAAAAAAAAAACCAAACCCATACTGAGAAGATAACCCAGTCCGGCGAAGTTTCTCAAAACGCAGATATTAGTATTTGAAACTGCTGGAAGCGACGGATCGTCAATTCGAGTTGTAGAAATGCCAAAAAATGCATTTATGTACAAAAATGTACCAAAAGTTGACAAAAACGGCCACGGAACTGAGTTCCGGGCATATTTAGAAAACAAAACTTGATATGCAAGTGTATAAAAGTGTAAAGAAGTAGTATTGACTTGCTGATCGTAAAAATACTCACAATGGACTGCTACACGGGCTTTTTGCCAAATTATAGGCTTTAAACGTCCGTTTCTACCGGATAATTTATGATATGTGGTAGTATGTGGGTATATCTTCGTGTTAGAGTGAAAAAATTTGGGTTTGGAAGACAAAAGTTTGGTTGAGAAACGAAACGGGCAGGGCTCCAGAACGATTTCTAACTTGAAAATGAGCTGGGGTGCACTTCTATATATAGACCAGGTGAAGCTTCTCTATCTGTGGCTTCCTCCAATCTACCTATGGATCCAAGTGGCAGGTAGAGGTAGTGGGCCCCATCGCCTTGAAGTACGTGCACTCGAGCAATGCAAGGTCAGATTCGAAACTTCCTAACTTTTGATCGGAGCGTCCGTTTAAGGCGTGCTATATCTTTTCAGAAAGCCCTCGCTGAGAGTGTCGCAATGACATAGGATTTAACCCTTTTCAAGTCCAAAAAGACGGGTTCATAATCGGGTCTTCATTTCCCTGCAGTTTATCCGTCGAGCTGTCTTGCGCTATTTTCACTTGGGTCACCGTTATGGTTCTTTCTGACCTTGGTGGCATCAATTCAGCTTGAGTTTGACCGAATCGGCTTCAAGTTGGAAAAATGACCATTTTACCCCTCCCGGGGTTGCCTTTAGTGCTGATATGGTCTTTGGCTGATTTCCCGGGGTTATTTCCGAGGTTTGGATCCCAGCCGATTCTGTTTGTCCTCAGGGTCATCTCTGAGGTTGACTTGGCCTCCCGGGTTATCTCTGGGGATGATTTGATGCTTCGGGTTTGTCTTTGAAGGTTGAATTGGCTTCCTAAGGTTATCTCTAGGCTGAATTGGATCTCCCGGCTGTGACCGAGGGTAAACTATACCTCCCAAGTTGGGACCAGGGCTGAATTGATATCCCGGTATTGAGACCGGGGTTGATCTGATGGTCCGGTATTGAGATCGGGGTTGAACTGATGGCCCGGTATTGGTAACCAGAGTTGAGTTGACATCCCGATATTGGTGATCGGGCTATGGTTGTCCCGGTATTGGTGACCGGGGTTGAGTTAACATCCCGGTATTGGTGACCGGAGTTGAGTTGACATCCCGATATTGGTGACTGGGGTTGAGAAGACGGTTTCGCCCTCCTATATGGTTATTAACAAGAAAATAAAAAATTTTGAGTGTCTACATTATAAATAAATAAGAGGAGTCTTACTATTATTATTATTATTATTATTATTATTATTATTATTATTATTATTATTATTATTATTATTATTTAGTTCCTTGAGAATTAAATTAAAACTCTAAATTCTAAAAAGTTTAGGATTAGGGTTAGTCTTTCAATAAGAGGACTCTTATTATGGGAAAGACTAATGCAACTTTTGAAACTTGCATCTCTCTTGCAAGTATTCTCAAAACCCCAAGTTGTTAGGATAGAGGGAATTAGGGCTAGTCACCCAAGATCTAGAAGAATCTAAATTCACATCTTCAATCTATTCCTCTTGGTGGATACCTCTTGGGCGTTGCATACACTTTATAACGAACGTGTGATCCGAGGATTGGAGAGATAGCGAAGGAGCAAAGATTAGAATTTGAAGTCTTCATCAAAGGTTGACCCGCTTCAAAGGTATATATTTATCCTTCCTCAATTAATGATATTACATAAGGTCATACATTGAGATTGCTGAAAATTTTAAATTGTTATTTTACATGTTTCCGCTGCTTTTACGAGTAGATTGTATGCTTTGATCTCGTTTCTACAATCCTACACAAATGTCACTCTTTAGTTAGCGGACAGGTCAGTAACATATCTGAAGGGTATTGTAAAAGGAATTCTGGTTAAAGTTGATAAGTTCATCTTTCCGACCGACTTTGTAATTTTGGATTATGAGGAAGATAAAGAGATACAGATTATATCGGGTCGCCCATTATTAGCAATAGGGAGGACTTTGATAGACGTATAAAAAGGTGAATTGGCAATGAGGGTTTAAGATCAGGAAATCACCTTTAGTGTTTTTAAAGCAATCAAGTTTCCCAAAGAAGATGAGGAGTGCCTGCGAATCGATATAGTTGAAGGCAGTGATGAAAGTATATGAGGGGAGTTATTTAATAGATCCTTTATGTGAAGCCCCCAAAATAGGTCCACACAACCCATTTTGAGTCGCCAAAATACATACTACAGAACACAAATACAAATTTTCCTATTTATAATTATTAAACTGTCGTGTAAAATACGACAACACATAAGCTGTGAGTTTCAATACAAATATTGTACCGTATCTAGTACGACAATATCCACATTCAACTTAAATTATCAATACAATTATTGTCACACTATTTTATAATGTATTGAGATACTTCTACAGTTTCGGACCATCACTACGTTCCCCGGCTAGTCCCAACTATACTCTCATTTCTTGAGAAAAATAATGGAACAAAAAGGAAAAGGGTGAGCTCAAATAGCCCAGTAAAGTATATCATGACTAAGATAACAAAAAATAAATTATCATTATTCTTCAACAATAATAAATCAGAGAGTATAAATTTTCAATAATAACTGCAGGCGGAACAAACAATCCATTAGAAAAGTCAAGTAGAACATAATGTCTACTAGCTTCTCCTATTTGAAAAATTCATCATCAATATTTTATCCCTGTAACACCAATCAACAGTTCCTCTTTGCATCCAGGCCAAAGAGAACTTTCGCCAAATGCCTTTACTTGTAACACTAAGAATCATGATTTTACAAATACACAATTCATGTTCATAATCATATAAATCAACAGTTTATCTTTGCACTACGGGCTAAAGATATTCAATTTTATCACCAATGGTCATGATCATGCCAATCAACAGTCCATCTTTTCACTATAGGCCAAAGAGAAATTTCACCACAAGCCTTTATTTGTAACACCAAAGGTCATGATTATACCAATACACAATTCCTGGTCATAATCATACCAATCAATAGTCTATCTTTGCACTACGTGCCAAAGATAAATCTTTACCACAATTTAAGTTTGAAGATTATGACAATGATATAAAGGATGAATAGAAATAATAACAACAATAAGATCAAGAATAAACATCGGAGATTTATAATTTAATTTATCTAGAGTCCAAGAATGTCTAAATTGTCAACATGATGACCAAAACGTGGATTCAAATTCAAGAATGATATTCAAGATTCATATTTCAAAGATAATGATTAAAATTCAATAACAAGATTCAGGTAAATGAAATGATACTAGATGAAGCGCAAACCTCCAAGGTATTTCTAATCATTTTAGGAATTATAGAAACAATACTTACCATAGTAAGTTTAGATTTAGGAGTATGAAAGAAAGTGATATCCCTTATAAATATGAAAGAAATGATATCCCTTTTACGAATATTCAAAAAAGATATCCCTTACCTTAGTAGGAGACTAGATACTACAATAGTGTAGTAACAGAACTTTATGTTGGTGTGTGCTTGCTTCTCGAATACTCTTCTTCTTTCTCTATAGTTTCTCTCTCTATAGCTTTCTCTTATCAGTTGTAAGTAAAATATGAAGAATACTTGCTTCTATTTATAGACAAACTTTAGCTTGGCCCTTGCAATGTGAAGAGGCAAGTGGCTTGACTCTTGGTAATGTGAAGAGACAACTGGCTTGACTCTTGGTAATGTGAAGAGACAACTGGCTTTACTCTTGGTAATGTGAAAAGGCAACTGGCTTGAACCTTGGCAATGTGAAGAGACAACTGGTTATTTGCAAATGGGAAAGTACTATTGGTGAAAGTGACTCATAGCAATGTGAAGAGACAAGTGGCTCTTGGATGATATGTGGGTCCCATGAAAAGGTCCCACATAAATTAAATAAAGTTGTGGGTCCCACGGAAGAAAGTTGTGGGTCCCGCAGACAGGAAAAACTTACAAAATGCCATATATCACCATTATTTCCTTCGAGTGTCGAAAAATTCCATCTAATGGTTATGCTACGCATCACATAATTAAATAACACTTTTTTTTAATAATTATTCACCATTAATATTATAGACTCACAATACTGACAACCAGATTGTTCCTAGGAAAAAGGGGGCTTTCCTATAAAGATTTCTCTATATTGGCGCGCAATTATATAACCTAACCTCTTTCTTTGATAGAACTTCTAGACATTGCCAATAGTGCTAACTAATAATATCCTTTTAAATAATATAAGTTACTATGCCTTGACAATTATTGATTTAATGATGTGGAATACTATGTAGTTGTTACTGCGACAATTATTGAATCAATAATATAAAATACAATGCAATTATCACTATAATAATTATTGACTCAATAATCAAAAATACTGTGCAATACCGTGTGCTACTGTGGAGTACCATGTGCTACTGTAACTTTTAACACCGGGTATTTCAACAGTTAACGGTAAAGTTTTGTCGTCAATTTTTAAAAAGGTTATTTCTATCGCTTTCCCTATCCGACAGTTATTCCATTGTGGGGCCCACCAATGACGAATATTCTCGCACAAAAAGAATATTTCCCGACAAGACAAATATTTTCTGACAAACTGTTTACTTCATATAATTTGCACATATCACCCATAACTATCATATTAATTAAATCAACACCTTACTATTTAGAAAAAAATTAAATCTTATTCATAAAAGTTGGGGTCTTACACTTTAGAGGCAGCTTTAGTTGGTATAGACATGTTTGAAGGTGAGGAATACATGAACTATGTGCAGATGTTAGATGCAATACCAGTATCGACGCTTAAAAAGCAGTTTGATACTCTTGATCGTCTCGAAGGAGTGGAAAAGTGCTCCAAAACATCATTGGAGGAACCATCGTTACTAGAACTCAAACATCTGCCTTCTCATTTGAGGTATTCTTAATTGGGAAATTCTGACACATTACCAGTCATCGTATCTGCTCACCTAAACGAATCTCAAAATAAAAAGTTGTTAAGGGTTCTGCGTGAGTACAAAACAGTAATTGGGTGGACAATAAATGATATTAACGGAACCAGTCCCTCATTCTACATGCATAAAACTCTGCTTGAAGAATAAGCAAAATCGACTATTGAGCAACAAAGAAGATTGAATTCGATCATGAAGGAAGTGGTAAAGAAAGAGATCATCAAGTAGTTGGACGTCGGTATTATCTATTCGATTTCAGATAGTTCTTGGGTAAGTCATGTATAGTGTGTGCCGAAAAAAGGAGGAATGACAGTGGTTGAAAACAAAAATAATGAGCTCATTCTAACGAGAACAATTACAGTTTAGAGAGTGTGTATGGATTACCGGAAGCTAAACAAAGCCACTCGTAAGGATCACTTTCCATTACCTTTCATTGATCAGATGTTGGATAGGTTGGCGGGACATCAGTGTTACTGCCTTCTGGATGGATATTCAGGATATAACCAGATTTCAATAGCTCAGGAGGACCAAGAGAAAACTACGTTCACATGTCCTTATGGAACTTTTGCATTCTGAAGGATGTCTTTTTGGCCTTTGCAACACACCAGCTACATTTCAGAGATGCATGATGGCCATCTTTTCGGATATGGTTGGGTAGAATTTAGAAGTGTTTATGGACGACTTCTCGATATTCGGTGATAGTTTCGATTTATATCTCGACAATTTGATCTTAGTTCTGAAACAATGTGTGGAAACAAATTTGGTACTCAATTGGGAGAAGTATCACTTCATGGTGCAAGAAGGGATAATTTTGAGGCACAAAGTTTCCGTAGCCGGCTTAAAGGTAGACAAGGCAAAAATTGAAACAATTGAAAAACTACCCCGACCTACATCTGTCAATGGAATAAGGAGTTTCTACCGAAGATTTATCAATGATTTTTCCAAAATTTCTAAACCTTTATGTTCTCTCCTTGAAAAAGATTTTCCATTAAAAATTTATCAATCTTGCATAGACGCCTTTGAAGCACTGAAAAAGAAATTAGTATCAGCTCCGATCATAGTTGCTCCTGATTAGTCTCTGTCATTTGAATTAATGTGTGATATGAGTGACTATGCAATGGGTGCGTTGTTGGGGAAACATAGAGATAAGATTTTCCACACCATCTACTACTCAAGCAAGACGTTTATAAGAGCACGGCTAAGTTACACCACCATAGAAAATGAATTACTTGCAGTAGTGTTCACCTTTGACAAGTTTCGGGCGTATCTGATTGGAACTAAGGTAATTGTCTACACTGATCATTCTGCCATTAAGTACTTAATTGCAAAGAATGATGCAAAACCAAGGTTAATTCAATGGTTCCTTCTCCTGCAAAAGTTCGATCTGGAAATTCGAGATAGAAAAGGTACAAAGAATTAGGTGGCGGATCATCTCTCAAGGTTGGAGAATTCAGACATTCTGAAAAAGGATGAGTTAGTGATCAATGAGTCATTTCCAGATAAGCAGCTATTCCGAATCATTACGGAAGTGCCTTGGTATGCAGATTACGTGAACTACCTAGTAAGTAATGTACTTCCACCTAATTTAAATTATCAATAACAGAAAAAGTTCATCCATGATGTTAAGTAGTATTTTTGGGATGAACCATTCCTATTCAAAACTTACGCAAATCAAATTATAAGGCGATGTGTGCCACGTGAAGAAATAGAGAGTATATTGAGCCATTATCACTCTTCGAAGTATGGGGGACACTTTGGGGGAGAGAGAACAACGACAAAAGTGTTGCAATCAGGGTTTTTATGGCCTTCATTGTTCAAAGATGCCCATCTATTTGTTCTGAGATGCGACCAATGTTAAAGAGTTGGCAATATTTCAAAACTCCATGAGATGCCACTTAATACTATCCTAGAAGTTGAAATCTTTGAAGTATTGACTTCATGGGGCCATTTCCATTAACCAGTGCATACTACTAGTAGTGGATTATGTGTCAAATGGGTTGAGGCAGTCGCATTGCCCACAAACGATGCCAATGTGGTTATACGATTCTTGAGGAAAAATATAGTTACTCGATTTGGTACACCAAGGGCCATTATTAGCGATAAGGGTACACATTTTTGTAACAAGCACTTCATAAAACTTCTAGCTATGTACGGGGTCAAACACAAAATTGCTACAGCTTATCATCCCCAAACTAGTGTCCAAGCCGTGGTGTCAAATCGAGAGGTTAAAAGAATTTTGGAGAAAGTTGTGAACCCATCTCGTAAGGATTGGGCATTAAAGTTAGATGATGCCTTATGGGCATATCGAACAACATATAAGAATCTTATCGGCATGTCACCATATAGAATGGTTTATGGAAAAGCGTGTCATTTATCGGTAGAGCTGGAACATAGTGCGTATTGGGCCATTCGAAAGTTGAACTTTGATTAACATCCATCCGGCGAGAAAAGGTTACTTCAACTAAATGAGATGGAGGAATTTCGACATCGAGCATACGAGAATGCCAAACTTTACAAAGAGAAAGTCAAGAAGTGGCATGAAAAACAAATCCTTGATCGAAAATTCGAACCAAGGCAAGCCTTTTGTTATTCAACTCCAGATTGCGGTTATTTCCTAGAAAGTTAAAATCCAGGTGTTCCGGACCATTTATAGTTACATCTATAGCTCCACACGGATCTATTGAGGTTGAAAACCAAACTCAAAATGCACGTTCAAGGTCAACAGTCAAAGACTGAAACATTATTGGGGAGGTGACATCAATCGCCAGACAACTTCAATCGATCTGACTTCGATCGAGCTAACTGGCACATGAGAAATACAAGAAGTCGGACTGACGGCTATAAACCAAGTGTTATTGGGAGGCAACACAAAGCAATGTTACTTTAATTCAGTCATTTTTAATTTTAATTTCATTCAATGTATGGGATAAAGTAGCTAAAGTCTTAGAATTTTTCCTTTGAGAAATTTAACACATGCTTCAATCTCTGCAGGGTCAATTGCAAGGCAGGCGCAGGACAATAGGAGAACATTGCCCACATACTAGACTTTGAAAATGGTGAAGGGTATGCTATCAGCGCCCCGGTGCTATAATAATATAGGACTCCAGCGCCCCGGTGTTGGGAGTCAGGGAAATGATTTCGAGGCAGCGCCCCGGCGCTCCCAATACAAGCATTCACAGCGCCCCAGCTCTATCAAATAGGACATCCAATAATCCTCAGCGCCCCGGCGCCCAAAATAGAGGCAATTATAGCGCCCTAGCGCTGTCAATCAGGGATCTCATAAGTCTCCAGCGTTCCAACGCTCATTCATGGCTAAAACTCAGTGCCCTGGTGCTGAGTACCAGGTTTGAAAATCGTTCAAGTTTGTAACCCCCATTGTTTCCTATTCTTACCCCACTTCTACTCCCCCACGTTTTTCTCTTCTACTTCTTCACGCCTATCACAATTCATATTCCCTTTACAAAAGAAATTCTTCACATCAAGCCATCGATTAAACTATAAAGCAAGGATTAAGCACCATCTCTCTTTCTCTCTCCATTGTCGTTACATCTCCTAGTACAGGTATGCCCAACTCTTCATCTTTAATTATCTAATGAAAGAAAGGTAATGTTGACCTAATTTGATTGGGTTGTGGTTTGCTTGTTATATTAAGTGATTTGGGTATGCTTATGGTTTATTTTGGGTTTAATGCATAAACAATGAAGGAAAACAATAGTACTTCTTTCATTCGCCCACAAGGTGTTTAATAGAAGTACTGTGAGAAATATAGATGATACATACTTGTGAATTAGACACAATTATTTCGTTGTCATTAAACTTAAGTACTCTATACATTCCTACCATGTTTTGAGTGATTAAAAAAAAGTAAAATGGTAAGTTTAGGGGAAAAGTGCTAATTCGTCAATGGAATCTAATTGTATCCATGGTAACTTGGTTTCATACAGTGCTTGATGAGTATTAGATAGTCTGAAGCCTGTTTTACACGCAGTTTGATTCCAAGTTGCAAATTAAAACTAATAGTATATCTTAACGCCAAGATCCGTCCACGTGCTCCAATCACCAAAGCGCGTCCAATCCTGTACAAAACGGGTAAACACCAAAGCTTGACGGCTTGGGCCGCCGGGGGATAGCTCCGGTGTGAGAGTAAGTACATGCTAACAAGGTTAACAATGGAGGTAAAATACTCTATTGCTAGAAATAATAATATTGTGTAAGTGTACCTCATGAGGGTCAAGCCATGTATTTATAAGTTCTCACATCCCTGCTAGAATCCATCTTCATATAGGATTAGGGTTCCCCCGTGTATCCTTTTCATAATAGGATAGTACCAAATCTCCCAAGATATAGAAATTCCAATCAATGTCTGATTCTTTCTTCCATAAATATAATTTCCATATAAATAGGAGTTTCCCCCAACATGGGCCAACCGAACCCAACCATGGCCCAACAGAGGCCAAGCCCAATCCGGGTATTGATCCTCAAATATTCGGACCCCAACATTGCCCCCCAATCTTTCATTAAATGGAACATTTGATGGAAAAGTATAAAGACTATAACCCAACCATGCAAATCTGTCCAGCCCACCTGTTACGAATTTGGGACTCTCTGACCGAGCCCAACAATACCAAGAACTGAGACCCTCTGACCGAGCCCAGCCCCAGGAACAAACCTCTTGACTTCGGCCCACCTCTCATGGCCCAACACTCTGAAATCAATCCATACATAAGAAACCGGAACATCCAAATAGCCCCCCTATGTCAAAACCCTTCACATCCTCACGTGCCCCATCATTTCTCCCCATTAATGTGCCGCCCCTTGGGATTCGAGAACAACCTCTGAAAAGACACAATAAAAACCCCCCAACATCCCATTCATCCTCTTGCCGATTTCAAACACTTGCATTTCTCTCTCCTAACTCTCCTTTTCCGGTAAAACAACTCTCCATCTCTATCCAGTTTTCGAAGCTCCAACAATGGCATCTCCATCCAACTCCTCTGGTTCTGACCCCATCAACACCATCCCCATCACTGTCATTCCTCTTTCCTCCATTCCGGCCCCAACCGTGCCCATTACTACCCAAACCGCCATCTCTGCTGCCCTCACCACTGACTCCACCACTGTAACCACTACTCCAATTGAGACTGACACAGAGAAAGCTCAACGCCAGTACTCTGACGCCTCTGAATACCCCATTTCCAACACTCGCTCGAAATTCAAAGAGGAAGACATGGAGATCATCCGGTAATCTTTCCAGATGTCGGCCACCCATTCTTTAAGAGCCCTCTCACCCACTAAACGAATGTACCATTCCAACGACGGCTGGGTCGCCGTACCCCTGACTTTGCTGGAGAAGGGGGTTCGGTTCTGTGACGCCCCCAAAATAGGTTCAATCCACAACCCATTCTGAGTCACCAAGAAATACATGGTACAGAATCCAAATACAAATCTTTTATATCAAATTGTCATGCACAATACGACCACACATAAATTGTGAGTTTTAATACAAATACAGTACCCACCCTCCTTATCAATGATACATTACATAAAGGTACAGTCAATAACAGTTTTAGGAATTAAAATCTTTGGAAAATGATCAAGGAAATCTTCGTACATGGGAGGACATGCTTCTAGGTTATAATAGATATCATAGGACTTGAAATTATCCTTGGTCGACCCAATAGACCCCAAAGAAAAACGAGAAGATTACTATCATATTTTTTCCAATGGTGGGTTTTCTCTTGCCATATAATTATCTCTATTGTCTTCAACTGTGGATTATATTTCAACCATACTCCAAGATTATATAGGTAGTGCTCATAGACATAACCAGCAAGTGGATGTGCACAATCTTGTCTTATGATAACACGAAGTCGTATGTCATTAAACATCTTGTATGATAGTGGCAACACACCCTTCCAAAGTTGAGTTCACCTCACCTAAGTCGGGTCACCAAATCAACGGTTAAATGACGTATAAAATACGACACACACATTTTAAATTCTCAATATAATTATTATCATACTATTTTATGGGAGACTTCAATAGCTATCGACCATCTTTCTATTCCCTTGTTATCCCCGCTCGACCCCGCTACACTCTTATTAGCTGAAAAGAATTGTGAAGCAAAAGGGTGAGTAAAATAGCCCAGTAAAGAATATCATGACTAAAGATAATCAAATTATCAATAGCATTCGTCAGTAATAAATCAGAGATTTAAACGTATGGTAGATGATAAAACTTTTCAGCCATAGTTGCAGCGAAACGAACAATCCATTAGAAGAGTCAAATATACCATAATGTCTATTATCTTCTCCATGTTAAAAGTCCACCAACAATGTTTTATCCCTGTAACATCAATCAACAGTTCCTGTCTACAATCATGTGAATAATTCATAATCATAATTGTGTTGCTAAATTCCTCTTTGCACCCAGGACGAAGATAACTTTTATCACCTGTCTTTACCTGAAACACCAAAGATCATGGTTATACCAAATCACAGTTCCTGTTCATAATCATGCTAATCAATTCATCTTTGCACTACGGGCCAAAGATATTCAATAATTAATCATTCATCTTTGCACAACAGGCTAAAAATATTTATCAATAGTTCATCTTTGCACTACAGGCCAAAGATATTCACAAATCAACCACTCATCTTTGCACTACAAGCCAAATATATTCATCAATAGTTCATCTTTGCACTACAGACCAAAGATATTCATAAATCAACAGCTCATCTTTGCACTACAGGCCAAAGATATTCAAATCTCAAAGAAATATCTAATCATTTCATAATTTATAGAAACAACATTTATAACCATGTTGATCAATTCACCTTTGCACTTGAGCTAAAGATATTCAATTGTAAACTCAATGGTCATGATCATACCAGTCAACAATTCATCTTTGTACTACTGGCCAAAGAGAACTCATAGTCATGGTCATACTAATAATCTACCCATCTTTACACGCAAGTCAAAGAGAACTTCCATCACCATTATTATAAAAATATTATATATGATGAATAGACATAGTAAGAACAATATGATCAAAACATAGATCTAATTTCAAGAGTAAGATTCATAAATCAAAGATAATTTGGCCAGAGAAATTTTTTTTTTTACCATGAATAGAATCTCGTGAATAGTAACTCATAAATAGTAACTCGTGAATCGTAACTCGCGAATAGTAACTCCCGAATAGTAACTCATGAATAGTAACTCATGAATAGTACTTTATGAATAGTAACTCCGACATGAAAAGGTAAAATTTTTATAATAAAGTTCAGACCAATATTCCGGTGAAATGATATTTGATGAAGCGCAAAACTCAAGGAATTTTTAATCATTTTAGGAATTATAGAAGCAATACTTACCACAGTAAATTTAAATTTAGGAATCTGAAATGAAATATTATTATTTACATACTATAGAGTATGGAAGAAAATAATATTCCTTACGACTATAGAACAAAAATAACATCTTTTACGAGAAAACAATACCTTTTACAAGAAAAATAATATCTCTTACAAATACGAAAGCAATAATATCCCTTATAAGTATAAAATCACATCCTTTACCAAAATATCTTTTATCAAAATATCCTTTACGCAAAATAATATCATTTACGAAAAATAACCTCCTTTACGAAACATAATAACATCCTTTACAACAATGATAACCCTTACCTTAGTAGAAGAGTAGTTTTGACTGAAATATCGGATATTATGTTGAGAAAAATCTTGCACTGTAATCCACACTTAAAATACTCCTATCCTCACAAGAAATACGCTCAACATTATAGAGAGAAAGATTTCTGATTCTGGTGTGATTTTTCATTTCTAACTAAAACCCTATTTATAGAAAAATGCCAGAACACCAAAATAGACTAAATGAACTAACGAAGGCTTTTCAAGCCTCCACCTTTGAAATTTCTTCTTAGCAACATTTTTAGCATTTTACAACAAACAAAAGGACAAGAGTGGGGCCCACCCATTCTAGAAAATCTCCACCAAAATGTTTTAAATTTAAACAATATTTAGAAACTTCAATAATTCATAATAAATAGCCTATTTATTAGAAAAATATGAACCTTATGTCCATTCCATATGAAATTTAATTAGAAGGAAGTTTTTCTAAATTTTGAACAAAAAATTACCCAAATTTACATACGGGTGATTTTTCCACACCCACATTCTAACAACGGGGCAATCCAACTTTAAAAAACCAACATCATCACATTTCACACACAAGTGGGGCCCACCAAATTAGAAAAATTCTTCACCAAATTTTCCCACATGTTTATATAATATATATATATATATATATGAAAATATAACAAAATTCCAATTTTATTTTTCTCTCTTTCACCTTATTTTATTTTTATACCATAAATTTATTATAAAAATGTTACCATTTAAATAATAAAATTATATTATTATCTCATCACATTATACTATTATAATGTAATATTATAATAATATATTTGAATAAATATTTTATCGGAGAAGATAAAATATCAACTTTCAACAATTGTCTCTTTTGCTAAAAATTCCACCATTTTTATCAAAATTGAATAAATATTTACTTATTATTTTATAAATAATTAATTATTATTCATAAATAATATTACAGAATCACAATAATGACAACCAGGTCGTTCCCAGAAAAAAGGGGGCTTTCCGATAAAGATTTCTCCTTACTGGCGCACAATTAGATTAACTAACCCCTTTCTAGACAGAACTTCCTAGACATTGCCAATAATGCTGTCTAATAATAGTATTCAAATAATATGAATTATTGATTTGATAATGTGAAATACTGTGCAGTGGTTACTGTGACAATTATTGAATCAATAATATAAAATATCAACGTAGCAATTATTGATATAAAATATCAATGTAGCAATTATTGAATCAATAATATAAAATATTAAACAGTAATTACTGTAACAATTATTGAGTAAGTGTCTTCTTACGTGAGAACCAATAATTAGAACCATTTACTAAATATTTTACAACCACTTGCTTACTTTGTAAACTTTACATATATCACCCTTAACTTTAACCTTTTATCAATTTAACCATTTACTAAATAATAATAATAAGAAAAATTTAATATTTTTATTTCATAAAATTTGGGGTCTTACAGGTTCCCCCTCCACACCTTCGTCCTAACCCTCCTCGGGTTCATCGGCATTGGTTTTAGCCAACTGGTGCCGAACTCTTACATCTACATCCTAGCCTTCATTGCCATCTGCGTCGAAGCCGAAGTGCAACCTTCGGTCGACCTCTTCTTTGCCCTCTTTAAGCTGACCAGTTCCCGCAAAGAAAGCTTCAAATAATTCAACAAACTAGCCAACAAGCCAAACGCCTAGATAGAAAGGCGCCCACTGATGGATACTCCCTCTAGTAACAAGGGATGGCATTCTGAATGGTTCTTCGTCCGAGGACCCGAAACTTCCCAACTATCAGGATGGGCATCCCACAAATGACCTAACCCCCCATTCGGGGACCTTTCCTCCGAACGAGCTCTCAAAATCGCTAGACTGATCGAGAAGATGCCGAAGACAGAATGGAGCCACATCATTCTCACCAAGAAAATATAGCTCTACGATCACCAATGTAAGTTCCCGAACCTTCCTCCTTAATTATCGAACAGTATACATACCTTGCTGACCCTATTATACCCTTTTAACAATGCAGTATCCCTTATCAAACCTACATACATTGAACACCACGACATGGATCGATACCTTTCGAGCCAACGTCCTACCCCCTCTACCGAAGCTACCACTGTTCAGACCCCAACTGTCGAAACCCAAACCTCAACCATACCAAACACTGAACCTATCCATGTCACAACTGCCAACCCCACAGCATCCACAAGGGCTCGGCATAAGAAAAGGGCCTCCAAAGGCTCCAAGAGAAAAGCCAACCTTTCCCCCATCATCCCAGTAAATATCATCAACCTGCTCGAGGAAGAAAGAGGACAAATCCTCTGCTTTAAAACAAAACGGGCCAAGGTGAACCCCTTAACTACCGAAGAACTGAGAGTTCCCCCCTCTACAATAATTGTACTGACTTTCGAAGTCGCCCCCAACCTTTAAAACCAAACCCAAAAAGCAACCGAAGATATAATCCCCGAACCACCCATCGTAGAGCAACATACTGAGCAGCCATCCACTTCGTCTGCGCCCCCTCCTCCACCAGCAGATGAATCGATCCGTAAACCTTTCTTCTTCAATAATCCAAAAAACTATCCCCTCGAGGCCTACAAATCCTTTGTCTTCCCCGCTGATGACGATCGATTCAAGGATGTACCCTTCCAGGCTCTCGTAGCAGATGACCTTATCGTGCAGGGCAGGGTAATCCTACTATGCTCCTTTATATTTATTCATGTTAACCTATTAAATTTCTTCTCTTCACTAGCAGAACATGTCTTCTGCAGACCAATGCTATATGGGGCCGCGTTGTCGACAAATGGAAGGAACGTGAAGTCAAAATTAAAGGACTTGCCGAAGAGGTGAGGACCCTCCAAATAGCTATGCAACAAGAACAAACCGCCCATACAAGGATCAATCGTATCAACCTCCAACTTCAGCACGAAGCCACTACACTTCAAGCTGAGGTTGCAAAATATATAGAGCATGCCGCCCGAGCCGAGGCCAAGTGTCGAACCATGATGGAGAAATCTGATGCCGATCAATTTCTGATCCAGCAACTGAATCAAAACGTCCTCACCCTTCAGCAGGAAAACTCTGACTTGAAGAAGCAAGAAGAAGACTACAGTCAGATTTGCACTACTCTGGAGAAAGAAATTTCTAAGCTTAAGGCATCTGGGCCTACGCTTACTGAAGATCTTCGACTCCAAATTATAAAAGAGTACATTTATCTTTTGACTTCGTTTACCGAACTGTATTTATGTTAAGCATATATAACATTCAATCCATGAAATAATAATCACAAGTACTTAAAGCACGAAAGCACTTTATGCCCCCCAGGGCTAGATAAATCCAACTTTAGACCTCCGATGACCTTCTCTCCGAGAGCCGAAGGTTCATCAGGAATATTCACTTCACTCCTAAGAGACAAAGGAACCCCGCCTTAGTCCTCCGATGACCTTTTCTCCGAGAGCCGAAGGTACACCAGGAATATTTTCTTCGTAGAGATGAAGGAATCCCTCCTTAAACACTCTGGAGAACCTCTCTCCGAGAGCCGAAGTTCATCCAGGAATATTCACTTTGCTCCTAAGAGACGAAGGAATCCCACCTTAAACACTCTGGAGAACCTCTCTCCGGGAGCCGAATTTCATCCAGGAATATTCACTTCGCTCCTAAGAGACGAAGGAATCCCACCTTAGTCTTCCGATGACCTTCTCTCCGTGAGCCGAAGGTGCACCAGGAATATTTTCTTCTTAGAGATGAAGGAATCCTGCCTTAAACACTCTAAAGAACCTCTCTCTGAGAGCCGAAGTTCATCCAGGAATATTCACTTAGCTCCTAAGAGACGAAGGAATCCCACATTACCACCCAAAAACCTAATCCGCTGGTCGGACAGGCAACATCTGATCCGCTGGTCGGACAAACACCATCTGGTCCGCTGATCGGCCAGATACAAACACACAGAGCAACTTTGTTGGAGAAAATATGCTTCTTTTATTGATAGATCCCTAGTGCTATTACAGACCCTTGACTCTGACTTCTATTTTACTAATAATCCTACTCTACTGAAGATGTTGTCCTACCGAAAACACCTCCTTACTGGAAGTATTTTTTGAGTCTGTCGGTATGCCAAGTATTCTGGATGTCTGACCCATCCATTGCTCGAAGTCGATAGGTTCCAGGCTTCGGTACCTCAACGATCTCATACAGTCCTTCCCAGTTCGGCATCAGTTTCCCCTGATTCTGAGGCGTAGAAGCTTCCACTTCCCGAAGAACAAAATCCCCGACCTCGAACCTTCTGAGTTTTACTCCTTTATTATAATGCTTAGCCACCCTTAGCTGATAAGCGGTGAGCCTCACCATGGAGGCCTCCCTGACTTCATCCAGTAGATATAAATAGGCCCGAAGTCCGTCTTCATTGAACACCTCTTTATACTGGATGACACGAAGAGAGGTGGAGCCGATTTCCACTGGTACTAAAGCATCTGTACCGTAAGCCAACTGTAATGGGGATTCGCTAGTAGTGGACCGAGGTGTGGTCCGATAGGCCCATAAAATACTGAGCAGTTCTTCGGGCCATCTTCTTTTTACTTCATTTGGTCTTCTCATGATCCCGTTCAGTAGAGTTCTGTTTGTAACTTCGACTTATCCATTCGACTGAGGATGTGCTACCGAAGTCTTCCTATGCTGTATACCGAGCTCTTCCAAGAATGCGTCGAACTTGGATCCCACGAACTGTCGGCCATTATTCGAAACTACCGCCATAGGTATGCCGAATCGAAACACAACACATTCTTTTAAAAACTTCAAGCACTCTTGTTCAGTAATATGCTTAAGTGGCTTGGCCTCCACCCACTTAGTTATATAATCAATAGCGACAATGATGAAGCTCACTTGGATCTTAGCTTTTGGTAACGATCCCAAAATATCCACCCCCTATACTGCGAATGGGATAGGAGACAAAACTGAATATAATTCCTCTAGCGGCTGATGGGTAATAGGGCTGTTCAACTGGCACTTCAGACACCTCTTTATGTACCCGGTAGCTTCTTTGAAGAGTGTAGGTCAGTAGTACCCCTGCCGAAGCACCTTATAAGACAATAACTTTGCTGCCATATGATCTCTACATATCCCCTCGTGAACTTCCTGAAGGGCATACTCCGCTTCTGATGGCATCAGACATTTCAACAGTGGAGAAGAGTACGCCTTTCGATAGAGATCTCCATCTATCAGAATGAAACTCGCACTTCTGTGCTTTATTTTCCTTGCTAGCAGTCGATCCGAAGGCAGTATACCATCCGCTAGATAGTCCAGATATGGAGCCATCCAGCTTGTTATTCGTTCCAGACACATCACCTCCGTATGCTGGACACTCGATTTATTTAAAATTTCCAGGTAGACCGATCAGCTAAATGTGCTTGCTTCGATCGTAGCCAACCTCGCCAGGACGTCGGCTATCGTGTTGTTTGATCGATCTACCCCTTGGAATTCAAAGACCTCAAACATCTGAAGCCGATCTTTCATTTCTGCCAAGTTCTTTACCATCTTGGTTCCTAGTGCTTCGTATTCTCCTGAGATTTGCTTAACTACTAAATGTGAGTCGCTGAAGATAACCAACCTCTGCACTTCGAGACTCTTAGCTAATCGAAGTCCTGCCAGGACTGCTTCGTACTCGGCTTCATTGTTTGTAGCCTTAAACCTAAATCAGATCGCCTGCTGCACTTTGAACCCTTCGGGACTGGTCAGAATGACACCAGCCCCACTAACGTCCAAAGTAGTTGACCCGTATGTGTATAATTTCCACGACCTCTGTCCCGACTGAACAACTGCTACTGCCCCCTTTGTCCCTTCGGCTGGTTCCAAGTTGTCATTCGCTTCGGAGAAAGAACACTCCACCACAAAGTCTGCTAGAGGCCTGCCCCTTGATAGCTGTCCGAGGACGATACTCCAAGATGAACTGGGACAACTCCATGGTCCATGCTGCAAACCTTCCTGAGACCTATGATCGGCCTAGGACCTTCTTTAACGACTGATCCGTATACACCGCTATCAACCAACCCTGGAAATATTGCTAAAGCTTTCTGCTGGCTATTACTAAGGCATAGGCAAATTTTTCCAAGTTTGGATACCTTATTTTTGAGTCCCTGAGGGAGTGGTTTATATAATAAATTGGGTGCTGCTTACCCCCGATCTCCCTCACCAATACAGCTCCTACTGCCAACAAACTTGCCTCCAAATACAAGTACAACGGCTCTTTAGGAACGGGTTTCACCAGCAAAGGTGCCGAAGGCAAATACCTCTTTATTTCCTGAAATGCATCTTCACATTCTGCTGTCCACTGGAAGCACTTTGCATTCTTCAGCCTTTTCAAAGTATCAAAAAATGGCAGACACCTCTCTGCTGATTTGGACATGAATCTTCGCATGGCTGCAATCTGACCCGTCAGATATTGAATATCTTTATATGATTGGGGAGACATCATGTCCAGTATTGCCTTGATTTTTTCTGGGTTCGCCTCTATCCCTCTCTGGCTGATCATATACCCCAGGAATTTTCCTGCTCCCAATCCGAATGTACACTTTGTAGGGTTCAGCCTCAAGTTGTAGTGTTGAACTGTCTGAAAGTAATTCTCCAGATCGTCTAAAAGGCCTCGGACTGACATACTTTTGACGATCATGTCGTCCACATATACTTCAATACTCCTGTCCAATTGGTTTCTGAATACGTAGTTCACCATCCTCTGGTAAGTGGCGCCCGCATTCAGTAGTTCGAAGGTCATTTTCTTATAGGCGTATACCGAACGATGCGTGATGAACGCAGTCTTTGGTATATCCTCTTTGCATATCAAGATCTGATGATATCCCGAGCACGCATCCATGAAACTAAGCAGTGCATACCCCGAAGTTGCATCGATGAGCTAGTCGATGTGTGGCAGAGGGTAGAAATCCTTCGGGCATGCCTTGTTCAGATTAGTGTAGTTGATGCAGACGCGCCACTTGCCATTCTGCTTCTGAACCAGTACCATGTTTGCCATCTATTGGTCAGTTTACCGATCAATATATTCGTGCAAGTATACACGGTTAACAAGTAATAAAGTGTAAGTACAGATATCGTTCCCACAGAGAAATAACTGATAAAGGGTCGCCAAACCACTAGCACGTAATCATTTCAGTCTTATTTAAACGAGTGGTAAAGAGTTTTAATTAAAAAAACTAATTAAACTAGATAAGGAATTAAACTTAAACTAATTAATCCTAGAGTAAAATTAGATAATGAAGACATGAGATTCTAATTTCCCCTAATGATTCATGTAAGTCGATTCACTTCCAATTAGGTCAAATTAATCCTCACAGTTGTTAGCCGAGAACACGAAAGTGAGAGAAGGCCATCTTTCGATGCACCTAATCCATATCACATGCAATCCACAGATGATAGAACGCACGTGAACACCCACATTATCTAAACCCCTATATGTCTATGGTGTTTACAAATAAATAGGATTTAAGGTCAAGTTCTCTATTGACTGCGAGCGGCACTTCGGTATATGTCTATCCTAAGCACAAATTATACGTCCAACGCCATGTGAACATACAATCTCTCACCACTACGATTAGATCTAAACCTATATTTCATCTTTCAAGTCCACATAGGTTATCACAGTAATTGGTCATGACTCAATTAAGCAATGAAAGCATAAATCGCAATGGACAATCATATAAAAATCAATAAGAACCAACATAGAAGATAAATCAACATCAATTACTCATTAGGTTCCATTGAAACCTCAAAATATAATTTAAGTCATAGATAACTCAAATATATCATCCACAAGGTTCATAAACATCATCCGAATACAAAATGAATACAAGGAGAGTATAGAGATAGAGAATGCAAATCTTTAGTCTTTCTCCAAGCTTAGATCTTTGATGTTAATCCTTGCTTCAATCTTCTTCTCTAACTAAACCCTAGAATCTAACTAACTCACACTAATCTAACCTTACTCTACTCCTAATCTAGATTAAACAAGAAATGAAAGGAAAAGAAATGGAAAACTAGGGCTTAGACTCCCCAAGGGAGGATGTCTCGACCAAATGGGGTTAACAGCCCTTATATCTCTGCCTCTCCTATTCAATCCAAGTGAAAGTCAAAGCTGGCAAAATATTGGACTGGCGCGGCCGCGCGCGATTTGGCCTTGCTGCTGGTGCGGCCGCGCGGCTCTGGGATGCTGAATTCTGCTGGCTTCTGCTACTGCAATGCTGGCGTCAAGTAGTCTTCAGTTGTTTACCTCCTGTACCTCATGCATTCTTGCCTCTTATTAGCCTCGTAGCATCCTCACATTGCATTGCTTCTTTGCCATGCCATCATGTTTTATGCCTTCTGCTGTGTTTTGCCCCTCTTGTCTATCTTTTGCCCTTTTTAGCTCAACATGCACTAAAGGAGTTTCTAAACCTGAAAATCACAAAACAAGGGAAAAATACATGAAAATCACAACGATACTTGAGTTTAAGAAACAGAATGAGTTGGTTACTATCCGAATAAGTGGTCATAAAAGCCACTTATCAAATACCCCCAAACTTAAACGTTGCTTGCCCTCAAGCAATCAAAATAACACTAAACAAAAGATGCAATGCAGTATCTACAATATATGCAACCTATGCTATCATGAATGCGAATCCAAGCCTCAGTCAGAATTGAACTTCATAAACCATGCCTCAGAAAACCACAAGATAATTAAACAGAAAAGCTACCCAAAACAAGATCATAAGGCATATTCTTGCAAATCCAAAACTGTTGGCACTGATGTATTGTGCATTGTGTGCTTCGCAACCATTAGACATGATTTCAGATAAATAACTCACATACTATGCTTCTTAGGGGAAAAATAAGTTTCAACTCAAGAAAAACAGTAAATCATATAATTTCTAAATAAAACCATGTATTCCTTAAGCTACGGGCCAACAGGGGGGGTTCATTAAGCTTTTATTATTCACGAGGGCGTATTCGCACTTTCCCGTGTACACACTCGACTGTGTAATGCCTAGTCCTCTTAGGCTTTTCAATGATATCCGTTTAACGAGCTTTCGACCAATGACTCCCATACCAGATGGCCATAGGGCGCTGGGCGTAGAGACACCCCGAGGGCTTACTTGCTCGAATATCAAAGGCCACAGAACTTGACGTAGCCGACGTGTTTATTCTATTTTTCTCTTTTTCTGAATCTTTTCTTTTGTTTTTCCATTCTTTTTCTCTTCCTTTCATAGGAGAGTGTGTCTTACGCTCCATCTCTCCCAATCACATGCATACCTCCTGTTTTCCCCAAACTTAAGCTTTTTATAGTCTAGCTACTATCATATGAGAACTGAACTTTTTCGTTAAAACATAGATTTCCCACCAGAAGACAAGTATGTGAACATTTAAACTAAACATATCCTGATGGTTACTCTATCGTGCTAACTGGCTACACAGTATCTGGCAGATAAGGATTTACATATATGACAATACTATCAATCTTAAGTCTCAAATCCGTTCAAAGATCAAGTGATTTCAGTTTTCTCACAAGCCAAATACATAACTAACCAACTGAAACTAGATTCATGCAATATGTCCTAACACAGAATGCAAAAACAAAACAAAAATTTTAAAATTTTGATAAATTTTTACAAAATACAACCTACATGCACTAAATGAACTAAGACAACATGAAATGAACTAACTACATGCAAAAACTTACAAAATACAACCTACATGCACTAAATGAACTAACACAACATGAAATGAACTAACTACATGCAAAAACAAACCAATACCCCCAAACTTGAAATGTTCAATGTCCTCATTGAAGGTAAAGGTAAAAAAGAAACTCCCCTATTCGACTTCGTCGTCACCCACATCTAGCCGAAAGCGTGGGACAATGCCCCGCAGAAATCTATGGTGAAGGCCTAAAATTTCGTGCTCATGGCGTCCATCCTGCGCTGCAAATGCCTCTCTATCCTGTCAATATGCTCCTGGACTGAGTGGGAGGACTCGAACTGCTCTGGTGGCATCCTCTTTGAAGTCTCCTCAACCTCTCTTTGAATTGGTAAAATAAATTCCGCTCCCAAAGAATGAGATCTGCCTCCTTTCCATACCTTGAACGACTCAATGGTAGGGTGGTCAATGGTGCTCATGGGCATCTGCATCGGCTCTGTGTCTGACCACATAACTCCATTCGCAATGCAGAGCCTGGTAATCACTGATGCATATGGGATACTCGCTGAATTATCGCCTCTCAGAAATCTGCGGATAGAACTGTTGATCACGTATCCCAAGTCAATCCTCTTACCCTTGATGATCCCATATAGCAACACAGCTCGGTCCTTAGTGACCTCATTCTGATGTTGTGTCGGCATTAGATTCGCGCAAATGAAGCTGTACCACGCCTTCCCATATCTACTCAAGGCGGCCAGAGGGAAATGCAATTTCAGGTCAGTGCCTTGCTTCAACTTCCAAGCAGTGCCTGGCTTGCACAGATAATCACAAATAGCATCCAGTTCTGATCCTCACTCCCTAGCATAAAGAGAATCGGGCGCGTCCAATGCAATATTTGGTAAATTAAATAACTCATTGATGCGCTCCTTTGCAAAAGATACCTCACATCCCCGCACAAAAATCTTATTAGACGTTGTGTATTTCGCATTGGCAAAGAATTCCTAAACCACAGAGATTGGGGCTGCCAAAGGTTCCTCACAGAATAAATTCTAGCTCCTCCCTCTGATCATCGATGCCATACGCCCATCCAAGTTCCTGTCTGGTGCTAACCCTCGCTCCGGCATGAAAGTCCTGGCTACCAATGCATCATGAAAGAATTTCTGGGCCTTCAGACTTATGAACTTGTGGTCATCATAGTCGATGCCACTTCCCCCGTGCTTAGAATCACTGCCCATAGATGTAGACTCCCTCCTACTCCATTTGGATGCCATTTGAAATGAGAATTGAAGGTGAAAATCCAACACTGTACGCCACGAACCAACCTAACTCAATAATCTTGCTTTGCTCTTGAACCCACACTCACTGTCTCAATTGATCAAGTTGAGAGGATGAAGTGGATGGGTGGATTGGTGCTTGTGATTTAGGAGATAGGAGGATTTTGAAGCTAGGGCTTGTGGTGGAGGGGGATTTGTGAGGGAGATTAAAGATGGAGTGGTGATATGATTGAAGCTTTTAGTTTGAAGGATTATAGATTAATGGTAGGAATGAGGGAAAAATTCATGGGTTTGAGTGAGAGAGATAGGGGATGAACGTCTGAAATGAAATAGAGAAGTGAGCCCCAAAATCTGCCAAAAATTGCTTAAGCCTGGACTTGTCTGCCCGAAGCGTGGTCGCTCGCCAATGCAGGCTTATCCAGGCGCGGCCGCGCCTCTGCAGCCTTTGGCATGAACTGAGGTTGTGGCATTTTGAACTTTGCTTCATACAGCATGGATTGAATCCTAGCATATGATATGAATAAGAATTCCCCGTCCTGAAGGTCGGGGAGCTAGGCAATGATTCCGTTGTGTTCGTGAAGTGATTGGGGCAATGAGAATCTACTAACACAACTGTCTCTTCTTCCATTCTCTCTTATTCATGCCACCATAGTTTTAAGAATGCGGACTCTCTCATATCTTCAAGATCCGTATCTATGATGTGGCTACCAAGGGGGCAGGGGTGTGCAAACTTCACTGGAGTCGCAAACTTCAGCGGAGAAGGCTCTTGGGGTATTATCACGGTTGGCTCATACTTTTCCACATCCCCAATCGTCTCCTCTATATCCATTGCCTTCGGCTCATCTAGTTGTAAGTGCACTTCCTAATCCTCATCAGTTTCTGCATCCATATCATAGCACCAAGTCTCTTGAGGGCCTTTGCTCACGGCTTCAAACATTTTAGGCATTGGACTTTGAAGATCTTGAGCTTTGGTCCCTTGCTCAATCACCTCCTCATTCCTTAAAGCCATGCTGATTTGCTCCACCCAATTCTGAATATTCTTAATCGACTTTGCTTGCTCAATCAAGATCTCCTTTGTTGATGCTATGGAATTACCCCACAAACTTTTCAATCTTGCCTTTTCTGTTTCAGCCTCGAGATCCATGTACTGAAGCTCATTGGTAGGAGTATTGTTGATTAGGGCCATCTGATTCTGAAAATTTTGGTTTGATAGTTCTTGGTTCCTAAGCATCTCCTCTTGGTTTGCTAAACTCCTATATAGGACTTCCTCTAGTGACTGTTTTTCTTATAAACATGGAGACTGGTATGTGGGGTTTGGTGCATACATCGGACTTGGCTCGCACTATTGGTCTTGATAGCTCCCTGAAGAGTTTAGATGATACCCCCAATCTTGCTGATAATTGGGATAAGGTTCATTGTAGGAGTAATCACCCTCAAACTGCTCTTGTCCATAACAGAAGGGATCCTGATGGTTCGTGTAGGCTCCAGCACCATAGTCATACGTCACTACCGTCTCTCGACTCAGTTGGGCTGAAACAGTATCCAACTTCCTTGAGAGAACCTCTAGCTGTGCTGAAAGTGTAGCAATTGGGTCGACGCCATCATTCCCTACTTCCCTTGGTTGCTCTTTCCTTGTGTAACACCATGGATAAAAATTTAGATCCATTGTACCTGAAAAGAGAATATAGGAAGAGAATTAAAATAAAAATAAAATGTTTAAATTAAGACTAATTTGATTGAAACTAATGTTGGCAAATAGTTATCCAATTATTTCCCCGACAACGGCGACAAAAACTTATTAGTCGTTTTACCGATCAATATATTCGTGCAAGTATACACGGTTAACAAGTAATAAAGTGTAAGTAGAGATATCGTTCCCACAGAGAAATAACTGATAAAGGGTCGCCAAACCACTAGCACGTAATCAATTCAGTCTTATTTAAACGAGTGGTAAAGAGTTTTAATTAAAAAACTAATTAAACTAGACAAGGAATTAAACTTAAACTAATTAATCCTAGAGTAAAATTAGATAATGAAGACATGAGATTCCAATTTTCCCTAATGATTCATCTAAGTCGATTCACTTCCAATTAGGTCAAATTAATCCTCACAGTTGTTAGCCAAGAACACTGAAAGTGAGAGAAGGCCATCTTTCGATGCACCTAATCCATATCACATGCAATCCATAGATGATAGAACGCACGTGAACACCCACATTATCTAAACCCCTATATGTCTATGGTGTTTACAAATAAATAGGGTTTAAGGTCAAGTTCTCTATTGACTGCGAGCGGCGCTTCGGTATATGTCTATCCTAAGCACAAATCATACGTCCAACGCCATGTGAACATACAATCTCTCTCCACTATGATTAGATCTAAACCTATATTTCGTCTTTCAAGTCCACATAGGTTATCACAGTAATTGGTCATGACTCAATTAAGCAATGAAAGCATGAATCGCAATGGACAATCACATAAAAATCAATAAGAACCAACATGAAAGATAAATCAACATCAACTACTCATTAGGTTCCATTGAAATCTCAAAATATAATTTAAGCCATAGACAACTCAAATATATCATCCACAAGGTTCATAAACATCATCTGAATACAAAATGAATACAAGGAGAGTATAGAGATAGAGAATGCAAATCTTTAGTCTTTCTCCAAGCTTGGATCTTTGATGTTAATCCTTGCTTCAATCTTCTTCTCTAACTAAACCCTAGAATCTAACTAACTCACACTAATCTAACCTTACTCTACTCCTAATCTAGATTAAACAAGAAATAAAAGGAAAAGAAATGGAAAACTAGGGCTTAGACTCCCCAAGGGAGGATGTCTCGACCAAATGGGGCTAACAACCCTTATATCTCTGCCTCTCCCGTTCAATCCAACTAAAAGTCAAAGCTGGCAAAATATTGGACTGGCACGGCCGCGCGCGGTTTGGCCTTGCTGCTGGTGCGGCCGCGCGACTCTAGGATGCTGAATTCTACTGGCTTCTGCTGCTGCAATGCTGGCGTCATATAGTCTTCAGTTGTTTACCTCCTGCACCTCATGCATTCTTGCCTCTTATTAGCCTCGTAGCATCCTTACATTACATTGCTTCTTTGCCATGCTATCATGCTTTAAGCCTTCTGCTGTGCTTTGCCCCTTTTTGGCTATTTTTTGCCCTTTTTAGCTCAACATGCACTAAAGGAGTTCCTAAACCTGAAAATCACAAAACAAGGGAAAAACACATGAAAAGCACAACGATACTTGAGTTTACGCAACAGAATGAGTTGGTTACTATCCGAATAAGTGGTCATAAAAACCACTTATCGCCATCCATTCCGTGTAGTCTATCTCGAAGATGATGTCTGCTGCCAACAGCTTTGCTATCTCTACATCAATTATCCTCTGTCTTTCTGGGGTGAAGATCTTCCTCTTCTGCCGAACTGGTTTCTTTGTTGGATCCACATGTAGTTTGTGTTCGACAACTTTCAGATCTACCCCTGGCATGTCGCTAGGGACCCACGCGAAGATGTCTGCATAACTTTGCAGCAACTCCACCAGATGGGTCTGAAAGGGTTCTGGTAACCCTGTCCCTATCTTCACTGACTTGTCCGACATCCCTGGTACCAGCTCTATCTCTTCTGTCTCCCCTGTCGGCATGATCGATGGCTCCTGGCTGCTCTCTATGAAGGGCTCGATCTCTATCGCCATGGTCTGCTTTTGCTTGCTGATCCCTACCCCCAAAGTAATCAACGAGTTCTGGTAGCACCTCTTTGCCAGATCGAGGTCCCCTGATACTTCTCCGACCCCATGCTGAGTGGGAAACTTGATCCTGAAGTGGGGTATGGAGGTCACCGCTTGGAGAGCCGTCAATGTAGGTCTTCCCAGGATGGCATTGTAAGCCTAATCCACATGCACTACGTAGAACCGGCACATGATTTCCACTTGCTGGGGAGCTGTCCCGAAGATCATTGGTAATTCGATGGTTCCAGTAACTTTGACCGGTTCATTGCTGAAGCCGTATAGTGGAGACTCATATCCGATCTCCATCTTTCTCCCATCCAAGCTCATCCTCTGGTAGGCATGAGCGTACAAGATATCCACTGATGACCCGTTGTCTATCATCATCCTTTTCATGTCAACCGATCCCACCTGTGCTGTGATCACCAATGCTCCCTCATGAGGTTCGATCGGCTCTAAGGGGAAATCTTCATCCGTGAATGATATGACCGAACCCGGGTAAGGTCTTTCGCGTCTCATGGGTTGGTCGGCCACTGACATCACCGAATCTAGATAGCCACGCTGCTTCTTACCGGAGAGCTTTCCCATCATACCGCCGGTGATGACATCCACCACATGGCAGGCCCCCTGAGTTTGATTCTGTTGTGGTTGCCGATTTGCTTAGGTGGGAGCACTAGTCGTCAGTTGTGCCTTCGGGGTCTCTCTCCCGGACATAAATCGGATCAGACCCCCATATTGTATATGCTTCTCAATTAATTCCTTCAAACCCCAACAATCTTTGGTATAGTGTCCCATACATTCATGGTAGTCACAGTATTTGTGGGGGTTTCCCATATCAGGTCTGAAGCCATCATCTAGCTTCTGATAGCCAGACTGCTTTTTCAGGTGCTCTAGGATGGTCGGTCAGTTGGTGTTCAGCAGAGTGTAGACTCTGTTATCCTTATCTTTTGACGGGGGAGGACGGCTTCCTCCTGAACCTCTATTGTTATCGTACCGCTTCTGGTAGTTGCCCGATTTATCATTCCTATTCCGCTTTGAGTTCCCATCGGACCTGCCTTTCTCTTTCTCTTTGTCTTTGGGCTTCTCCGTGGACCCCCGCTTCAGGCTTTCCACGGCCTCTTCCATTACTATGAAACCTTCCGCCTTCTCGAAGGCTTCGGCCAGGCTCCTCAGATGGTTGAACATCAGTTTCATCATCAGCTTCTTGGATTTCACAAGGTCCAGCCCATTCTGAAAGAGCCCTACTGCCTGTAAGTCATTAAGGTCGGTCACCTGGCCGACTGCCTCTCTGAATCTTTTCACGTACTGGCCCAGCATCTCGTTGGAATGCTGCCTGACTTGGGCCAATGATCCAATGGGTTTTCCTCTTCTTCTGTTGCTCCCGAACCGGGCATGGAACTTGTCATATAGCTCTTCCCATGATGAGATGGTGTTCGGAGCCAGTGTGTTCATCCAATGTTGGGCGTCTTTCCTCAGGGTCGTGATGAAGGTATTGCACTTAGCCGCATCAGTGTAGTCGTAATAGTCCATCAACCTATCATACGTCTGACTATGATAGTATGGGTCGCCCGACCCGTCATAACTCTACATATACGAAAGACTTTTGGAGAGGTCTACCTTTTCCCAGAGAATCTCTTCCGAGAATGGGGAGGCCTTCTTCCCCGAACTAACTTTCCCTTGTTGAGCCTCTATTAACTGCTTCTGCATATCTTCTAACTTCTTTGTCAGCATCTCAATCCCGGCAAGGGCTGGGTCGACATTCCTCTTTTGAGATACTCTCTCCTTTTGGTCCTTCCGATCCCAGTGACTCCTGCGATCCCTCTCATCCTCCCGGCGGTTCCGGGGGGGCTTCTGTAGTCTCTATCTCGATTACGCCGAGGGCTATCCTGATGATTGCCCTTCGGCTTCTGGAATAATGGTTGGGCCTCCTGATGAGACCGCTTTCCATGGGGGCTGACTTGTCTTCGATCTTTATGTTCGTGGTCTCCCGAACGATTCGCTTGTGACCTCCTTTCATCGCGTCGAGGGCTGTTGGAGTGGTGTGCTCCCGAACGCCCCTTGGTTCGGTGACCTCCAGATTTGCTTCTTTCACGAGAACGACTCAGAAGCCTGCCCTCGGTTCTCCTTGTATTGTTATCATGCTTTCCTTTGGGTTCTCTGTGTGGGGATCTCCCCCGTCCTGAGTGGTTAGGGAGGTTAGAGGCCTCATCTTCGACCATGTGCCCCACCCGTTTGGTGAGTTCTTCTTTCTGCATCATAAGGACCTTTAAAGCCTGCTCAGTGTCCTCTATCTCTTTCACTTTTTAGGCTACGGCCGCTTCATGGTCCTCTCGGAGATGGGTTCGAGGCGGGGTGCCTTCCACCCTCTTCCGATCTTTTCTTTCCTGGCTAGTTGTATGGAACAGCTTTCGTTGGGCTCCGGGCTGTCCTCCTCCTTGGGAGCTGATAGAATTGGTTTGAGGGCTAAGCCGCGTGTGGATGCTGGATGGCCCCAACCTATCTTTCACCGACCCCTTCTGTTGTGTGGACGCTGCTGCCGACAGCTGTCCCCAGCCAGAAACTGTCTTGTTATTCACCATGTTGTCCGACATGGTGATCTGCTGGTTGTGATTGAAAAAACGCCCAACTTCTAGCACCAATGTAAACGCCAAGATCCGTCCACGCGCTCCAAGCACCAAAGCGCGTCCAATCCTGCACAAAACGGGTAAACACCAAAGCTTGACGGCTTGGGCCGCAGGGGGATAGCTCCGGTGTGAGAGTAAGTACAAGCTAACAAGGTTAACAATGGAGGTAAAGTACTCTATTACTGGAAATAATAATATTGTGTAAGTGTACCTTATGAGGGTCAAGCCATGTATTTATAGGTTCTCACATCCCTGCTAGAATCCATCTTCATATAAGATTAAGGTTCCCCCGTGTATCCTTTTCATAATAGGATAGTACCAAATATCCCAAGATCTAGGAAGTCCAATCAATGTCTGATTCTTCCTTCCATAAATATAATTTCCATATAAATAGGAGTTTCCCCCAACATGGGCCAACCGAACCCAACCATGGCCCAAACGAGGCCAAGCCCAATCCGGGTATTGATCCTCAAATATTCAGGCCCCAACAGTATATGTTATGGTGTGTAGTGACATATTTTCAGTATAGCATGCATGCTTTAACTATTTGGGAGTGTTATTGATATCTATTATGGCTTGTGAAGAAATGGTGAAGAATAAGGATAACTTTGCTATATTATGCTATCAATTGACACATATTTGCAGAAATAATATCATGTTAACTTTGTTTGTGCACCAAATCTCAAGTTTGGGGTAACATGTGTAACGGTCATATAAGGTGATGTTTGTATTGCTTATGTGGATTCTATATAATATGATTGACTAACATTGAGTTGTTTTCCTGTTATGTTGCATCAATGGCCTCAAAGAGACAAAAAGGTGACGACTCATCTTATGCCCCAACTACGTAATTTGACAAAAAGAGGTTTGTCAATGTTGAGGCCCAAGAGAGGTACACTAAGATAGCTCAGAAAAATCTAATTCCAGAAAGAGGGTTAAGGACAGATAATACCAAGGACGGAGAGGTAGCTATCATGATCGCTGAACGGGATTGGTTCGACCTGACAGCACAACCAGAGCCAACAGTCATCGCAGTGGTGAAAGAATTCTATGCTAATGCCAAGGAGCATTATCACTTCGGAGTGTATGTGCGAGGAAAGACACTCCTTCAGAGCAAAGACATCAACAGTTACTACTGGTTTTCTAATGAAGGAGAAATTAACCAGTACACTTCTGTTGTGAGTGAAGGACCGGATTATGAGCGGATTATTCAAGAATTATATCAGCCCGGTACTATATGGAGGACATACGAGAGGGGTAGCATGACCTTTCCGTACTCTAGACTCCACAAATACGGCAAGGCATGGTATGCCTTTATCTCTTCCAAATTGATTCCTTGCACTCATGTTAGCGATGTAACCAAGGAGAGGGTTATCTTGCTATATTATTTAGTGAAAGGTCTGAGAATGGATGTGGGCTTGATCATCCAGAGGTCAATTCAACGTACTCTAGAGGGTGCCACTACCGGTGGGTTGCCCCATCCGTCCTTGATATGTGCCTTGTGTGAGCGGGGAAGGCGTCAAATGGAGGCAAGATGAGATTATTCAACAGCCAATGTCTCTATTGGACCACAAGCTGATTATGAGGTACAAAGTCTGGGGTGGTGGAGAGTCACACCCGTGAGGACTAGTCTTTATTGTGGCACAGTCTGAGCTTCAGCAGGAGCCTAATCCTATGGCTTCTGGTTCTTACCCTGCTGCGCCCCGTCGTGTGTTTCTAAAGAGGTTCAACATGAGGTGAATGGTTGGATGTACCATCTTGAGGATCAGAATGTCTGGTTAGTTGCCCGTCAAGACACAATTTTCTCCTGCAACGTCAGTTTTAATAATGCTCTAGTAGATATGTTCTCTCGAATGAACTGTCCTTTGATCCGAGCCAATTTCATGTGGCGCCCACGTTGCCAGTTTTTCCCTCGTCTGATCAAGAGGAAGAGAGTGATGAGGTCGATCGCCACGATTGACCAAATCAAGGAAGTCCTTAGTTTCTAAGTTCTTAATTTTTAGCATGACAGCATTGCTTTACTTAAGTTTGGGGGTGTTTTGCATTGTTTGCATAGTAGAATATTTATTCATTTAGGTTGTGTTTGCATCTAGTTTGCATTTGGTCTTGTTTATTGTTAGTTTTGCTGTGCATTTAGGATAAATCAAGCATAATGAGATTTGAAATCTTGTTAATGGCCAATGATAAGAATGTTGTTAGTCTCCTCCCTTTTATAGTTATCAATCTCCCCCAAGTCAGCTTCTGTCAGAATCCTATTTTCAATAGAAATTAGTCTCAGAATCCCGTCCTTGCAACAAATTCGTCCAAGCTTCCATGATGCCCAGTGCCCCGGCACTATGGACTTGCTGGAAATTATAGTTGTCATTAATGATGCTCAAAATTTCCACTTTGCCCTTCTGCTGCATTAACTTACAAAATAATATACTAAACAAGTAAAATGTCTTAAATACTTAAAAACTAACAATATATTAAATCTAAAAATACCTAATTAATGAGTATATTATCCACTCGTCAGTTATTAGTTTAACATTGTGCAATAATTAAAAAATAAAATAAAACTTTTAAAAGTTTATTTTGAAAGGAGGCATATACAAATATACAGGTATTTGATATATTATTCGTATTATATTGTATAAAACAGATACGTATAATATCCGTATTCAAATAATATTTGTCAAATACGTATATAGACATTACATATCCGTTAGATATAAATACAAATATTAAAATTTATTTTCAAATACAGATATAAATATACCTATATTATCTGTTTCCAGCGCTACATGTGAAGCTTCTTATATCTTATTAAAAAAACAACCTATAATCGCATATGAAAATATCCGTTGCGAGCCTTACATGTGAAGCTTCTTATATCTTATTAAAAAAAAACAAGGCTCGATTTTATGTTTGCTTCAAGTTTACTCTACAGATTCATGCAAATCCCAAGTGCTGTTCACTCTAGAGTTGCTAAAGAAAGTTGAAATACTAGGGACACTCGATTATGAGATCATGTACTATAAGTTTGCAAAAAGTTGAGATTTAATTGCTTATTCCAATAGTGATTGGGCTGAAGTTGTTGATGACATAAAGAGCACTTCTGATTATATAGAAGAAACAAAAGGTACCTGCACAACAGCATAATCCCAATGTTCAATTGAATATGTTGAGGCAATTTCTCAAGCTATATGATTAAGGACATTGCTTAAAGATGTAGGTAAAAAGCAAAATAAATGAACATTTCTTTTCTGCAACAAACCATACGCCAAAGAAAAAAAATAAAAAAATAAAAAAATTAAAAAATAAAAAAAATCTAACGAGCCATGGAAAACCAAATATATTGCCTTCGAGTATCATTTTTATCCAAGCAGCAAATGAAAGGTGAGCATTATTGTTAGCTAAAAATAAAAGAGAGAATAATACTGCAGCATTGCAAGTCAGAAGACCAACTTAAAGACGTCTTCAACAAATCACTCCCAAAAAAAGATTTTGCAATGTTAGTGTATGTTTGGTTACACAGGGTTTGGAACGTTTAGTGTGTTTGGAGGGTTTGAAAGTCCAAATGTCACAAACGTTACTAACCAAACAAACCCTAATAGAACTCATTGGATTTGTCAAACAAGGAGCACCAGCAGGTAGCATTGAAAATAATGCACTTTCTTACTCAAAGTTCTTCTTATTAAGCTGATAGCCTTAATGGGTGTCTGTTCACTTTGTAATCTGAAGGAGTGCCTTCCAGAGAACATGTATATAGAATAAGAGCAATTCTCTACATAAGCCTAGAATGATCTATTAATATGCATTGCGGCTAAGTAAGCCTCAAGAAAATATTGATCCAAAGTTTCGATTTGAATCCATTTTCTCTTCGTTTGTTATTGAGTTTGCAACAGCACCACATCAATTAATCTTACACTCTACTTCGATTCAAATTTATAAGTCTCACTACTGTTACCAGGCCTACACGAAGCCCATCAAATTGAAAGCTTGGTCTGGGAAAAAAATGGAACCGAAGGAAAGAAATGAAACATAATCACCTTTATCCTAACCTCATACCATATCTCCATATCAAGCTTTCAGCGCCAGCCAGGTTCATCCCAGGTCTATCCATCCTGCTTTTTACGAAACATATGACCTGGAAGTGCTGCAGGATCAAGCTCCCAACAGCCTCTCAGACCGCCATCTTTTTCCCCTGTAAGCTGAAAAGCAGGAATCTGGTGAGAGAATATGGATAACTCATCCTGTGGTATTTTCAAAAGACCAGCATCTGATCTTTGTATTCTTTGAGGCTGAAATACCGACTTGAAGCCAGTCAGGCGTACCAAACTTGAAACTTCTCTACAGTGCTCATTATTTTTAACAACTTCCACAATGGCATATTCACACTCCTCCAGGTCAGGACACAACAACTCAGAATTCCTGTTCTTGTAAATTGCCCATATCTCTCCTTCCTTGGGATATATTTTATGTTTGTTCTTTTTGACAGACTCTGCTCTCATCAAATGTGAAAAGGAACTTGGTGAAAAAACTTTAGGTTTTCCAACTTGGTCTTTGAACATCCCACAGCAAACAGGCTGCATCAATGTGCATGGTTCAAGTAATGCTGCATGCAACTTGAATGGTGAAAATTCAATCTTCTTAATCTGAGCATAGTTGTTAGGCAACCTACCCTTACTGCTGTACAGTGCCCATATCTGACCCGGTTGAAACTTCCCCTCAGTCTTATCCCCATTAAAGTTGTAAAAGACCTCTTCTGAAACTTCGGAACCTAAAGAAAAGGATGGACAAGCTCCAAGGTTTTCTGTTAAATCAATGGGACTTCTGGTCATGGCTATATGTACTTCCTCATCAGCTTGACCAGATGAGGCTCTTCTTTTAGATGAAGTGAAGTCAGCAGTTTGATTTTTCAAACCTTTTAGATGCTTGGCACTCAAACATGCAATAGGATATACATCACCATGCTTCTTATCCAAGCTGCCCAATTCCCTCAGCGATTTTCCAATTTTAGTTGTATCATTCTGAAAGTAATTCTTAGGTTCATCGTCCACGTATTTGTTTGGCGTGCTTGTGTTCTCAGAACCAGTTGTGAATTTCATTTTTTTATCAGAATATTTAGAACATGAACTATTCACTTCAACATTTATGCTTTCAATCTCCACCTCCTCGGGTTGCCAAACCTCGTTAGGATTTGTAGGTAGAGAAGCAGGATCAAGTTCAAAAGATCCTTCTGGTACTCCACCTCTTTCAGTGCCAGTCATTTTAAAAGACGGAATTCGATGGGAAAATCTTAGCAGTTCGCTGGATGGTATCAGAAATGTGACAATTCCTCCCCTTGTCGTTCGTTGAAACAGGCTTACAAACCCTTTCAGTTTTGCTAAGTAACCAACCTTTATACCAGTATCATGGCCAAAATCTGAGAGAATCTCCACAATTTCAAAAATGTAAGTTTTATGATTTTCTGGGTCAGAGCTCCATCCAATATCCCAGTCCTTGAAGAGGGCCCAAGTCTCCCCCTTTCTAGGATATATCGCGTAAGAACCTCTATGGCTGCCTTTCATAAAATGAATCTGATGAGAAAAGGTAAGACGATCTGAAGTTTCTTCAGTGTCTCCATGAATGAATTTTGCGCAACCCACAGGTAAGCTTGCTTTTACCCAATCAATCTCGTGTTGCTCCTCGAGATTAGGCTCAAGCCAAGTAATTTGCAGCTTAAATCCAGGTGAAAAAACCTTCCTTACCTGGGCATAGAATCTAGGCATGCCATCAATTGTATCATAACAAGCCCAAATTTGGTCAACAGAAAAACATTTTTCATCTTTATCCTTGTCAAAATCACTGAATTCAGGCTCAGGACACTCGTACACCTCTGGTTCTGAGGTAGAAGCCAAGTTTGGATTAAATTCAGAATCATCCACGGCATTGAACTTCTTAGTGCCAGGGTCCAGGGTGACAACTTCCTCTGCGTATACCTGATATTTCACAGCCTTATCACTTCCATACAGTGAGCTTCCTTCTGCAGGGATGCTTCTTTTTCTTTTGTTTTCCTTCTCATTGATCTCTGCAACATAAGGAACATACTCTGAGTTAGTCCAGTGCCGATATAGAATATTCAAAAAAACTGTATATTTTGTGTATGTAATAAATTTAGAGAAAGAAATTCAAAAGAAAAAAAGTAAAAATAGTGAAACATTTGATAGTTGGAAAAAAAAATTCTTTACCTGGAAACAGGAAAGTTTAAGAAGATGAGAATCCATAATAGGGCAATGAGTTACATTTTTCTATGCCAACAACTCTGACTTAAAACCAGAAGTAGGTAGAAGTTTAAATTAAACTATAATGCATGCTTAAAAGTAGTTGAAAATGATGACAAACAAGAAATACTACAGGAAAAGACTGCATTCTAAATGGGTATTTCAAACACCTACTTACCAACTTTAAAGTCCTCGTGGAAAGTTGTTTGTTTCTGCTCCTCTTTACCATCGGTAGATTTTCTCTCACTGGACCTTTTTGGAGGGCTTATAAAGTCATCATCACTTACATTTTCATTGTAAGAAACATTCTGCTTTTGCCGAGAAGATCTTCTATGACAATGGACATTATCCGGCCCAGAGTTCTGTCTGGCAGCTGGATTGACTCCACTTTTTTCAAAGACTGCCTCTTCACTATTAGAACTGCTTGTGGTGTCACAGCTCTCACTGGAATCCACTACAAACTTCCTCCTCCTTTTCCTGTATTTGTCTCTGGGAGCTCTAGATTCCCTAGCCTTTGGCGGATCGACCTTGGACATTCCAACCCTTCCATTTCCATCTTCTGTATTAGCATGGGCATTTCCCTTAATTTTGTTCTTCAAACCCCTAACAACTTCAGTAGTCCTAATCACATGTTCTGAGTCCAATTTTCTGCTAGAATTCGACTCAGATACAAAATGGGAAGGAGTGAACTCTCCAGTACTTTGTGCATTCACTTTAAAGGCCTGCTTTGGAACCTGTTTCTGTTTAGAAACTGGAGGCTGACTTCTACTGGAACCAGGGGTTGAACCTTCAGAACCAGGATTAGCTCGGTTGGATACTGCGGGTGCACCTTGGGCACCTACATCATATGCAATAAAGGGTTGTGAGCATTTTTGACAGCGTAAAGCTTTATTCATCAAATCTTTGTAATACTGGTACTTTATATTACAAAATGGACAACATGTCCAAAATGCTTGGCGTCCATTGGACAAATCTGATTGCATTGACTTATTGTGATTCAACCCGCTGAACTGAGAGGCAGAGACATTTGGAATGTTGTACTGAATTCCATGTGACTTCCTGACAAGAAGGTTGCGGTTCACTTGATGAGGTGGTGGCCTTGGTACAACAGTTCTCAACAAACCTCTACACTTTATATCATACAAAGACCTTTTCCCTTTGTCAGAGAGGACCATATTTGCTTCTCCAATCATCTTGAAAGCAGCTTCTGCACCAGGAAGCTTGTTCTTATCAGGATGAAGTACTAGTGCGAGTTTCCGATATTGCTTCTTGATAGTAGCCTCATCAGCTAATCTTTCAGTTTGAAGAATTCCATACCAATCCTTTTCAGACCCAGATATTTTGTTTTGAGCAGAACAGTGAACATCGCAAACAGTTAGCAGGTTGGAAATGTTCTCAAGTTCAGGAAAAAGATTTTTGGCCTTCAGTGCGATCTTCCGAGCCCCTTCAAAGTCATTATTTTGCATCTTCATTTCCGCGATTTCTTTGGCCCTAATGGCCTCTTCTTTGTTACATTCCATAAATACTAAAAATTCAAATAAAAATACTATGACTCCTCAGGTATAGCGCACATATAAAATGGCCCCCTTTTTCTTCATGCCCAACTCGAGAATTAAATCCAATTTGAAGTAATCATAGCTCCCCTCCTACCTTTAGCAACAATAAATCAAATATTTATACTGTATCCACGTAACAAAGCATCTATTGGTGAAAACTCAAAACTAGATTTCTAAACCTGCCAAAAGAAGTAGCCACACTATCAGTAAAATTATTAATATATGTGTGTGTACATGCATATACAAAACCACCACCACCACCCCCCCACACCCACCACCGCCCCCAGATTTTCCAAATATATAATTATGAACTTGCCAACTAACCAATGTGCTACAACAGACTTAAAATAGACCTATACATAGTTATCGACAAGATATACACATGGCTTGCCAACTAAAGCTTGAAATCAGTACCTCTCCACCATTAAGGAGGGTATGATAACCACTCATGTAAAGAGAACATATAGTATAAAACCAGCATAAAACAAGAAAGCATGCAATTCTAGACATAAATTTACTTAAAATACATTTCAGGGTTCAAATATATATATATATATATATATGTGTGTGTGTGTGTGTGTGTGTGTGTGCGCGCGCGCGGAAGAAACGGTAACAGTAAACTCATGAAATATTATAAACAGAAATTCCATGCATTGTAGCTGCGAACAACGCATATTTAAAACAACAAAATTAAAATTGTTGGCCAGAAAAAACTAAATATAACAAAATTACAACTCAAATCTCTCATAGTTAAGAATCATTTAAATCTGTATTATTTTCTCAAAGGAAAATACAGGTAATCAACGTACTACTATAATTAATTTCTTTAATAAAGTTTGTAAATAGTTAAACAAATATGCAAGTCCTAGAATGTAAATTCTGTCTAGTATAGTTAAGCTCTAGTCTTCATTTTCCAATATTCAGTAACAAAGTTAAGCATGGAACTCAAAATCTTTTTTCCTTTTTTCTGTTCGTCCACTTCCCCAGTGACGAAATAAATCCTCAAAAAAGATACTCCCACTCTTCGACAAAATGAGTCTCTTCTGAAATCAATTCGCGAAATCCTGATATTCAAAATTAATGCTTATGTGATTCATATTTGGAAAAAAAAGAAAAGAAAAAGACAACAACAATAACACAACACCAACAAACTTTTGTAATTAGTAGTACTATATAGATATATCCAGAGTCCACAATAATTACAATTCTATTATGTAAAACCATCAATTTTGAATTTCAGAATTTAAAAAAATTCACTTCATAAATTAAAAAACGAGAAATCCTGGTGGAATCGAGGGAGAATTAAATAAGCATAATTATAAAATAGCAGAATCCCAAAACTTTGAATTACACAATACAAAATACAGTCAGTAAGACGAACCATTCCAAATCAAAAGACCTAAAAACCCTAAATCTTAAACAATTGGCATGTAATTAAAAACTTGACGCGGCATAACAACTGATGTAAGACAGAATTTGCTAAAATTTGTTTCGCCCAACAGCTCAAACCCTAGATGATGAAGAAATGCAACTCGTAAAGGTCAAATTATGTTAAATGACTGATAAAATATTAACAATATGCTACTAGATACATATATACGTACATGTTATTGATGTATATTCACAAGGATACAATGAAAAGAAAGATAATCATCCGAGTTTGAGAGATAGAGTATAACTTACTTGATTAGAGGAGAGAGAAACTGTGGAAAATAAGAGAAGCTGAATGAATAGTTGGGGAGCTGTGATGGTCCTTGAATTTACATGAAATTTGACTGAAATGCAAAACTGACGCACAAGGTGTAGGCAAAGCAGGAGCCTCAAAACTAGCCTGAAACAAATTGACATGTTTTGAACATGGGCCTGGGCCGGGCCTAGTCTAGATTGGGCCCTAAACAGACCCTAAACAAATCAATTGTTTTCTCAAAAGATCGGCTTGACTCAACTTAAAATAATGTCTAACCTTGTAAAAATAGAAGGAACAATTACATTTTCTAGTACGTTTTTTTAAAAAATTACAACAACAGTGCATCCAGAAAATATTTATAAAATTAATATATTTTTAATAATTTATTTACAAAATTACATAGGGCCAGTGGCGTATAATCCAGAGAGTGGTGGAGAAAGTAACGACACTGCCCTTGTTTACTCTCATCACTTTCTCTCTCTTAGTTCGTAGCAGTAGAAGAGCAAATTTAAACTTAGGTTTATCTCTTAGGTTTGTCTTCTCCGATCATTCATTGACTACATCTCCTTCTTCTTCTCCATCATCTCATCTTTCCCAACTATTTAATAAAAAGCTTCCATGACAGCCTCAGCTCACTGTAGTATTATTGTTGTTTGTATTGGGTTTCTATCCATTCAACCAGAACACTAACAATACTATGGTAGTTTTCATATGCCAATCACCATGCCTACAATAGCAAATATATGATAGATCCTGTGTCGCAGTGCATCTTTGAGGATGATGTGATAGTTGCTTTATTTTCTAGTGGAGCCATTCTTAGCAGTGCTTCACTCCACATTACCTAAGATGCACCAAGTTTTGGATTAATTTTGTCAAATATTTCTGCTACTCCTGTATATGTATAGTCATATTAGGAGGGGGTTGGCCACTGCCAACAGCCTCCTTTCGTGTATTTGTTATCTTCTATGGTTACCTTTGTATCATATTTTATCCATGTATATAATTTTTATCATTTACCACTTACAAAAAAACCAAAATCATCACCCTTATGTTCCCATTATACACGGTCTGCGCGACTCAAACACCTCTTAAATACCTGCAGCTTTTTCATAGTGCATTTGGTAACCAAAACTTCATACCAAGGTAATCAAACCTTCATACCAAGGTAACCAATCCACCTCCACACCTGCAATTTTTTCACAGTGCAGTTGGTAACCAAACCTTCATACCAAGGTAACCAATTCACATCCACACCTGCAGTTTTTTCATAATGCAATTAGTAACCAAACCTTCATACCAAGGTAACCAAACCTTCATGCCAAGGTAACCAAACCTTCATACCAAGGTAACCAATCCACCTCCACACCTGCAGTTTTTTCATAATGCAGTTGGTAACCAAACCTTCATACCAAGATAACCAAACCTTCATGCCAATGTAACCAAACCACCTCCACACCTACAGTTTTTTTATAATGCAGTTGGTAACCAAACCTTCATACCAAGGTAACCAAATCTTCATACCAAGGTAACCAATCCACCTACACACCTGCAATATTTTCATAGTGTAGTTGGTAACCAAACCTTTGTACAAAGGTTACCAATTTAGTTTTATTAGGTTACCTTCATAGTGCAGTTGGTAACCAAACATTCATACCAAGTTAACCAAACCTTCATACCAAGGTAACCAATTCACCTCCACACATGCAATTTTTTCATATTCCAATTGGTAGTCAAACTTTCATTTCAAGGTTTTATCTGATAGATTTTAACCTGGCTGTGGCGAGTAATTCTTCTATTCTTGGAAATTTACCTTATTTTTATATTTTTTTAGTAGTGTTATACTTTTGTTGAAGTTAAATGAAATATAATCTGACAGTTCATGCTTTGCTCTCCACCCCTTCTTTTTCGCAGGATCTGCATCATAAATATGTAACCTCTGGTGAGCTCTAATTTCTATCTGAATACAAATGAAATCTTTTATACCCTTTTTGTGTTTTTTTTAAAGGAGAAGCTCTTCGTATGCAAGCTTAAGATTCGCAGCGGAGATTCGCGGCGGCGGAGGAAGAAGATAACGAGAAAATAATTTTTTGTTTTTCATCCTTTTGATTTGAATTTTGAATTATGGATTTGTTTTTGTTGTTAGATCCCAAAGATTTGAATTTGAATTATTAATTATGGCAGCATTGATTTTAGGTTTCTTTATTAATGTGAAATTGAATGGTTTGAATTTATTGCGTTATTTTTGTAATTATTTTGTGGATGCACTAATAGTGTAATTACTTTTTAATTGTTGTATATTACTGTAAAGGACCCAAAATATAATTGTTGTTATAGAACTAAAGAAATAACAAAATTGCAAGATAGAAATAGTATGAAATTTCTTTAATTTGTGTGTGTTCTTTCATTAGAGAACTTTGCCTTTTATAGATAAAGAAGAAGGAAACATATCCAACCAAGATCCACAAAAAAAGCACTAGACCAATGGTCTAGCTAGTATGTAGCTTATGACTTTAGGAAATCATAATACTATAACACTCCCCCTTAATTTTTTAAGATAGAAGATTATGTCTCATTAAAAACTTTGTTAAGAAAACTCAATAGGAAAAAACTTAGCGAATGGAAAAAGAGTATATATCTCCCCCTCAAAAGGAATTCATTATTCTTTGATGAAATGTTGTGATAAGTCTTTCAGTGACGCATTTCGATCTTATTCCAAAGTTTTGTAAACGTTGCATTTGATAGTGACTTTGTGAATAAGTCGGCTAGATTATCATATAATTGAATTTGATGCACATCTATATCACTATTCTTTTGCAGCTCTTGTGTGTAGAAGAATTTAGGTGAAATGTATTTTATTCTATCTCCCTTGATGTACCCTCCTCTAAGTTGAGCAATGCATGCAACGTTATCCTCATACATAATTGTAGGAATATCTTTGATTGATGGTAATCCGTATGACTCTTGGATATGCTGAATAATTAACCTCAACCAAACACATTCTCCACTTGCTTCATGTATTGTGAGAATCTCTGAGTGATTTGTAGATGTAGCTGTCATGGTTTGCTTTGTGAATTTCTAGGATATAACTGTCACAATATGTAAATACATAACCTATTTATGATCTCCCATTATGTGGATTTGATAAATGTCATGCATCGGCATATCCAACTAATCTCGACGTTGAATCTCTTGGATAAAATAATCCAAGATATATACCTCCACGAAGGTATCTCAAAATGTGTTTGATAACTTGAACTTTCACATTATCTTATATATGTCAACAACTTAGTTTATTAACATGAACTTCAAATCATATAATATGTGTTAATAACATGTTATAGCATAGCATTACATGTTCATCAAGTCCTCAAGTATGTTATAGCATAGTATTACACTTGACACGACGTTTCGACGTTCATTCGTCGCACGCCCGATTCGTCCCTCTTGCGTACGCTTAACATGCTTATACAACTTATCTAAAACATCATTGATTAATGTTAAACATCATTACATTTCATAATATTCATGTTTTATAACTTAGAACAACATCTTTTTATTGTCGAGAGCACTACACTTGCGTACGTGCATGTCCGACGCCCTCTGATTGCCTCCGAATACGCATCAGTCACAAGGATGACCATTTTGACCCCTATTAGCGACTTCAAATCGAAAAATATAAAGAACAAAAATTGTAGGTCTACTCGTTATCTTTCCGAATCATCCTTAATTGTATTAATCGGAGTTCGTATGAAGAAGTTATGCTTATTTTAATACAGGAGGTCAAAACAGTCTAATTTTTTTTTCAAAAACCAAATAAGGTTCCCGGACAGCACCCACCCCCACTGGGGCGAGGCTTTATGCCTATGAGGACCCAATGGGGTGGGCCCCCCTGCTGGTGGAACTCTGGTTCGCGATTTTTGGCAGATCGTAGGCCAATTACTCCAATTAAATGCAAATTAAACTAGTACCGTGATTTCTATGAAGTATAAACTTCATAGAAACATCATACAATGTTACTAACATGTTTTTAACATCTTAAATCATGCAATTACTGGAATCAAATCACGAAATTTCACTGTTCTTGAAGGTTTTGAAGAAAAACATAAAATTTGACGTTACGAATTCGTTATAACTCTGAATCCGTCCTTTCAAAGTTTGTTTTCTTTGTTTTAACATGTATTATCATAATCTACTGTCAAATTTAAGTTAAACAAATAATTCATGGCATACAATTATTCGTAAGGGCCATAAGGGCCATATATACAACTTTTATACTCTGTAACTTTAAAAAACCCAATTAAAACATAATTACATGGTGTTGGTCACTGTAATTCATGTATGCATGATATAAAACATGTTATTAACATATAAAAGCATACATGTGATTATATCTTAAGTAAATCATGAAACTCGTTCTTCACAGAGAACTTTTAAAACACGTTAATGGAAAATTCTGAAAGTCTTTGAAAAACTTAATCAAAACATATTCACATGGATTTGATTGTTTTAAAACATGCATAGATGGTAAAAATCATGTTATAATCGTTTAGAATAGCATACTTCATCAATCCATGGCTTAATCACAAAAATAGACTTTTTACAGAGAACTTGAAAACACTTTTCATGGAGAAAACACAAGAACGTGAATTATAACTGTGACGCCCCCAAATCCGGGTACCTTCGAACCTCAGATCCGATCCGCCACGATACTACTATCGTCAAACTATTACATCTTTTATTCATTAGTAAAAGAATATAATTTCGCTTTATTACAAATTAAAATGTAAATTCTTTCTATATCCAAGATCTTGTATAATGACCCCAAACCTTTTTTAAGTTTCAAATCTCGGTCATATACCATCCCTGTCTATACATCATATTCGATGTTACAAAAATACAAAATAACTTAAACTTTTCTATCTCCTTGAATAAAATCTTTTATTGATTTTATAATCTTAAATTAAGTACATAAGTATTCACTTTATTTGAAATACTGTATAAAATCTTACATCTCAATTCGAAACCCTCTATGTATCACATAGTACAACCTTACAATCTTAACATGTATAAAACATCGTAATCTACTATCGTATACATCTTCTAGAACCTAAGCATGGTTCAAGAGCATGTATTTAAATAAACAGTAATCTTCTTGCAATACTAACGAACTCTATCACGTAGCACGTAACTTTTATCGTGAGTCATTAACCTGCAAAAGTGGTTATTTGCAAGAGTGAGCTCGACAACTTAGCAATTCTAACAGTTTTCATGCATCACATAGCATATAATAACATGCTCAGTTCATGCATTCATAATCATTTAAATATACTACGCATGTTACTTCTCACATAACAGGCATAGAGATTAACTTCACAATATATCATCAAGATCAACTTTAAATCTCAAACATATCTCATATACAATTCATATATAAGTCAACATCATCATAGCATAATTCAACTAACAGTTATCGAATTCATATAGCAAATAGGAACTGAAAGACTTGCCTGGTTCATAGTTTAACAACTACGACTTAACTGCTTATAGATATCTGCACTTCGTGTAATCCTACACAGTTATATAATCATGGATTCACACTCGTCAGTTATACATATCCATACATCCTCAACATAATAACAATTGTTACATTATTTTCTAACTTGGTTCTTAGAACCTTCTTTTCACTTTCTTATCATACTCTTATAATAGCTAGGTATATATAGGTATACCTTAACCATTCTTAATACCAACATTCATATACATTTATCACACACTTAACTATCTGTGCGCTCGACATATATCTAAAATATGATCTATATTATCCTTACGTTTCTCAAACCTTAACGGAATTATACCCTCGGGTTTTATATCACAATTACATCAATCAACACTCGACATATCATTTAGACTCTGTTTCATAACTCATGATAACAATGTAAGCTTACTACAAGGTTCAGATTACATTTTAAAAATAATCAGGCAGCAGTGCCCTGTGGCACAGCTGCGCTGCAATTAGCCTTGGGATGGGCGCAGCTGCGCCCTTCCCTGGTCAGTCCAGAATTGGGTTTTGTTTTCTGGTTCTACTTTGGTGTTCTAGCATGCATAGGTACTGACACTTGACATGCTAAACACCCTTCAATACACATGCTCATATACATCTAATCTATTTACATATAGCTAGTATAGTTCATCTTTAAAACTTGCTTTCAAACATGTTCGTATAGTGCATATCACATCTACTAGTGGGGTGCACATACCAATCATGACTAGAGGCATATAAGTCTTATCATGCTTGTACAAAAATGAGAATGCAAGTAACTCAATGCTCAATCATCTTTCTTTCAAACTTTCTAAGTTTTATTTTCAAAATCCATGTCATACTTAAACTAGTCATGCAAGGCCTCTTTGAATCACTTGTCATGCTTATCCATACATGTATCTACACATGTTTACAAGGGTGAAATATAACCACTCCACGTTTATAAAACTTAGTTTGCAAAACTATCCGAGTTTGCCTTTGAAATCGTTTAAACCAAATCAACGCAATCTAACACATACGAAACAACTTTGAATCTTATGTCATTTACACAAGTTACAAATATCAGAATTCAAAAGTCTCAAGGTTAGTCAAGATTTATTTTCAAAATCTTTAAGTCTCTTTTCAAAACATACATTAATCATGCTAAAGAAATGTATTATTATCGAGGCATCCTTGAACCACATATTATATAGATTTTCATGCATATATAAGTTAAACTAGCATGCTAAACTTATCAGATTTCAACATACTAGGACTCATCAATTTATAACAAAAATTAGACTTCTGACTGGTGCCTGGCGCAGCTGCGCTGTGCTAGGCCTTGGGAACGGCGCAGCTGCGCTGCTCCGGGGCAGACTCAAACAGCAGCAACTGGCGCAGCTGCGCCATTTTGAACTGCAGGGGGAGCGCAGCTGCGCCATACCCTGGACAGTTCAGAATGGCTACTGCAACGGCAGTTTACAAACCCAAACTTGAAAATTCTCACTTAGCATGCTCAATATCAATCACAATGTATTTCTAATATGTATAACAACTTAGATAACAACTAACCATCATTCTCCAATTCAATTATCATACAATTCGTGCATAATCAATAATCTATCAAGTTTCAAAAATGAAGAACAATGAAATGAGAGTTACCTCTGCTTAGCTCGAAATGAGTTTATTGCTATATCGAACTTCCTCAATTCACAGACTCCTTACTAATACAATGTACTCACTCTATATCTTATACTTATTAGAATTTCTCAGCAAATGAAATGAAGGAGGAGGGAGCCTTATTTATAGAGTCTTGAATACACAGACAATGCTATTGCCTCCCAAATCAAACCAAAGGAATGAAGGATTGCATGATGGTTAAGGAAAAGTTGGTGATTAGTTGGTGAACTTCACTATTTTGCCCACTCCCCCCATGATCATTGGCTATATAGGTTGCTGAGTTTGAGAAGGAATAGACTTAGGCCTCATAATGCTACACACGTGAGAAGGGAGAGAGCCTTTCATTATGGGACAATGAAATGAACTCAGCATTTGGCAAATGAAGAGTATTAACACTTAGGTTATAACTAGAGTCACCATGTAATCCCAATAAATAAATAATACTACAATGTAGTAAATTTAATTTGCACATATATAATCTATGTACACTTCATCCTACCGGATATAATTCTATCGGGTATCATCACATTGTATTATCCCAACTCTATTATTCCAATTAAATTATTGAAGTAATCATCAATTAACAATTGCTTACTCATTATAATATTCATGAGGTACTTAATAATGTTCACCCATACATATAGTCACATAACCTCATGTACTCCCAAATATTATAATGATAATTAATAACAATTATTTATTAACTCGCCATTTATTAATTATAGTTAAACCTCCAATTGATTTAACTCTACTATTTCAGTCATACAAGACATAATTATGTGAACGTTAGAAATTAACGGTCCACAAGTTTACAATAATATTATTCTCAATATTACATCTTATAATATGCTCATGATGTAAGATCACATCTCTTATTTACATGATCTCTAATTATTGTCAATCTATTACCCTCCTATGGACAATACCCAAGGGTCAAAGAAGAGTTGGTGGCTAACTCCACCAACTACTACTATTCATGGTACTTCCTCATCATTTCCCCCACATGGCTCTAGCTTGAACTTCATCATGGTATAAAAATCAGCAATTAAACTAACAAACTCTACACACCAATGCATGACCTTTAATTATAGCCAAGCTATTACCCTCCTATGGTCATTATCCAAAGGGCAAGGAAGAGTTGGTGGCTAACTCCCACCAACTACTACTATTCATTATACTAGCCATCTAGTTAACCATCATTGCTCTTACATGGGCTAACTTGCAAGCTTATATTTAATAACCATATGATATGATAGGGTCACACATACACCCAATCATATAATCATATAATCCATGTACATTTGACAATACCGAATATAGTTTGATTAAGTATTGTCACACCTAATTATTATAAACTTTATTATTTCAATTATACTTAACAATTGAAAGAATTACTAACAACAATTATTTATTTAATATCCTTCATAAAGTACACATTAATGTACCACACATAACACATTGTCACATAGGTCCATTTATGTAATTCATGTGACTTATTTCACTTTACCATATAGTTTCCTATATTATATAGTTACCTTAAAGTGTCAGACTTCATTTCATATAGATGTAGTTATAATATATAATTACATATCATTGCCCATAGAAATTAATTCACATAATAATACTAATTAATTTCTTTAATTATTCATTCATTAAATTATTTAATGAATGTCTATTCCATCACTTTGCCACACTAGGCATATCTCACAAGCTCAATATTAAGCTAATCCTCAAATTCTCATTTAGGTTTTATTCTTTAACCTTTATTTTAATCATTTAAAATCTTATAGATTTTCGGGTTATCACAATAACCATGGAGATGAAGAGATTACCCTTGTTAGTTTGTTTAGATGATGATGATTACTCTAGAATCTCTAGCCTTCTCTTCAACTCACGATTTTTTTTCTAAAATTCTCTCTAGTTTCCTCTGATGGAAAGTTACGCTATATTAAACAAAGGAAGTCTGATATTGTAGCGCCCCTAAATCCGGGTCCCCAGAACATTGGACCTAGTACGTTACGATACATCATTTCTATAACTATTGCGAAAGATATAAACATAAATTATTTATACAATAACATTTACAACATAATTCCAAAGGTCTATAACCTTAACTTAATACCTGCATTCCATATCCAACACGACATACAATGTCATTTGTATTCACTACTATTACCATTTTAACCGTATAATAATTCCATCCTGGAACTTGTCTTTGTCTTTGCCTGTGTCCGAAGTTTTGCTTTAATCTAAAATGTTTATCATGATATAGCAAGGGTGAACAACAAGTTTGCCCAGCAAGTTTTAAATACAAAGGAAGATATATCATGATGGAAAATAATAATAAGCTAACAAACTATCAACAATATATTAATTGTGAAAGAATATAAATCAATTTTCATAACTGAATAACTGAATCAATAATGCTGAATAGCCAACAATGAACATGAACAAATTTAACTGGACCAAATGGTAATGAAGGTGATTAGCCTTTCATACCTGATGAACATATACAACATGCACAACGTGCGAATCAATAAATCACAGATGTGATATAATCAACAATGATTATCCACGAACATATTGAACAATAACAACTCGAGTTCGAGTCAAGAGACTTGCTCAATAAAAGAGTTATAGGAACTTGCTTGTATCGTCGATTACTGCTATGAAATTTAAGTTAATCGTTTTATTGAAAAGACCTATCAGTTATAAGATTTGATCTTTCAATTAGTATAACATACCTTATCCCATAATACTATTACTTTAAAAGTAAATCATCTAACACTTAACCACATAGTCAAATATTAGATAATTTTAACACTATACATATACCCAAGTCTAAACCTAGCATACATCGAGTCTTTAATAATATTCAATATAGTATACTGAGTGGTTTCCCACAAACAACTAACAAATTAGTTTCCGTCTAGTCTACACTATTTTCACAGTGAGTTAGATCGGTTACTAATTCGTAGATCCCTTCCCCATATGAAGGAGTCGTTTAGCCCAGCTACTATACATCAACTATTAAAGAGTACGATTGTACTACCTTAGACTTAACACTACTGTATCATATAACTTGTGAATTAACACTTAGTCTTTCAGTTTATAAGTCCTTTATAATTAATTAAGCCGAATACCTAATCCAACAACCTGGATTCAGACTGAATTTTAATTTAGTAAATTATTTTCCAATCCAGCAGACTGGATTCAACTAACCTCCAATCCAGCAAGCTTGGATTCAAACTGACACCCAATCTAGCAAGCCTGGATTCAACTTAAGTCTAATCCAGCAGCCTGGATTATCCAAACAGACCATTCCAGCACTTGATGGCCAATCCAGCAAACCAGATTGCAATTCAGCAAGCTGGATTCCCCCTTTTTAACCAAATCATCTTATTATTTGTTTATCTTTTGTCCATACATAAGTACATGTCTTTCATACACAAAAATAATTTTTCAGGAATTTTTCAATTTCTTTTAGTATTTTTCAAAAATCCATTTCTAGTTAATTCTTTAAAAAAATAATTACCTCACGCTTAACTCCAAAAATTCCCAACTCTTGGCGGGATCTTACATATGTTAACGTGAGCCTCCAGTTTAAATTTCATAGCCATCGGAGCTATACAACTCCGGTTATAGCAATTTTTGTCGAAAAAATATAAATATTGAAATAGTCATAACTTGCTCATTTTAAGTCGGAATGAGTTCATTTTTTGACATAAGCTACTTTATAACATATATTTTAATGTCCCAAAAGTCCGTAATTTATTTCAGAAAATAAGTGGATGAAACTGCCCTTCAAAAATCCGGACAGTCTATTTTTGTCGTTTTTTTAGATTTTACGTCCTTTGCTATAAACAGTCCACACGGAAATCTACATGAAATTTTTCAGTGATTCTACTTGAAAAAGTTAGAAGACTTATAGATCTAACTCCAAAAATTGTCTACACTCAAAAATTCGAAATAGAATAGGAGATATGGTCTTTTTAATATCATGTTCCGTTTTCTCAAAAATCTGATTTTAAAACTTTTGTGTTTTCTAAAAAATCTTCATAGATCTCTTGATTAACCCTAATATTAAACATCATAAACTATTATAATACAAACTAATATACCTTAAGATCAAGGATTTACCATGATCCATGATATATTTCATTAAAACTTCACCAAACACAAACAAAACATAATTTATACTAATAAAATTACAATTATCTAACTTTTAAAATATAGTTTCCTTTTTCTTGCTTTTGATCTAATTTTTGATACACCAAATGGTTAGATCTACACATAACACACTCTAGATCATATAAATCTAGAATTTGGAAGTTCAAGAACATAAATCCAAAATTTTGTTTAAACAACTAAGAATAACTTAAATCAAAGGTGGTTTATACCTTAATCTCTTGCTAGCCTTTCTTAATCTTTCAAAGTAGATGATGATTTTAAGTGGAAGAAAGATCAAAGCTTCCTTCTCTCTCTCCCTTTTCCCATCGTCCATCTCCTCTCTCTCTCTTGATTTCATTTTGTTTTTGCTAAGCTTGAAAATGAAATGAAAGAGAAAGAGGAAGGAACTTAGATTTTTGTTTTTTGTTTTTAAAATATATAGATATGTAATGTATATCTATATTATTTTCCAACTTATCTTGCCCTCTCTCTCTCTCATACTTATTAGGAGGTTGCTTACACACTTGGTGATAAGTGTTGGTTAAATGAGAAGTGACACATGGAAGAGTAGTTGGGAGTTGGTAAATGAAATCATTATATCACATGTTCTCCTTATCTCTTCCCCCCCTTGTTGACCAAAATTTGCTCCATTTCTCCCAACTTTTATTTTGTTTTTATTACAATATTTAGCTATACTAAATGTCCAAAATACCCCTATTCAATTGGCTAAAGTCTTGGGCCTTTATTAATTCCTTTGGGCCTTCCTTAAATTCCTAATTTTGCTTACTAATTATATAAACTTGGGCTCCCTCTATTAATCCTTTGGGCTTGCTAATAAAATAATTGGCCATGAATATAGATTAGGTCCAACACTTTCTCTATCCCATTAATTAGATTATAAAATTAACAAATGGAGATAATAAAATAAATCTCTTAGTGTTAGTTAACATTTTAAATACTAACATCCTTACATATTATAACCCTTAGATTATTTAAATTTTCATACCTAATATATATATATTAGGTTACAAGACTTTATTCTTAATTCTCTTTATATGTTAAATAAATATATAAACAATACACCAAAACCATATAAGTCCTTCACAAAATTTTTAAATCCATACTCTATTTCCAGTCTAGGTCTTATTATTTAACATTTATTTAATCATTTAAGATTTTATTAATCTTATAAATTCTCGGGTTGTCACATTCACCCCGTCTTCAAAGAATTTTGTCATCGAAATTACAGCCTATCTACTCCCTTAATTCATCCAACTAGGTTTTCAAATTAACCTTTATCTGATTTCATTCTCATTTAATGAGTACATATTGCTTCCTTCTATGAGGAACTATTCCATTATCACATTCTACCCAGACTTCTCTCTAAGGAGTTAAAAACTTTTCAAATAATGCTGAGTGGCCATGAACTTTCATTTTTTAATTTCGAAAAGGTTTAAACAAAAATTCATCTGCAAACCGCTCTGGACTTACGGACACATTGGGTGATCAGCCCGTATGCCCTGCATTGATCAGATGCTACATCACTGTCATTCGACACAATTTGAATGACATTTACGTTCCACATCACTGCCATTCGGCATAAAAATATTTTCCAATTTAGGAATGTTCATACTCAGCCAGAAGTCCGAATCAAAACAATATTGTTCGGGATAAGTTCTCAAAGAGATACTTGAATTTTCATAAACATTGTCTAGCTGAATCAAATAGCTTTAGACATATACCAATAATTCCAATATCAATCAAAACACGTGTCTGGCCAAATTTAATTGACACTTGAATATTTTTTAAAATTCTAAAAATTATTTTATGACGTCATTATACCGCACTGTATTTACAGTCCGTTGAAAGATCTCGTCATTTTTGCGACTTTGTCATAAAATAATATACCATAGTGGGCAGACGATCTTTAGATCACATCCAACACTAGGTAAGACTGTATTAATAACTCCATCGTTTTTATCATCTTTGCACCAGGTTTCATAATGCATTAATGATAAAAAAAAAATACGTTTTGATATTTTAAATAATCTTTGCCTAGCCGAAACAATTAGCGTAGACTTTTCTTTTAAACGGTTCAAAAATCTTTGAAAATTAGTTTGTGTTATCATTCCACAGGTAACAATATGTCAGGGTTCCGAAGTCCACACATACACAATTATCACCATGTTTTAAGGATAACAACATATCATTTTTATTTCAAAAAAGGCACATCAGTGCAAATTTAGCTTGATGTCAAAAATTTCGAAGTCTAGCATAGCTATAAGATTTGGAATACCTATGCTTCCACCATCAACTTCAATTCTTCTAATGATTAATTGCTTAATAATTCTATCTATTTTTATTATCCTCAATCCTTCATTCACAATTTTCATATGCCCCCGTATAGTTCATCAAACATACCACACGTTATGAGTTCAAGAACTTACCATAATCATATGGGTTTAGGAACTTATCCTAGTCAGACCAAAGTCGTCCATTCGCTGAGGGGTTCCACCATACGATTATGAGTCACGAACTTACCATACGTATGAGTTTAAAGAACTCGCACCTAATCTTATATTCTCTACCTATCCGTTATACACATGAGAAAAGAATCACCTTCTCATCATACATATAGCGTATAACGCGACACCGATATTTCAATGATTATCAATATGATAAACTAAGTAGTCGTTAGACCAAGCACAAAACCCCCGCCCATACAAAGGTTTGTACAACTCAGCTATCACATGAGTTCTCAACTGAAATCCCATATATTCCTAGATCCCTCTTGCTCAATACAAATTTCATTTAATCCGTATCTACAATTCACAACTCTTTTCTGAGTTTAACTCGTACTATTTCATAGTACAATTGTTATACAACAATTCTGCTATAATGTTTTCAATTATTTGATTGATCATCTGTCCTTTTATGACATCATCAGATCACGTTGTAATCTGATATTAGAATCGTATTATATTACGATTCTTTTCTATGTTATGATCGTTTTGTTTTACTATCTTCTTTCCCTTTATACTTTTAGTCTTTTCGACTCTATCTATTCATTACTACTGTTCATCTTTATTATTAGAGTTAGGTAACTCTGTATCATTATTACCTGCCAGGATTCTTCTTTGAATCTTATTGACTTACCAATACCTTGCCCAAATTCATCGCTTAGAACTTAAACTCTATTTGAGTTTATTCCTATTCCTCATCCCTGCGGTTATAGCCTAAGGTAACCCTACCTAAGGTTTATATCCTACAGCTTTGATACCAACTGTAACTCCCCTAAATTCGGGTCCCAGAACCTCGGACCTGGTACGTTACGATACATCATTTCTATAACTATTGCGGAAGATATAAGCGTAAATTATTTATACAATAACATTTACAACATAATTCTCAAGGTCTATAACCTTAACTTAATACCTGCATTCCATATCCTACACGACATACAATGTCATTTGTATTCACTACTATTACCATTTTAACCGTATAATAATTTCATCCTGGAACTTGTCTTTGCCTTTGCCTGTGTCCGAAGTTTTGCTTTAATCTGAAATATTTATCATGATATAGCAAGGGTGAGCAACAAGTTTGCCCAGCAAGTTTTAAATACAAAGGAAGATATATCATGATGAAAAAGAATAATAAGCTAAAAAACTATCAACAATATATTAATTGTGAAAGGATATAAATCAATTTCCATAACTGGATGACTGAATCAATAATGCTGAATAGCCAACAATGAACATGAACAAATTTAACTGGACCAAATGGTAATGAAGGTGATCAGCCTTTCTTACCTGATGAACATATACAACATGCACAACGTGCGAATCAATAAATCATAGATGTGATATAATCAACAATGATTAACCACGAACATATTGAACAATAACAACTCGAGTTCGAGTCAAGAGACTTGCTCAATAAAAGAGTTAAAGGAACTTGCCTGTACCGTCGATTACTACTACGCAATTTAAGTTACTACTACGCAATTTAAGTTAATCGTTTTATTGAAAAGACCTATCAGTTATAAGATTTGATCTTTCAATTAGTATAACATACCTTATCCCATAATACTATTACTTTAAAAGTAAATCATCTAACACTTAACCACATAGTCAAATATTAGATAACCTTAACACTATATATATACACAAGTCTAAACCTAGCACACATCGAGTCTTTAATAATATTCAATATAGTATACTGAGTGGTTTCCCACAAACAACTAACAAATTAGTTTCCATCTAGTTTACACTATTTTCACAGTGAGTTGGATCGGTCACTAATTCGTAGATCCCTTCCCCATATGAAGGAGTCGTTTAGCTCAGCTACTATACAACAACCATTAAAGAGTACGATTGTACTACCTTAGACTTAACACTACTGTATCATATAACTTGTGAATTAATACTTAGTCTTTCATTTTATAAGTCCTTTATAATTAATTAAGTCGAATACCTAATCCAACAACCTGGATTCAAACTGAATTTCAATTTAGTAAATTATTTTCCAATCTAACAAACTGGATTCAACTAACCTCCAATCCAGCAAGCCTGGATTCAAATTGACACCCAATCCAGCAAGCCTGGATTTAACTTACGTCTAATCCAACAGCCTGGATTATCCAAACAGACCATTCCAGCACTTGATGGCCAATCCAGCAAACCAGATTGCAATCCAGCAAGCTGGATTCCCCCTTTTTAACCAAATCATCTTATTATTTGTTTATCTTTTGTCCATACATAAATACATGTATTTCATAAACAAAAATAACTACCTCATGCTTAACTCCAAAAATTCCCAACACTTGGCGGGATCTTACACATGTTATTGTGAGCCTCTAGTTTAAATTTCGTGGCCATCAGAGTTACACAACTCAGGTCATAGCGATTTTTATTAAAAAAATGCAAATATTGAAATAGTCATATCTTGCTCATTTTAAGTCGGAATGAGCTCATTTTTTGACACAAGCTACTTTATAACATATATTTTAATGTCGTAAAAGTCCAGAATTTATTTCACAACATAAGTGGATGAAACTGTCATTCAAAAATCCGGACAGCCTACTTTTATCATTTTTTAGATTTTACGTCCTTTGCTACAATCAGTCCACACGGAAATCTACATGGAATTTTTCAGTGTTTCCACTTGAAAAAGTTAGAAGACTTATAGATCTAACTCCAGAAATTGACCACACTCAAAAATTCAAAATAGAATAGGAGATATAGTCTTTTTAATATCATGTTCCGTTTTCACAAAAACCTGATTTTAAAACTTTTGTGTTTTCTAAAAAATCTTCCTAGATCTCTTGATTAACCCAACATTAAACATCATAAACTATTATAATACATACTAATACACCTTAAGATCAAGGATTTATCATGATCCATGATATATTTCATTAAAACTTCACCAAACACAAACAAAACATAATTTATACTAATAAAATTATAATTTTCTAACTTTTAAAACATAGTTTCCTTTTTCTTACTTTTGATCTAATTTTTGATACACCAAATGGTTAGATCTACACATAACACACTCTAGATCATATAAATCTAGAGTTTTGAAGTTCAAGAACATAAATCCAAAATTTTGTTTAAACAACTAAGAATAACTTAAATCAAAGGTGGTTTAAACCTTAATCTCTTGCTAGCCTTTCTTAATCTTTCAAAGTAGATGATGATTTTAAGTGAAAGAAAGATCAAAGCTTCGTTCTCTTTCTCCCTTTTCCCACCGTCCCTCTCCTCTCTCTCTATTTCATTTTGTTTTTCCTAAGTTTGGAAATGAAATGAAAGAAAAAGAGGAAGGAACTTAGATTTTTGTTTTTTGTTTTTAAAATGTATAGATATGTAATGTATATCTATATTATTTTCCAACTTCTCTTGCCCTCTCTCTCTCTCTCATACTTATTAGGAGGTTGCTTGCACACTTGGTGATAAGTGTTGGATAAATGAGAGAGTGACACATAGAAGAGTAGTTGGGAGTTGGTAAATGAAATCATTATATCACATGTTCTCCTTATCTCTTCCCCCCCTTGTTGACCAAAATTTGCTCCATTTCTCCCAACTTTCATTTTGTTTTTATTACAATATTTAGCTATACTAAATGTCCAAAATACCCTTATTCAATTGGCTAAAGTCTTGGGCCTTCATTAATTCCTTTGGGCCTTCCTTAAATTCCTAATTTTTCTTACTAATTAAATAAACTTGGGCTCCCTCTATTAATTCTTTGGGCTTGCTAATAAAATAATTGGCCATGAATATAGATTAGGTCCAACACTTTCTCTATCCCATTAATTAGATTATAAAATTAACAAATGGAGATAATAAAATAAATCTCTTAGTGTTAGTTAATATTTTAAATACTAACATCCTTACATATTATAACCCTTAGATTATTTAAATTTTCATATCTAATATATATATTATGTTACAAGACTTTATTCTTAATTCTCTTTATATGTTAAATAAATATATAAACAATACACTAAAACCATATAAGTCCTTCACAAATTTTTTAAATCCATACTCTATTTTTAGTCTAGGTCTTATTATTTAACATTTATTTAATCATTTAAGATTTTATTAATCTTATAAATTCTTGGGTTATCACATTCACCCATTCTTCTAAGAATTTTGTCCTCGAAATTACAGCCTATCTACTCCCTTAATTGATCCAACTAGGTTTTCAAATTAACCTTTATCTGATTTCATTCTTATTTAATGAGTATATATTGCTTCCTTCTATGAGGAACTATTCCATCATCACATTCTACCCAGACTTCTCTCTAAGGAGTTAAAAACTTTTCAAATAATGCTGAAAGGCTATGAACGTTCATTTTTCAATTTCGAAAAGGTTTAAACAGAAATTCATCTACAAACCGCTCTGGACTTACGGACACATTGGGTGATCAGCCCGTATGCCCTGCATTGATCAGATGCTACATCATTGTCATTCGGCACAATTTGAACGACATTTGCGTTCCACATCACTGCCATTCGGCACAAAAATATTTTCCAATTTAGGGATGTTCATACTCAGCCAGAAGTCCGAATCAAAACAATATGGTTCGGGATAAGTTCTCAAAAAGATACTTGAATTTTCATAAATATTGTCTAGCTGAATCAAATAGCTTTAGACATTTACCAATAATTCCAATATCAATCAAAACATGTGTCTGGCCAAATTTAATTGACACTTGAATATTCTTTAAAATTCTAAAAATTATTTTATGACGTCATTATTCAGCACTGTATTTACAGTCCGTTGAAGATTCCGTTATTTTTGTGATTTTGTTATAAAATAATATACCATAGTGGGCTGACGATCTTTAGATCACATCCAACACTAGGTAAGACTATATTAATAACTCCATCGTTTTTATCATCTTTGCACCAGGTTTCATAATGCATTAATGATAAAAAAAATACGTTTTGATATTTTAAATAATCTTTGTCTAGCCGAAACAATTAGCGTAGACTTTTCTTTTAAACGGTTCAAAAATCTTTGAAAATTAGTTTGTGTTATCATTCAACAGGTAACAATGTGTCAGGGTCCCGAAGTCCACACATACACAATTATCACCATGTTTTGAGGATAACAACAATTCATTTTTATTTCGAAAAAGGCACATCAGTGCAAATTTAGCTTGATGTCAAAAATTTCGAAGTCTAGCATAGCTAGAAGATTTGGAATACCTATGCTTCCACCATCAACTTTAATTCTTCTAATGATTAATTGCTTAATAATTCTATCTATTTCTATTATCCTCAATCCTTCATTCACAATTTTCATATACCCCCGTATAGTTCATCAAATATACCACACATTATGAGTTCAGGAACTTACCATAATCATATGGGTTTAGGAACTTATCCTAGTCAGACCAAAGTCGTCCATTCGCTGAGGGGTTCCACCATATGATTATGAGTCACGAACTTACCATACGTATGAGTTTAAAGAACTCGCACCTAATCTTATATTCTCTACCTATCCGTTATACACATGAGAAAATAATCACCTTCTCATCATACATATAGCGTATAGCGCGACACCGACATTTGAATGATTATCAATGTAATAAACTAAGTAGTCATTAGACCAAGCACAAAACCCCCGCCCATACAAAGGTTTGTACAACTCAGCTATTACATGAGTTCTTAACTGAAATCCCACATATTCCTAGACCCCTCTTGCTCAATACAAATTTCATTTAATCCGTATCTACAATTCACAACTCTTTTCTGAGTTTAACTCGTACTATTTCATAGTACAACTGTCATACAACAATTCTGCTATAAAGTTTTCAATCATTTGATTGATCATCTGTCCTTTTATGACCTCATCAGATCACGTTGTAATCTGATATTAGAATCGTATTATATTACGATTCTTTTCTATGTTATGATCGTTTTGTTTTACGATCTTCTTTCCCTTTATACTTTTAGTCTTTTAGACTCTATCTATTCATTACTGCTGTTCATCTTTATTATTAGAGTTAGGTAACTCTGTATCATTATTACCTGCCAGGATTCTTCTTTGAATCTTATTGACTTACCAATACCTTGCCCAAATTCATCGCTTAGAACTTAAACTCTATTTGAGTTTATTCCTATTCCTCATCCCTGCAGTTATAGCATAAGGTAACCCTACCTAAGGTTTATAACCTACAGCTTTGATACCAACTGTAGCGCCCCTAAATTCAGGTCCCCAGAATCTCGGACCTGGTACGTTACGATACATCATTTTTATAACTATTGCGGAAGATATAAACATAAATTGTTTATACAATAACATTTACAACATAATCCCAAGGTCTGTAACCTTAACTTAATACCTGCATTCCATATCCTACAAGACATACAATGTCATTTGTATTCACTACTATTACCATTTTAACCGTATAATAATTCCATCCTGGAACTTGTCTTTGCATTTGCCTGTGTCCGAAGTTTTGCTTTAATCTGAAATGTTTATCATGATATAGCAAGGGTGAGCAACAAGTTTGCCCAGCAAGTTTTAAATACAAAGGAAGATATATCATGATGGAAAAGAATAATAAGCTAACAAACTATCAACAATATATTAATTGTGAAAGGATATAAATCAATTTCCATAACTGGATGACTGAATCAATAATGCTGAATAGCCAACAATGAACATGAACAAATTTAACTGGACCAAATGGTAATAAAGGTGATTAGCCTTTCATACCTGATGAACATATACAACATGCACAATGTGCGAATCAATAAATCATAGATGTGATATAATCAACAATGATTAACCACGAACATATTGAACAATAACAACTCGAGTTCGAGTCAAGAGACTTATTCAATAAAAGAGTTATAGGAACTTGCCTGTACCGTCGATTACTACTACGCAATTTAAGTTAATCGTTTTATTGAAAAGACCTATCAGTTATAAGATTTGATCTTTCAATTAGTATAACATACCTTATCCCATAATACTATTACTTTAAAAGTAAATCATCTAACACTTAACCACATAGTCAAATATTAGATAATTTTAACACTATACATATACCCAAGTCTAAACCTAGCATACATCGAGTCTTTAATAATATTCAATATAGTATACTGAGTGGTTTCCCACAAACAACTAACAAATTAGTTTCCGTCTAGTCTACACTATTTTCACAGTGAGTTAGATCGGTTACTAATTCGTAGATCCCTTCCCCATATGAAGGAGTCGTTTAGCCCAGCTACTATACATCAACTATTAAAGAGTACGATTGTACTACCTTAGACTTAACACTACTGTATCATATAACTTGTGAATTAACACTTAGTCTTTCAGTTTATAAGTCCTTTATAATTAATTAAGCCGAATACCTAATCCAACAACCTGGATTCAGACTGAATTTTAATTTAGTAAATTATTTTCCAATCCAGCAGACTGGATTCAACTAACCTCCAATCCAGCAAGCCTGGATTCAAACTGACACCCAATCTAGCAAGCCTGGATTCAACTTACGTCTAATCCAGCAGCCTGGATTATCCAAACAGACCATTCCAGCACTTGATGGCCAATCCAGCAAACCAGATTACAATCCAGCAAGCTGGATTCCCCCTTTTTAACCAAATCATCTTATTATTTGTTTATCTTTTGTCCATACATAAATACATGTATTTTATACACAAAAATAATTTTTCAGGAATTTTTCAATTTCCTTTAGTATTTTTCAAAAATCTATTTCTAGTTAATTCCTTAAAAAAATAACTACCTCACGCTTAACTCCAAAAATTCCCAACTCTTGGCGGGATCTTACACATGTTATTGTGAGCCTCCAGTTTAAATTTTGTGGCCATCAGAGTTATACAACTCCGGTTATAGCAATTTTCGTTCGAAAAAACTCAAATATTAAAATAGTCATAACTTGCTCATTTTAAGTCGGAATGAGCTCATTTTTTGACACAAGCTACTTTATAACATATATTTTAATGTCCCAAAAGTCCAAAATTTATTTCACAAAATAACTAGATGAAATTGCCTTCAAAAATCTGGACAGCCTACTTTTGTCATTTCTTAAATTTTACGTCCTTTGCTACAAACAGTCCACACGGAAATCTACATGGAATTTTTCAGTGATTCCACTTGAAAACGTTAGAAGACTTATAGATCTAACTCCAAAAATTGACCACACTCAAAAATTGAAATCGAATAGGAGATATGGTCTTTTTAATATATTGTTCTGTTTTCTCAAAAATCTGATTTTAAAACTTTTGTGTTTTCTAAAAAATCTTCCTAGATCTCTTGATTAACCCAACATTAAACATCATAAACCATTATAATGCATACTAATACACCTTAAGATCAAGGATCTACCATGATCCATGATATATTTCATTAAAACTTTATCAAACACAAACAAAACATAATTTATACTAATAAAATTATAATTTTCTAACTTTTAAAACATAGTTTCCTTTTTCTTGCTTTTGATCTAATTTTTGATACACCAAATGGTTAGATCTACACATAACACACTCTAGATCATATAAATCTAGAGTTTTGAAGTTCAAGAACATAATCCAAAATTTTGTTTAAACAACTAAGAATAACTTAAATCAAAGTTGGTTTATACCTTAATCTCTTGCTAGCCTTTCTTAATCTTTCAAAGTAGATGATGATTTTAAGTGGAAGAAAGATCAAAGCTTCGTTCTCTCTCTCCTTTTTCCCACCTTCCCTCTCCTCTCTCTCTCTCTTGATTTCATTTTGTTTTTCTATGCTTGAAAATGAAATGAAAGAGAAAGAGGAAGGAACTTAGATTTTTGTTTTTTGTTTTAAAAATGTATAGATATGTAATGTATATCTATATTATTTTCCAACTTCTCTTGCCATCTCTCTCTCTCTCATACTTATTAGGAGGTTGCTTGCACACTTGGTGATAAGTGTTGGTTAAATGAGAGAGTGACATATAGACGAGTAGTTGGGAGTTGGTAAATGAAATCATTATATCACATGTTCTCCTTATCTCTTCCCCCCCTTGATGATCGAAATTTTCTCCATATCTCCCAACTTTTATTTTGTTTTTATTACAATATTTAGCTATACTAAATGTCCAAAATACCCCTATTCAATTGGCTAAAGTCTTGGGCCTTCATTAATTCCTTTGGGCCTTCCTTAAATTCTTAATTTTGCTTACTAATTAAATAAACTTCGGCTCCCTCTATTAATCCTTTGGGCTTGCTAATAAAATAATTGGCCATGGATATAGATTAGGTCCAACACTTTCTCTATCCCATTAATTAGATTATAAAATTAACAAATGGAGATAATAAAATAAATCTCTTAGTGTTAGTTAATATTTTAAATACTAACATCCTTACATATTATAACCCTTAGATTATTTTAATTTCCATACCTAATATATATATTAGGTTACAAGACTTTATTCTTAATTCACTTTATATGTTAAATAAATATATAAACAATACACCAAAACCATATAAGTCCTTCACAAAATTTTTAAATCCATACTCTATTTCCAATCTAGGTCTTATTATTTAACCTTTATTTAATCATTTAAGATTTTATTAATCTTATAAATTCTCGGGTTGTCACAGATATAGCTATGCAAGTCTGATAATATATAAGTATACGTATATAATAAACTGACAACGTAATAGTCAGTTAACCCATAATGGTTAATTGCCCCAACTTCTCATAGGGCCTTGTTTGGCTAATCATTTATATCTCCTTTCCAATTAATTTAATTTACTTGTTATCATATAGTTTAATAATGTCACACCTTTATTAATCAAATAATTTTATTTAAATTAATTAAATAAAATAGAATAATTCCACATTAAATCACATAGTCACATAATTAAAATTCTCATTTATTAATTATGTCAAATCATTAAATCTCTAATTAATTATTAAATTAATTAGAATAACATTATGCTTATTAAATAATTTATTTAATCAAATAATCTCAATTAAATTCATACACTTTGAATAATAAAATTCTCCACATTAATTTAATCAATGTAACACATATAATTAAATTAATCTACCATAAATTCATTAATTAATTATTTAATTCAATAAATATTTATTTAATTCAATAAATATTTAAATCATATTACAAAAATCTTGTTCGTCACATCTTTCCCCCCTTAAAAGGATTCTGTCCCTAGAATCACTGTTCAATTAAAAATTTCGTCCCGTTACATTCTCCCCCTTACAAAGATTCTGTCTCCAGAATCGATTACACATAAATTAAGTAAATAATTTTGGGATAATTCTTCATCATATGTTCTTCGAGTTCCCACGTAGCTTCTTCAGCGTTGTGGTTCCTCCAAATTACCTTAACATAAGGTATTACTTTATTTCTGAGAACTTATTCTTTTCTGTCAACAATCTGAACAGGAATTTCTTCATAGGATAAGTCTTTCTCAAATTGTAGGGGTTCATATTCAATCACATATTTGTAATCGGGTTTGTAAGGTCGTAAGACAGAAACATGAAAGACGTTGTGGACATTCTCTAGCGCCAGAGGTAAGGCTACCTCATACGCAACTTCTCCAATCCTTCGCAGCAACTCAAAGGGTCCAATGAACCTCGGACTCAATTTTTCCTTCTTACCGAATCTGATCTTTCCCTTCCAGGAGAGACTTTCAAGAATACAAAGCTACCCGATTCGAACTCATCATTCTTACGGTGTGGATCAGAGTATTTCTTCTTCCTGTCCTGAGCTGCTACCAGTCTTGTTCAGATTATTTTGACTATCTCTGCTGTTTGCTGTACCAGTTCTGGTCCTAGTAATTGTCTCTAGCCAACTTCATCCCAATAAAGTGGAGTTCTACACTTTTTGCCGTACAACGCTTTGTAAGGCGGCATGCCAATACTAGCATGGTAACTGTTATTGTAACCGAATTCTACAAGTGGTAGGTGGTCATCCCAATTGCCTTTGAAATCCATGGTGTATGCTCTCAGCATATCCTCCAATGTATGGATCGTTCTTTCACTCTGCCCGTCTGTCTGAGGGTGATAGGCCGTACTCATTCTCAACTGCATCCCCAAGCATTCCTGTAGTCGCTTCCAGAAGTTCGATGTAAAGCGTGGATCCCTATCGAAAATAATTGACACTGGAACTCCGTGCCTCGAAATAATCTTTTTCACATATAACCTTGCCAACTAGTCTAAGTTGAATCTGATTCTGATCAAAAAGAAGTGTGCGGATTTCGTCAATCGGTCAAACCCATACTGCGTCGTAGCCTTTCTGAGTTGTCGAAAGGCCAACCACGAAATCTATTGTAATATGTTCCCATTTCCATTCTGGGATCTCTAAAGGTTGTAGCAACCCACTCAGCCTTTGATGTTCTGCATTCACTTTCTGATATGTCAGACACTTTGCAACACATTCTGCCACATCTCGTTTTAAATTCAGCCACCAGAAATATTGTCGAAGATCTTGGTACATCTTGGTACTACCAAGGTGAATTGAATATCGTGAGCTATGAGCCTCGCTCAAAATGTCTTAATCTTTGGCACCGGCGGTACCCAAACTCTGCTCTCAAATCTCAGCAGTCAATCACTGTCTATCTTGAATCTCGGTTCGGTTCCTTCTGATATCTTCTTCTTCACCTTCTCACATTCTTCATTTTGAAGTTGAGCTTCTTTAACCTTATCTAGCAAAGTTGTACCAGCTTGCATCTGGAACAGCTTCTCGTCAATCTCCATCGGATACTTCACTTCTAATTCCAGCTTCTCCATTGCTGAAATTAGCTCCTCCTGAGCGGTCAACATCATCAATTTCTCCCGACCCTTTCTTCTTAAGGCGTCGGCAACCACGTTTGCTTTACCCAGATGGTATAAAATCTCGCAATCATAGTTCTTAATTAACTCCAGCCACCTTCTCTGGCGCATATTCAAATCCTTTTGTGTAAAAATATATTTCAGACTCTTGTGGTCTGCATATATTTCACACTTCTCCCCATAGAGATAGTGTCTCCAGATCTTCAAAGCAAAAACCACTACATCTAACTCTAAATTATGGGTCGGATACCTCTTCTCAAAGTCCTCCAATTGTCATGACGCATACGCAATGACCCTGCCGTTTTGCATAAGCACACAGTTTAGTCCTTTATGCGACGCATCACTATAAACCACAAAATTTCCTGTGTCATCCGAAAGATATAACACAGGTGCTGAACTCAACCTTTTCTTAAGCTCATGGAAGCTTTCCTCACACTTCTCCTTCCAAAAGAATTTCACCAATTTCCTAGTCAAATTCGTCAGCGGAGTTGCGATCTTGGAAAAGTCCTGAATGAATCTTCTATAATAACCTGTCAATCCAAGAAAATTTCTCACTTCCGACGGCATTTTCGGCTGATCCCAGTTCATCACAGCTTCGACTTTAGAGGGATCTATCGAAATTCCGTCCTTATCGATCACATGTCCAAGAAATTGCACCCTTTTAATCCAGAATTCACATTTCAAAAATTTGGCATACAACTTCTCTCTTCTCAACGCCTCTAATGTTAATTTCAGATGCTCTACATGTTCTTCCTTGGTCTTCGAGTATACCAAAATGTCATCGATAAAGACCACCACGACTTTGTCCAAAAATGGCTTGAACACTCCATTCATTAGGCCCATAAATGCTACAGAAGCATTCGTTAGACCAAATGACATCACCAGAAATTCGTAGTGACCATATTAAGTCCTAAACGTTGTCTTCGGAACATCCTCTGGCCTCACCTTCAGCTGATGATAACCACTTCTCAAGTCTATCTTTGAAAAGTATCTCGCTCCCTTCAATTGATCAAACAGGTTGTCGATCCTCGGTAATGGATATTTATTCTTAATGGTGACCTTGTTTAACTCTCTATAATCGATGCAGAGCCGCATCGTCCTGTCGTTCTTTTTCACAAATAACACCAGCGCTCCCCACGGCGATACACTCGGTTGTATGTACTTCTTATCCAGTAGCTCTTGCAGTTGTACCATCAATTCTTTCATCTCTACCAGAGCCATTTGGTATGGTGCCTTCGATATTGGAGCCGTTCCTGGCGCCAAATCGATCACAAACTCAACCTCTCTGTCTGGCGGAAGTCCTGAAAGATCATCTGGAAATACGTCTGTGAAATCCCTCACGACTGGTATCTCCTCTATCTTCGGGTTCTCTTTACGACTGTCGACTATGTAGGCTAAATATCCTATACAGTCTTGTCTTAACAACTTCCTGGCCAGCATCATCATCAGACAACTCGCTTATCTAGGCGACTTGCTGCCATAAAACACAACCTTTGACGGAGTCATAAGGTTAATACATTTCTTCTGGCAATCAATTACAGCCCCATAACTGAATATCCAATCCATTCCCAAAATAACGTCGAACTCCCCAAGTCTAATCGGGATAAGATCTGCGTTCATAATGTTACCCTTAATATCCACCCTATAGTTTTTGTGTACGTACTTAACAGAGATCACTTCTTTATTCGCAATTTCTATGTTCATAGGGTATTCTAACTCATCCTTATGCAATCCTAAGTTCTTAGCAAAGTCATCGGATATAAATGAACAAGTAGCACCCGAATCAAATAATACATAAGCATTAACTTTATTGATCGGAATGATACTTGACACCACATTGCGAGATTGCACAGCATCCTGCACTGTCATATTGAACGTCCTGGCAGTCGGTCAGTTGGTTGCGGTTGGTCTCGTGATAGTTAGAACATTGCCACCGCTGTTTCCCTTGTTCTTTCCTGTTCCTACCCCTCCAGATCCTTTCTTAGGACAGTCCCTAGCCAAGTGATCCTTTGAGCCGCAAGTGAATCAAGCGCCCTTCTTTGGGTTAGGACAGTTAGGTGCTATGTGGCCTTCCTGACCATAATTATAGCACACCCGTTTTTCCTTCACACAGATCCCCATGTGAGCTTTCCCGCAGGTCTGACATGCTTTAATTCTCTTCTTCTGACCTCCTTGCTGATTACCAGTTGACAAGTTGTTGGTCCACCTCATCTTCTGATTGTTATTTCCTCTCGTGTTGCTGCCACTAGCCTTGGTATTCCCTTTACTCTCATTCTTCTTCTTCTTCTGATATTGGTTATACTTGGTCATGGCGTCGCTACTATGACACCCCCAAATCCGGGTCCCAAGAACCTCGGACTTGGTACATTACGGTACTTCATTATCATACATATTCTATCATCTAATGCGGAATAATAAACATATATTGTTTATTTCACATGATTCTATAACATTTCCCCAGGTTTATTAACCTTAACTGAATACATACCTTCAAAATTACTAAAGGTTTAAATAAGATAACTAAATAGTTATTCGCATAACAATCTATTATTGTACTTTGCTCTTGTCTCTGCCCTTCTTCAAGTCTTCGCCTTAATCTGAAATTTATTATCATGATATAGCAAGGGTGAGCAACAATTTTGCTCAGCAAGTTTAAGTTCAATGAAGATATATCATGATTGAAAGAAAGAATAAGCTTTCGAGTTTTCAAGAATATAATAATTGTGAAAGAGCATGAATCAACATGTCAATAATTGAATGACTAAATCAATAAGGTTTAATGTCAATAAGGACCATGAACACTTTTATCTGAACCTTATGGTAATGAAGGTGATCAGCCTTTATACCTGATGAACATATGCAACATGCACTAAGTGCGAATCAATAATCAGTATAGACGTGAATAATCATCAATAATCATTCACAAACATGCTTTGAAATATAACTCGAGTTTGAGTTAGAGAACTTGCCTGAACCGTTGATTACTGCTACGCAATCTAAGTTAACGTCCTTATTGAAAAGACCTATCAGTTATAAGATTGATCTTTCAATTAGCATATCATACTTTATCCCATAATACTTTTACTTTATAAGTAAACTATCTAACATTTAAACACATAGTTAAATATTAGATAATATCTTAACACCATACATCATTACAAGTCTAAACCTAGCATACATCGAGTCTTTAATAGTATTCAATATAGTATTACTGAGTGGTTTCCCACAAACAACCAACAAATTAATTTTCGTCTCGTCTACACTATTTTCACATCGAGTTAGATCAGTTACTAATTCGTATATACCTTCCCTACATGAAGGAATCGTTTAGCTCAGATACTATACATCAACTATTGCAGAGTACGACCGTACTACTTTAGACTTATCATTTACTTGATTATAATCTCATCATCATATATTAACTTGTCTAACCTAGTTAAGTATTAGACATTACACTATAGTCTTAGTATTATCATTATACTTTGATAATCTTTAATCATGTCATAACTTATACTTATAAGTTTTCCCTTTACATGTTATCTTAGTAAACTAGATAACATTTCAGTAAACTGAAAATACTATTTCAGTAAACTGAAAATACTATTTCAGTAAACTGAAAATACTATTTCAGTAAATCAGGTTATATTTCAGTATCTTGAAATCATTATTTCAGCAGATCGAAACCAAATTCAATAAACCGAAATCATTTCAACAACCCAAAATCCAATTCAGCACCCTGAATTCTCATTTTAGTCTATTACAAGCATAATATAGTTCATCGAATACCAAATTTAACAACTATATTGAAAATAACTTAAATCTCTTATTTTAATTTCTCGTCGAATATTATTAATTATGTAATAATATTCCCAAACTAATGTTATTAATTTTTTAATAATTTTTAAGTCAAATACTACTAATAATATTTCCATCAAATATCATTAGTCATGTAAAAATATTTTGAGTCATTTATTCAATTAATAAATAATTTATTTTAATTATTTTCTCTTCCTTAATTAACTCATTTAAGCATTCTAAAATACCATAACCCTCATAACTCTTCACCACCTGACCCAAACCTTCATCACAAACATGCATACACCATGCTTAAGGGTCTCAAGTCGGAAAACCTATTTTTCATATTTTTCACATCATATAATCAATTAAACTAATTTATCTATATAACATTATTTATATGAAAAATACCAAATCAGTCCCAAAAATATTTTTTTTCTGGTATTTGGCAGAATATAGTCTTACATTGAACATATATTTTTTCTGGAATTTTTAAAATATATTTACTATATTTAAATTATCTATAATAGCCAAATATTCTCAGATTTTTCATAAATTGCGATTAGCTCCAAAACTTCTGAAATTTTTAGGGTAAGCTCCTGTTATACACATGTATTTCCAATAAAAGTTTCATAATTTTTTGGACTTATACACAGAGAGTTATTTGGGTAGCCTTCCAAAAGTAGTCCTCAACTGTAAAATACGTAACTCTCAAACCGTAAAGCCAACAATTTCCAAATTTTTACAAAACCTGCATAGACTCTAATATTGTTTCTCCAAATTTTCCCCAAAATTTTAAAGCAGAAAAAGTGGACGAAAATGCCCTCGTTGCTGACTGGTCCACAATAGTTTTAAGAAAACGGGACTGTTTTCACCAAAACCCACACCACGACGTTTAGAAACGTGATTTTTGAGTTCTACCACTTGATTTTACTAGTCAACACCTATATTTAGCACCTCTCTTCGACGAATCATGAAAAGAAGGTGTAGATCAAAAACGGTGGTCATTCAAAGCACCTAAAAGTTAGGGTTTTATAAACAAGAAAAATATTTCTCTTTTCTTTTGATTTCCACACAAATCAACACTCAATATGGTTAAATCCATACTTGAACCCATATAAATCACATAGATTGAAGGGTTTTATGCTTCCAATTCAACAACCCCTTTTTATCAATTCACAAAAAGAAAGAGAATAAAGCTTAGAAGAAATTCGGTTTATACCTTAGCTTTGATTTTCTTCGTCTTCTTCTTCTTCTTCTTCTTCTCTCCTATGGAGATTTCTCTATTTCCTTTCTCCCAAATAAGGCAGCCACCCCCTCCTTTCTCTCTTCCTTCTTTTCCCTTTCTTTCTTTTTCTTTCTCTTTCTCTCTCTTTCTTATCCATCTTATCTCTAAAAATCTATCCAATATCTTATCACTCTCCAGCCACATGGCCCATATCCATCCAAATCTTATTTTATTTTAATTTTTAATTTACTTAACAAATGACTAAAAAGTCCCTCCTTAAGTGGGTCAAAAATTGGGCCACTTATTAATTAAATTCTATTGGGCTTGTTTTTCTTTCTTAATTGCTTACTAACAAAATAAGCTCAGGCTTCTACCAATAATTAAATTAGGCTATTATAACACTTGTCTCATACATAATATATTGGGCTAGATTAAATAATTTAATTGCCCTTAATCACTTTATCTACAAGTCTCATGCTTAATTAATTAATTGGGCTTGTTTAAATAATATATCCTTCTTAGTCCAATAAATCTAATTCACTTGAACTAATGCTCATTATTCTTGATATTTTCATATTATTATCCATTAATAATATTAATTTACCTACATAACCCAATTAGACTTAACATATTCAAATAAATTAAATATGTCATTAGGGTTCAATAATTCCCTACACTTGTTGGGCTTAGTTGAGCTACTTTATATAATGTGATGGGCTCTCTAATTAATTCCTTGGGCTATGATATTATTATAGTCCAATACTTTTAATTTCATTCCATTATATCCTAATCATTTAAATAGGGTTTTCATTACCCATTTAGAACATAAATTCCTTACTCACGCCTCTTCAATTTCATAACCCAATTAGACTTGGTTATAAAATTTATTATTTGAGATATATAAAATAAATCTCTTAGGGTTAGTATATATATTTATATACTAACATTCTCCCATATTATAACCCCTTAGATTATTTAATTATCATACATAATATATATATATATATATATATATATATATATATATATTAGGTTACATAACTTAATTCTTAATTCACTTTTATATACAAAATAAATGTATTCACATTATATAATGTATATTACTTAATACCATACATAATTCACATAAATCATCACATATGTAGACACTTGAAATATCTCTTGCCCCAATACTAACACTGTAGGAGGGCAAAACCGTCAATTAATTCAAATCCGGCCACCAATGCCGGTCCTTCAATTCAAATTCGGCCGCTAATGCCGGTCCATTAACTCAAAACCGGCCGCTAATGCCAGTCCTTAAACCTAAATCCGATCCTTAATATCGGTAATCTAAATTCGATCCCCAATATCGGTACTCCAACTAAATTCGATCCCCAATATCGGTAATTCAGCCAAATCTGATCACCAATGTCGGTACTCAATCCAGCTCCGATAGTCAATCGGACTGTCAATCCAGCTCCGATAGTCAATCGGACCGTCCATTTAGCTCCGATAGTCAATCGGACAGTCTATCCAGCTCCGATCTCCAATCGGACCGTCTATCCAGTTTCGATAGTCAATCGGACCAACTATCCCACTCCGATAGTCAATCGGATCGCCTATCCAGCTCCGATCTCCAATCGGAACGTCTATCCAGTTTCGATCGACAATCAGATCGTCAGATCAACCTTGATCTCAATATCGGGCCATCAAATCAATCCTGATCTCCAATCAAGCCATCAGTTCAAACCCCGATCTTAATATCGGGCCATCAAATCAGCCCCGTTAACAACCCAGGAGATAACAATCAACCCCGATCTTCACATCGGGCCGTCAAGTTAGCCCCGGTCTCAACCCGGGAGGTACAGGTCAACCTGGACATCAACCCAAGACATGTCAAGTCATCCCCGGTCCCAGCCTGGGAAGTACAGTTCAGCCCAGAGACAACCCTGGGAAGCCAGATCTATCAAAGGTCGTGCCGACACCACAAGCAACCCCGAAAAAGGCAAAACGGTCATTTTATTCAACTCTCAACCGATTCGGTCAAACTCAAGCCGAATCGATACCATTGAAGTTAGAATGAACCACAACAACGATCCCGAGTGCCAAAAGCGCAAGACAGCTCAACGGACAAACTGCAGGGAATCGAAGACCTGGTTATGAACCCATCTTCTCGGACCCGAACATTGCGACACTCTCAGCGAGGGCTTTCTGAAAAGGTATTGCACGCCTCAAATGGACGCTCCGCTCAAAAGTTTAAAAGTTCTGACTTCAACTGCGCGTTGACCGAACTGCACGTACTTCGAGATGACGAAGTACGTGCACTTCGTATATAGGTTCAACGATGCAAAGCATTACTTTCAAATCAATCGAATCAATAGGCCCAATTTTCAAACAACATTCACTCACGCATTCATAATTTTAAGGGAAATATTGAAAATATGTGGTACCGTGTTTACACGGGAGTCGTGGGGTGCCTAACACCTTCCCCACAGTTAACCAAGACCCTAAACTCAAAACTCTGATTTCAAAGATCAAGTTTCGACAGTGTCCAACAATTGGGCCTCTTTTCAAATCAAACTCGGTTGAGTTGGTACAACCATTTTCAAATCTACCAACTGGCGACTCTGTTAAAACATTCAAATCGTCGACATAAATACATGTTGGCCTCTTTCCTAAAAAACCCTTCAAAACCTTTTTCCTAAATAAAATGAGTGAGGGTAGAGAGAACTTAGGAGAAGAGATTAAAAGACCCGGGTTGTGACCTGGCCCACTAGATTCTTAAATTTTCCAATGTCGACAGGTGGCGACTCTGCTGGGGACAGTAGAGGGCTTAGGACACTTTCTAATCTTTTCAAACATTTTCCTTTCAAAACTATGGAATGCGTGAAATCCTGCGTCTCCACAGTCAATGGATGAGTGAATGTTGGGTCTTTACATTGAATGAATGTGAATGAATACTTTCCTGCTTTAGTGCTTCACACCAATATTAGTGCTTCGCACGAATTGTTATTGCATGCATAAACGGTAAGACACGATGTATGAGAATTTATGTTGTGTGTCCCTCTCACAAGGAGGATAACCCGGTCGGTGTTAAGTAATGACTCTGGGAACGATTAAGTCTCTGGGGGGTGCCTCATGAAAATACACCACTTAGATTCTCTCTAGTTGAAAGATCGGATTAACTGCCCTTCTAGTAGATTGTGATGATCTGGGAGCCTTCATGCCAAAACAAAAGCCGCAAGAGCAACCTAAGATAGGTCAGCCTCTGATTAACCAAATTCGAAGGGAAGCTTATTCATACCTTCCTCTTTCAATTCCATGTCAAGTCTCCAATTACCGAGGAGCACAATGTAAATATCAATAATGAAAGATTTACTTTCCTTGTCAAATACATGTCATCTTGCCATCAAAACAACTAACCTCGATTTTACAGGATAAACACTAAAAAACACATCATGCATCCAATCCTTACCTACCTCCGGAAATTGACACGCCTACGTTTTGTTGTAGGTGTAAAAATTGGTCCTGTCACCAGATCTAAATTCAAGAAAGCACTCAGTCCATCCGCGGACATGGCTTCAGGTGCTCCACCAGAATCCACCCCTGTCTCCAGGGAAGAATTCGAAGGACTGAAAAATTAGATAGCCGAGCTAGCCGATTTTTTACCAGAACAAAGTAAGGCCTTTAAAGAGAAACAATATCAAGCTCATCCAGAACCAGGAGCATTTGGTAGCGGTGCTGGCGGTCAAGATGCAGAAAAGGACGAAACACAGATTCTTGGACCACAAAACCAGGACACCACCAACAAGACTCCTGAGATTACCCCCTCGTAAAAGAGCAGGAAGCTAGTGATATTCTCAAGAAAATGCAACAGATGGAAGAAACCTTTTGATCTATCAAAGGAATTGGAGCATTCGGCAGTGTCAATTACGATGACCTCTGCATATTCCCCGGGGCTCGTTATCCCAAAAAATTTTAAGTCCCTGATTTTGAGAAATATGACAGAATGGGGGATCCTTACACACACCTGAAAGTCTTCATCGAAGAACTCAGATCCTATGCTGAGGATGAGAAGCTTTGAATGCAACTATTCCAGAAGAGTCTAACCGGAGAAGCCAGAGCTTGGTATGCCCGCTTGGAAAACTCCAAAATTCATAGTTGGGAAGAACTGGCCCATGCCTTCCTCAGCCAATACAGTTTTCAATCACAGCTGGCTCCCGATACATATCAAATAACCAAAATCAAGAAAAAAGAACACTGAATCATTCAGAGAATATGCCCAGCGATGGAGACGGGTCGCAGCACAAGTTACCTAACCATGACTGAATCTGAAATAGTCATGACCTTCATCGATATCCAAGAAGCGCCTTATTATGAGAGGGTCCTAGCGGGAATAGGAAAACCATTCTCTGAAATGATCAAGCATGGCGAGATGGCAGAAATGGGGCTCAAATTTGGGAAGATAAAAGATCTGACCGCCCTCGAAGCTGTCGCCGAACATATCCAATCCAGAAATTACGGGAGTAATCACTGGAGGGTCCATAAAAAGAAAGACGAAGAAGTCTCCTTGGTCTTACAAGGACAAAATTCAAGGGGCGAATCAAACCACATGCCCGTTCAAAGGAGGAACTATACCCCTTTCCAAGCTTCAGCACAGCCTGCAAACCCTCAATTCCAAAAAAACATGGAAGTCAGACGTCGAAGAAATTTCACCCCACTAGGGGATTCCCTCGAGAATGTGTTCAAACTAATGACAGCTCAGAAGAAGATTGTTCAACTTCTTCCACCAACCAACGTTAACGGAAGGAACTTCGACCCTAACAAGAAATGTGCTTATTATTCTAGATCTCCAGGCCATGACACCCAAGATTGTTGGTCTCTCAAGCACAAAATTCAAGACTTGATTGACAGTAGGGAAATTGTGGTAACAAAGACTTACCAACCCCATGTCCAAGACAATCCTCTCCCACAACACAAAGAGGAAAATGTCAACATTATCAGTACCTCAAATGGAGAAGGATCTAAGTACCTCTGCTACGTTGGAGAACCAAGTTAATCCAATCTCAGCAGCCCAGAGAGTTGGGAAACTTTTGAGAAGCGATTCCTGATGGAGCAAGATATCAAGTCTCTCAAGGAATAAATTGAGCATTTGGCTGAACTGGTCGCCTACCAGCATCAACTCACCAGGAAGATGCTGAAGCAAATTTATCAATCCCTTGGCAGTCATTCTCCTCCGGCGGAAGTCAATTCCATCCCTAATAGGGATCATTGCCAATTGCACGAACAACCAATGGTCAAAAATGAGTATACCCGAGAAGGTAGAAAATTCTTGTTTCAAAGGAGCTTCACCAATCTGAATCAGTCAATGGAAGAAATCCTTTAAATGATAATCAACGAGGGGATGGTTGCAGATATATTACCCCCATTAAACCCTCAATCCAGAAAATTCAAACCTAACCAAATATGTCAGTACCATTCCAACTCTCCCGGCCATGATACAGAAAAATGTTGGGCACTTCGTAATCTAATTCAAGACCTGATTAATCAGAGGAGATCAAATCCTCGACATTTTAGACAAAAATAGCCTCTGGATCCCCAATGCATGATACCAGGACACAGTGGCTGTCGTTTCCTGCGATAAGGAATCAATCCTCACACCCCTAGTACTGACATGGAAAGGGGTACAAGAAGTCCAAAATCCTATGAAGGTGGCTGCACCTCAGCCTCTAATCTTCCCCTTTAGATCCTCAGTATCCAATCATCAGTCTTAAGGTCCCATGGAACTACGGGGACATTGAAAGCTCTACTTCAAACAACATTTCCATCTGTCAAAGGATAATCCATTGTAACTACCTCAGCGGGTGATTAAACCAATTACCAAAGCAAAAGAAAAGGTGGCTGAAGAAAAGATCAGAGAGTTCCTCAACAAAATGGGACACAATGAAATCAAGATAGTGCAAAGCTTGAAAGACGCTCCCAAGCAAGTGTCTATCCTCGACCTGGTCTTATCATCAAAAGACCATCGTAACATTCTAGTGAAGGTACTAGAAGAAGCCCATCTACCACACACGGTAGACACAGAGAAATTTTGTCACATGATAGAACACATCTTCAACAACAATATGATTTCCTTCACAGACGATGATATCCCGGCAGAGGGAAGGGGCCACCACAAGTCCCTGCATATAGCCATAATGTTCTCCGGATACTTGATCGGAGGAGTGCTTATTGATAGAGGATCTTCCCTCAACATTTGTCCATACGACACGTTGGAAATAATGAAGATCAATCCAAATTAGATCAAAGCCAGTCATGTGGTCATCCGAGTTTTCGCTGGATCTCGCCGCCAGGCTATGGGGGAAATTGAGCTTCCTCTAGAAATTGGTCCACACACCGTCTACGTATCCTTCCAGGTGCTCAACATTGCCACTGGATACAATTTACTACTGGGCAGACCATGGATCCACATGGCAGGGGCAGTGCCATCCACCCTCCATCAGCAACTCAAGTACATCATTAAAGGCAGCCTCATCACGGTTAATGCCGAACCAGAATACCCTACCTACATACATGGGGATATGCTAGTGATTAGCTTGGACGCGGGGATTGAACCTGCAAGTTTTTAAGCTCTCGAGGTGAGCGATACTCAATATCTACCAATCGGGGCACCACCCCTCAAGCCTAAAGTCTCCACTGAAGTAATGACCGTAGGCTAAGAAATGGTATCTTCGGGTTTCCAACCTGGAGAAGGGTTGGGAAAAGAGAAGCAAGGTATCAAGATGCCAGTCCAAATCCCAAGTCAGATGGGAAGAGCAGGATTGGGATATTCATCCGGGTTAAGCCACCGGAATCCACACAAACATCCCAAGGCTCATGCCTCCACGATTTTGGTCCCAAAACTCACAAATGCCGGATGGGTGAAACCTACGAGGAAATTCTCGACTGCGGTATCAGCCATACTATTTCCTCCAATCATACCTGTCTATGAAAGAAAAGCCCTCAAGCCTGAGACAAACAGCGAAAAGGGAAAAGAAAAGATCCTGTACAAAAGACGAGACCCATTAGCTGATATGAGAGTCATTCTCAACTACGAGGGTATGAATGACGAACTCCCCGATAGTGACGACGACCATGTCCAAATTCCTCACATCAAGAAGAGGAACAATCCACAGAAAAGCCTTAGCCTTATTCTCAAGGATGTCTCAGTCATCATCCAGGACGAGGTGGGCGAGCACAATTCCTCGATTCTCCCAATTCATGAGAATCTGACACTGTACAACTGGAACAGTGTCCCTTGCCTAAGTCGAAAAGGGTAAAGGGGCAGAGAGTACATCTGCCCTTAATCATGCTTTCATTTACTGCTTACTTTTGATTGCACAGCTGGAGCAGTAACTTTTATCATGCTTTGCAAATGTCATGTGTATTTAACCAGTTATGTATATTAATGAAAGCATTTTTGTTTTTAGGACCCAAGCATTGGATGTGTGTGTCTCTGCTGATGAGATGCCAACCTGTCAAGATGACTCCGACTTGGATGTAGAATTGAACTTCGACTTGATGGATATTGATCAAGTGGAGGAAGATGATTATGAGGTGCCAGAGGAGATCAAGGAATGATCGAAGACAAACCCATACCAAACCTCGACCAAACTCTCACCATTAACATAGGAACCTCCGAAAACATCAAAGAAATCCAAATGGGTTCAGACCTCACACCAAATCAAAAAGCCGACCTGATCGAACTCCTAACACAGTACCAGGAAGTGTTTGCATGGTCACATAAAGACATGATCGGTCTATCCACAGACATTGTCATCCATCGAATGCCCATCAAAGAAGGGTTCAAACCAGTCAAACAAGAGCTCAGGTGATTGAAACCTGAGTGGAGTCTCAAAGTCAAAGAAGAAGTCGTTAAGCAATTCAAAGTCGGGATCATTATGGTATCAACCTACCCCGAATGGCTATCAAACATAGTCCCCGTACCTAAACCGGGAGGGAAGGTACTAGTATGCGTGGATTACCAGGATTTGAACAAAGCCTGCCTCAAGGATAACTTCCCAGTACCTTTCATCCACATTCTAATCGACAATACTGCGCAGTATGGCATGTATTCTTTCGTGGATTGCTTTGCTGGTTACCATCAAATCATGGTTGCTGAGGAAGACAGGGAGAAAATAGCCTTTATCACTCCCTGGGGAACTTTCTACTACCGACGACTATCCTTCGGCCTCATCAATGCCGGAGCAACGTATCAGCTAGCTATGATGGCCCTCTTTCATGATATGATGCACAAAGAAAGTGAAGTCTATGTTGACGATATCATCATCAAATCCCGGAAGAAGGATGATCACATAGACCATCTCAGGAAGCTGTTCAACAGGTTACGTAAGTACAACCTCAAGCTAAATCCCGCCAAATGTGCTTTTGGCGTCAAAGCAGGCAAACTGTTAGGATTCCTGGTGAGCAATCGGGGCATTGAACTCGACCCCGCTAAAATCAAAGCCATTACTGAAATGCTCTACCTCGTACAGAGAAGGAGATACGTGGATTCCTAGGAAGGATCAACTTCTTAAGTAGATTCATTTCCTAGCTCACAGCAACCTGTGAGCCCATCTTCAAGCTGTTAAGGAAGAATTCCTCCACCACGTGGAATGAGGATTGTCAACAAGCCTTCCTTGCCATCAAGAAATAGCTGACTGAAGCTCCTGTTCTAATACCCCCAAGGGAGGGAATCCCTTTGTTCATATACCTGTCCATCAATGCCAATGCAATGGGCTACATGTTTGGACAGAAGGATGATAGTAGCAAGGAAAGAGCCATCTACTACATCAATAAAAGATTCAGCAGTGGGGAACAGAAATACACCCTGATCGAAAAGACATACTGTGCATTAGCATAGGCCGCCATGAGGTTGCAACACTATTTGCATGGGCACATGACCTACCTCATTCTCGCATGGATCCGCTCAAATATGTATTCAACAAACCAATGCTGAATTGCCGACTGTCCAAATGGCAGTTAATCCTACGGCAATTCAACATTGTCTACGTGACTCAAAAGTCAATCAAGGGTCAAGGCATTGCAGATCAATTAGCAGAAGCACCTTCAGGAGGGTTCGAGCCCCTAGAGACATATTTCCCGGATGATGGGATCATGATAATTCAACAACTCCATTATGAGAATACAGTCCAACCATGGAAAATGTATTTCGACGGAGTGATAAACATGGAAGGTGCCGGAGCTGGGGCAGTTCTCATCTCTGGTACAGGTGATCAATATCCTGTGGCTACCAAACTCTAATTTGGCAACACCAACAACACGGCTGAGTATGAAGGCTGTATCATGGGGTTGAAGCTAGCCCAATCCATGTCTATCAAACCCCTACTCGTCTTCGGAGATTCCGAGCTGGTCATCAGACAAACTACCGGCGCGTATCTAACCAAAGAACTGCATTTACTGCCCTACCATCGGCAAGTCCTCAAAATATCTCGGGAATTCAAAGCAATAACCTTCGTTCACATTTCTCGGGGTCAGAATGACTTCGCTGATGCATTAGTAATATTAGCTTCATTAATCCGCATGTCCGATAAGAGTGGATTTCCCAACATTCAGTTCACGATTCAAAAAGCCCCGACATATGGGAATTATGTAGGAGAAGTATCTGATGAAATACCTCCTGTCAAGCAGCCTTGGTTTCAAGACATCAAGGAATATCTCCGTGATGGATCCACACCCGCTGGTGCAAGCCAATTAGAGCAAAAATGGATTCTCAGAATGGCCATGAAGTTCTATCTGAGCGGAGATGCACTTTATAAAAAGGATGCTGGAATAGGCCTGTTAAGATGCCTCGACAATGAGCAAGCCCAAAGACTAATGGATGAAGTCCATGGTGGAGTCTGTGGTCCACACATGAGCGGCCATCTGCTGGCCAAGAAGATATACAGAACAGAACATTACTGGATCTCGCTCAAAACTGATTGCGATGATCACGTCAAGAGATACTTTCAATGCCAAATACGTGGAAATGCCATTCACGCTCCTCCAAATGAGCTGCATAACATGAGTTCACCATGGCCTTTCTCTATGTGGGGAATGGACGTAATAGGTCCAGTGGAACCCAAAGCCAACAATAGTCATCGATTCATCTTCACTATGATCGATTACTTCACTAAATGGGTCGAAGCAGCCTCTTTTCCCAAAGTCACAAAAAAGGTCATCATCAGTTTCATCAGAAACAATGTCGTCTGTCGATATGGACAACCGGAGGTGGTCGTATCAGATAACGCCAAAAACCTGAACAATCAAATGATGGTGGATCTGTGCAGTAAGTTCCACATCAAGCATCTCAATTCCGTCATCTATCGGCCCAAGATGAACGGTGCTATTGAAGTGGCCAACAAAAACATCAAAAAAATCATGCAAAAAATGTCCGCCAATCACAAGGACTGGCTTGACCTGCTGCCTCTAACTCTGTTAGCATACAGAACATCAATGCACACCTCTACTGGGGCTACCCTCTACTCGTTGGTCTATGGCATGGAAGCAGTCCTTCCCATAGTAGTAAAGATGGAATCTTTGCGAGTGTTGATCGACGCTCAAATAGATAAAGATCAATAGGTTGCAAGACCGGTATCATCAGCTGTCTTTGATAGATGAAAAGAGAGCTACGACCATTTTCCATGGACAGTTATACCAGCAAAGGATCTCCAGATCTTACAATAAAAAGGTCCGAATTCGATAATTCAGAGAAAATGACTTGGTGCTAAAGAAAATCCTGGCCAATCAGGATGAAGCCAAAGAAAAATTTGCCTCAAACTGGGAAGGCCCTTTCATTGTCAAAGAAGTGTTGACTAGGGGCGCTATCAAACTGCAAGAGATGGATGGGACCGAGTTTACCCAACTCATCAATTCAGACACCGTGAAAAGGTATTACGTCTGAAGCACATGCATACCCGCATTCGGGTCTTATAAATCAAATCAGGTTCAATTTTTCCCTAGAAAGCCGGAACTACGAATGACCTGATCTCCCTCAATCCGGGAGTACGTAGGCAGCCATTTCTGGTGCGGTCAAACCAAATAAAAACTCAAAAACTCAATAAACCAGACTCAAAATCCAAGATAAACTCTTTTCAAACCTCTCCAACCAAACTAGCAGGAACTACGAATGACCTGATCTCCCTCAACCCGGGAGTACGTAGGCAACCATTTACGGCGCAGTTTGGACTTAAAAAAAATAAATATAAAAGACCAGTTCCAAGACACCAAAGACAAATAAAAGCTAAATTCTATCAATCCTATCCTGGTCAACAGGACTATCTGAGATACTCCCTGACATCTTAACTGTCAGTCCATCAAGGAGAAGATCAAGATACATCAACAACTGCGAGTCATGAAAGAAGTGATAATCACTCAGCAATGACAATACATCTCCAGTCAGGGAAGTGCATCAAAAATATATTTCTCTGATATATAAAACTACTTTATATACATAATGCCCTGTACATGACAAAAATGGCTGATCTAGTATGTGTAGGAAAAATAAAGCTAGTCTATGGACCCAGGGACAAGCAGGTCAGCAATGCCAGCATAATATCTCTCTCCGAAGATGGTGGAGCTGCCGTAAATGCAGTCCACTCAGCCTCTATACGGCCCAGAATATCCACAGTCATTTGCAAGGTGGCATTGTGGTCATCAATATAAGCACTCATCTCGGTGACCAAACCATGGGTGTAAGATCAAAGAGCAGTACTATCAGCAATGTGGAAATCACGAGAAGCTATAGCCTCATCTCTCTCCGCAAAAGCTGCGTCTTGAGCAATCAAAGTCTCCTCGATCTCAACATATGCTGCATCCCTTGTGACTCCCCCAAATTCTCGTTCCTTCGAAACCTCGGATTCGGTGCAGTCACGATACTACTATCGTCAAACTATTACATCTTTTAATCATTAATAAAAGAATACAACTTTGCTTATTACAATTTAGAATATAAATTCTATTCATATCCAAGATCTCGTCTTTACATTATATTCGATGTTACTAAAATGCAGAATAATTTAAAATTTTAATATCCTTGAATAAAATCTTTTATTGATTTCACAATCTTAAATCAATTACAAATCTTGAATCAACTATATAATATGATTCACTATATCCGAATTATTGTATAAACGTTTACCTCTCAATTCGATATCCCCTATGTATTACTAATACATCTATACAACATAATATGTAGCAATCTTTGTAACCACTATCATGTACATCTCCTAGAACCTTAAACATGGTTCAAAACAATAACTTCAACAAAATAATAATCTTCTTGCGATACTAATGAACTTTATCAATCAAGTAGCACGTAACTTTATCGTGAGTCCTTAACCTGCAAAAGTGGTTATTTGCAAGGGTGAGCTTGACAGCTTAGCAATTCTAACAGTTTTCATGCATCACATAGCATACAACATCATACTCAGTTCATGCATTTATAAACAATATATATTTACTACGCATGTTAATTTTCACATAACAAGTATATCATCAAAGATCAACTTCAATCTCATTTATATCTCATATACAGTTCATATATAAGTTCACATTATCACAGCATAATATAATTCAACTAACAGTTATTGGATTCATATATCAAATAGGAACTGAAAGACTTGCCTGATTCGTAGTTTAATAACTACGACTTAACTGCTTAAGAATCTCTACACTTTGTGTAATCCTACACAGTTATATTAACCATAGAGATCACACTCATTAGTTATATGTATCCACACATTCTCAGTGTAATAATAAAGGTTACATTGTCGTCTAACTTGGTTCTTAGAACCTTCGTTTTGCTTGCTCATCGTATTCTTAGAATAACTATGTACGTGTAGGTATACCTTAACCATACATACTTACTATCATCTTTCATATACACATACCCGCCTACAACTAATCTATTTACATATAGCTAGTGTAGTACATCTTTAAAACATGCTCGCACAGTGCATATCACGGTTAACTAGCGGGGTGCACATACCAATCACGACTAGAGGCATATAAGTCCTATAATGCATGTTCATAAAGTTAGAATGCCAGTAACTCTATATTCAACCGTCTTACTTTCAAAACATCATAAGTTTTATTCTCCAAAATCAATGTCATGCTTAACTAATCATGCAAGGCTACTTTGAATCACTTTCCATGTTTATCTAACATGTCAACAAGGTCGGAATATAACCACTCTATGTTTATAAAACTTTATTTACGAAAATTATACGTGTTTGCCTTAGAAATCGTTTTAAACCAAGTCAAAGCATTTTGGGCACATGCAAGACAACCTCGAACCACTTCTCATGCTTATGCATACTCATAACTCATAATATGTATGTGTAAAAATATCAGAACTTAAATGCCACAAGTTTCATCAACTTTATTTTCAAAACGTTTAAGATTTCATTTAGAAGTCATTCTAAGCTAAGCTAAATCAACTTGTGCGAGCAAGACAACTTTAAATCTCATTTCATATCTAATTATGCCATGTACGCATGTTATCACATTTAGAACTTTAAGTACACAAGTTCCTTTAAGTTCAATTTCAAGGTTTCAAGTTTTCTCTAGAACCACACACTAAAGTGACTAAGAGGTTCATGGTATTCAAAGGGGTTTGAAACCACATGGCATACCTATTTCCATGCATAACTAGGTCATACAATCATCCTTAAAAAGTCAAAACATACACATCATACGTATATGTCAAGGTTCGTTTATAAAACTTTAAGTCCATTTTCAAACTATAAGTCTTTTCTATCAATAATGTATACTAACATAGTCAAACATGTTCATGCTAGGTCTAGGCACATATTAAACGTGTTAAACCAGTTTCTATGCATGTCTATGTGATTCAACAGAAAGCAAAAACTGGGACAGGGGACAGGCGCAGCGCAGCTACGTCTCAGTTCAAAACTGGCGCAGCTGCGCCGTGTCTGGTTCATGCTAGAGCTCAGCCTGCTTCAGCAGTTTCCAATCCCAACTACACAAATTCTTACGAATTTGATTATAAACCAACTATATTGTAGTTCTAACATGCTTATTAGTTCATATAACATTAGACAAGCATTCCAGAATCCAATTACCATCTAATTTAACATAATCAATAACTTAAGGAATTCAAGAATTCTCCAATTATCAAACTATGGACACTGTAAAAGTTTTACCTTTGTGAATTGAAATTCTATGCTTGTTGACATCTCAAATTCTTAGTCTCCTTCTCCAATTAGTATACTCACTCTATATCTTATACTTGACAGAAAACTCAGCAACATCAAATGAGAAGGAGGGAGCTTCATTTATAGAAAACTCACTATACAGACAATAGCTTTGCCTCTTATTACAAACTAATGGAATGAAGGAGAGTACATTGTGCAAGAAAGAGTTGGTGGTATCCATCATGATACCCATTCCCCATATCATCATTTAGCTACAATTGCTGAGTTTGAGAGAAATAGGCATAGCTCCTAGCCATTCACGTGAAGGAGAAGTTGGGCACTCATTATGGGACAATGCTTCTAAATCTCAGCAAAAATCAACTTGCAAATGTAATACAACACTTGGTTTATATATATACATTACATATACATTTAAGTTGTATACATTCATTTCATATAACTTAAGTTATAAATTAATGTGTCACAATGTAGTCCCAATAATACTATCATGTAGTAAATTTTAACTCACATATAAAATCCATGTACAGTTCATCCCACCGGATAAAATTCTTTCGGGTACCATCACAGTGTATTGTCCCCTTTATTATTAAATTTTATTAATTCAATAATTATTTACCATATATTCATTATATATTATTTTATTGTACACTTAATATACACATTGTCACACCCACATTTCATATAACTCACATAGTTTAATTAGTCTTGATACATGGTTCCTATATATAGTATAGTCACATAATTGTTGCACTACACTATATAATATAGTTGCATTACACTTCACACTTCATATAATATATAGTTAGTTACTATACGCTATACATTTTATTCGCATGCTTGCATATAGAAGTAAATAATTTACTTATCTCATTAATTAATTAATAATAATATTAATTAATCCATTTCTCATAAATTAATGGAATTATAATTTCCACACTAATTGATTAACACTTTATATGATTTATTATCACGTTAAATAAATATAAATCTTATTATATTTATAAATTATTTACTCATTAATCAACATATTATCAAATAATTACTTGATAATAGTATATTGCTCATAATAATAATTAATATAATAAGGCAATATATCGTATTCCCTATTAATACAATTTCGATTATATTTATAATCGATTTCCTTATTATTATACTATCACTAGTTATAATAATAAATCAACATATTATTATAATAAAAATTAATATAGATTAATTGTTTAATTAATAATTCTTCCGTCTTTGAATTAATTAATTCATTACCGAATCTATTATCGTGCCACACAAGGCATTTCTCACAAGCTTCCTCTCAAGCTTATTATTATCCTCATCACTTACTACTTATAACATGTTCAATATAATTAGAACTATTAAGTCACAAGGTCCACATATAAATATATTACGAATAGAAATATTCAAATATTATTTATAACACTTACGGTACTATAACAACTCAAGTTATTAAAATAACTTAGTTTTCTTATATAAATTAAACTCCTTTTTGAAAATACATTAGAAATTATGTATTTAGCCATAACATAAAATATTATGTTTTCTCCAAATAAGGATATTCATTATTAGAAAATAATTTACTTATTGTCTCAAGATATTATAATTACTATAATATCTATTAGAAATAATCACATGTACAACACATGTACATTATATATAAAAAATAGGTAATAAGTTTATTTTCCATTATAATAAATTATTTCCATTAATTTATTTATATATAGCAAATATGTAATATATATATCATATTAATCAATCACACCTTATACAAAATATATAAGGTAATATTACTATTCAAAAATAACATTTCCTCCTTTTATTAAAATAATTCAATATTAAAAAGTATTTTAATATCCGTTATTAAAAATATATAATATTTATTTCTCTTTCTTTTCTATAAATTGTTCCAAAAACAATTTCTTCAAATATTCATATAAAGATATAATGATTTTCATTTCTCTTTAATAATGTATATATATATATATATATATATATATATATATATTTATTAACGTTATTTGTACATTAGACTTTCTCACATATTACCACTCTAAGTAATATATATATAAAAAGTATCAACTATAATTACATATTCAACACACATATTAATTCACTCCTTTACTTAAGTAAATTAAATACTGTACTATATCATCATAGTTAATTAAGGTTCAATACTCTCATTATATTATTCTCTAATATAACTCCTAACTTAAATTAACTAATATTTATTCTTATTAGTTAATTCCTTAACTAACTCATGCTTCACTATCCAAACTCATTCATGAATAGCATAAGATTTATCAATAACCTATATTATAAGCATACTAGTTATTAATACACATACACAAGAATATGGTGATTATACATTAAGGATATTTAATGTCACCAACTTACTATGATAAAATAATTCTATAAATTATTTAATATCGATAGGAATTTATCCACCTCCTTTATCTCAACTGGATCGTCTCTACGATAAGTAACAAATATATATTAATAATATATTTATAAATCACAAAAACACATATTACATAGTGCATATTACCCTATGTAATATAATACCACATACCTCATATCACATATATATACTCTTATTCGAACCCTTCTCACAGTTTAAGAATTTTATTTATTAAATCCTTATTCAATAATATCTAAAAATTCGGGTTTTCACATCCCTAGTCGAGCGGATCTCGTCTCGCTCTACAACTGCAGTATCCAGAGTAGAGCGGAGCTCTTCCCGCTCAATTAATCCAGCATCCAAAGCAGCCCTGAGACCATCCCTCTCAGCAAAAGTTAAATCTCTGCCAGATAAGGCAGCCAACATCTGTGCTCTAGACGAGTCTCGCTCAAAGGTAATCCTAAATAGTGAGTCTGCTAAAGATGGATCTGTCCCTACAGGAATGGTCGGGGAATCAATAACCAGAGCAGCGGTCAAGCCCGTGAATAGCTCATCCTTGGTAGGAGAATCTGGATCCTCCATGGGCTCCTCGTCATCAGAGTCCACACTAGGAGATGAAGAAGCCTCTGCTACCACTCATGTCTCTGCCTCCAACCACGCAGAATACTCCGGAGAACAGCCCGGATGGCTACTGGAGAAATTAGCCCTCTCCCGATGAGTCCAACACTCATATACTCTGACCAAGTCGGCGGATGACATGGAAGAAGCCGACATCCTATAATCAACAGACCCCCTGAAATGGTGCAAACTCTGCAGTTGATCAAACTGACACATGACTGCCAAAGGATGATAGGTAGTCACTCCTCTCAAACCCGCTAGGGGCAAATAATCCAGGCCAGATGCATGAGTGATAAAGCTATATGGGGATGCTAGCCCTGAGCATGGCAAGATCACAAACGGATGCTCAATATCCGACAAAAATGCCGACCAAGAATCTGCATCAATGCACTCCGTAGGCTAAAAAGTGAAAGCTCTGGATGTCTCGTGAGTAAAGCAAAAACCCCTAGGCCTGAAGGATCCAATCGGTCGTATATGAGACATCAGCCATATATACAGCAAGGCCGAGCTGCCCCTAAAAGACCCCTCTGGATGGGTATTACAATACGTGGCGGATCTAAATGTCTCAGCCAATATCATCGGGATGATGGTGCTACCCTGTCTAAGGGCTCTAACCACTACTACCAATCCCACATCTAGATGATCCAATCGCAACGGCATGTAGACACATGCCATAACACACATCAGCAGGATGTCTATCCTGGCCGCATGCCATGCCTCTGCTGAACAAACGAAATCTCTGACGTGGCGACCATAGCTGTAAATCTCGCCAAAGCACTTAATCAAGAAGTCCATAGAGATCACGTGCCCCGAAACGATCTCATCCATGACTACACTCTGACGGAGACAGGACAGCCTGATAAACGGCCTCCTCATATCATTAATTGCCATCCGAGCGCACGACAACTCTAAATCCAAGCCAGTAAATCTCTGGTACTCCTCCAGAGTCGGCGTCAGCTCACGCCATCAGAAGCAGAACACCTGCCTGTAGGTAATCCAGCAGGGTAGAAGGCCCTCAACAAATCCGACCGGAACCCAAAAATCCGCAAGGTCCAATGAATGCCCCAATATCTGGTCCACAGTCCCCCTAGCAGGAAAGGGCAACCTATCATACCAAGACCTCAATGATGTTGCCACCGCAGATGGTGGTAAATGCTCAATACGGCTGACTACAGACGACGTTATCTGTAGCACCGTACCACAAGACCGTCCAGAGGTCAAGTTAAAACACAGCTGTCTGAATGCATACACATGACATAATACATGCATGATGACAGTAATATAAACATGATGCAGAAGATAAGATATGGCAGGAATATCTATAAAAATCTATCTACTACATACAACATCCCTGTATCCTGATACAAAGCGAAAGGAAGAATACAGGGAAAATGGGGCACCACCACCCAACTACTACAGTGGTCTATCAAAATGATGGCACTAACGCCGAATAGCCAAAACAGTGGTTGACCAAAAAGTATAGCTCCAATAGCTATCAGAGGAAGTCGTAGACATCAGTGTCAAATCGATTAACCTGCTCCATCTCCTCTGTCTGCATAAAGCTGCTAGGATCAGGCATATCTGGGCGGTATAAGGGAGGATCTGCCCTTGTATAACTGTTGCTAAATGGACCTGCAGAGGGACCTGCTCCTGAGCTAGATGGGTCAAAAGAAGATGCCTCTGACGGATCTCGGCCAAGGTTCCTGATAAAGAAATGAGCCTGCTCCAACTCCCTGATTAGATCTGCTATCTGGTCTGCATGAGTCGGCTCCCTGAGGCAAGCTATCCAATCTGTCATCATCACGGATCCTGGCACCATGTCAGCCATAAAATGGGTAGCACGGGTCTGAGCTCCAATAGTACGAGAGCTCCACCATCTGCCAAATGCCTCCTGGTTGTACGGACCCTCTGATAGGGTGAAGCCATCAATGCCCTCCAAAGGGATGTCTGTCACAGGCACAATCAATGGCCAATGATGCCAAGTTGGAGGAATAATAGGAATACGGATCTCCCCCGTGATGCTCCTAATAGCACGCTCTCCAAGATGGAGCTCCCAGCCTCCCTCCGTCAATAACGGTACCCTGCGGGTGGATAAGTCAAACTCCCGGCCAGTAGGGATACCTCCCTCGAATTCGACGGTCAAGTGCTCAGATTTGTACGACGCCCAGGTGATCAAACCCGCTGTCAAAAGCTCCAACTGAAGACGGGCATGAGTGAATCCCTCAGCAACAGGGACCTCCGTCAAAGTGGAGTGATGCCATCTACGTCCTCGAGGATAGGTCTCCAGACCTAAAGCAGTAGCGGGCCGTAGGCAATGAAGCCTCTCAAATGCCCAAAGCTGAACATGTAAATATCAAAAGTCCCCAGTGATCAAGACTGACAAAAATGCTGAAATCAAAAAGGTACAGAAAGATTTACTCACCAGCAGGAATGGGTAAAATCCTAACCAAGCCTCCGTCGTACCGTTTGAAAGCATGCGCATGCCCCGGAGAAAATAGGCAAAGGTATAGGAGCCCCAATCATAGTCACCGAGGCGCTCTACATGTCAAGTGGAGCTGATCAAAGCGAAGAATACAGTAGACGAGTTGTCCGCCATGAAATAACCCCTGATGATCGACAAAAATAATCGCCTCAGAATGATCTTTATCCCTCTGGTCATCAGGCATAGGCAACTGCAAAGTCCCATCCTGGGCATCTATACTCAAGGGACCAGATCGGACTGTCCAATTGAATGCCATCGTCGGGACTCCCAGCAGGGGCCAAACGATAGTGGGCAAAATGTCAGTCATGATAGGCACAGACTCGCCCTCAAACTCAATGCCAGTGATAAATCTCCAGTCCATAGGAGTCATCATCACCTCGCAATCTAGCAAATAAAGGGACTGAGTTTGGTGGAACCAGCGCTCAAACAAAGCCCTCATATAACCCCAGGGGCAACGGCGAGGAAGGATCAAGAAAAAGGCCTGAAATCCCCAGCCATCTACAATCTCCCTGTAATCCTCATGCAAAGTGTGATACAGGGAGTGCACGCTAAACCAGTTCCCTCGAGGCTGCGTAAAGCTGGGAACCTGCATCAAAAACCAACCCAAGTCAAAAACCTGTGCCCCAAGAATGGCAAAAAGGAAGAAAAGAATCTAGAGAGAAGAAAGACTTCAAGTCACCTTGTTGGCATGAAGATATCTCGAAGGATGGTGACTCAAATTGCCTAGTAGCTCCTGAGTAGGCATAGCAATGCCTGGGAGCTCTGCACGTGGAGCCTGAGCGGGAGCAGGAATTGTAAACGGAGCCACCTCATCATTAATATCCAATGGCTGCTCATCCTATGCGGGACGAATCCTTCCTTCTACCAGTCTACGAGGCGTCCGAGTCGGACTTGGCTGTGGCACATCAGAAGCCCTCCTACGTCTAATACCCGAGGAGACCCTACTGGAACTGCCGGGTCTATCACGATCCATTTACGGTAACAAGTCTCCAAATCACCTCAGTGCGGTAAGCCTAAAACCTGTGGCTTATCATTTTCAATCAGTCCAACATATATCTCTAGGTCCTAAGACATGCATGGGTCAGTCAAAAATACCTAATAAAGTTAAAACTGCATGTTTTCAAAACCTAAAAACTCAAAACCTGCATGGGTCAGTAAAAAATTTCCCCACAGAGTCAAAAATGTATGTTTTTTAAAGCCTAAAATTTTGGAAATTTTTTACCAGAGTCTCATTTGTAAAATGTACTGTCCACATGCACACATGCATGCCTAGGTGGCCATTCAGTAGCACACCTACCCAAAAAAAAATAGTTCATATTTATAAAAAAAAAATCAAAAATCAACCTCACATGGTAGCCAAATTACCATGGACATTTTTAGTTGAAAATCCAGGCTCACTAGGCCTCAAAAAGGGTGATTAAACTGATCAAAAAGTGCAAAAATTAAATGTCTCAGAACTTGAATTTTTACATCCAAACGTGCATTACAGTAAGATATGCATATATATGTAGTCAGAAAATTTTTTACAGGTCATATAGGCATACATTTGTCATACATTGCGTTTGAAAGCACCCTAGGTGGCTCACATGATTTTAACGGTCAAAAATTGCGAAAAAAGTATGTAAAATGTTACCTGCGCTGCGCTGAACACGTAGGAACTGATGGATTCAGAAAATAGCTGTCCAAGCTTCGTAGATCTAAAAAAGAAGATCGGAATCCTTTCGAAACACAAAACGGGAAGCTTGCAAAATGAAAATCCTGCAGCACATTAAATAAGCTAGGTAGCCGCACCTCCACATGCGGCTGCCGCACCTCCACATGCGGCTGCCGCACCTCCACATGCGGTAGCCGCACCTCTATATGCGGCTGCCGTACCTCCACCTACGTCAACCTAGGTGGGTCCCACTTCCCCTAGGCCCAATTCAGTTTGAGTCAAAATAGAGTTTAAACGGGCTGCCAAGTCAAATTTGAAGAAAAAACGTTATGTGATTGAGCGGTTTGGCCAGAAATCGTGCGTTTAAGCAGCGTAATCCTGACGAAAAGGGAAATTCCACAAAGACCCTTGGTATTCATCCTGGAGCCATGTCCGGGGATCAACAAATCAAACTGCGGAAAAATTTCACAAGAATTGCGTAAAACTGTCGAAAACTGTCATTTTTCGAAGTTCGGGTACTGACCGAGGCAGTTTCAGCCGTTGGCTCAGCCCCAGCGAAGTTTGGGTACAGACCGAAGCAGTTTCAGCCATTGGCTCAACCCCAGCGAAGTTTGGGTTCTGAACGAAGCAATTTCAGTCGTTGGCTCAGCCCCAGTGAAGTTCGGGTACAGATCGAAATACAGTCCAACTATTGGCTCAACCCCAATGACGTTTCAACTGTCGGATCAACCCCAGCCAAGCAACAGAAGGGATCCGGTGATGGAAGCAATTATAATAATCCATCACAAATGATGGAATCTGTTATACACATCCTCAAAAGGATCATTGAGGTATTATCAATCAGATCAACCTCAATCAGAATCTACAAAGCTATCGTGGAGAACGTCATCCCCAGCAGATCCAGACGTGGACAATCTATTATATCACATCTTCGGCAACCTCATCCCGATCAGAATCAAATAAGTTATTGTGAATGATGTCATCCCCAGCAGGAAATGACAAAATTAGTTCGCGATAAATTCCCAACAACATTAATGGCTGTACATGACAATGTTATCCCTAGCAGAGTGATAACGTAGGCAGCTAACAGAAGCCCCATTCCACTCAAAGATGCCCAGCCTTCGAAGCAGCTATGGTACTTTTTATTTCCAGTGTCTACTAATCTTTATCCTATACTATCCATTACATTGCATGGACATGATAAATAGGGGCATCTGTAGACACTCGAAATTTTTCTTGCCCCAATACTAACACTGTAGGAGGGCAAAATCGTAAATTAATTCAAATTCGGCCACCAATGCCGGTCCTTCAACTCAAAACCGGCCGTCAATGCCGATCCTTAAACCTAAATCCGATTCCCCAATATTGATAACCTAATTTGATCCCCAATATCGGTAATCCAGCTAAATTCGATCCCCAATATCGGTAATAAAACCAAATCTGATCACCAATATTGGTACCATCCATCTCTGATAGTCAATCGGACCGTCAATCTAGCTCCGATAGTCAATCAAACCGTCTATCCAGCTCCGATCTCTAATCGGACCGTCTGTCCAGTTTCGATAGTCAATCGGACCATCTATCCAGCTCAGATAGTCAATCGGACCGTCTATCTAGCTCCGATCTCCAATCGGACAGTCCATCCAGTTTTGATCGACAATCAGATCGTCAGATCAACCCTGATATCAATATCGAGCCATCAGATCATTCCTGATCTCCAATCAAGCCATCAGTTCAAACCCTGATCTTAATATCGGGCCTTTAAATCAGCCCTGTTAGCAACCCAGGAAGATACCAATAAACCCCGATCTTCACATCGGGCCGTCAAGTCAGCCCCAGTCAGGAGGTATAGGTCAACTTAGACATAAACCCAAGACATGTCAAGTCATCCTCGGTATCAGCTCAAGAAGTACAGTTCAGCCCAGAGATAACCCTGGGAAGCTAGATCCATCAAAGGCCGTGCCGACACCACAGGCAACCCCAGAAGGGGCAAAACGGTCATTTTATTCATCTCTCAATTGATTCGATAAAACTCAAGCCGAATTGATGCCATCGAAGTCAGAATGAACCACAACAACGATCCTGAGTGCCAACAGCGCAAGATAGCTCAACGGATAAACTACGGGGAATCAAAAATTTGGTTATAAACCCGTCTTCTCGGACCCATAAAATGTTTTATCCCATGTCATTGCAACACTCTCGGCGAGGGCTTTTCGAAAAGGTATCGCATGCCTTAAACGGACGCTCCGATCAAAAGTTTAAAAGTTTTGACTTCAATTACGCGTTGACTGAGTGTACGTACTTCGAGAAGATGAAACCCAGCACCGCGAGCCCCACCTGGGAAGCCGCACCTCTACCTGCGGCTGCTGCAGGTAGAGCTAAGGCTCCCTGGCCTATAAATAAACGTGCACCCACCCCTTCATTTTTAGAATTCAAAAACGCAGCGAAGATCTGCCCGTCTAATTTTTTGACTTTTACATCTCTTCCAAACCCAAATATTTTTACTCCAACAGGTAGACAAACCCATATACTACCAAATATCAAAAAACCACCAGTAGATTTGGACATTTAAAGCCTACGATTTGGCAAAAAGCCCGTATTGCAGTCCATTGTAAGTATTTTTACGATCAGAAAGTCAATACTACTACTTTGCAATGTTTTCCACTTACACATGAAGTTTCATCTTCTAAATATGCCCGAAACATAGTTCTGTGGCCGTTTTTGTAAAAATTTGGTACATTTATGTATATAAACGCATTTTTTTGCATTTCTACAACTCAGATTGACGATCCGTCAGCTCCAGCAGCTTCAATGCACTAGCACACACATTTTTGGCAACTCCGTCGGACTGGGTTGTCTTCCCAGTCCGGGTTTGGCCATTTTTTGTATATATTTAACTGCAAATGTACTAACATTTCAATTCTGTCAAACCCGGATGTCAAATCCGTGGTAGTTTATCTCTTTTATATATATATTTACTCATATATAAGCAAATTTCACCATCACTAGTACTCATATCAGTCCCGGTTGACTATATTTCTATCAATATATATATATATATATATATATATATATATTTATATATTTTCTATCACAACCTGAATTATTTCGTGGCTATTTATAGTTTTTTTATAAATATATATATATTTCAATTTCAGTACGGGCTTGTGAGTGAAAACTCATCGCCTTTTACATCTTTTGTATATATATAATTATATATATATTGCTTTACTCAATTTATTCAACTACTGCATTTAACATTCATTTGTATATGAATCTGCAGTGACATATCTGCGGCGGACTAGATTTATCCAAATCTCGCCAATTTTAGCTTTCAACGGTTCAAATAGGTCCCGATAGAACCTAAAATCTATAATGGCTGAGATTTCTTTAAATCTAGTTATTTTTATAGTTTCAGCTTTGAAAGCAAACTCGCGTCCCTTAGATCGCTATCTAGTGGGAACGAGACGCTTTGGCCATTCGCAGCCAGGATTTATTGATGAATCCTTGGTTCCATTGCGACGTGATGATGCATATATGTCCATTTCTGTGCAAATTTGAACTGTGCAGGTTTATTGGCTACTCATATGTGAGCCTAAGAATCGTGGGATTCACGATTAAATCGATCGGGATCTAATTCCCACGATGGGCAAACTCCAGTTTACAGATGTACCCTGCCAGTTTTTCTGTAAAATGTACATACCTTAAAACGGTTATCCGGATTTAAGGTCTCAATATAATGAAAAAATGTCAATTGTCGTGTCAGCGTCCCTCCGATAGTTTTCATACCCATGAGGAGACCAACACTAGTATATTTCTGTGGTCGAGGATGCTTCGCAGCCCGACAAATCACCATTTGCATGCAGCCTTAAGGATAAAAAAGATAAAATTTGGAAGTATCAAAAGGCTTTAATTCCTATGTCAGCGTAGGGGTTTGATAAACAGCCTTCAAAACATCACTGTCAATTCAATTTCAAAGATTTTGCAAATCTAATCAAAATGCTTTTGCAAATCAAAGACTGATTTTCAAAATCAAATCAAACCCTTCGTATATAGGTTCAACGAAGCAAAGCATTACTTTCAAATCAATTAAATCAATAGGCCCAATTTTTAAATAGCATTCATTCACGCATTCACATGTTTTAAGGGAAATATTTAAAAGATGCGGTATCGTGTTTACATGGGAGATGTGGGGTGCCTAACACCTTCCCCACACTTAACCAAGCCCCCGAACTCAAAACTCTGATTTCAAAGATCAAATTTCGATAGTGTCCAGAAATTGGGCCTCTTTTCAAATCAAACTCGGTTGAGTTGGTACAACCATTTTCAGATCTACCAACTGGCGACTCTGTTAAAACATTCAAATCGTCGACATAAATACATATTGGCCTCTTTCCTAAAAAACCCTTCAAAATCTTTTTCCTAAATAAAAAGAGTGAGGGTAGAGAGAACTTAGGAGAAGAGATTAAAAGACCCGGGTTGTGACCCGACCCGCAGGATTCTTAAATTTTCCAACGTCGACAATATATTCTACTTCTAACTCTAATTTTGACTTGTCCCCATAAAAGTCAACTGTTAACTTTGACCAAAAAGTCAACCCTTACACCATTTGGATTTATTGTTCTTTCTGACTAAACTTGACGTTCCGGACGCAACTGAGCAGTCCGTTCCTCAAAATTCTATCTCTAACTCAAATTTTGAGTTTTAACTTATTTTATTTTTATTGCTAATCATATTAGCTAATAACTTTATACTTAGTTATCTTCTTATTTGCCAGTCAAGACTAACATTCAAGCTATGCTAATTACTAACATAGTTTTATCTTGATTCCCATATCTTTAACTTTATTTATCATTTGTCTTGCTAAAATATATAGCACCTTATATTTCTATACATATATTCATCTTCGTTTAACCTCATAGCATCTCTTCATGTGAAATCTTATTTCCTTAATAAAATTTCCACATGTATTAATATAACATTTCTTACACTATTCAGTTCACATCAATTTTTATAGGTATCGTAATACCTTATCCTTGATATTCCTTTAAATACATATGACTTCATTTTTAGGGTTTGGAATTTTGTAACCCATATTATCTTTATTCTCATTCAAATAGTAAACCATATAGGTTCTACTTAAAAATTTTAAATAAATCCTCAAATTTCCATCTAGGTTTTATTCTTTAACCTTTATTTTAATCATTTAAAATCTTATAGACTTTTGGGTTGTCATAGCTACCACCTTCAGTGATGATAACCTTTTCCAAAACTTTCGAAAAGGTGTTCAACTGAAACATCGACACCTTGCTATACAACCAGGGCTTCAGTCCCTGTTCGAATCTCCTAGCCTTCCTCTCATCGGTATGCACTTGGTACGCGGCGAACCTAGCCAACTCATTTAATCTCGCAGCATAGTCTGGCACAAACATGTCACCTTGCATTAGTTCCAGAAACTGTACCTCCATCTGGTTCTGTGAGCTCATCGGGAAGTACATCTCGAAAAATATTTCTTTAAACCTTTTCCAAGTTACCACACCTTGTCCTCCCCGTACCTTGTTTTCCTGCCACCAATAGCTAGTTTTTGAGTTTAACATAAATGTTGCGTAGGCCGTTTTCTGATTTTCACTCACTCTAGCGACGTCAAAAACCTTTTCCATTTCCATAATCCAAGTCTGCGATTCAATTGGGTTCATGGTTCCCTTAAATTCTGGCGGTTCCACCGCCTTGAAGTCTTTAAATGACATAATCGATGGAGCTTGCGGCTGGTTATTCCTTGCTCCTGTCAACAAGTTCACCAACTGCTGAACGGGGTTCGCGTTACTCGTTGATCCTTCTTGGGCTGGTCGACGGTTAGGGCGTCCTTTCGGCGACATATTTCTATTAAGATATACGTTTATTAGATCTTTCTTCAATCATTAAATATCTAAGACTTAACTTAAACATTTTAACATAATTACTTGACACATAACATCTCAAAGAACTCTGATATTTTATTTAATCAAAAGTTTTAACATAATACGATATCATCACTGCTATTTACATCAACTATCCCGAGATAAAGAATCTACAGGATTTAAATCATCAAAATATTCCTTGTTTATAATCACATTGGAATTTACATTATTAAATATCACATAATCAAACTATTCCTATCACGGCTTACTAAGGCGTCGAACAGTTTTACTGCGATCTTCTTCCGTAATGCGGGACATCGTCCTGTGATCTAACATATTCCAAGGTAAACCCTTGAATTGAACTGAATAGTACATCACCCGATCCTGGGCCTCATCAATTGCCTTCTAAAACGTATAGCTCTTCTCCTCAATCCTTGTCTTCTTTGCACCAACATTATCCTCTATAAGATCGGCACGTCGTGAATCCTTCACCCCAGCGTCCGCTGCTATGGAAAGTCTTGTTGACTTCTCTTTCAATTCATTCTTTAGCTTCTCTATCTCTTTTGACTTTTCTTCACCTTGGCTCTTCTCGTGGACCAACTCCCACTCTACGTCTCCAAGAAGTGTGTAAAGAGCCTCCATCTCACCATCATTCTGCTCGATGGTAGACTGTTGAGAAACTGTCTGCTCCTTCAGCTCCTAAATAGTATTTTGTAACTCTATGTTACGGTTATACAGTTCATCATACATCTCAGCATTAATAGAGTTCGGTGGAAACTATTCAGGGTCTTCATCTGATAGTAGTGTGCATACAAGCCAATCATGTATGATGATAAAGCACGTACTTTGTAAACAATCTTATTTATTTATTAATAAAATATTCATTTATTAAAGGCATTTAATTATCTACATGTTGCTGTTTTTATAATATGTAAATAACCCATAGTTTTAAGCAATGCTTTTAGAATCATGATGATGATCATGCTAATGAGATCTAAATTCTTAGAAAGTTTTAAAACTAAAATAGTTCCCAATCGTGGGATTACTAAAAAGGGAATTAGTAAATCCGGATAGATTGGTACATATGTTGCTTGCTCATTGAATGAGGATGATTGATCTCATGATCATTTGTGTGGAGACACTAAAGCAAGTATGTAGGTGCTTATTGGAGAATAAGTTCACTGAACAGTGATTCGCTATGGAATACCTAATGGAGATTTACTCGCCTGTCAATAGGAATTCCTAATGTGATAGTAGTACAAGTAATCCTTGGACTTGAGATCATCATAGTATCTTGTATGTAACAAATTATACTTTGACTTATTCCTTAAGACCTTTTAAGGCATATATAGGGTATGCTTGGGTATAATGAGTTACATATGGAGATAATGAATGATCAATAAAGAATCTACCACCTCTAGTAAAAGAGGAGATATGTCCTATGTGATTCGTTAAATGACAACCCAGGAATCCTTGGCCAAGGTGAAATGAAATTAGAAAGGAGTTTCTAATTTGCATTATTTGGAGTTGTGCATTTTCTAATCGAAATACATATAATTAAATAAAATAAGACTTGACAGTAAATCCATGTCTTATATTTAATTGGGACATTGTATGGTGGAAGGATTGAATTGTACGGTAACTATTTACTCACAGGTTCTTTTTGATTAATGTTGAAATCTATATTATCTGGAAAGTCGTTGATCGCTAGGGAGGCTTATCCCTATTGTAGAATAAATATTATTTATTTAAATAGATTATTAGTTTAATTTATTTATTTAAATAAGATTAAAATTGTTTTAATTAATTTATTCACAACCGGTTTAATATGGAGAACCTAAAGGGTCACACCATAAAAGGAAGAATAATTATTTAAGAAGGTAATGGCATAATCGTAATAATGCATTAAGTATAATTAATTTAATCTATGGTGATAGAATAAATTAAATAGCTTAATGTTTATTATTTAATATTTTGGAAATATTAAATATAAATTAATAAGAGGAGTCTTATTAATATTATTACAATTATTATTATCTTAATTTCTAAAGGAGTTTAGTAATTAATTTAATATTTAGTACTCTCATTTATTCCTAATAAGATTAGGAGATAAATTAATTAAATGAATTTAATTAATTATTCCCATGTGGTGGGAAGCCTAAATTAATTAAAAGAAATCCCATGTCTAATAGGATTAGAAGGGTTGACTAATATCTATATAAGAGGAGTCTTATAATAGATATTAGATGATGCAATTCCAATTGTTGGAGAGTACTCCTTTTCTATAGAGGATATAAAACTAAGCCAACCATCCTCCTTCTTGATAATTCATCTTCTTTGGTGGATCACCTCTAGAGGCCAAACACTTGGGTGGCTAACGTTGATCAAAGGAAGGAATCTAACCCGGAAATTCAAGGAGATCTCGAAGAACGAGGAGTTAAACTCGTACCTGTGGAAGCTTCGTTCTACAAGGGTATGATTTTATAACTTCTTATTTATCGTTTTAAATTAATAATTTGCATAAAGGATGATCCGGGTAATGATTTTGTAGAAATTTTTTAAACTCTGATATACCATGCTTCCGCTAATTTTTGCAATTTGATTGCGTCATGATTTCATACAAACCCAACAGTGGCATCAGAGCCAAACCTTTATGCAATTATTAATTATTTTAATTCCATATATGTATGGGTATGTATTTAGAATAATTTATTGGGCATAATTAATTGTATAAAATTATTATTATTATTTTTTTTGAAAAATAAAATAAAATAAAATAAAATAGAAAAGCTTAAAAAAAAAAAGTCGCAAAAATGGTTGCTAGTTCGCTATTATGAAGTTTCTGCAGGATAGTTTTCTAATTTATATATATATATATTATATTTATTATATATAGTAAACAATCACCCACGAATTCAAAAGATACTGCAGGATGCGAATTTGATTTCCAAAAACGTGGTTATATAATATATATATATATATATATATAATATTCTTAATAATTTTATAATTAAAATAAAGAGTTTATTTTAAACTTGAAATTAGATTTCATGCAATTTAAAATTGTCCATTAAATGATACTCATATATATATGGAATGTTTTAATTCATGAGATGAATATTTATTTATTGATACATATGGTGACATGTATGAAAATAAATGGGGTTGATTATGAACTATTGACCAATGTGATTGAATTTTATTTTAGTTGAATGCTTGAATGAATGAGTTTTATTAAATGGGGTCTGCGTACCTCGTATTCTCTAATTTTTTTTTGATGTAAAATTCTATCTCCCTCCTATGTACTTCCCCTTGACTGCTGATCAAGGTTTTTATTTAAATTAAATAGTTTAATGTAATAGAAATAGTTAGAATTATCTTTAAAAAATTAGAGACCAAAGAGCAAGGAGCGCGTGAAGACCCATTTGTATGGAGCCCGGGTTTAAATGTAATAGTTACGTTTAAATTTAAATTCTTGCACTCCTAGGTTTGACCTTTTGGTTCACTTGGTGGCTCTAGTGAACCAAACTAGAATAAAAGTCCATAATCAATCCGGGTAGAATATAGTATTCTATATTGCATGCTAAATATTATATATATTATATTTTATGCAAACATGCTTCGCATGTTTAATAAAATGACGCGTATTTTATATATATATGTGCATGCGCGCTAAACAAAGATGAGACTAATAATAACAAACCCCTCAAAGAAATAATATTAAGTCCGAAGCGTTCAAATGATATTTGGAATATCGAACGTCGCCTTCTAGCATGATAAATTAATAGAGTATTAGATATTTAATATGAGCTTGTTGTGCTATCCACAAGGCGAGTATTGTGTATTTAAGATGTTAATTAATCACATTTGATGCTTATCAAGAAAATTGAACGATCTAGTCTTGTTGTGCTATCCACAAGGACGAACATTTTTCTTTTTTGAATTTATGAAAGTGCTAGGCTGGACTTAACTTAAATTATTTTAGTTCGGATGTGCACACACTTGACCATTATGATTTAAGAGGAAAAATAAAAGGAATTACATGGTGATGTAATTGACAAAAGTTGTCTACCTATTTATTTGTATATCGCTTGTTGTGCTATCCACAAGGTTATATACATTTGAAATGGGATCCTTATTCTCATTAGCAAATCTTTAATTAGATGTTGCCAAACTATATAAGTGTGGGTAATATAGTTTGATGAAAATAGTGGGAGATACCAATTTAAAATAAAGACCTAAATTTATTTTGGTATGCAAAGTTAATAAAACGAATGTTTGCTAAAATGTTGTTTTCTTTCACATGCAGAATTTTAAAAATGTCTAAATCATTAATCTCACTACGAAGCATACTTGATGCAAACAAGCTTACCGGACCGAATTATGAGGACTAGCTAAGAAATCTAAGAATTGTTCTCACTGCTGAAAAGATTTCTTATGTCCTAAATTCAACTGTCCCTGAATCTGTTTCGGAAACAGCCTCTGAGGAAGAGATTGCCACTTTCAATAAGTGGCAAGATGATGCATCTGTGGCTCAATGCATCATGCTCGCGTCCATGAATAACGAGCTTCAGCGTCAGCACGAAAAAATGAATGCTCCTGCTATGCTGCTTCACCTCAAGGAGTTGTATGGTGAACAGAGTAGGACTGCTAGATATGAGATATCTAAGGAGCTCTTCCGATCTCGGATGACCGAGGGTACTGCCGTCGAGACTCATGTCCTGAAAGTGATCAATTTGATTGAACGCCTTGGACAGCTTGGGTTCGTCATGGATGGGGAGTTGAGTCAAGACTTGGTCTTGCAGTCACTCCCTGAGACCTTCTCGCAGTTTGTGGTTAATTTTCACATGAATAAGCTAGATGTCAGCTTGCCTGAGCTGCTTAACATGCTAAAAACTGCAGAAGGTCACTTCCCATCCAAGAAGAACCATATCTTGATGGTGGATTCTTCCAATAAAAGGAAGAGACCTAAAGTATCTTCTGAAAAGAAGAAATCCAAGAAGGCTAAGGGAAAGGGGAAGGAACAAAAGAAACCTGAACCAGCTAAAGGAATGTGCTTTCATTGCAACAAGCCGGGACATTGGAAAAGGAACTGCAAGAAGTATCTAGCAGAGAAGAAGCTTGGAGAAGCTTCGACTTCCAATCAAGGTTTGTTTATGATTGAAATTAATTTTTCTGAAAGTCATAATTCTACTTGGGTATTGGATACCGGCTGTGGTTCTCACATATGTAATACTGTGCAGGGACTGGTCAGAAGTAGAAAGCTGAACAATGATGAGGTGATCCTACGAGTAGGGAATGGAGCAAAGGTTGCTGCATTAGCTGTAGGAACTTATTATTTAGCAATGCCTTCGGGCAAGTCCATTTATCTTAATAATTGTTATTATGTTCCGAATATTATTAAAAACATTATTTCAATTTCTGTATTGGATATGGAAGGATTTAACGTTGTTATAAAGAACAATAGTTGTTCTATTTATAAAGACGATGTTTTATATGGTATTGGAAATTTACGAAATGGACTTTATACACTTGACTTACAAGAAAATATATTTCAAATTGAACAAACTAAGAAAAGAAAAAGAGATGATATTAATTATACCTACATGTGGCACTGTAGACTCGGTCATATCAATGAAACAAGATTATCCAAGTTGCATAAAGATGGGCTCCTCGAGCTATCCGATTATGAATCATATCCAACTTGTGAATCTTGTCTCATGGGTAAAATGACTAAATCTCCTTTTAGTGGAAAAGGAGAAAGAGTTACAGAGTTGTTGGCATTGATTCACACAGACGTTTGTGGACCTATGACAACAAGTGCACGGGGTGGGTATTCTTATTTTATTACTTTCACTGATGATCACTCAAGATTTGGATATGTGTATTTGATGAAATACAAGTCAGAATCATTTGAAAAGTTCAAAGAGTTCAAAAGTGAAGTAGAGAAACAAACGGGCAAGAGTATAAAGACACTTCGATCAGATCGAGGTGGAGAATACTTAAGCGGTGAGTTTCTCAATTGTCTCAAAGAAAATGGTATAATCTCACAATGGACTCCACCAGGTACACCACAGTTAAATGGAGTATCTGAAAGGAGAAATCGAACACTATTAGACATGGTTCGATCCATGATGAGTTTTACCGACCTTCCAATTTCCTTCTGGGGATATGCCCTAGAAACGGCTGCATACCTACTTAACAAGGTACCTACCAAATCCGCCCCAAAGACTCCATATGAGATGTGGAAGGGGAGGAAACCAAATCTTAAGCATGTTAAGACTTGGGGTTGTCCAGCTTATGTCAAAAAGTTTGAACATGATAAGCTACAAACTAAATCCGAAAAGTGTAGATTTGTGGGATACCCTAAAGAAACTGTAGGGTATTATTTCTATCATCCAACTGATCAAAAGGTGTTTGTTGCGAAACATGCTGCCTTCTTGGAAAAGGAGTTTATCCATGAAGGGGTCAGTGGGAGTAAGATATATCTTGAAGAAGCTCAAGAACCACAAATTACCACAGATCAAAGTCAGGTACCTGACCAAGTAGAAGAACCTACTATACTACACCCTGTTCGTAAATCTGGGAGAGTACCTAAGATACCTGAGAGGTATGGATTCGTTATAGAGGATGACGATGAGGTACACATCATGGATGATGATGATCCATTGAATTACGAACAAGCTATGAGTAATAAAGACTCAGGGAAATGGCTTGAAGCCATGAAATCCGAAATGGACTCCATGTATGAAAACAAAGTATGGACTTTGGTTTCACCACCTGAAGGCATTAAGCCTATTGAGTGTAAATGGGTCTTTAAAAGAAAGACTGGAGCGGATGGCAAGGTGGAGACCTATAAGGCCCGACTAGTTGCAAAAGGTTTCAAACAAAGACAAGGAGTTGACTATGATGAAACCTTTTCACCAGTAGCTATGCTCAAGTCCATTCGGATTTTGCTTGCAATTGCAGCTTATAACGACTATGAGATCTGGCAGATGGACGTGAAAACGGCCTTCCTCAATGGAAAACTTGAGGAGGATGTGTATATGACACAGCCAGAGGGATTTGTTTCAAAGGTTGGAATAAATCAAGTCTGTAAGCTACAACGATCCATTTATGGATTGAAGCAAGCTTCTCGTAGATGGAACATTCGTTTTGATGAGACAATCAAAGAGTTTGATTTTATCAAAAACGACGATGAACCATGTGTGTACAAGAAGGTTAGTGGGAGCGCAGTTTCATTCCTTGTATTATATGTTGATGATATATTACTGATAGGGAATGACATTCCTATGCTACAATCAATTAAAATCTGGTTATCTAAACACTTCTCCATGAAGGACTTGGGAGAAGCATCCTATATTTTGGGAATAAAGATCTATAGACATAGATCTAAAAGGATGCTTGGATTATCCCAAGGAACGTACATTGATGCAATGCTAAAGAGATTTAGCACGGAAGATTCCAAAAGAGGTCTCATGCCGATGAGCCATGGAATACATCTCTCCAAGAAACAGGCCCCAAAGACACCTGAGGAGAGAGACCGTATGAGTAAGATCCCTTATGCTTCTGCAATAGGATCTATCATGTACGGTATGATATGTACTAGACCGGATGTTGCTCATGCACTTAGTGTAACGAGCAGATACCAGTCGAATCCAGGAGAAGAGCATTGGAAGGCAGTGAAGAATATCCTAAAATACTTGAGAAGGACTAAGGATATTTTTCTTGTCTACGGTGGGTCTGAATTAAAACTCGAGGGCTTCACAGACTCAAGTTTTCAAACGGACCAAGATGACAGTAAATCTATTTCGGGGTATGTTTTTACCTTGAACGGAGGCGCAGTGAGTTGGAAGAGTTCCAAACAGCAAACAGTTGCTGATTCAGTGACAGAGGCAGAGTATATAGCTGCAAGTGAAGCTGCAAAGGAAGCTGTTTGGATGAAGAAGTTCATAACTGAACTTGGTGTGGTTCCTAGCATTGGAGAAGCAGTTCCCGTTTACTGTGACAACACAGGAGCAGTTGCACAGGCTAAGGAACCGAGGTCTCATCAGAAATCTAAACACGTGTTGCGGCGATTTCATTTGATCAGGGAGATCATTGAAAGAGGAGACGTCACCTTGGAGCGTGTAAACTCTCAAGACAACATTGCAGATCCATTTACTAAAGCTTTAACACAACAGCAGTTTAATCGTCACTTAGAGAAGATGGGTATGAGATACCATGGTGATTGGCTTTAGTGCAAGTGGGAGATTGATAGTAGTGTGCATACAAGCCAATCATGTATGATGATAAAGCACGTACTTTGTAAACAATCTTATTTATTTATTAATAAAATATTCATTTATTAAAGGCATTTAATTATCTACATGTTGCTGTTTTTATAATATGTAAATAACCCATAGTTTTAAGCAATGCTTTTAGAATCATGATGATGATCATGCTAATGAGATCTAAATTCTTAGAAAGTTTTAAAACTAAAATAGTTCCCAATCGTGGGATTACTAAAAAGGGAATTAGTAAATCCGGATAGATTGGTACATATGTTGCTTGCTCATTGAATGAGGATGATTGATCTCATGATCATTTGTGTGGAGACACTAAAGCAAGTATGTAGGTGCTTATTGGAGAATAAGTTCACTGAACGTGATTCGCTATGGAATACCTAATGGAGATTTACTCGCCTGTCAATAGGAATTCCTAATGTGATAGTAGTACAAGTAATCCTTGGACTTGAGATCATCATAGTATCTTGTATGTAACAAATTATACTTTGACTTATTCCTTAAGACCTTTTAAGGCATATATAGGGTATGCTTGGGTATAATGAGTTACATATGGAGATAATGAATGATCAATAAAGAATCTACCACCTCTAGTAAAAGAGGAGATATGTCCTATGTGATTCGTTAAATGACAACCCAGGAATCCTTGGCCAAGGTGAAATGAAATTAGAAAGGAGTTTCTAATTTGCATTATTTGGAGTTGTGCATTTTCTAATCGAAATACATATAATTAAATAAAATAAGACTTGACAGTAAATCCATGTCTTATATTTAATTGGGACATTGTATGGTGGAAGGATTGAATTGTACGGTAACTATTTACTCACAGGTTCTTTTTGATTAATGTTGAAATCTATATTATCTGGAAAGTCGTTGATCGCTAGGGAGGCTTATCCCTATTGTAGAATAAATATTATTTATTTAAATAGATTATTAGTTTAATTTATTTATTTAAATAAGATTAAAATTGTTTTAATTGATTTATTCACAACCGGTTTAATATGGAGAACCTAAAGGGTCACACCATAAAAGGAAGAATAATTATTTAAGAAGGTAATGGCATAATCGTAATAATGCATTAAGTATAATTAATTTAATCTATGGTGATAGAATAAATTAAATAGCTTAATGTTTATTATTTAATATTTTGGAAATATTAAATATAAATTAATAAGAGGAGTCTTATTAATATTATTACAATTATTATTATCTTAATTTCTAAAGGAGTTTAGTAATTAATTTAATATTTAGTACTCTCATTTATTCCTAATAAGATTAGGAGACAAATTAATTAAATGAATTTAATTAATTATTCCCATGTGGTGGGAAGCCTAAATTAATTAAAGGAGTTTAATTAATTAAAAGAAATCCCATGTCTAATAGGATTAGAAGGGTTGACTAATATCTATATAAGAGGAGTCTTATAATAGATATTAGATGATGCAATTCCAATTGTTGGAGAGTACTCCTTTTCTATAGAGGATAGAAAACTAAGCCAACCATCCTCCTTCTTGATAATTCATCTTCTTTGGTGGATCACCTCTAGAGGCCAAACACTTGGGTGGCTAACGTTGATCAAAGGAAGGAATCTAACCCGGAAATTCAAGGAGATCTCGAAGAACGAGGAGTTGAACTCGTACCTGTGGAAGCTTCGTTCTACAAGGGTATGATTTTATAACTTCTTATTTATCGTTTTAAATTAATAATTTGCATAAAGGATGATCCGGGTAATGGTTTTGTAGAAATTTTTTAAACTCTGATATACCATGCTTCCGCTAATTTTTGCAATTTGATTGCGTCATGATTTCGTACAAACCCAACATCATCCTCCTCCTCGGCTGCCTCAACCGGGATCTCAATCTCCTCAGAGTCCTCCTCTGAATCAAACACCGGCTCATGCTCCTGACCAACGACGGTGATCAAAGGAGATGGCTCTCGTCGAACTAACTGCTCCCAGACTGTGTGAATGTCTCGGGGCTCCTCCTCTCTAGCCTCTCGGGGTACAATGTCCCTAGTCTGACTGAATTCTCTAGCATCCGACATCCTGACAAATCAAATTTTAAGTCTTAGTTATTAAGTGATGCTAATCGATACTCTCGCAAGTATATAAGTATTAGCACATAGCACATAAATTAAGTTATTATCGTCCTTAAAACTTGATAAGAGTTTATCATTACTATGTTCTCCATCTCTTAAAAGGCTACTACCCTAAGGTTTTCCCCCACCTAAAGTTCATAACCTATAGCTCTGATACCAACCTGCGACACCCCCAAATCCGGGTACTTCAATTCCACGGGATTTGGTGCTCACTGTACAAATATCATCTATCTATCTACCCATAATAAATACCAACCATGCAATAGATAGAAATAAATCCTCCCCTTATAGGGTTATAATATCTGAATAATAAATACAATCCCAGGTCATACTAACCTTAAATCTCAAGTGCAGAAACGTAAGCAGATAATAAGTCTTATACAACTTTAACATAAGTCTTTAAACATAAACATATTAAATAAACAACAAGTTTTCATCACTTGTTGACTTTGCCCTTGCCTTTGCTAGTAGAAGGCTCGTCGGACTTTTCGTTCTTAACTGCAATGTTATTATTACGCAAGAGTGAGCACAATTTCCAACAAGTATAACAATATAACAATGATATAATAATATGCGAGTGAATCAAATACTTCTGAATAAAGAAACTCGACTTTTGAATCAAGAATAAGTAACAAGAATCAAAAGAACATCTGATGGTCATAAGACCTTGAACCATGTCCTAGGTTGTCAAGTATGTTTACCTTTACACCTTTAACAGTCATAGACTATGGACTTTACTTCTCATACTTAGGGGGATCAGCCCTTAGTACCAATACTGTGCACAATATCTTAACGCTAAAGCATCATCTGTGACGCCCCCAAATTCGGACCCCCACTGGTCTCTCGAATTCGGTTCGTCACGTTCTCACCATAATACAATAATAATATCTAAAACATACATTCACAGTGGAAGATCTAATCTAGAATAATATACAATGATTTATTATAATTATTCCCCCAAGTCTCGCAACCTACAGTACTTAATAGATTACATAATACTATCAAATACAGACTTATTACATAACCCTACTTAAGCTTAAACATAGTTCTGAAATAGTCTTAATGCATCATCTTAATAGACGTAAAACAACATCATAATATTTAGAACATGAAAGGGGCTAGCAAGTCGGTAGCCTTGCCCTTGCCCTTATCGACTCCCGAAGGTCCACCCTGCTCTGCCTTAACTGAAATGTTTTAGGGAAAGCAAGAATGAGCAACAAGTTTGCTCAGCAAGTAATATAACAACAAGGGTGAGTATTATAGTTCTCGAATCCAAAAGTGTATAACAGGATATGATAGTTCAAGGATAGTAAGAAATATCAATAGTTTTCAATAACAGTAGCTAAGGATAGCAGAATATCAATAAGTTTCCAAGCTAAATCAATTCAAGATTTCAAGATAATTGAATACTGAGTAGTCACTAAGGACTATGAACTCTTACTAGAATTAACAGTAATATACTGATAATCCAACAAAAATAAGTACAACATGTGATCAGCCTAAAGTACCCTATATTATGCATAACATTTAATCGTACTTAAGTGCGCGCGTCGGTTCTCCGACAGTTTATAGTTTTCCCTCAATAAGGGTTGTTCATCTCAGTCAATATAAGACTCCGCACCAATCAATTGGTTTGGATAACTTTATAATCATGCTATGAGTCTAGCAGAATCAAATGACATAAACCACTCTTTATAAGTTCAATACTTGACATTAAAGTTTGAAGAATATAATTTGCTTTATCATAACTATGACGCAATAAGTCATAATTTGAATAACTCACTTGCACAACAATAAACTTAATACGAATTCAATAAAATTAGAGTTCAACTACTTGCTTACAATATTCGTTGAATAAAGTAATGCAAGGGTTTAGGATACTTACACAATAAAATAGTGTAAGTTAGGGAACTTGCCTTAAGCGTAGTCTATCTACGTTAAGTAAATCAACACTTTCGAATTCCTATCGTAATATAGTTACGTATATATATGATATCCATTAGTCATATAGTTTAACATCATACTTTACCTTATATATACAATCCACATATAAGTTAAGTCTTTAACCTTACTATACAGTCATACCATGTATAGTATCATACTAATTCACAAATCTTGACTAATATAACTTTTATTTCCTTTTATCCTTAACATTCTCCTTTTTGAGTTAAACATATTCTCATATCATTATTATACGACCATAATCAATACAAAACATATTTTATTTAGTAAGTTATAGCATTGCTATAAGTTAACCGTCAAAATCGGATTCAAGTATCAACATATGATATCACATAGCATGTATACATATTAAAGGGTCCTTCCATGTTTGTATAACCTTTCCAAGTTCAATCATGCATGATATAGTTTCTAAGTTAATACCTTTAATACTTAAGGCCATTCAAGGTCATGAAACTACAAAGTCTAACATGCTCGCCTTTTAAACACATAAGGTATTCACATAACTCGTGTTAGGCATGCTCATGAGGATTCACATCGCATACATGTAACTAGCATCGTTATTATTTTAAAAATATGTTTCATTTATGCTTAACTTGATTTCACGACATCTAATATGGTAGGCATACATGTATGATACATTAATGAGTCTAAGAGTACTATCAAACATGTCCATAAATATCAGAATCCAAATCTCAATGTAACATGTCAAGGTGCACGTCCAAAACTTATACTTTTATTAGTAAAGCTCACTAATAAGGCCTAACATGTTCATGCTATATATATACATATGTTAACATGTCCGACATGCATTTCAAGGCCATATAAACATGCTCGCAAAATCAAAATGTAGATATGGTACATATATGTCAAAGTTTGCTTTCAATACTTATATTTTTGTTAGTAACGTTCACTATTGAGGTTCACATGCTCATGTTACATTATGAAACCCATATACATAAGTCAACATACCTTTCACGCATTTCTAAGTCATACTAACATGCTTGCAAAATCAAAATGTCAACATGGTTCGTATATGTTAAGTTCATTTACAAAACTTTACGTTTATTTCAAAAACTATAACTTTTCATAATTCATGCATGCAAACATAGTAACACATGTTTACATTATATCAATGTACTCATATATATGTGACAGTACTGTTCCCATGCTTGTTTAACTAATACGGACATGCTATTACTTAGCAGATTGTAGCAGAAAGCAGAAAACAATTATCAGATACCAGCTGCGCCTCAGTATTAAACCAGCGCAGCTGCGCCATTGCCTGTACAGAACTGAAAGCTTCTGCTTCGGCAGAAAGCAACCCAAATCACAAAAATTACTTCACGAAACAGCCACATTGCATTTCAACATGCTTATAAGTCTATTATAACAACTAAACAAGCATTCTACAATCCAATTACAATCTAATTTGGCATGATCAAGAATTGGAACTTTGACAGAAAACAAAAATGAAGAACAAGAATGAAGAACAAGAACTAGTTGCTAAATATACCTCTGCAATTAGCTTGCTGCTCACTGATTCTCTTCCTCTCTATATCTCAGCAACTCACACTCTCAAACTTAGAATTTGGCAGACAATTTTTACAGTAACGGGAAAATAAAAAATGGAGCTGCCCTTTTATAGGAGAATTGTTATCTAGTTAATGGCTTTACACCAAAGTCTGAGTTCATGGGGTAGAAGAAGAACACAATGGTTATGGAAGAGTTGTTCAACCACCACTCCCAGCCATTTGCATAGCAATGATCACCTAGTTTTAAGGTTTCTGTGTATAGCTTGGTAGTTTACGTAATGAAGTTATAGGTTATTGTTTGGGCCAACTGAAATGGGACAAGGCTTCTAAATACCAGCATTAGTCCAATGTAGTTATCTTTAATTCCCTTTTTGGTTCTCTCATGTAATTTTAATGTATAACATTACTATAAATGGAAGGTTTAGGGATTATATATGTGCTCATATCATATAATCCATGTACATTTTATCATACCGGTATAATTTAATCGAATATTATCATATTACATTGTCTCCTTTATTATTAAATTCCATTAATCAACAATTGTTCACTATATATTCATGATGTACTATTTTTAATGTATACTCACACACAATTGTCACATAATCCTCATGATGTATTCATACAACTTAATTAATTAGTCATAACATATATTTTCTATATATTATATAGTCACATTGTACTTTACACTTCATATAATATATAGGTAGCTACTATACATTATACTTTTAATTATCGCATGCTTGCACATAGCAATTAATTGAGCAAATATAATCTTAATTACTCTTAATATATTATTATTCTCAATGATAATTAATTAATTACTTATCTTATCAATTAATTAATAATAATATTAATTAATCCATCCCTCATCAATCAATGTAATTATTAATCTCTACAACAATTAATTAACATTTATATGATTAATTATCACATTAAATAAATATAAATCTTATTATATTTATAAACAAGTTACTTATTATTATTCTATTATTTGCAATAATAATAATCAACATATTATTAATCTCCATTAATATTCCATTTTTCATAATAAACAATTAAATAACAATTAATATTTGATTAATTGTTCACTTAATAATTCCTTCGTTAATTAATATAATCATTAATATTTCTCATCAACGTTTCTATTCCCGTGCCACACAAGGCATTTAATGAGCTTATCATAAACTCCATATCTTCCTCAATTATTATATATATTCAATTTAATATAATTGAGTTAACTCATCTCATAACACTTACATATTTATATTCAAATAAATATTCATTTCCATTAATATATTTATTTAATAATATTCAGAAATTCTCAAGTATTACATCATCAATCCCCTATCAAAAGGGTTGTTCATCTCAGTTTGACATCAGAGTCCGCACCAAAGAAAGTTTGGTTTGGATAAACTCAATAACAGTTCTAGAATTTAGAACGCTCATCAACTATGGACTAGTCGAATCAATAAGGGTTCGCTAGTCTTACAAGGTTCAACAATAAACGATATTCAAATTGAATAATAACTTCTCAAGAGTATACAATCGAATAAGTATTATATAACTGGAATCATGCTTTAAAAGGTATTATAATATCTCATATGGAATCTCAACTTGATTAACAAGTATAAGAACTTGCATCATGATAGTATTTCAAGAATAAAAAAACTTGCTCAATAAAAGTAAACTTTGAATTTAGTAACTTGCTTGACATAAGAATAAGAAATAGAACGCTTATTCAAATTAAAGAGTTTAGATAAGAAACTTTCTTAACGATACTAAGTTAGGGATAGAATACTTGCCTCGTGCGCAAGCTATAATTATAGTTACAATTCAATTCCTCAATGTCCTACACATTACATTATGCATACGATGTCGATTAGTTTCATAACTTCTATGTTCAACTGTTGAACTTTTCATTTAAGTTCAACTTACAACTTGGTTCCAAGTGATAACTTATTAACTAATCACATAACATAAGTATGAATTCACAATATGCTTATCACATAGGTATAATCCTTTAAACAATCATAATCAATTTTTACAATCACAATATTCAAGTTCGCACTTAGTTTGTTAACTTGAACCTTCACATTATTTTATACATGTCAACAACTTAGTTTAGTTTACATGTTCATCAAGTCCTCAAGTATGTTATAGTATAGTATTACACTTGGCACGACGTTTCGACGTTCATTCGTCGCACGCCCGATTCGTCCCTCTTGCGTACGCTTAACATGCTTATACAACTTGTCTAAAATATCATTGATTAATGTTGAACATCATTATATTTATAATATTCATATTTTATAACTTAGAACAATATCTTTTATTGTCGAGAGCATTACACTTGCGTACATGCATGTCTGACGCCCTCCGATTGCCTTCGAATACGCATCAGTCACAAAGATGGTCATTTTGACCCCTGTTAACGACTTCAAATAGAAAAACTTAAAGAATGAAAATTTTAGGTCTACTCGTTATCTTTTTCGAATCATTCTGAATCGCATTAATCGAAGTTTGTATGAAGAAGTTATGCTTATTTTACTACAGGAGGTCAAAACAGTCTAAAAATTTTCTCAGAAACCAAACAAGGTTCCCGAACAGCACCCACCCCCGCTGGGGCGGGGCTTTATGCCTATGAGAACCCGCTGGGGCCTGCTGGTGGAACTCTGGTTGACGATTTTTGACAGAGCGTAGGCCAATTACTCCAATTAAATGCAAATTAAACTAGTACCGTGATTTCTATGAAGTATAAACTTCATAGAAACATCATATAATATTACTAACATATTTTTAACATCTTAAATCATGCAATTACTCGAATCAAATCACGAAACTTCACTGTTCTTGGTGTTCTTGAAGGTTTTAAAGAAAAACATGAAATTTGACGTCACGGATTCGTTATAACTCTGAATTCGTCCGTTCAAAGTTTGTTTTCTTTTTTTAACATGTATTATCATAATCTACTGTTAAATTTAAATTAAACAAACAATTCATGACATATAATTGTTTGTAAGGGCCATAAGGGCCATATATACAACGTTTATACTCTGTAACTTCAAAAAATCCAATTGAAACATAATTACATGGTTTTGGTCACTGTAATTCATGTATGCATGATATAAAACATGTTATTAACATATAATAGCATACATGTGATCATATCTTAAGTAAATCATGAAAATCGTTCTTCACAGAGAACTTTTAAAACACGTTAATGGAAAATTCTGAAAACTTTTAAAAAACTTAATTAAAACATATTCACATGGATTTGATTATTTTAAAACTTGCATAAATAGTAGAAATCATGTTATAATCATTTAGAATCACATACTTCATCAATTCATGGCTTAATCACAAAAATAGACTTTTTACAGAGAACTTGAAAACACTTTTCATGGAGAAAACATAAGAACGTGAATTATAACCATGGAGATGAAGAGATTACCCTTGTTAGTTTGTTTAGATGATGATGATTACTCTAAAATCTCTAGCCTTCTCTTCAACTCACAATTTTTTTCTCTAAAATTCTCTCTAGTTTCCTCTGATGGAAAGTTACGCTATATTAAATAAAGGAAGTCTGATATAGCTATACAAGTCTGATAATATATAAGTATACGTATATAATAAACTAACAACGTAATGGTCAGTTAACCCATAATGGTTAACTGCCCCAACTTCTCATAGGGCCTTGTTTGGCTAATCATTTATATCTCCTTTCTCTTTAATTTAATTAACTTGTTATCATATAGTTTAATAATGTCACACCTTTATTAATCAAATAATCTTATTTAAATCAATTAAATAAAATAGAATAATTCCACATTAAATCACATAGTCACATAATTAAAATTCTCATTTATTAATTATGTCAAATCATTAAATATCTAAGTAATTATTAAATTAATTAGAATAACATTATGCTTATTAAATAATTCATTTAATCAAATAAGCTCAATTAAATTAATACTTTGAATAATAAAATTCTCTACATTAATTTAATCAATGTAACACATATAATTAAATTAATCTACCATAAATTCATCAATTAATTATTTAATTTAATAATTAAATAGTCAAAAAATATTTATTTAATTCAATAAATATTTAAATCATATTACAAAAATCTTGTTCGTCACACTTCTCGTACTTAGGGGGATCAGCCCTTAGTACCATACTGTGCACAATATCTCAACGCTAAGCGTAAATAATCCGCTATACAGGGTTGTTCATCTCAGTTTGACATCAGAGTCCGCACCAAAGGAAATTTGGTTTGGATAAGCTCAATAATAGTTCTGAAATTTAGAACGGTCATCAACTATGGACTAGTCGAATCAATAAGGGTTCGCTAGTCTTACAAGGTTCAACAATAAACCGATAATCGATTCGAATAATAAATCTCAAGAGTATACAATTGAATAAGTATTGTATAACTGAAGTAAGACTTTAAAATAATTATAATATCTGATATGAAATCTTGAACTTGAATAATTAAGAACAAGAGATATAGAATACAAATCTAAGACTTGATCAATGAATAATTTAGAATTTAAGGAACTTGCTCAATAAAGTAAAGTTTTGAGTAAGGAAACTTGCTCAATATAAAAGTAAGGTTTAGAAACTTGCTCAAATAAAGGTTTGAGTTTAGAAAACTTGCCTCTTGCACAAGCAACAATTAATTCATGTTCTTTATTAAATCCTACATATCAATACATTCATAATACCAATTAATTATAAGTTCGATATACTTATCGAATCACAACATCGATCATTGAACAAGTTATAAGTCTTCACAAATACGGGTTTAACTCACGTATTTAACTTACAATTTAATCACATAATATAAGTTATTAAATTGTTTTAACATCTCATTTTATGCTTAACATGTCTTCATTTTCCTTACATTAGGTTTTAAAACACGTCTTTGAAACTTGAATACTTAGTAAAATTTCTAAAATTCTGCAGGCCAGGCGCGAATGCGCTCCAATTGCTCTTTGGAACGGCGCGAGCGAGCTCCATTTGTTTCTTGGAGCAGCGCGATCGCGCTGCGACGCATACCCAAATTCTGCAGTTCGCGAAGAATACACAGAACATTCCAATAAATCCCAAATTAAACTAATACAATGATTTGTAATGTTACCCATGAAGTATAAACTTCACAGAAATATTATAAATCGATTCTAGCATGCTTCTAACACTTTAAATCACGTAATTGCTCGAATTTAAACAGTTAATTTCACTGTTTTTCATATTTTGTAAAACTTTGAGGAAAAACATGAAATTCAACGTTACAGATTTGTTACAATACCGAATTCGTCCGTTTGAATTCCGTTTTGTTCGTTTAAACATGCACAATCATATTCAAGTATCAATTTAAAGTTTAATAAACGATTAAAGCATGTAAATTTGTACATACGGGCCATATATACAACTTTCATACTTTGTAACTTTTGAAAACTCAAAACGTAATTACATAGTTTTAATCACTGTAAATCATGCGTATATGGTTTAAAATATGTTATGAACAATTTATAACACATATATAGTCATATATTCAACAATCATCATAATTTTCCCTTCACATGGAACATTTAAAACACGTAAATGAAAAACTCTATAACTTTTCTAAAATCCAATAAAGCATATTTATATGAAATTGAGGGTTTTAAAACATACTTAGATGGTAGAAATCATGTTATAATCATTTAGTAACACATACAACATCAATTCATGCCTTAATCACAAAGTAGGCTTTTTTACAGAGAACTTGAAAATACGTTAATGGAATCTAAGAGCATGAATATAAATTTGGGTTGAAGAATATACCCTTGCTTTCTCTGACTAAGGTGATATGAATTACTCTTTTGAATATTCAAGTTTTTCTCCAATTCTCTCTAACTTTTCTCTCTGTGTTTTCTCTCTAATTTTCTTAACTGATGAATGAATTGATATAAAATATAAGTATACGTATATGTTATAAGTATAAATTGACGGGTTAGTGGTGTCAGTTAATCCATAATGGGTTACTGCAACAACTCCCCTTAAGACCTCGTTTGGCTATTTCTTATAATTTTTTCCCCATTAATTTAATTAACTGTTATTATATAGTAAATTGTCACACTTCTAATTAATCAATTAATTTTATTCAAATCAATTAAATAAAATATAATAAATTCACATTACATCACATTGTCACATAATAAAATTCTCCTTTATTAATTATGTTAAATCATTACATCTCTAATTAATTATTAAATTAATTAGAATAACATTATGCTTATTTAAATAATTCATTTAATCAAATAAGCTCAATTAAATACATACTTGAATTATAAAATTCTCTACATTAATTTAATCAATGTAACACATATAATTAAATTACTCTACCACAAATTCATCAATTAATTATTCAAGTCAATAATTAAATCATCAAAAAATATTTATTTTAATTCAATAAATATTCAAATTAAATTACAAAAATCTTCTTCGTCATATCTTTCCCCCCCTTAAAAGGATTTTGTCCACAGAATCACGGTTCAATTAAAAATTTCGTCCCATTACATTCTCCCCCTTATAAAGATTCTGTCCCCAGAATCGTTTACACATAAATTAAGCAAATAAGTGTGGGTAAGTCTTTATCATATGTTCTTCGAGTTCCCACGTAGCTTTTTCAGCGTTGTGGTTCCTCCATATTACCTGAACAGAATGTATTACTTTATTTCTAAGAACTTGCTCTTTCCTGTCAACAATCTTGTGACGCCCCCAAAATAGGTTCAATCCACAACCCATTCTAAGTCGCCAAGAAATACATGGTACAGAATCCAAATACAAATCTTTTATATTAAATTTTCATGCACAATACGATCACACATAAAGTGTGAGTTTTAATACAAATACAGTACCCACCCTCCTTATCAATGATACGTTACATAAAGATAAAGTTAATAACTATTTTAGGAATTAAAATATTTGGAAGATGCTCAAGGAAACCTTCGTACATGGGCGACCATGCATCTAAGTTATAATAGGACTTGAGAATTATCTTTGGTTGACCCAATAGACCCCAAAGAAGAACGAGAAGATTACTATCATGTTTTTTCCAATGGTGTGTTTTCTCTTGCCATATAATTATCTCAATTTTCTCCAACTGAGGATTATATTCTAACCATACTCCAAGATTATATAGGTAGTGCTCATAGATATAATCAGTAAGTGGATGTGCACAACCCTGTCTTATGATAACCCGAAGTCGTATGTTATTAGACATCTTGTATGATAGTGGCAAAACACCCTTCCAAAGTTGGGTTCACCTTAACCTATTTGGTTCACCAAAATCAACGGTTAAATGACGCTTTAAAATACGACACACACATTTTAAATTCTCAATATAATTATTACCATACTGTTTTATGGGAAACTTCAATAGCTATCGACCATCTTTCTATTCCCCTATTATCCCCGCTCGACCCCGCTACACTCTTATTACCTAAAAAGAATTGTGAAGTAAAAGGGTGAGCACAAATAGCCCAATAAAGAATATCATGACTAAAGATAATCAAATTATCAATAGCATTCGTCAGTAATAAATCATAGATTTAGAACGTATAGTAGATGATAAAACTTTTCAACCATAGTTGCAGCGGAACGAACAATCCATTAGAAGAGTCAAATAGACCATAATATCTATTATCTTCTCCATGTTAAAAGTCCACCAACAATGTTTTACCCATGTAACATCAATCAATAGTTCCTGTCCACAATCATGTGAATAATTCATAATCATATTTGTGTTGCTAAATTCCTCTTCGCACCCTAGGACGAAGATAATTTTCATCACCTGTCTTTACTTGAAACACCAAAGATCATGGTTATACCAAATCACAGTTCCTGTTCATAATCATGCTAATCAATTTATCTTTGCACTACAGGCCAAAGATATTCAACAATTAATCATTCATCTTTGTACTACAGGTTAAAGATATCCATCAATAGCTTATCTTTGCACTACAGGCCAAAGATATTCACAAATCAACCGCTCATCTTTGCACTACAGGCCAAAGATATTCATCAATAGTTCATCTTTGCATTACAGGACAAAGATGTTCATAAATTAATAGATCAACTTTGCACTACATGCCAAAGATATTCATCAATAGTTCATCTTTGCACTACAGGCCAAAGATATTCATAAATCAACAACTCATCTTTGCACTACGGGCTAAAGATATTTAAATCTCAAAGAAATATCTAATCATTTCAAAATTTATAGAAACAACATTTATAACCATGTTGATCAATTCACATCTGCACTTAAGCTAAGGATATTCAATTGTAAACTCAATGGTCATGATCATACCAGTCAACAATTTATCTTTGCACTACTGGTCAAAGAGAACTCATAGTCATGGTCATACCAATAATCTACCCATCTTTACACTCAAGTCAAAGAGAACTTCCATCACTATAATTATAAAAATGTTATATATGATGAATAGACATAGTAAGAACAATATGATCAAAACATGGATCTAATTTCAAGAGTAAGATTCATAAATCAAAGATAATTTGGACATGGGAAAAATATATTTTTTTACCGTGAATAGTAACTCATGAATAGTAACCCATGAATAGTAACTTGTGAATAGTAACTCATGAATAGTAACTTGTGAATAGTAACTCATGAATAGTAATCCATGAATAGTAACTTGTGAATAGTAACTCGTGAATAGTAACTCTGAAATGAAAAGGTGAAATTTTTAAAATAAAGTTCAGACTAATATTCTGGTGAAATGATATTTGATGAAGCGCAAAACTCAAGGAAATTCTAATCATTTCAGAAATTATAGAAGTAATGCTTACCATAGTAAGTTTAAGTTTAGGAATCTAAAATTAAATATTATTACTTATATACTATAGAGTATGGAAGAAAATAATATTCCTTACGAATATTGAATGAAAATAATATCCTTTAAGAGAAAAATAATATCCCTTACAAGAAAAATAATATCCCTTACTATACGAAAGCAATATTACCCCTTACGAGTATAAAATCACATCATTTACCAAAATACCCTTTATCAAAATATCCTTTACGCAAAATAATATCATTTACAAAAATAATATCATTTACGAAAAATAACCTCCTTTACGAAACATAATAACATCCCTTACCTTAGTAGAAGAGTAGTTTTAATTAGAATATCGGATATTATGTTGCGAAAATCTTGCACTGCTATCAACACTCAAAATACTCTTATCCTCGCAAGAAATACGCTCAATATTATAGAGAAAAAATTTTCTCAACTAAGCACCCTATTTATAGGAAAATGCTAAGCACACCAAAGCTGACAAAACCTTTACTGATAAAATCTCCGCACCACCATGTTGACAAACCAAAAAAATCAGCATTTTACACAAACAAAAGGACAAGAGTGGGGCCCACCCATTCTAAAAAATCTCCACCAAAATATTTTAAATTTAAACAATATTTAGAAACTTCAATAATTCATAATAAATAGCCCTTTTATCAGAAAAATATGAACCTTATATCCATTCCATATAAAATTTAATTCTCTACAACTTTGCAGAAGAAAGTTTTTCTAAATTCCGAACGAAAAATGACCCAAATTTACATACGGATGATTTTTTCACACCGCCATTCTGACAAAACTAACAACGGAGCAATCCAACTTTGAAAAACCAACATCAGCATATTTCACACACAAGTGGGGCCCACCCAATTAGAAAAATCCTCCACCAAATTTTCACATGTTTATATATATATATATATATATATATATATATATATATATATTAAAACATTAAAAAATTCCAATTCCATTTTTCTCGCTTCCACCTCATTTATTCTTATACCATGAATTTATTGTAAAAATATTATCATCTAAATTATATTATTCTATTATCACATTATACACTTATAATGTAATATTATAATAATATATTTGAATGAATTATTTTATCAGAAAAAATAAAATATCAATTTTCAACAATTGTCTCTTTCGCTAAAAATTCCTCCATTTATATCCTAATTGAATAAATATTTCCTTATTATTTTTATCAATAATTAATTATTATTCACAAATAATATTATAGAATCACAATATTAACAACTAGGTTGTTCCCAAGAAAGAGGGAGCTTTTCAATAAGAATTTCTTTTCATTAGCGCGCAATTATATAACCTAACCACTTTTCTCGATATAACTTTCTAGACATCGTCAATAATTCTATCTAATAATATCATTCCAATAATATGAGTGACAATTATTGATTTAATAATGTGAAATACTGTGTAGCGGTTACTGTGACCATTATTGAATCAATAAAATAAAATAATATGCAATTATCAATGTAGCAATTATTGAATCAATAATATAAAATACTGAACAGTAATTACGGTGACAATTATTGAATAAGTGACTTCTTACGTAAGAATCAATAATTAGAAATTACTGTGCAATACCGCGTGCTACTGTATAACAACGCGTATTCCTATATTTTTAACCAACGGGTATTTCAACAGTTTAACTGGTAACAGTTGTGCCGTTATTTTTAAAAATATTATTCCTGTCGCTTTTCTATATCCGAAAGTGATTTCGTTGTTGGGCCCACCAATGACTGCGCCGTCGTACGAATATTCTCTGACAAAAAGAATATTCTCCGACCAAACGAATATTTCCCGACACAACGAATATTTTATGTCAACTTGTTTAATTTATAAAATTTGCACATATCACTCTTAAACTTTTAACCTTTTATTAATTTAACCATTCACTGAATAGAATAATAATTAAAAATTAAATACTTTCATTTCATAAAATTCGGGGTCTTATAATCTCCCCTCCTTATGAAATTTCGTTCTCAAAATTTACGTACCTGGTAATTCAAAGAGATGATGATACCTTGCTTTCTTTTCAGATTCTATCTTCCCGGTTATTTCTTCTGTATCATGATTTCTCCATTGCTCATTCTAGAATACAGCTTCAAAACAAAGGTTAATTGACATATCACAATTTAATTTATTAAGTAAGAAAATTCAGCTTAGGTAAGTCACACACTAGCGAAGTATATTACTCGTCTCTCCCCTCCTAGTTCTAGACTCAGATCTCCGCCAGCGACCATATCCCTAAGCTCTGATACCATTTATGACGCCCCCAAAATAGGTTAAATCCACAACCCATTCTGAGTCGCCAAGAAATACATGGTACAGAATCCAAATACAAATCTTTTATATCAAATTTTCATGCACAATACGACCACATATAAAGTGTGAGTTTTAATACAAATACAGTATCCACCCTCCTTATCAATGATACGTTACATAAAGGTAAAGTCAATAACTATTTTAGGAATTAAAATATTTAGAAGATGCTCAAGGAAACCTTCGTATATGGGCAACCATGCACCTAAGTTATAATAGGACTTGAGAATTATCTTTGGTTGACCCAATAGACCCCAAAGAAGAAAGACGAGAAGATTACTATCATGTTCTTTCCAATGGTGGGTTTTCTCTTGCCATATAATTATCTCAATTTTCTCAAACTGAGGATTATATTCTAACCATACTCTAAGATTTTATAGGTAGTGCTCATAGATATAATCAGTAAGTGGATGTACACAACCCTGTCTTATGATAACCCGAAGTCGTATGTTATTAGACATCTTGTATGATAGTTGCAAAACACCCTTCCAAAGTTGGGTTCACCTCAACCTATTCTGTTCACCAAAATCAACGGTTAAATGATGCTTTAAAAAATGGCACACACATTTATAACCATATTGATCAATTCACCTTTGCACTTAAGCTAAGGATATTCAATTGTAAACTCAATGGTCATGATCATATCAGTAAACAATTCATCTTTGCACTACTGGCCAAAGAGAACTCATAGTCATGGTCATACCAATAATCTATCAATCTTTACACTCAAGTCAAAGAGAACTTCCATCACCATGATTATAAAAATGTTATATATGATGAATAGACATAGTAGGAACAATATGATCAAAACATGGATCTAATTTCAAGAGTAAGATTCATAAATCAAAGATAATTTGGACATGGAAAAAATATATATTTTTACCTTGAATAGTATCCCGTGAATAGTAACTCATGAATAGTAACCCATGAATATTAACTCGTGAATAGTAACTCGTGAATAGTAACCCGTGAATAGTAACTCATGAATAGTAACTCCGACATTAAAGGTGAAATTTTTATAATAAAGTTCAGACCAATATTCTGGTGAAATGTTATTTGATGAAGCGCAAAACTCAAGAAATTTCTAATAATTTCAGAAATTATAGAAGCAATGCTTACCACAGTAAGTTTAAGTTTAGGAATCTGAAATTAAATATTATTACTTACATACTATAGAGTATGGAAGAAAATAATATTCTTTACGAATATTGAATTAAAACAACATCCTTTAAGAGAAAAATAATATCTCTTACAAGAAAAATAATATCTCTTACTATACGAAAGCAATATTATCCCTTACAAGTATAAAATCACATCCTTTACCAAAATACCCTTTATCAAAATATCCTTTACGCAAAATAATATCATTTACGAAAAATAACCTCCTTTACGAAACATAATAATATCCTTTACCTTAGTAGAAGAGTAGTTTTGACTGGAATATCGGATATTATGTTGCGGAAATCTTGCACTGCTATCAACACTCAAAATACTCTTATCTTCACAAGAAATACACTCAACATTATAGAGAATTTTTTTTCTAATTCTGGTGTGATTTCATTTCTAACTAAGCACCCTATATATAGGAAAATGCTTACCACACCAAAGTTGACAAAACCTTTACTGATAAAACCTCCGCACCACCATGTTGACAAACCAAAAAAATTAGCATTTTACACCAACAAAAGGACAAGAGTGGGGCCCACCCATTCTAGAAAATTTCTACCAAAATATTTTAAATTTAAACAATATTCAGAAACTTCAATAATTCATAATAAATAGCCCTTTTATCAGAAAAATATGAACCTTATGTCCATTCCATATAAAATTTAATTCTCTACAACTTTGTAGAAGAAAGTTTTTCCAAATTCCGAACAAAAAATGATCCAAATTTACATACGGATGATTTTTTCACACCCCTATTATGACAAAACTAACAACGGAGCAATCCAACTTTGAAAAACCAACATCAACACATTTCACACACAAGTGGGGCCCACCCAATTAGAAAAATCCTCCACCAAATTTTCTCACATGTTTATATAATATATATATATATATATATATATATATATATTAAAACATTAAAAAATTCCAATTCCATTTTTCTCTCTTCCACCTCATTTATTCATATACCATGAATTTATTGTAAAAATATTATCATCTAAATTATATTATTATATTATCACATTATACACTTATAATGCAATATTATAATAATATATTTGAATGAATTATTTTATTAGAAAAGATAAAATATTAATTTTCAACAATTGTCTCTTTCGCTAAAAATTCCTCCATTTATATCACAATTAAATAAATATTTCCTTATCATTTTTTATCAATAATTAATTATTATTCACAAATAATATTATAGAATCACAATATTAACAATCAAGTCGTTTTCAGGAAAGAGGGGGCTTTCCAATAAGAATTTCGCTTCATTGGCGCACAATTATATAACCTAACCACTTTTCTCGACAAAACTTTTTAGACATTGTCAATAATGCTATCTAATAATATCATTCCAATAATATGAGTGACAATTATTGATTTAATAATGTAAAATACTGTGTAGTGGTTACTGTGACAATTATTGAATCAATAAAATAAAATAATATGCAATTATCAATGTAGCAATTATTGAATCAATAATATAAAATACTGAACAGTAATTACGGTATCAATTACTGAATAAGTGACTTCTTACGTAAGAATCAATAATTAAAAATTACTGTGCAATACCGTGTGCTACTGTGTAACAACGCGTATTACTGTATTTTTAACCATCGGGTATTTCAACAGTTTAACGGTAACTGTTGTGCCGTTATTTTTAAAAATGTTATTCCTGTCGCTTTTCTATATCTGACAGTTATTCCGTTGTGGGGGCCACCAATGACTGCGCCGTCGAACGAATATTCTCCGATAAAAAGAATATTCTCCGACCAAACGAATATTTCCCGACACAACTTGCCTAATTTATAAAATTTGCACATATCACCTTTAACTTTTAACCTTTTATCAATTGAACCATTCACTGAATAGAATAATAATTAAAAATTGAATACTTTCATTTCATAAAATTCAGGGTCTTACAAATCTGAACAGGAAACTTCTTCGTAAGATAAGTCTTTCTCAAATTGTAGGAGTTTATATTCAATCACTTGTTTGTAATCGGGTTTGTAGGGTCGTAAAACTGACACATGGAAGACGTTGTGGACATTCTCTAGCGTCGGAGGTAAGGCTACCTCATACGCAACTTCTCCAATCCTTTGCAGTACCTCAAAGGGTCCAATGAGCCTCGGGCTCAATTTTCCCTTCTTATCGAATCTGATCTTTCCCTTCCAGAGAGAGACTTTCAAGAAAACAAAGCTACCCGATTGAAATTCTACATTTCTTGTTAGGGTCGAAGTTCCTTCCGTTAGTGTTGGTTGGTGGAAGAAGTTGAACAATCTTCTTCTGAGCTATCATAAGTTTGAACACATTCTTGAGGGAATCCCCTAGTGGGGTGAAATTTATTCGACGCTTGACTTCCATGTTTTTCTGGAATTGAGGGTTTGCAGGCTGTGCTGAAGCTTGGAAAGGGGTATAGTTCCTCCTTTGAACGGGCATGTGGTTTGATTTACCCCTTGAATTTTGTCCTTATAAGACCAAGGAGACTTCTTCGTCTTTCTTTTTATGGACCCTCTGGGGATTACTCCCGTACATTTTGGAGTGGATATGTTCGGCGACAGCTTCGAGGGCGATTAGATCTTTTATCTTCCCGGATTTGAGCCCCATTTCCGCCATCTCGCCATGCTTGATCATTTCAGAGAATGGCTTTCCTATTCCCGCTAGGACCCTCTCATAATAAGGCACTTCTTGGATATCGATGAAGGTTATGACTATTTCAGATTCAGTTATGGCTGGGGTAACTTGTGCTGCGACCCATCTCCATCGGTGGGCATATTCTCTGAATGATTCAGTGTTCTTTTTCTTAATTTTGGTTATTTGATATTTGTCGAGAGCCAACTGTGATTGAAAACTGTACTGGCTGAGGAAGGCATGGGACAGTTCTTCCCAACTATGAATTTTTGAGTTCTCCAAGCGGGCATACCAAGCTCTGGCTTCTCCGGTTAGACTCTTCTGGAATAGTTGCATTCGAAGCTTCTCATCCTCAGCATAGGATCTGAGTTCTCCGATGAAGACTTTCAGGTGTGTGTAAGGATCCCCCATTCTGTCTTACATTCTCATACATTGTGCCTTACCGTTTATGCATGCAATGACAGTTCGTGCGAAGCACTAATATTGGTGCGAAGCACTAAAGCAGGAAAGCATTCATTCACATTCATTCAATGTAAAGACGCAGCATTCACTCATCCATTGACTGTGGAGACGCAGGATTTCACGCATTCCATAGTTTTGAAAGGGAAATGTTTGAAAAGATTAGAAAGCGGCCTAAGCCCTCTACTGTCCCCAGCAGAGTCGCTACCTGTCGAAGTTGGAAAATTTAAGAATCCCGCGGGTCGGTTCGTAACCCGGGTTTCTTCAAATTGATCTTCCTAAGTTCTCTTTACCCTTATTCTTTTTATTTAGGAAAAAGGTTTTGAAGGATTTTTTAGGAAAGAGGCCAACATGTATTTATGTCGACGATTTGAATGTTTTAACAGAGTCACCAGTTGGTAGATTTGAAAATAGTTGTACCAACTCAACCAAGTTTGATTTGAAAAGAGGCCCAATTGCTGGACACTGTCGAAACTTGATCTTTGAAATCGAAGTTTTGAGTTTGGGGGCTTGGTTAAGTGTGGGGAAGGTGTTAGGCATCCCACGACTCCCGTGTAAACACGGTTTCGCATCTTTTTAATATTTCCCTTAAAACTGTGAATGCGTGAGTGAATGCTGTTTGAAAATTTGGCCTATTGATTTGATTGATTTGAAAGTAATGCTTTCCTTCATTGAACCTATATACGAAGGGCTTGATTTGATTTTGAAAATCTGTCTTTGATTTGATTTGCAAAAGCATTTTGATTAGATTTGCAAAATCTTTGAAATTGAATTGACAGTGATATTTTGAAAGCTGTTTATCAAACCCCCTATGCTGACATAGGAATTGAAGCCTTTTGATACTTCCACATTTTATCTTTTATAGCCTTAAGGTGCATGCAAATGGTGATTTATCGGGCTGCGAAGCAGCCTCGACCACAGAAATATACTAGTGTCGGTCTCCTCATGGGTATGAAAACCATCGAAGGGACGCTAACACGACAATTGACATTTTTTCATTATATTGAGACCTTAAATTCAGATAACCGTTTTAAGGATCCGTGTATGTGCATTTTACAGAAAAACCAGCAGGGTACATCTATAAACTGGAGTTTGTCCATCGTGGGAATCAGATCCCGATCGATTTGATCGTGAATCCCACGATTCCTAGGCTCACATATGAGTAGCCAATAAACCTGCACAGTTCAAATTTGCACATAAATGGACATATATGCATCATCACGTCGCAATGGAACCAAAGGTTCATCAATAAATCCTGGTTGCGAATGGCCAAAGCGTCTCGTTCCCACTAGATAGCGATCTAAGGAACGCGAGTTTGCTTTCAAAGCTGAAACTATAAAAATAACTAGATTTAAAGAAATCTCAGCCATTATAGCTTCCAGGTTCTATCGGGACCTATTTGAACAGTTGATAATCTAGTCCGCCAGCAGATATGTCAGTGCAGATTCATATACAAATGAATGTTAAATGCAGCAGTTGAATAAATTGAGTAAAGCGATATATATATATATATAATTATATATATACAAAAGCTGTAAAAGGGCGATGGATTTTCACTCGCAAGCCCGGATTGGAATTAATATATATATATATATATATATATATAAAATTATAAATAGCCACGAAATAATCCAGGCTATGACAAAAAATATATAAATATATATATATATATATATATATATATATTGACAGAAATGTAGTCAACCAGGACTGATATGAGTACCAGTGATGGTGAAATTCGCTTATATATGTGTAAATATATATAAAAGCGGTAAACTACCACGGATTTGACATCTAGGCTTGATAGAATTGAAATTTTAGTACATTTACAGTTAAATATATATAAAAAAGGGCCAAACCCGGACTAGGAAGACAACTCAGTCCGGCAGAGTTGCCAAAAATGTGTGTGCTAGTGCGTTGAAGCTGCTGGAGTAGACGGATCGTCAATCCGAGTTGTAAAAATGCAAAAAACTGCGTTTATGTACAGAAATGTACTGAATTTTGACGAAAACGGCCACGGAACTAAGTTCCGGGCATATTTATAAGATGAAACTTCATGTGTTAGTGGAAAACAGGGCAAAGTAGTAGTATTGACTTTCTGATCGTAAAAATACTTATAATGGACTGTAATACGGGCTTTTTGCCAAATCGTAGGCTTTAAACGTCCAAATCTACCGGCGGTTTTTTGATATGTGGTAGTATATGGGTTTCTCTACGTGTTGGAGTATAAATATTTGGGTTTGGAAGAGATGAAAAAGTCAAAAAATCAGATGGGCAGAGCTTCGCTGCGTTTCTGAATTATAAAAATGAAGGGGGGTGCACGTTTATTTATAGGCCAGGGAGCCTTAGCTCTACCTGTGGCTGTCGCAGGTAGAAGTACGGCTCCCTAGGTGGGGCCCACGGTGCCGGGTTCCATCATCTAGAAGTACGTGCACTTCGGTCAACGCGCAGTTAAAGTCGGAACTTTCAAACTTTTGATCGGAGCGTCCGTTTGAGGCGTACGATACCTTTTTGGAAAGACCTCGCCGAGATTGTCGCAATGACATGGGATAAAACATTTTCCGGGTCCGAGAAGACGGGTTCATAACTAGGTCTTCGATTCCCCGAAGTTTATCCGTTGAGTTGTCTTGCGTTGTTGGCACTCGGGATTATTGTTGTGGTTCATTCTGACTTTAATGGCATCAATTCGGCTTGAGTTTGACTGAATCGGTTGAGAGTTGAATAAAATGATCGTTTTGCCCCTTCTGGGGTTTCCTGTGGTGTCGGCACGGCCTTTGATGGATTTGGCTTCCCAGGGTTGTCTCTGGGGCTGAACTGTACTTCTCGGGCTTAGACCAGGGATGACTTGACATGTCTTGGGTTGATGTCCAGGTTGAACTATACCTCCCGGGTGGAGACCGGGGCTGACTTGACTGCCTGATGTGAAGATCGGGGTTGATTGGTATCTCCCGGGTTGCTAACAGGGCTGATATAAAGGCCCAAAATTGAGATCGGGGTTTGAACTGATGGCTTGATTGGAGATCAGGATTGATTTGATGGCCCGATATTGAGATCAGGGTTGATCTGACGATCTGATTGTCGATCGAAACTGGATGGACGGTCCGATTGGAGATCGGAGCTGGATAGACGGTCCGATTGACTATCGGAGCTGGATAGATGGTCTGACTGACTATCGGAACTGGATAGACGGTCTGATTGGAGATCAGAGCTAGATAGACTGTCCGATTGACTATCAAAGCTAGATTAACGGTCCGATTGACTATCAGAGCTGAATAGACAGTCTGATTGACAATCAGAGTTGGATTGACGGTCCGATTGACTATCGGAGCTGGATTGAGTACAGACATTGGTGATCGAATTTGGCTGAATTACAGATATTGGGGATCGAATTTGGCTGAAGTACCGATATTGGGGATCGAATTTAGGTTACTGATATTGGGGATCATATTTAGGTTTAAGGACCGGCATTGGCGGCCGGTTTTGAGTTAGAGGACCAGCATTGGCGGTCAGATTTGAATTGAAGGACCGGCATTGGTGGTCGGATTTGAATTGATTGACGGTTTTACCCTCCTACAGTGTTAGTATTGGGGCGTGAAAAATTTTGAGTTTCTACGCATACCCTTGAAGATTCTAGCTTCCTTAGGTACGAGTTTAACTCCAAATCTTTTTCGCGTTCTACTTGAATCCACCAGGTTGATTCTTTCCTTTGATCAACGTTAGCCACCCATGTGTTTGTCCTATAAAGGTGATCCACCAAGTAAGAAAAAGAATTCAAGAAAAGAATGGTGTTTGGCTAAACCCTAGTTTCCTTTTCTCTAGAAAAGGAATGCTCTCCCAACTCTTGAAAAAAAATGTCTAACCTTGTTCCATAATAAGACTTTCTTATTTATAGATGTAGGCAAACCTTCTAAATAATTTAGGATTAGGGTTTTATATTAATTAATTAAACTCCTTTAATTAACTAGGCTTCTCAATCCTATTGGAAATAATTAAATTCTTTTAATTAATTAGTCCTCCTAATCTTATTAGGAACATATATGAGAGAGAGAGAGATTATCTTATTAATTAATTTTCAAACTCCTTTAGGAATTAAATACTAATAATAATAGTAATAATAATAATAATAATAATAAGACTGTAACGGGACGAAATTTTTAATTAAACCGTGATTCTGGGGACAAAATCCTTTTAAGGGGGGACAGATGCGACGAACAAGATTTTTGTAATTTAATTTGAATATTTATTGAATTAAAATAAATATTTTTTGATGATTAAATTATTGAGTTGAATAATTAATTGATGAATTTATGGTAGAGTAATTTAATTATATGTGTTACATTGATTAAATTAATGTAGAGAATTTTATAATTCAAGTATATATTTAATTGAGCTTATTTGATTAAATGAATTATTTAAATAAGCATAATGTTATTCTAATTAATTTAATAATTAATTAGAGATGTAATGATTTGACATAATTAATAAAAGAGAATTCTAATTATGTAACAATGTGATTTAATGTGAATTTATTATATTATATTTAATTGATTTGAATAAAATTAATTGATTAATTAGAAGTGTGACAATTAACTATATAATAACAGTTAATTAAATTAATGGGGAAAGGATTACAAGAAATAGCCAAACGAGGCCTTAAGGGGAGTTGGAGCAGTAACCCATTATGGATTAACTGACACCACTAACCCGGCAGTTTATACTTATAACATATACATATACTTATATTTTATATCAATTCATTCATCAGTTAAGAAAATTAGAGAGAAAACACAGAGAGAAAAGTTAGAGAGAATTGGAGAAAAACTTGAAGATTCAAAAGAGTAATTCATATCACCTTAGTCAGAGAAAGCAAGGGTATATTCTTCAACCCAAATTTATATTCATGCTCGTAGTTTCCATTAACGTATTTTCAAGTTCTCTATAAAAAGCCTACTTTGTGATTAAGGCATAATTGATGTTGTATGTGTTACTAAATGATTATAATATGATTTCTACCATCTAAGTATGTTTGAAAACCCTCAATTTCATATAAATATGCCTTGATTGGATTTTTGAAAAGTTATAGAGTTTTTCATTTACGTGTTTTAAAAGTTCTATGTGAAGGAAAAATTATGATGATTGTTGAATATATGACTATATATGTGTTATAAATTGTTCATAACATGTTTTAAACCATATATGCATGATTTACAGTGATTAAAACTATGAAATTACGTTTTAATTGAGTTTTCAAAAGTTACAGGGTATGAAAGTTGTATGTATAGCCCTTATGTACTCATATATATGCTTAATCGTTTATTAAATTTTAAATTGATACTTGAATATGATTATGCATGTTTAAACGAACAAAAAAGAATTCAAACGGACGAATTCGGTGTTGTAACGAATCTGTAACGTTGAATTTCATGTTTTTCCTCAAAGTTTTACAAAATATGGAAAACAGTGTAATTAAATGTTTAAATTCTAGCAATTATGTGATTTAAAGTGTCAGAAGCATGCTAGAATTTTATGATATTTCTGTGAAGTTTATATTTCATGGGTAATATTACAAATCGTTGTATTAGTTTAATTTAGGATTTATTGGGTTGTTCTGTGTGTTATTCGCGAACTGCAAAACCTGGGTATGCGTCGCAGCGCGACTGCGCTGCTCCAAGGAACAAATGGAGCGCGCCGGCGCCTTGCAGCGCGCTCGCGGGATTCCAAAGAGCAATTGTAGTGCGGCCGCGCCTGGCCTGCAGAATTTCAGAAATTTTACTAAGTGTTCAAGTTTCAAAGATGTGTTTCAAAACCTAATGCAAGGAACATGAAGACATGTTAAGCATATAATGAGATGTTAAAATAATTTAATAACTTATATTATGTGATTAAATTGTAAGTTAAATACGTGAGTTAAACCTGTATTTGTGAAGACTTATAGCGTGTTCAATGATCGATGTTGTGATTCGATAAGAATATCGAACTTATAATTAATTGGTATTATGAATGTATTGATATGTAGGATTTAATAAGGAACGTGAATTAATTGTAGCTTGTGCAAGAGGCAAGTTTTCTAAACTCAAACCTTTATTTGAGCAAATTTCTAAACCTTACTTTTACATTGAGCAAGTTTCCTTACTCAAAACTTTACTTTATTGAGCAAGTTCCTTAAATTCTAAATTATTCATTGATCAAGTCTTAGACTTGTATTCTATATTAAGTAAGTTCTTGTTCTTAATTATTCAAGTTCCAGATTTCATATGAGATATTATGATTCTTTTAAAGTCTTACTTCAGTTATACAATACTTATTCAATTGTATACTCTTGAGATTTATTATTCGAATTGATTATCGGTTTATTGTTGAACCTTGTACGACTAGCGAACCCTTACTGATTCGACTAGTCCATAGTTAATGAACGTTCTAAATTTTAGAACTATTATTGAGCTTATCCAAACCAAACTTCCTTTGGTGCGGACTCTGATGTCAAACTGAGATGAACAACCCTGTATATGGGATTATTTACGATTAGTGTTGAGATATTGTGCACTAGTATGGTACTAAGGGCTGATCCCCCTAAGTACGAGAAGTAGAGTCCATAGTCTTATGACTGCTAAAGGTTTCAAGTATAAACACTTAACAACCTAGGACATAGTTCAAGGTCTTATGACCCTCAGAAATGCTTTTGATTCTTGTTATTCATTCTTTATTCAAAAGCTGAGTTTTCTTATCCATAAGTCTTTGATTCACTCGCATGTTATTATATTGTTATTATATTATTATACTTGTGGACAATCGTGCTCACTCTTGTGTAATAATAACATTGTAGTTAAGAACGAAATATCCGACGAGCCTAAGGTATTTACACAGTCTGGGAGCAGTTAGTTTGACGAGAGCCATCTCCTTTGATCACAGTCGTTGGTCGGGAGCATGAGCCGGTGTTCGATTCAGAGGAGGACTTTGAGGGTATCGAGATTCAGGCTGAGATAGCTAAGGAGGATGATGAAGACCCTGAAGAGTTTCCACTTAAAATATATCAGTGCTGAGATGTACGACGAGATGTATGACCGTAACATTAAGTTACAGGATACTGTTCGGGAGCTGAAGGAGCAGATGATTACTTAAAAGTCTACCATCGAGCAAAAGGATTGTGAGATGGAGGCTCTTTACACACGTCTTGGAGACGTAGAGTGGGAGTTGGTCCACGAGAAGGCCCAAGGTGAAGAAAAGTCAGAAGAGATAGAGAAGTTGAAGAATGATTTGAAAGAGAAATCAGCGAAGCTTGCCATAGCGGAGGATGCTTGGGTGAGGGATTCACGACGTGCAGATCTTGCAGAGGATAATGACCGCACAAAGAGAGCAAAGATTAAGGAGACGAACGATACGTTTCAGAATGCCATTGACAAAGCCCAGGATTGGGTTATGTGCTATCCAGTTCAGTTCGAGGTTCTGCCTTGTTATATGTTAGATCGCAGGACGATGTTCTGTATCATGGAGGAAGAACACAGTAAAGCTATTCGTCACCTTAGTAGGCAGTGATAGGACCAGTTTGATTATGTGATAACTTACTTGATGTTAACAATGTAAATTCCAATGTGCTTATAAACAGAGGTATATTTTGATGATTTAAATCATGTTGATTCTTTATCTCGAGATAGTTGATGTAAATAGATGTGATGCTATCGTAATATGTTTAAAACTTTTGATTAAATAAAATATCAGAGTTATTTGAGATGATATGTGTTAAGTGATTATGTTAAAGTATTTAAGTTAAGTCTTAGATATTTAAAGAATTGTATAAGACCTAACAAGCGTATATCTTAACAGAAATATGCCGTCGAGAAGAAGACCAAATCGTCGACCAGCCCAAAAAGGGTCAACAAACAATAATGACATTAATGCCAATGCGAACCCTGTTCAACAGTTGGTAAATCTTTAAACGGGAGCGATGAACAATCAGCCTCAAGCTCCACCAAATACCTCATTTAAGGACTTCAAGGCGGTGGGACCGCCAGAGTTTAAAGGATCCATGAACCTCATAGAAGCTCAAACTTGGGTTATGGAGATGGAAAAGGTTTTTGACGTCGCCAGAGTCAGTGAGGACCAGAAGACTGCCTACGCAACGTTTATGTTAAAGTCAGAAGCCAGTTATTGGTGGCAAGCAAATAAGGTCAGGGGAGGAGAGGGCATCATAACCTGGAAAAGGTTCAAAGAGATGTTTTTTGAGATGTACTTCCCTGTGAGCTCACAAAATCAGATAGAGGTGCAGTTTCTGGAATTGAAATAAGGGAATATGTCCGTACCAGACTGTGCGGTAAAGTTCAATGAATTGGCTAGGTTTGCCACATACCAAGTACATACTGACGAGAGAAAGGCTAGGCAATTTAAGCAGGGTCTGAAACCCTGGTTGTATAGAAAAGTGTCAATGTTTTAATTAAACACTTTTGCTGGGGTACTAGAGAAGGCCATCCTCGCTAAAGGTGGTAGTGTTTCCGTGACCAAGTACAATCAGGATCAGAAGAAGAAGAAGAATGAAAGTGAAGGAAATAATAAGGCTAGTGGCAGCAACACGGGAGTCATCTGCCCTTAATCATGCTTTCATTTACTGCTTACTTTTGATTGCACAGCTGGAGCAGTAATTTTTGTCATGCTTTGCAAATGCCATATGTATTTAAGTAGTTGTGTATATTAATGAAAGCATTTTTGTTTTCAGGACCCAAGCATTAGATGTGTGTGTCTGTGCTGATGAGATGCCAACCTGTCAAGATGACTCCGACTTGGATGTAGAATTGAACTTCGACTTGATGGATATTGATCAAGAGGAGGAAGATGACTATGAGGTGCTAAAGGAGATCAAGGAATGGGTCGAAGACAAACCCAAACCAAACCTCGACCAAACCCTCACCATCAACATAGGAACCTTCAAAAACATCAAAGAAATCCAAATAGGTTCAGACCTCACACCAAATCAAAAAGCCGACCTAATCGAACTCCTAACACAGTACCAGGAAGTGTTTGCATGTTCACATGAAGACATGATCGGCCTATCCACAGACATTGTCATCCATCGAATACCCATCAAAGAAGGGTTCAAACCAGTCAAACAAAAACTCAGGCAATTGAAACCTGAGTGGAGTCTCAAGTCAAAGAAGAAGTTAAAAAATTCAAAGCCGGGATCATTATGGTATCAACCTACCCTGAATGGCTATCAAACATAGTCCCCGTACCTAAACCGGGAGGGAAGGTACAAGTATGCGTGGATTACCGGGATTTGAACAAAGCCTGCCTCAAGGACAACTTCCCAGTACCTTTCATCCACATTCTAATCGACAATACTACGCAGTATGGCATGTATTCCTTCGTGGATTGCTTTGCTGGTTACCATCAAATCATGGTTGCTGAGGAAGATCAGGAGAAAATAGCCTTTATCGCTCCCTGGGGAACTTTCTGCTACCGACGACTATCCTTCGGCCTCATCAATGCCAAAGTAACGTATCAACGAGCCATGATGGCCCTCTTTCATGATATGATGCACAAAGAAATAGAAGTCTATGTTGACGACATCATCATCAAATCCCGGAGGGAGGATGATCACATAGACCATATCAGGAAGCTATTCAACAGGTTACGCAAGTACAACCTCAAGCTAAATCCCGCCAAATATACTTTTGGCGTCAAAGTAGGCAAACTGTTAGGATTCCTGGTGAGCAATCGGGGCATTGGACTGGACCCCGCCAAAATTAAAGCCATTACTGAAATGCCCGTACCTCGTATAGAGAAGGAGATACGTGGATTCCTAGGAAGGATCAACTTCATAAGCAGATTCATTTCCCAGCTCACAGCAACCTGTGAGCCCATCTTCAAGCTGTTAAGGAATAATTCCTCCACCACGTGGAGTGAGGATTGTCAACAAGCCTTCCTTACCATCAAAAAATAGCTAACTGAAGCTCCTGTTCTGATACCCCCAAGGGAGGGAGTCCATTTGTTCATGTACCTGTCCGTCAATGCCAATGCAATGGGCTGCATGTTAGGACAGAAGGATGATAGTACCAAGGAAAAAGCCATCTACTACATCAGTAAAAGATTCAGCAGCGGGGAACAGAAATACACCCTGATCGAAAAGACATGCTATGCATTAGCATGGGCCTCCATGATGTTGCAACACTATTTGCATGGGCACACGACCTACCTCATATCCCACATGGATCCGCTCAAATATGTTTTCAGCAAACCAATGCTGAATTATTGATTGTCCAAATGGCAGTTAATCCAACAGTAATTCGACATTGTTTACATGACTCAGAAGTCAATCAAGGGTCAAGGCATTGCAGATCAATTAGCAGAAGTACCTTCAAGAGGGTTCCAGCCCCTGGAGACATATTTCCCGGATGATGGGATCATGACAATTCAACAACTCCAATCTGAGAATACAGTCCAACCATGGAAAATGTATTTCGACGGAGCGGTAAACATGGAAAGTGCTGGAGCTGGGGCAGTCCTCATCTCTGGTACAGGTGATCAATATCTTGTGACTACCAAACTTCAATTTGGCAACACCAACAACACGGCCGAGTATGAAGGCTGTATCATGGGGTTGAAGCTAGCCCAATCCATGTCTATCAAACACCTACTCGTCTTCAGAGATTCCGAGCTGGTCATCAAATAAACTACCGACGCGTATCTCACCAAAGAGCTGTATTTGCTGCCCTACCATCGGTAAGTCCTCAAAATATCTCTGGAATTCAAAGCAATAACATTCGTTCACATTCCTCGGGTTCGGAATGACTTCGCTGATGCATTAGCAATATTGGCTTCATTAATCCGCATGTCTGATAAGAGTGGATTTCCCAACATTCAGTTCCCGATTCAGAAAGCCCTGACATATGGGAATTATGTGGGAGAAGTATCAGATGAAATACCTTCTGTCAAGCAGCCTTGGTTTTAAGACATCAAGGAATATCTCCGTGATGGATCCACACCCGCTAGTGCAAGCCAATCAGAGCAGAAACGAATTCTCAGAATGGCCATGTGGAATAGGCCTGTTAAGATGCCTCGACAATGAGCAAGCCCAAAGACTAATGGATGAAGTCCATGGCGGAGTCTGTGGTCCACACATGAGCGGCCATCTGCTGGCCAAAAAGATAATCAGAACAGGACATTACTGGATCTCGCTCAAAACTGATTGCGATGATCACGTCAAGAGATGCTTTCAATGCCAAATACGTGGAAATGCCATTCACGCTCTTCCAAATGGGTTGCATAACATGAGTTCACCATAGCCTTTCTCTATGTGGGGAATGGACGTAATAGGTCCAGTGGAACTCAAAGCCAGTAATGGTCATTGATTCATCTTCACTATGATGGATTACTTCACCAAATGGGTTGAAGCAGCCTCTTTTCCCAAAGTCACAAAAGAGGTCATCATCAGTTTCATCAGAAATAATGTCGCCTGTCGATATGGACAACCGGAGGTGATCGTATCAGACAATGCCAAAAACTTGAATAATCAAATGATGGTGGGTCTGTGCAGTAAGTTCCATATCAAGCATCTTAATTCTGTCATCTACCAGCCCAAGATGAACGGTGATGTTGAAGCGGCCAACAAAAACATCAAAAAAATCATGCAGAAAATGTCCGCCAATCTCAAGGACTGGCCTGACCTGCTGTCTCTAACTCTGTTAGCTACAGGACGTCAATGACCACCTCTACTGGGGCTACCCCCTACTCGTTGGTCTATGACATGGAAGCAGTCCTTCCCATAAAAGTAGGGATGGAATCTTTGCGAGTGTTGATCGACGCTCAACTAGATGAAGATCAATGGTTGCAAGACCGGTATCATCAGCTGTCTTTGATAGATGAAAAGAGAGCTACGGCCATTTTTTGCGGACAGTTATACCAGCAAAGGATTGCCAGATCCTACAACAAAAAGGTCCGAATTCAGAAATTCAAAGAAAACGACTTGGTGCTAAAGAAAATCCTGGCCAATCAGGATGAAGTCAAAGGAAAATTTGCCCCAAATTGGGAAAGCCCTTTCATTGTCAAAGAAGTGTTGACTTGGGGTGCTATCAAACTGCAAGAGATGTATGGGATCGAGTTTTCCCAACTCATCAATTCAGACACCGTGAAAAGGTATTACGTCTGAAGCACATGCATACCCGCATCCGGGTCCTACAAATTAAATTAGGTTTGGTGTTTTACTAGAAAGCCGGAACTACGAATGACTTGATCTCTCTCAACCCGGGAGTATGTAGGCAGCCATTTTTGGTGCGGATCAAACCAAATAAAAACTCAAAATCAAACCAGACTCAAAAATCCAAGATAAACTCTTTTCAAACCTCTCCAACCAAACTAGCAGGAACAATGAATGACTTGATCTCCCTCAACCCAGGAGTACGTAGGCAGCCATCTACGGCGCAGTTTGACCTTCAAAAAAAATTTAAACAAAATATAAAAGACCAATTCCAAGACACCAAAGATAAATAAAAGCTAAATTCTATCAATCCTATCCTGGTTAACAGGCCTATCTGAGATACTCCCTGACATCTCAACTGTCAGTCCATCAAGGAGAAGCTCAAGATACATCAACAAATGCGAGTCATGAAATAAGTGGTAATCACTCAGCAATGACAATACATCTCCAGTCAGGGAAGTGCATCAAAAATATATTTCTCTGATATATAAAACTGCTTTATATATATAATGCCCTGTACATGACAAAAATGGCTGATCTAGTATGTGCAAGAAAAATAAAGCTAGTCTATGGACCCAGGGACAAGCGGGTCAGCAATGCCAGCATGGCACCTCTCTCCGAAGATGGTGGAGCAGCCGTAAGTGCAGTCCACTCAGCCTCCATACGGCCCAGAACATCCACAGTCATCTGCAAGGTGGCATTGTGGCCATCAATATAAGCATTCATCTCAGTGACCAAACCATGGGTGTAAGATCGAAGAGAAGTACTATCAGCAATGTGGAAATCACGAGAAGATATAGCCTCATCTCTCTTAGCAAAAGTTGTGTCTCGAGCAATCAAAGTCTCCTCGATCTCAACATATGCTGCATCCCTAGTCGAGCGGATCTCGTCTCGCTCTACAACTGCAGTATCCAGAGCAGAGCGGAGCTCCTCCAGCTCAATCAATCCAGCATCCAAAGAAGCCCTGAGACCATCCCTCTCAGCAAAAGCTAAATCTCTGCTAGACAATGCAGCCAACATCTGTGCTCTAGACGAGTCTCGCTCAAAGGTCATCCTGAATAGTGAGTCTGCTAAAGCCAGATCTGTCCCCACAGGAATGGTCTAGGAATCGCTAATCAGAGTAGCGGTAAAGCCCGTGAATAGCTCATCCTCGGTAGGAGAATCTGGATCATCCATGGGCTCCTCCTCGTCAGAGTCCACACTAGGAGATGAAGAAGCCTCTGCTACCACTCCTGTCCTCTGCCTCCAACCACACAGAATACTCCGGAGAACAGCCTGTTGGGTTTGTACGAAATCGTGACGCAATCAAATTGCAAAAATTAGCGGAAGCATGGTATATCAGAGTTTAAAAAATTTCTACAAAACCATTACCCGGATCATCCTTTATGCAAATTATTAATTTAAAACGATAAATAAGAAGTTATGGAATCATACCCTTGTAGAACGAAGCTTCCACAGGTACTAGTTCAACTCCTTGTTCTTCGTGATCTCCTTGAATTTCCGGGTTAGATTCCTTTCTTTGATCAACGTTAGCCACCCAAGTGTTTGGCCTCTAGAGGTGATCCACCAAGGAAGAGAAATTATCAAGAAGGAGGGTGTTTGGCTTAACCTTAGTTTTCTATCCTCTATAGAAAAGGAGTACTCTCCAACAATTGGAATTGCATCAAATTAATATCTATTATAAGACTTCTCTTATATAGACATTGGTCAACCCTTCTAATCCTATTAGACATGGGATTTCTTTTAATTAATTAAACTCCTTTAATTAATTTAGGTTTCCCACCACATGGGAATAATTAATTAAATTCATTTAATTAATTTGTCTCCTAATCTTATTAGGAATAAATGAGAGTACTAAATATTAAATTAATTACTAAACTCCTTTAGAAATTAAAATAATAATAATTGTAATAATATTAATAAGACTCCTCTTATTAATTTATATTTAATATTTCCAAAATATTAAATAATAAACATTAAGCTATTTAATTTATTCTATCACCATAGATTAAATTAATTATACTTAATGCATTATTACGATTATGCCATTACCTTCTTAAATAATTATTCTTCCTTTTATGGTGTGACCCTTTAGGTTCTCCATATTAAACCGGTTGTGAATAAATCAATTAAAACAATTTTAATCTTATTTAAATAAATAAATTAAACTAATAATCTATTTAAATAAATAATATTTATTCTACAATAGGGATAAGCCTCCCTAGCGATCAACGACTTTCCAGATAATATAGATTTCAACATTAATCATAAAAGAACCTGTGAGTTAATAGTTACCATACAATTCAATCCTTCCACCATACAATGTCCTAATTAAATATAAGACATGGATTTACTGTCAAGTCTTATTTTATTTAATTATATGTATTTCGATTAGAAAATGCACAACTCCAAATAATGCAAATTAAAAACTCCTTTCTAATTTCATTTCACCTTGGCCAAGGATTCCTGGGTTGTCATTTAACGAATCACATAGGACATATCTCCTCTTTTACTAGAGGTGGTAGATTCTTTATTGATCATTCATTATCTCCATATATAACTCACTATACCCAAGCATACCCTATATATGCCTTAAAAGGTCTTAAGGAATAAGTCAAAGTATAATTTGTTACATACAAGATACTATGATGATCTCAAGTCCAAGGATCACTTGTACTACTATCACATTAGGAATTCCTATTGACAGGCGAGTAAAACTCCATTAGGTATTCCATAGCGAATCACGTTCAGTGAACTTATTCTCCAATAAGCACCTACATACTTGCTTTAGTGTCTCCACACAAATGATCATGAGATCAATCATCCTCATCCAATGAGCAAGCAACATATGTACCAATCTATCCGGATTTACTAATCCCCTTTTTAGTAATCCCACGATTGGGAACTATTTTAGTTTTAGAGCTTTCTAAGAATTTAGATCTCATTAGCATGATCATCATCATGATTCTAAAAACATTGCTTAAAACTATGGGTTATTTACATATTATAAAAACAGCACCATGTAGATAATTAAATGCCTTTAATAAATGAATATTTTATTAATAAATAAATAAGATTGTTTACAAAGTACGTGCTTTATCATCATACATGATTGGCTTGTATGCACACTACTATCACAGCCCGGATGGCTACTGGAGAAATTAGCCCTCTCTCAATGAGCCCAACACTTATATACTCTGACCAAGTCAGTGGATGACATAGAAGAAGCCGACATCCTATGATCAGCAGACCCCCCGAAATGGTGCAAACTCTGCAGCTGATCAAACTGACACATGACTGCCAAGGTTGATAGGTAGTCACTCCTCTCAAACCCGCTAGGGGCAAATAATCCAGGCCAGATGCATGAGTGATAAAGCTATATGGGGATGCTAGCCCTGAGCATGGCAAGATCACAAACGGATGCTCAATATCCGACAAAAATGCCGACCAACAATCTGCATCAATGCACTCCGCAGGCTAAAAAGTGAAAGCTCTGGATGTCTCGTGAGTGAAGCAAAAACCCCTAGGCCTGAAGGATCCAATCGGTCGTATATGAGACATCAGCCATATATATAGCAAGACCGACCTGCCCCTAAAAAACCCCTTTGGATGGGTACTACAATACGTGGCGGATCTAAATATCTCAGCCAATATCATCGGGATGATGGTGCTACCCTGTCTAAGGGCTCTAACCACTACTACCAATCCCACATCTAGATGATCCAATCACAACGACATGTAGACATATGCCACAACACACATCAGTAGGATGTCTATCCTGGCCGCATGCCATGCCTCTGCTGAATAAATAAAATCTCCGACGTGGCGACCATAGCTGTCAATCTTGCCAAAGATCTCAATCAAGAAGTCCATAGAGATCACGTGCCCCGAAACGATCTCATCCATGACTACACTCTGACGGAAACCGGACAGCCTGATAAACGGCCTCCTCACATCACTAATCACCATCCGAGAGCATGATAACTCTAAATCCAAGCCAGTAAATCTCTGGTACTCCTCCAGAGTCGGCATAAGCTCACGCCGTCCGAATTAGTTTCAGTCGTTGGCTCAGCCCCAACTAAGTTTGGGTTCTGACCGAAGCAGTTTCAGTCATTGGCTCAGCCCCAGCGAAGTTCGGGTACTGACCGATGCATTTTTCAACCATTGACTCAGCCCCAGCAAAGTTCGGGTACAGATCGAAATACAATCCAACCATTGGCTCAACCCCAATGACGTTTCAACTGTCGGCTCAACCCCAGCCAAGCAACAGAAGGGATTTGGTGACGGAAGCAATTATAATAATCCATCACAAATGATGGAATCTGTTATACACATCCTCAAAGGGATCATTGAGGTAGTATCAATCAGATCAACCTCAATCAGAATCTACAAAGCTATCGCGGAGAACGTCATCCCCAGCAGATCCAGACGTGGACAATCTGTGATATCTCATCTTCGACAACCTCATCCCCATCAGAATCAAATAAGTTATCGTGAATGATGTCATCCCCAGTAGGAATTGACAAAATTAGTTCGCGGTAACTTTCCAACAACATCAATGGCTGTACATGAAAACGTTATCCCCAGCAGAGTGATAACGTAGGCAGCTAACAGAAGCCCCATTCCACTCAAAGACGCCTAGCCTTAGAAGCAGCTCTGGCACTTTTTATTTCCAGTGTCTACTATATTGCATGGACGTGATAAAGAGGGGCATCTGTAGACACTCGAAATTTTCTTTGCCCCAATGCTAACACTGTAGGAGGGAAAAACCATCAATTAATTCAAATCCGACCACCAATGCCGGTCCTTCAATTCAAATTCGACCGCCAATACCTGTCCTTTAACTCAAAACCGGCCGCCAATGCCAGTTCTTAAACTAAAATCCGTTCCCCAATATCGGTAACCTAAATTCGATCCCCAATATCGTACTCCAGCCAAATTCGATCCCCAATATCGGTACTCCGGCCAAATTCGATCCCCAATATCGGTAATTCAGCCAAATCTGATCACCAATGTCGGTACTCAATCCAACTCCGATTGTCAATTGGACCGTCAATCCAGCTCCGATAGTCAATCGGACCGTCCATCCAGCTCCGATAGTTAATCGGACCGTCAATCTAGCTCCGATAGTTAATCGGATCGTCTATCCAGCTCTGATATCCAATCAGACCGTCTATCTAGTTTCGATAGTCAATTGGACCATCTATCCAGCTACGATAGTCAATCGGACTGTCTATCCAGTTCTAATCTCTAATCGGACCGTCCATCCAGTTCTGATCGACAATCAGATCGTCAGATCAACCCTTATCTCAATATCAGGCCATCAGATTAATCTTGATCTCCAATCAAGCCATCAGTTCAAACCTTGATCTTAATATCAGACCTTTAAATCAGCCCCGTTAGCAATCCGGGAGATACCAATCAACCCCGATCTTCACATCAAGTCGTCAAGTTAGCCCCGGTCTCAACCCAGGAGGTACAGGTCAACCTGGACATCAACCCAAGATATGTCAAGTCATCCCCGGTCTCATCCCGGGAAGTACAGTTCAACCCCAAAGATAACCCTTGGAAGCCAGATCCATCAAAGGTCGTGCCGACACCACAAGCAACCCTGGAAAGGGGAAAAATGATCATTTTATTCAAATATCAACTGATTAGGTCAAACTCAAGCCGAATTGATGCCATCAAAGTCAGAATGAACCACAACAACAATCCCGAGTGCCAACAGCGCAAGACAGCTCAACGGACAAACTGCGGGAAATTGAAGACCTGGTTATAAACCCGTCTTCTCGGACCTGGAAAATGTTTTATCCCATGTCATTGCAACACTCTCGACGAGGGCTTTCCGAAAAGGTATCGCACGCCTCAAACGGACGCTTCGATCAAAAGTTTGAAAGTTTCGACTTTAACTGCGCTTTGACTGAAGTGCACGTACTTTGAGACGATAGAATCTGGCACCGTGGGCCCCACCCTGGGGAGCCGCACCTCTACCTACGATAGCCGCAGGTAGAGATAAGGCTCCCTGGCCTATAAATAAACGTGCACCCCCCCCCCCCCCACTTCATTTTTATAATTCAGAAACGCAGCTGAAGCTCTGTTCGTCTGATTTTTCAACTTTTACATCTCTTCCAAACTCAAATATTTTTACTCCAACACGTAGACAAACCCATATACTACCAAATATCAAAAAACCACCAGTAGATTTGGACGTTTAAAGCCTACGATTTGTCAAAAAGCCCGTATTGCAGTCCATTGTAAGTATTTTTACGATCAGAAAGTCAATACTACTACTTTGCACTGTTTTCCACTTACACATGAAGTTTCATCTTCTAAATATACCCGGAACTTAGTTCTGTGGTCGTTTTCGTCAAAATTTGGCATATTTCTATTCATAAACGCAGTTTTTTGCATTTCTACAACTCGGATTGACAATCCGTCAGCTCCAACAGCTTCAATGCACTAGCACACACATTTTTGGCAACTCCGCCTGACTGGGTTGTCTTCTCAATCCGGGTTTGGCTCTTTTTTGTATATATTTAACTGCAAATGTACTAACATTTCAATTCTGTCAAGCCCGGATATCAAATTCGTGGTAGTTTACCGCTTTTATATATATTTACGCATATATAAGCGAATTTCACCATCACTGGTACTCATATCAGTCCTGGTTGACTACATTTCTGTCAATATATATATATTTATATATTTTCTGTCACAGCCTAGATTATTTCATGGCTATTACAGTTATATATATATATATATATATATATATATATATATATATATTTCAATTCTAGTCCGGGCTTGGGAGTGAAAACCCATCGCCTTTTTACAGCTTTATATATATATATATATATATATATATATATATATATTGCTTTACACAATTTATTCAACTGCTGCATTTAACATTCATTTGTATATGAATCTGCACTAGCATATCTACGGGCGGACTAGATCTATCCAAATCTCGCTAATTCTAGCTTTCAACGGTTCAAACAGGTCCCGATAGAACCTAGAAGCTATAATGGCAGAGATTTCTTTAAATCTAGTTATTTTTATAGTTTTAGCTTTGAAAGCAAACTCGCGTCCCTTAGATCACTATCTAGTGGGAACGAGATGCTTTGGCCATTTGCAGCTAGGATTTATTGATGAATCCTTGGTTCCATTGCGACGTGATGATGCATATATGTCCATTTCTGTGCAAATTTGAACTGTGCAGGTTTATTGACTACTCATATGTGAGCCTAGGAATAGTGGGATTCACGATCAAATCGATCGGGATCTGATTCCCACAATGAACAAACTCCAGTTTATAGATGTACCCTGCCAGTTTTTCTGTAAAATGTACATACACGGACCTTAAAATGATTATCCGGATTTAAGGTCTCATTATAATGAAAAAATATCAATTGTCGTGTCAGCGTCCCTCCAATGGTTTTCATACCTATGAGGAGACCGACATTAGTATATTTCTGTGGTCGAGGATGCTTCACAGCCCTGCAAATCACCATTTGCATGCAGCCTTAAGGCTATAAAAGATAAAATTTGAAAGTATCAAAAGGCTTCAATTCTTATGTCAGCGTAGGGGTTTGATAAACAACTTTCAAAACATCACTGTCAATTCAATTTCAAAGATTTTGCAAATCTAATCAAAATGCTTTTGCAAATCAAATCAAAGACTGATTTTCAAAATCAAATCAAACCCTTCATATATAGGTTCAACGAAATGAAGCATTACTTTCAAATCAATCAAATTAATAGGTCCAATTTTCAAACAGCATTCACTCACGCATTCATAATTTTAAGGGAAATATTGAAAAGATGTGGTACCGTGTTTACACGGGAGTCGTGGGGTGCCTAACACCTTCCATACACTTAACCAAGCCCCCGAACTCAAAACTCTGATTTTAAAGATCAAGTTTCGACAGTGTCCAGCAATTGGGCCTCTTTTCAAATCAAACTCGGTTGAGTTGGTACAACCATTTTCAAATCTACCAACTGGCGACTCTGTTAAAACATTCTAATCGTCGACATAAATACATGTTGGCCTCTTTCCTAAAAACCCCTTCAAAATCTTTTTCCTAAATAAAAAGAATAAGGGCAGAGAGAACTTAGGAAGATCGATTTGAGGAAACCCGGGTTACGAACCGACCAGCGGGATTTTTAAATTTGCCAACGTCGAGAATATGAATACTAATTTTCATCTTTGTGTTTAATTAATAATTATGTATAAAGGATGATCCGGGCATATGGTTTGTAAAATTTTAAAACTCTGATTTACCATGCTTTCACTTATTTTATGCAATTTGATTGTATCCATAAATCTTACAAACCCAACAGTGGCATCAGACCCAAACCTTTATGCAAGTTATTAATTGTTCAGATTTGATATGTATATTGATATGTGTTTAGAACAATTTAATTGGGCATAACTGTTTGTGTAAAATTAAATTTTTTTATGCTATTTTTTTTTTGAAACAGCAGATTTTTAAAATAAAAAAGGTCAAAGTCCACGGCTAACGTTGACTGGTCAACTGCTGATATGGTGCTGACTGCTGACATGGCAGGACTGGTCAACTGTTGATTGGTTAACTACTGATGTGGCGCTGACTGCTGACGTGTCGAAGACTGGTCAACTGTTGCATGGACAACTGCTGATGTGGCGCTGACTGGTCAACTGTTGACTGCTAACGTGGCACTGCCATCATCTTCCTTTAAAAGAAAAATATTAATTTGTAGTTGGAGGTTTTTGAACCCTTAACCTCTTGATCACTTTCTACGAGCTTTACCATTGTACCAGAATTAATTTTGATTAAGAATTAATATGTTTAATATGTAAACTATACAATTCTGGTTTTGGACTTTAACTTGAAGGCTTGTTTGATTATTTTTTTAAAGGTTTTTTATCAAACATTGTTTATTTTTATTTGGAATTGGATTAAAATAAAGATATTTATTTTAATTAGAATTTAATTTCATGCTAACTAATTAGAGTTGGAATTGGATTCCATGACAACTAATTAGAGATGAAATTGAATTCATTGTTTCCTAAAATAAAGGATTTTATTTGTGATTAGGAAAGAGATTCCATGTTTCCTAAAATAAAGGAGTTTATTTAGATATGAAATAGGATTTCATATTAATTAAAATAAATATGTTTATTTTGATAAGGAATTGGATTCCACATATTTTGTTCCTCCCAAAAACGTTTTTTAAAAGTTAAAATAAAGGACTTTATTTTGACTTGGAATTGAATTCCATATTAATTAAAATAAATGAGTTTCTTTTGATTAGATAATTTGATTAAAAATTAGAGAGTTTATTTTTATTCAAAAATGGATAAATTAAAATAAAAGGTTTATTTTGATTTAAATTTGGATTAAAATAAAAGAGTTTATTTTAATTCAGAATTGAATTTTATGCTAACTAAAATTACCCATTAAATCGATATCAATGTATATATTGAATGTTTATTATTCATGAGATGAAATTTTTATTTATTGATGTATATGTTGATGTGTATGATAATAAATAGGGTTGATTATGGACTATTGACCAATGTGATTGAATTTTATTTTAGTTGGATGCTTGAATGTATGAGTTTTATAAATGGGGTCTACGTACCTCGTCTTCTCTAATTTTTTTTAATGTAAATTCTATCTCACTCCTATGTACTTACCTTTGACTGCTGATCAAGGTTTCTATTTATAGTAAATAGTTTTTATAATAAGAATAGTTAGAATTAAATTTTGAAGAATTGGAGACAAAGGAGCAAGGAGCGCGTGAAGACCCGTTTGTAATGGAGCCCGAAATTTAAATGTAATAGTTATATTTAAAATTAATTCTTGCACCCTAGGTTTGACCTTTTGATTCACTTGGTAGCTCTAGTGAACCAAACTAGAATAAAGTCCATAATCAATCCGGGTAGAATATAGTATTCTATATGTGCATGCTAGTATTTATATTTTATGCAAACATGCTTCGCATGTTTTAATAAAATGACGCGTATTTTTTATATATATGTATATGAGCGCTAAACAAGATGAGACTAATAATAACAAACCCCTCAAAGAAATTATTTTAAGTCTAAAGCGTTCAAAAATATTTGGAATATCGAACGTTGCCTTCTAGCGTGATAAAATTAATAGAGTATTAAATATTTAATATGAGTTTGTTGTGCTATCCACAAGGCAAATATTAAGTATTTAAGATGTTAATTTAATCACATTTGATGCTTATAAAGAAAATTGAACAATATTGTTTTGTTGTGTTATCCACAAGGACAATATTTTACTTTTTTGAATATATAGAAGTGCTAGGTTGGACTTAACTTAAATCATTTTAGTTCGGATGTGCACACACTTGACCATTATGATTTAAGAGACAAAATAAAAAGGAGTTACATGTTCATATAATTGACAAAGAGTTGTCTACCTATTTATTTATATATGTTTTGTTGTGCTATCCACAAGTCTATATATATTTGCCAGACTATATAAGTGAGGGTAATATAGTTTGAAGAAAATAGTGGAAGATACCAATTTAAAATAAGACCTAATTTATCTGGATAATTAATAAAAGAATGTATGTTATAATGTTGTTAATTACAAATTTATTTACAGAATTTTACAATGTCTAAATTGCTATCACTGCGTAGAATATTTGATGCTATTTAACCGAACCTAATTAAACGGATTGGTTAAAGAATTTGAGAAAAATTCTCAAGGCTGAAAAGCTATCTTATGTCCTTAATACGCCTATCCTTGCAATGGTTGCAGACAATGCCTCTGAGGAAGAGATTGCTACTTTTAGAAAGTAGCAAGATGATGCACAGTTAGCTCAATGCATCATGCTCGTATCCATGAGTAACAGCTTCAGCGTCATCATAAAACTATGGATGCTCCAACTATATTCCTACACTTCAAAGAGTTGAATGGTGAGGAAAGTATGACTAATAGATATGAGATATCTAAGGAGCTCTTCTAATCTAGAATGACCAATGGTAATGCAGTAAAGACACATGTCCTTAAGATGATCAATCTGATTGAACAAATAGGACATCTAGGTTTTGTCATGGATGGAAAATTGAGCCAAGATTTGATCTTTCACTCACTCCTGGACTCCTTCTCACAATTGTTGTGAATTTTCAGATGTACAAGCTAAATGTCAGCCTCGCTGATTTGCTTAAACATGTTGAAAACTGTTGAGAGTCACTTTCTAACCAAGAAAAACCAAGTCTTACTGGTAGGGGCCAAATGATCTTCTAAAAAGAAGAGCGATTCAAAGAATGTAAACAGAAAGGCAAATGCAAAAGATAATAAGAACAAAACTGATACGGATAGCAAAGGAGTTTGTTTCCACTACAATAAGCCTGGACACTGGAATAGAAACTGTGAGAAGTGTCTTGTAGAGGCTAACCAGAAGAAGCTTAGTGAAGCTTCGGTTACAAATACAGATTTGTTCATAATTGAAATAAATCTTTCAGTAAGTAAAATTTCTACTTGGGTATTAGATACCGGCTATGGTTCTGATAAATATAAATTTATGAAAGGACCAAGCAGAAGTAGAAAGCTAAACAAAGGAAGTCTTCATGCGTATGGGAATGAAGCAAAGGTTGGTCCATTAAATGCATGAACTTATTGTTTAGCGCCGCCTATGGGCAAGTCCATTAGTTTAAATAATTAACAATTTACTAAGTGGATGTTACATACTTGACTTACATGAAAAATAATTTTAAATTAAACAAACTAGAAAAAGAAAAGGAGATGATCATTCAAAGAGTTGAATATTTGTATTTGGTGAAATACAAATCTGAATCATTTGAAAGGTTTAAAGAATTCAAAAGTAAAACTAATTGGCAAGGTATATTGATTCTTCTATTGGATCGAGGAATAAATACTTGTGTAAAAAGTTTTAAGATCATCTTAAATGGTTTTCTTAAAATGGACGCTTCCTGATACACAATAATTGATTGGTGTATCTGTGACACTCCCAAATCCGGATACTTCAATTCCACGGGATTTGGTGCTCACTATCTAAATAAAACATAACTACTGCCCATAAATAAAGAATGCACAATAAATTACAACCTTAATTAAATAATAAAATCTTCCTTAAAAAGGATTACAACTTAATAAAATCAATCCCAGGGTTTGCTAACCTTAACGTCAATAAATAAATGCAAAAAATAAATCATAACACAATAAAATCTTATTACAATCATATCATAACATAACAAGTCTGCACTTGTTCATCTTGCTTTTTCTTTTACTTATTGACGGGGCGTCAACATTCTCGACTTTAGCTGCAATGGTTATTTAATTACAAGAGTGATCAAACAAAAGCTCACTTGGAATAATAACAATAATAGTGATGACATAATCTGAATAACTTCAAAAGATTTGAATAACTTTTCTTTCATCAATAATAAAGAATTGAATAATAATTCTTTCATCAACATTTAGAATTCGAACATAGAAATCAGCTGAGGGTCATAAGATCTTGAACTATGTCCTAGGTAATAAATATTTCAATTTAAAACCTTTAATAGTCTTTTAGACTATATGGACTCTTAACTCGTACTTAGGGGGGATCAGCCCTTCGTACCATGTATTGTGCACAAACATCTTAACGCTTTCGCATGGTATCCCCTATTAAATAGGGTTGTTCATCTCAGTATTTGATAACAAGTCCACACCAAAGAAAGTTTGGTTTGGATAAGCTTAAAAGGAAATTTAGAGTTCAACTACCATCAACTAAGGAGTAGTTAAATCGATTTACAATAATATAGAATAATTCAATAATAAAGATTTATGAAATAACTTATGCTTTAGAATTAAAGTTAAAGCATTTGAAATATAAAATATACCTTACTTGAACAATTAAGTCAAGGTTACTTTAATTAAATCGTGAACTTTAAATAATTACTTGTCCATTGCAGAAATAAAAGGACATGCTCAAATACAATTAAGATTTGAATTTAAAACACTTGCATATAAATCACAAGTTTAGGGATAGAAAACTTGCCTCAAGCGCAACCTACAAGTTATACTCATGTTCCTTAATTAACACTACATATATGTAATTGATAATAATAATATAAATTAGTTATCATATAACTAATTCACATAACTAGTTAACCCATCTAGGTTAACTCATTCCCCTTAAATTATTAGGTTTAACAATTAATTATCACATCTCATGATCACATAATTAATAAAACTTAACTTATGCACTCATAATAATTAAAGTATAATTGAATAAATTATAATTTAAATTAAACATTTACCTTAATTATAATTATATATTATATTTTAACAATATAATTCATTACTATCCATTTAGCATTTTAATTTTACTAACATGCTTTATAATTTATTACATCATTAATCTCATAAAATTGTACAATTAAAGATAGCTTTCTGCCCAATCTGCGGGACTAGCACGGCCGCGCTCCAATAAGCTTTGGGAGAGGCGCGGCAACGCCACTGCGCAGACAGGTCTGACAGTGTCGCGAACTGTGCAGAGAAAAAGCCAATTTAGCTTATTTCTCCACACCAAATTTCGAATTCAGCCCACATAAATCACATAAACTTTTATATAAATATCAATTTTTGTTTCTAATTATGTTCTAACACATAAAGACATCAAAACACATAATTTAAAACTCCAATTTTATAAATTTTGAAGAAAAGACATTTTCCAGTGTTCTTGATGAAATTGCACGCTATGAGTTTGTTTCTAATTCAAATTATACCATTCAAAGCATATTGAATTTGTTTCTTGACATATTAACATAATCTATAGTCAATTTATACAATGATTTACCATAAAACATGAATTATGATTTTAAAGGAACTATTTATTTTCAAAACAAGTTCACTTTAACTCATGATGAACATGATTTCTTCATGTTCTTCATGTTTACATGAATTAGACAACTTAATTTATCCTACTAATCATATATAAACTGTTGGGTTTGTACGAAATCATGATGCAATCAAATTGCAAAAATTAGCGGAATCATGATATATCAGAGTTTAAAAAAATTTCTACAAAACCATTACCCGGATCATCCTTTACGCAAATTATTAATTTAAAACGATAAATAAGAAGTTATGGAATCATACCCTTGTAAAACGAAGCTTCCACAGGTACGAGTTCAACTCCTTGTTCTTCGTGATCTCCTTGAATTTCCGGGTTAGATTCCTTCCTTTAATCAACGTTAGCCACCCAAGTGTTTGGCCTCTAGAGGTGATCCACCAAGGAAGATGAATTATCAAGAAGGAGGGTGGTTGGCTTAGTTTTCTATCCTCTATAGAAAAGGAGTACTATCCAACAATTGGAATTGCCTCAACTGATATCTATTATAAGACTCCTCTTATATAGATATTGGTCAACCCTTCTAATCCTATTAGACATGGGATTTCTTTTAATTAATTAAACTCCTTTAATTAATTTAGGCTTCCCACCACATGGGGAATAATTAATTAAATTCATTTAATTAATTTGTCTCCTAATCTTATTAGGAATAAATGAGAGTACTAATATTAAATTAATTACTAAACTCCTTTAGAAATTAAAATAATAATAATTGTAATAATATTAATAAGACTCCTCTTATTAATTTATATTTAATATTCCCAAAATATTAAATAATAAACATTAAGCTATTTAATTTATTCTATCATCATAGATTAAATTAATTATACTTAATGCATTATTACTATCATGCCATTTTCTTCTTAAATAATTCTTCTTCCTTTTATGGTGTGACCCTTTAGGTTCTCTATATTAAACCGGTTGTGAATAAATTAATTAGAACAATTCTAATCTTATTTAAATAAACAAATTAAACTAATAATCTATTTAAATAAATAACATTTATTCTACAATAGGGATAAGCCTCCCTAGCGATCAACGACTTTCCAGATAATATAGATTTCAACATTAATCATAAAAGAACCTGTGAGTTAATAGTTACCAGTACAATTCAATCCTTCCACCATACAATGTCCTAATTAAATATAAGACATGGAATTTACTGTCAAGTCTTAATTTATTTAATCATATGTATTTCGATTAGAAAATCCACAACTCCAATAATGCAAATTAGAAACCTCTTTCTAATTTCATTCTACCTTGGCCAAGGATTCCTAGGTTGTCATTTAACGAATCACATAGGACATATCTCCTCTTTTACTAGAGGTGGTAGATTCTTTATTGATCATTCATTATCTCCATATGTAACTCATTACACCCAAGCATACCCTATATATGCCTTAAAAGGCCTTAAGGAATTAGTCAAAGTATAATTTGTTACATACAAGATACTATGATGATCTCAAGTCCAAGGATCACATGTACTACTATCACATTAGGAATTCCTATTGACAGGCGAGTAAAACTCCATTAGGTATTCCATAGCGAGTCACGTTCAGTGAACTTATTCTCCAATAAGCACCTACATACTTGCTTTAGTGTCTCCACACAAATGATCATGAGATCAATCATCCTCATCCAATGAGCAAGCAACATATGTACCAATCTATCCGGATTTACTAATCCCCTTTTTCGTAATCCCACGATTGGGAACTATTTTAGTTTTAAAGCTTTCTAAGAATTTAGATCTCATTAGCATGATCAACATCATGATTCTAAAAGCATTGCTTAAAACTATGGGTTATTTACATATTATAAAAACAGCACCATGTAGATAATTAAATGCCTTTAATAAATAAATAAGATTGTTTACAAAGTATGTGCTTTATCATCATACAAGATTGGCTTGTTTGCACACTACTATCAATCTCCCACTTGCACTAAAGCCAATCGCCATGGTATCTCATACCCATCTTCTCTAAGTGACGATCAAACTGCTGTTGTGTTAAAGCTTTAGTAAATGGATCTGCAATGTTATCTTGAGAGTCTACACGCTCCAAGGTGACGTCTCCTCTTTCAATGATCTCCCTGATCAAGTGAAATTGCCGCAACATGTGTTTAGATTTTTGATGAGACCTTGGTTCCTTAGCCTGTGCAACTGCTCCTGTGTTGTCACAGTAAACGGGAACTGCTTCTCCAATGCTAGGAACCATACCAAGTTCAGTTATGAACTTCTTCATCCAAACAGCTTCCTTTGCAGCTTCACTTGCAGCTATATACTCTGCCTCTGTCACTGAATCAGCAACTGTTTGCTGCTTGGAACTCTTTCAACTCACTGCGCCTCCGTTCAAGGTAAAAACATACCCCGAAACAGATTTACTGTCATCTTGGTCCGTTTGAAAACTTGAGTCTGTGAAGCCCTCGAGTTTTAATTCAGACCCACCGTAGACAAGAAAAATATCCTTAGTCCTTCTCAAGTATTTTAGGATATTCTTCACTGCCTTCCAGTGCTCTTCTCCTGGATTCGACTGGTATCTGCTCGTTACGCTAAGTGCATGAGCAACATCCGGTCTAGTACATATCATACCGTACATGATAGATCCTATTGCAGAAGCATTAGGGATCTTACTCATACGGGCTCTCTCCTCAGGTGTCTTTGGGGCCTGTTTCTTGGAGAGATGTATTCCATGGCTCATCGGCATAAGACCTCTTTTGGAATCTTCCATGCTAAATCTCTTTAGCATTGCATCAATGTACGTTCCTTGGGATAAACCAAGCATCCTTTTAGATCTATCTCTATAGATCTTTTTCCCCAAAATATAGGATGCTTCTCCCAAGTCCTTCATGGAGAAGTCTTTAGATAACCAGATTTTAATCGATTGTAGCATAGGAATGTCATTCCCTATCAGTAATATATCATCAACATATAATACAAGGAATGAAACTGTGCTCCCACTAACCTTCTTGTACACACATGGTTCATCGTTGTTTTTGATAAAATCAAACTCTTTGATTGTCTCATTAAAACGAATGTTCCATCTACGAGAAGCTTCCTTCAATCCATAAATGGATCGTTGCAGCTTACAGACTTGATTTGTTCCAACCTTTGAAACAAATCCCTCTGGCAGTGTCATATACACATCCTCCTCAAGTTTTCCATTGAGGAAGGCCGTTTTCACGTCCATCTGCCAGATCTCATAGTCGTTATAAGCTGCAATCGCAAGCAAAATCCGAATGGACTTGAGCATAGCTACTGGTGAAAAGGTTTCATCATAGTCAACTCCTTGTCTTTGTTTGAAACCTTTTGCAACCAGTCGGGCCTTATAGGTCTCTACCTTGTCGTCCGCTCTAGTCTTTCTTTCTTTTAAAGACTCATTTACACCCAATAGGCTTAATGCCTTTAGGTGGTGAAACCAAAGTCCATACTTTTTTTTTATACATGGAGTCCATTTCGGATTTCATAGCTTCAAGCCATTTTCCTGAGTCTTTATTACTCATAGCCTATTCGTAATTCAATGGATCATCATCATTCATGATGTGTACCTCATCGTCATCCTCTATAACGAATTCATACCTCTCATGTATCTTCGGTACTCTTCCAAATTTACGAACAGGGTGTGGTATAGTAGGTTCTTCTACTTGGTCAGGTACCTGACTTTGATCCGTGGTAATTTGTGGTTCTTGAATTTCTTCAAGATATATCTTACTCCCACTGACCCCTTCATGAATAAACTCCTTTTCCAAGAAGGCATCATGTTTAGCAAAAAACGTTTGATCAGTTGAATGATAGAAATAATACCCTAAAGTTTCTTTAGGGTATCCCACAAATCTACACTTATCGGATTTAGTCTGGAGCTTATCATTTTTAAACTTTTTGACATAAGCTGGGCAACCCCAAGTCTTAACATGTTTAAGATTTGGTTTCCTCCCCTTCCACATCTCATATGGAGTCTTTGGGGCGGATTTGGTAGGTACCTTGTTAAGTAGGTATGCAGCCGTTTCTAGGGCATATCCCCAGAAAGAAATTGGAAGGTCGGTAAAACTCATCATGGATCGAACCATGTCCAACAGTGTTCGATTTCTCCTTTCAGATACTCCATTTAACTGTGGTGTACCTGGAGGAGTTCATTGTGAGATTATACCATTTTCTTTGAGACAATTGAGAAACTCACCGCTTAAGTATTCTCTACCTCTATCTGATAGAAGTATCTTTATACTCTTGCCCGTTTGTTTCTCTACTTCACTTCTGAACTCTTTGAACTTTTCAAATGATTATGACTTGTATTTCATTAAATACACATATCCAAATCTTGAGTGATCATCAGTGAAAGTAATAAAATAAGAATATCCACCCCATGCATTTGTTGTCATAGGTCCACAAACGTCTGTGTGAATCAATGCCAACAACTCTGTAACTCTTTCTCCTTTTCCACTAAAAGGAGATTTAGTCATTTCACCCATGAAATAAGATTCACAAGTTGGATATGATTCATAATCAGATAACTCAAGGAGCCCATCTTTATGCAACTTGGATAATCTTGTTTCATTGATATGACCGAGTCTACAGTCCACATGTAGGTATAATTAATATCATCTCTTTTCCTTTTCTTAGTTTGTTCAATTTGAAAAATATTTTCTTGTAAGTCAAATGTATAAAGTCCATTTCGCAAATTTCCAACACCATATAAAACATCGTCTTTATAAATAGAACAACTATTGTTCTTTATAACAACGTTAAATCCTTCCATATCCAATACAGAAATTGAAATAATGTTTTTAATAATATTCGGAACATAATAACAATTATTAAGATAAATGGACTTGCCCGAAGGCATTGCTAAATAATAAGTTCCTACAGCTAATGCAGCAACCTTTGCTCCATTCCCCACTCGTAGGATCAGCTCATCATTGTTCAGCTTTCTACTTCTGACCAGTCCCTTCACATTATTACATATGTGAGAACCACAGCCGGTATCCAATACCCAAGTAGAATTTTGACTTTCTGAAAAAATAATTTCAATCATGAACAAACCTTGATTGGAAGTCGAAGCTTCTCCAAGCTTCTTCTTTGCCAGAAACTTCTTGCAGTTCCTCTTCCAATGACCCGGCTCGTTGCAATGGAAGCACATTCCTTTGCTAGCTGGATCAGATTTCTTTTGTTCCTTTATGTTCACTTTGCTCTTGGTCATCCGAGATCGGAAGAGCTCCTTAGATATCTCATATCTAGCAGTCCTACTTTGTTCACCATACAACTCCTTGAGGTGAATCAACATAGTAGGAGCATCCATATTTTCGTGCTGACGCTGAAGCTCGTTATTCATGGATGCGAGCATGATGCATTGAGCCACAGATGCATCATCTTGCCACTTTACAATGGTGGCAATCTCTTCCTCAGAGGCTGTTTCTGGAACAGTTCCAGGGACAGGTGAGTTTAGGACATAAGAAATCTTTTCAGCAGTGAGAACTATTCTCAGATTTCTTAGCCAGTCCGTATAATTCGGCCCGGTAAGCTTATTAGCATCAAGTATGCTTCGCAGTGAAATTAGTGATTTTGACATTTTTAAAATTCTGCATGTGAAAAACAACATTTTAGCAAACATTCATTTTATTAATTTTGCATACCAAAATAAATTTAGGTCTTTATTTTAAATTGGTATCTCCCACTATTTTTATCAAACTATATTACCCTCACTTATATAGTTCGGCAACATCTAATTAAAGATTTGCTAGTGAGAATAAGGATCCCATTTCAAATGTATATAACCTTGTGGATAGCACAACAAGCGATATACAAATAAATAGGTAGACAACTCTTGTCAATTACATCACTATATAACTCTTTTTATTTTGTCTCTTAAATCATAATGGTCAAGTATGTGCACATCCGAACTAAAATGATTTAAGTTAAGTCCAGCCTAGCACTTCCATAAATTCAAAAAAAAATGTTCGTCCTTGTGGCTAGCACAACAAGACTAGATCGTTCAATTTTCTTGATAAGCATCAAATGTGATTAATTAACATCTTAAATATACAATACTCGCCTTGTGGATAACACAACAAGCTCATATTAAATATTTAATACTCTATTAATTTATCAAGCTAGAAGGCGACGTTCGATATTTCAAATATCATTTGAACGCTTCGGACTTAATATTATTTCTTTGAGGGGTTTGTTATTATTTGTCTCATCTTATTTAGCGCGCATGCACACACACACACACACACACACACACACACACACACACACACACACACACACACACACATATATATATATATATATATAATACGCGACATTTTATTAAACATGCGAAGCATGTTTGCATAAAATATAATATATATAATATTTAGCATGCAATATAGAATACTATATTCTACCCGGATTGATTATGGACTTTTATTCTAGTTTGGTTCACTGGAGCCACCAAGTGAACCAAAAGGTCAAACCTAGGAGTGCAAGAATTTAAATTTAAATATAACTATTACATTTAAACCCGGGCTCCATACAAACGGGTCTTCACGCGCTCCTTGCTCCTTGGTCTCCAATTTCTTCAAGATAATTCTAACTATTTCTATTACATTAAACTATTTAATTAAAATAGAAACCTTGATCACCAGTCAAGGGGAAGTACATAGGAGGGAGATAGAATTTTACATCAAGAATTTTTTTTTTTAGAGAAGACGAGGTACACAGACCCCATTTAATAAAACCCATTCATTCAAGCATTCAACTAAAATAAAATCCAATCACATTGGTCAAATAGTCCATAATCAATCCCCATTTATTATCATACATATCACCATATATATCAATAAATAAATATTCATTTCATAAATTAAAACATTCCATATATATATGAGTATCATTTAATGGGCAATTTTAAATTGCATGAAATCCAATTTCAAGATTAAAATAAACTCTTTATTTTAATTATAAAATTATTTAGAATATAATATATAAATATATCATATATATATATATATATATATATTTCATATATATATATATATATTTGATATTACCGTATATATTATATATATTTATATAACGAATCAGTTATATATATATAGATAATATAAATTCACATTTATTTTTTTAAAAGAAGTCACCTTCTTTTATTAAAAGAGTCCTGCAGGTTTATTAAAAGAGTCCTTTCCTGATGGGTCACCTTCTTTTTGGAGTAAGAAAGAGACAACACATTTTCCTTGCAGAATTCAAGATTAGCGCCCCAAAAAAAAATTGTGATTCGTCCCAAAAAAAAAGAAGAAAATGTCATTTTTTTTTCTTAAAAAAAATAATTTTATACAATAAAATTATGCCCAATAAATTATTTTTAAATACATACCCATATGTATATGAAATCAAAAATAAATTAATAATTGCATAAAGGTTTGGCTCTGATGCCACTGTTGGGTTTGTACGAAATCGTGATGCAATCAAATTGCAAAAATTAGCGGAATCATGGTATATCAGAGTTTAAAATAATTTCTACAAAACCATTACCCGGATCATCCTTTACGCAAATTATTAATTTAAAACGATAAATAAGAAGTTATGGAATCATACCCTTGTAAAACGAAGCTTCCACAGGTATGAGTTCAACTCCTTGTTCTTCGTGATCTCCTTGAATTTCCGGGTTAGATTCCTTCCTTTGATCAACGTTAGCCACCCAAGTGTTTGGCCTCTAGAGGTGATCCACCAAGGAAGATGAATTATCAAGAAGGAGGGTGGTTGGCTTAGTTTTCTATCCTCTATAGAAAAGGAGTACTATCCAACAATTGGAATTGCCTCAACTGATATCTATTATAAGACTCTTCTTATATAGATATTGGTCAACCCTTCTAATCCTATTAGACATGGGATTTCTTTTAATTAATTAAACTCCTTTAATTAATTTAGGCTTCCCACCACATGGGGAATAATTAATTAAATTCATTTAATTAATTTGTCTCCTAATCTTATTAGGAATAAATGAGAGTACTAATATTAAATTAATTACTAAACTCCTTTAGAAATTAAAATAATAATAATTGTAATAATATTAATAAGACTCCTCTTATTAATTTATATTTAATATTCCCAAAATATTAAATAATAAACATTAAGCTATTTAATTTATTCTATCAATATAGATTAAATTAATTACATTTAATGTATTATTACGATTATGCCATTATCTTCTTAAATAATTATTCTTCCTTTTATGGTGTGACCCTTTAGGTTCTCTATATTAAACCGATTGTGAATAAATCAATTAGAACAATTATAATCTTATTTAAATAAATAAATTAAACTAATAATCTATTTAAATAAATAATATTTATTCTACAATAGGGATAAGCCTCCCTAGCGATCAACGACTTTCCAGATAATATAGATTTCAACATTAATCATAAAAGAACCTGTGAGTAAATAGTTACCATACAATTCAATCCTTCCACCATACAATGTCCCAATTAAATATAAGACATGAATTTACTGTCAAGTCTTATTTTATTTAATTATATGTATTTCGATTAGAAAATGCACAACTCCGATTAATGCAAATTAGAAACCTCTTTCTAATTTCATTCCACCTTGGCCAAGGATTCCTAGGTTGTCATTTAACGAATCACATAGGACATATCTCCTCTTTTACTAGAGGTGGTAGATTCTTTATTGATCATTCATTATCTCCATATGTAACTCATTATACCCAAGCATACCCTATATATGCCTTAAAAGGTCTTAAGGAATAAGTCAAAGTATAATTTATTACATACAAGATACTATGATGATCTCAAATCCAAGGATCACTTGTACAACTTTCACATTAGGAATTCCTATTGACAGGCGAGTAAAACTCCATTAGGTATTCCATAGCGAGTCACGTTCAGTGAACTTATTCTCCAATAAGCACCTACATACTTGCTTTAGTGTCTCCACACAAATGATCATGAGATCAATCATCCTCATCCAATGAGCAAGCAACATATGTACCAATCTATCCGGATTTACTAATCCCCTTTTTCGTAATCCCACGATTGGGAACTATTTTAGTTTTAAAGCTTTCTAAGAATTTAGATCTCATTAGCATGATCAACATCATGATTCTAAAAGCATTGCTTAAAACTATGGGTTATTTACATATTATAAAAACAGCACCATGCAGATAATTAAATGCCTTTAATAAATAAATATTTTATTAATAAATAAATAAGATTGTTTACAAAGTATGTGCTTTATCATCATACATGATTGGCTTGTATGCACACTACTATCATAAATAATTTATATACACAATATCACATATATACATCAAAATCACCAATTTCATGAAGACTCCTATTTATAGAGAACTAAAAGTTATGAAGAACATCAAACAAATTAAATTCTAAAACTATAAGGTTAGGAATTATACCCTTTTTGGTTTGTGAGGAAGAAGAAGATGATGATGGTATTTGTTTTGGCTTAACAAGGATTCCTCCTCCTCCTCCTCCTCCTCCTCCATCTCCTTCTCCTCCTTCTTCTTCTTCTTCTTCTCTCCTTTCTCTCTAACTTTCTCTGTATATTTTCTTTGTTTGTTCTAACACTGACTAACTTTGTTTTCTAATTCTAACTTAACGTAGTTTTAAAATAAAACTGATATAATACTTAATACATATAATTATATCATATAATGACTAACAATTAATCACTTAATAAATATATAAGTTATAATATTTTGAAATTTAAAAGCCATAAGACTTGTTTGGAAAAATAATTTATTTTAAAACAGGTTTTTAGTAGCTAAGGCCCTGTTTGGCAAAACGGAATTAAAATAAGTGCAAGGTCCTTGTTTGGCAAAACTCTTTAAAAATCCTTTTTATTTCTTTTATCACATAACTTTCAATGTTACACTTTATTTTAATTAAATTCTAACATTCTAATTTAATCAAATTAAAGCTACATCAATTAACCAAATAAATTTGCCACATAACAATTATAATTACTCGCTAATCATAATTTCATGTAATAATTACCACATAAAAAATTGATCTAACTTAATTTTCTCAATTAAATTAAAACTATACCATAAAATTACTTTCACAACAATTAAATATTAAATATTCATTTAATTATTATATTACACTTAATTAAGTTACTCCACAACAATCACATAAATTATTTATTTAACTCAATAAATAAATCAATTTAAATATTTATTTATTTTAATAAATATTAAAATTCATATATAAAATTCTCATTCGTTACAATCTTCCCTCCTTAAAAAGATTCTGTCCCCAGAATCACAACTAAAAAAAAATCTCATCCGTTACATTCTTCCCCTTTTAAAAAGATTCTGTCCCTAGAATCGATATACAAGGAATTATACAAATAAATGGGGATAAGTTTTCTTCATTACATCTTCGAGTTCCCACGTAGTTTCTTTAGCATTGTGGTTCCTCCAGATTACCTTAACAGAAGGTATCGCTTTGTTTCTAAGTATTTGTTCTTTTCTATCAACTATCTGAACAGGAACCTCTTCATATGATAAGTCTTTTTCAAATTGTAAAGGCTCGTACTCTATTACATATTTGTAGTTGTGTTTTTACCGTCGCAATACGGAAATATGGAACACGTTGTGTATATTATCTAGCTTTAGAGGTAACGTAACCTCGTAAGCCACTTCACCAACCTTTTGTAATATCTCGAAAGTTCCAATGAATCGAGGACTCAGCTTCCCCTTCTTGCCAAATCGAATCTTTCCCTTCCAAGGAGATACCTTCAAGAAAACGAAGCTTCCCGCTACAAATTCTCGATTCTGTCGATGTTGATCGACATATTTCTTCTGTCTGTCTTGAGCAGCAACCAATCTCGTTCTGATCAACTTCACGATTTCAGCTGTTTGTTGTACCAATTTCGGTCCCAACAGTTGACCCTCACCGACCTCATCTCAGCACAATGGGGTCCTGCATTTCCTGCCGTACAATGCTTCGTAAGGCGGCATGCCAATACTTGCATGGTAACTATTGTTGTAGGCGAACTCCACTAACGGTAGATGATCATCCCAACTTCCTTTGAAGTCCATAATGCAATCTCTTAGCATATCTTCTAAAGTCTGAATCGTTCGTTCGCTCTGGCCATCAGTCTAAGGATGGTATGACGTACTCATTCGCAATTGCGTTCCCAAACATTCTTATAAATGTTTCCAAAAATTTGACGTGAAACGCTGATCTCTGTTAGACACAATCGACACCGGAACACTGTGTCTAGAAATAATTTCATTCACGTATAACTTTGCTAATTGATCCAAGTTGAACTTAATCTTGATCGGTAAGAAATGTGCTGACTTCGTCAGTCGATCCACTATAACCCATATCGCATCGAAACCCTTTTGAGCCGCTGGAAGACCAACCACAAAATCCATCGTGATGTGCTCCCATTTCCATTCCAGAATCTCCAGCGGCTGCAATAATCCACTTGGTCTCTGGTGTTTTGCTTTGACTTTTCGGCACGTCAGACATCTCGCAACGCAATCAGCCACGTCTCTCTTCATATTCGGCTACCAAAAATGTTGTTTGAGATCCTGGTACATCTTCGTACTCCCAGGGTGAATCGAATATCTCGAACTGTGAGCTTCGCCCAAAATTTCCTCCTTGACGTCTGGTACTGGCGGTACCCTGATTCTTCCTTCAAATCGTAGCAGTCCTTCATTATCGATCTTGAACTTGATTTCCTCGCCATTGATTATTCTCTTATGGATCTTCTCACATTCCTCATTGTGAAGTTGTGCCTCTTTCACCTTGTCTGCCAGAGTAGAACCAGTAGTTACTTAGAATAGCTTCTCATCTGACTTCTTCGGATACTTGACTTCCAGCTCTAACTTAGCCATATCTTCTATCAACTGGTCCTGATCAGTTAACATATTTAACTGCTCCCGACGCTTCCTGCTTAAAGCATTGGCAACAACGTTAGCTTTACCCGGATGGTAAAGAATCTCGCAGTCGTAGTCTTTGATTAGTTCCAACCATCTCCTTTGGCGCATGTTTAAATCCTTTTGTGTAAAGATGTACTTCAGGCTCTTGTGATCTGTGTATATCTCACACTTTTCTCTATAAAAATGGTGTCTCCAAATCTTCAAAGCAAACACTACTGCGCCAATTCCAAATCATGGGTTGGATACCCTTTTTCGTAGTCCTTCAGCTGACGTGACGCATATACAATGACTTTGTCAGTTCTACAGTCAGGACACAACCTAATCCTTTATGTGAGGCATCACTATATACTACGAAATTTCTTGTACTAGCCGGAAATGACAACATAGGTGTTGTACTTAACCTCTTCTTCAGTTCTTGAAAACTTTCCTCACACTTTTCCGTCCAAACAAACTTAACTATTTTACGAGTCAAATTCGTCAACGGAGTTGCGATCTTGGAAAAGTCTTGGATAAATCTTCGGTAATAACCTGCCAATCCCAAGAAACTTTTAACTTCTGACGGTGTCTTCGGCTGATCCCAATTCATCACCGCTTCAACCTTCTACAGATCCACTAAAATTCCATCTTTGTCAATCACGTGGCCAAGAAATTGCACACGTTCTAACCAGAATTTGCATTTCGAGAATTTTGCATATAGCTTCTCTCGTCTCAACGATTCTAATGTTAGCCTTAAATGCTCAGTGTGTTCCTCCTCAGTTTTGGAATAAACCAAAATGTCATCTATGAACACTACTACGAACTTGTCTAGGAATAGCTTAAACACCCTATTCATTAAGTCCATAAATGCCGCTGGTGCATTCGTTAGACCAAATGACATCACCAAGAACTCGTAATGTCCATACCGAGTTCTAAAAGCCGTCTTCGGTATATCCTCTCTTCTCACCTTTAACTGATGATATCCACTTCTCAAATCTATTTTCGAGAAGTATTTAGCACCCTTCAGTTAATCGAACAAGTTATCTATCCTAGGTAAAGGATACCTATTCTTGATCGTAACTTTGTTCAACTCCCTATAATTAATGCATAATCTCATTGATCCATCCTTCTTCTTCACGAACAATACCGGCGCTCCCCACGGTGAAACGCTCGGCTGAATATACTTCTTGTCTAGGAATTCTTGCAGTTGAACCATCAGTTCCTTCATCTCAACTGGAGCCATTCTGTACAGGGTTTCCGAAATCAGAGCAGTTCCTGGTGCTAAGTCGATCACGAACTCTATCTCTCTATCTGGCGGAAGTCCTGGCAAATCGCTCGAAAATACGTCCACAAACTCCCTAATCACCGATATCTCTTCTATCCTCGGACTCTCCTTATGAGTATCCATTATATAGGCTAAATACCCTACACAGCCTTGCTTCAATAGCTTCTTGGCTTGTATAATCGTCAGACAACTCGCTTGTTTAGGCGACTTGCTGCCATAAAACACTACCTTCGACGAAGTCGTAAAGTTAACAGACTTCTTCTGACAAACTATTAATGCCCCATGGTTAAACAACCAATCCATACCCAATATTATGTCAAACTCCCCAAGTTTAATCGGAATCAAATCTACCCTTAATTCATGACCCTGAATGTCCAATCTACAGTTCTTGTAAACAAACTTAACAGGAATAACCTCCCTATTCACAATCTCTATGTTCAAGGGGTAAACTAATTCCTCTTTAGGTAAGTCTAAAGTCTTAGTAAAGTCATCAGATATGAACGAACAAGTAGCACCCGAATTAAATAATACATATACATTTATACTATTGACCAAAATAATACCTGACACCATATCTTTTGACTGCACAGCATCCTGTATCGTCATGTTGAACGTCTTGGCAGTGGGTTGGATCGCCTGCAGTGGTCCAGCGATAGTCAAAGTGTTGCCGCTGCCGTTTCCTCTCCCTCCTGCAGACCCTCCAGCTGGCTTCTTAGGGCAAATTCGAGCTATGTGATCCTTAGATCCACATGTATAGCAAGATCCCTTCTTAGGGTTCGGGCAATTTGGCACAATGTGGCCTTCTTGACCACAGTTGAAGCATACTCGCTTCCCCCTCAAGCACACTCCAGTGTGATTCTTCCGTATGTAGCACATGCTTCAATCTTTTTCTTCTGTTGGTTTCCCTGTTGACTCCCAGCAGATGTGTTGTCGTTCCATTTCCTCTTCTGGTTGATAGTCCTGCTACCACCAGCCTTGTTTTTCATCTTATTCTTCTTCTTCTTCAGATCCTGATTATATTTAGTCACCGCGTCGCTTCCACCTTCAGCGAGGATAGCCTTTTTCAGCACAGCTGCAAACGTTCTCAGCTGGAACATGGAGACTTTGTTGTAGAGCCAGGGCTTCAATCTCTGCTCAAACCTTCTCGCCTTCCTCTCGTCGGTACTGACCTGGTACGTCGCAAACTTGGCCAGCTCATTAAACTTTGCGGCGTATTCTGGCACTGACATCCCTCCCTGTTTCAGCTGTAGGAATTGAACCTCCATCTGGTTCTACAAGCTAATGGGGAAATACATTTCAAAGAACATCTCTTTGAAACGATCCCACGCTATCATTCCTTCTCCTTCCCTAGTCTTGTTGGTCTTCCACCAGAAGCTAGCTTCCGACTTCAGCATGAACGTTGCGAAAGCCGTCTTCTGGTCCTCGCTAACTCTAGCCACATCGAAGACATTCTCCATCTCCATTATCCATATTTGGTTCTCTATCGGGTTTACCGATCCCTGAAATTCTGGCGGTCCTACTGCCTTAAATTCCTTAAATGTCGTATTCTGGACTTGCGGCTGTTTTGTAAGCACTCCCGTCAGCAGATTCACCAATTGCTGAACTGAATTGGGATTCGTCCCATCGTTGTTGTTGTCATTGTTATTCATCGAACCCTCTGTGTGTAGACGTGTAGGTCTTCTTCTAGGAGGCATCTTTCTGTTAAGAAATACTTTTATTAAATTCTTTACTCATTTCTTAAATATTCAAGTTCATACTTAAACATTTGAATAAATTAATTCACACTTGAACACATATCACATCAATATACTTCAATATTTTATTTATTCATAGTTTTGAAAACATAGAATAGATAGCATCTCTGCTATTTGCATCATCTTTCCTGAACTGAATAAGTTACAGGAGTACATCATTATCTTATCCCATTATTATCTCAAATTCTGGGATTTACATTTATTTATATATAAAGAAGCACATAATTAATGACTCTACTATCTAGGCATGTTAAGACGTCGCACAGCCTCTCTACGCTCTTCTTCCATCACCCGGAACACTGTTCTGTGATCCACCATGTACCACGGTAAATCTTTGAACTGAGCTGGGTAATAGAATACACGATCCTGGGCCCTATTTATAGCCGTATGGAAGGCATAGTCTGTCTCCCTCAGCTTGGCCTTCTTCACTTGAACCTCATTTTTAGCTAGATCTGCACGTTGAGTAGCCCTCAAGCTCGTTTCCTCTGCTCTCACACTCTTCGCTGACTCCTCTTGGAGGTCGTTCTTCAGCTTCGCTAGCTCGGCCAATGCATCATCTCTGTTACTCTCTGCGTGAACTCGATCCCACTTCATGTTTCCAAGCTCATCGTCTAACTCTTGGATCGTCTCATCTCTCTGTTGTATGGTAGTCCGACTCTCGTCCATCAGCTCCTCCAGTTCTCCGACTCGACCATGAAGCTCCACATTGCGGTCGTAGATCTCCTCGTACATCTCAGCGCTAGTCAAGTAAAGTGGAAACTCCGCTTCAGGATCCTCCTCCTCCTCCTCTGACTCATCCTCGTCATCTCGGTCAGATACTGGCTCATGCTCCTGACCAGCTACGGTGATCAATGGAGACGGCTCTCTCTAAACCAACTGCTCCCAGACAACATGGATGTCACGGGCCTCCTCGTCCTTAGGCATCTGGGGTAACTCCTCTCTAGCCTGACTGGACTCTCCAACGTTCGTCATCCTGACAACAAAATTTTTAAAGTTTAATTATTACGTGATATTGATCGATACTCTTCGCGTACATAAATAAAATACATAATACATAAGGTAGTTTATTATCTTTACTATCATCACTATCTTTTCGATCTCCTACAAAGCTACTACCTAAGGTTTCCCCCCACCTAAGGTTCATAACCTAAAGTTTTGATACCAACCTGTGACACTCCCAAATCCGGGCACTTCAATTCCACGGGATTTGGTGCTCACTATCTAAATAAAACATAACTACTGCCCATAAATAAGGAATGCAAAATAAATTACAACCTTAATTAAATAATAAAATCTTCCTTAAAAAGGATTACAACTTAATCAAATCAATCCCAGGGTTTGCTAACCTTAACATAAATAAATAAATGCGAAAAATAAATCTTAACACAATAAAGTTTTATTACAATCATATCATAACATAACAAGTCTTCACTTTGTTCATCTTGCTTTTTCCTTTACTTGTTGACGGGGCGTCAATATTTTTGACTTTAGCTGCAATGGTTATTTAATTGCAAGAGTGAGCAAACAAAAGCTCACTTGAAATAATAACAATAATAGTGATGACATAATCTGAATAACTTCAAAAGATTTGAATAACTTTTTTTTCATCAATAATAAAGAATTGAATAATAATTCTTTCATCAACATTTAGAATTCGAAGATAGAAATCATCTGAGGATTATAAGACCTTGAACTATGTCCTAGGTTATAAATATTTCTATTTAAAACATTTAATAGTCTTTTAGACAATATGGACTCTTAACTCGTACTTAGGGGGATCAGCCCTTCGTACCATGTATTGTGCACAAATATCTTAACGCTTTCGCATGGTATCCCCTATTAAATAGGGTTGTTCATCTCAGTATTTGATAAGAAGTTCGCACCAAAGAAAGTTTGGTTTGGATTTAGCTTCAAAGGAAATTTGGAGTTCAACTACCATCAACTAAGGAGTAGTTGAATCGACTTACAATAATCTAGAATAATTCAATAATAAAATTTTTTGAAATAACTTATACTTTAGAATTAAACTTAAAGCATTCGAAAGATAAAATAGACCTTACTTGAACAATTAAGTCAATGTCACTTTAATTACTTTAAATAATTACTTGTCCATTGCAGAAATAAAAGGACAGACTCAAATGCAATTAAGATTTGAACTTAAAACACTTGCATATAAATCACAAGTTTAGGGATAGAGAACTTGCCTTAAGCGCAAGCTACAAGTTATACTCACGTTCTTTAATTAACCCTACATATATGTAATTGACAATAATAATATAAATTAGTTATCATATAACTAATTCACATAACTAGTTAAACCATCTAGGTTAACTCATTCCCCTTAAATTATTAGGTTTACCAATTAATTATCACATCTCATGATCACATAATTAATAAAACTTAACTTATGCACTCATATTAATTAAATTATAATTGAACAAATTATAATTTAAATTAAATATTTACCTTAATTATAATTATATATTATATTTTAACAATATAATTCATTACTATCCATTTAGCATTTTAATTTTATTAACATGCTTTATAATTTATTACATCATTAATCTCATAAAATTGTACAATTAAAGATAGCTTTCTGCCCAATCTGCAAAACCAGTGCGACCGCACTCCAATAAGCCTTGGGAGCGGCGCGGTCGCGCCACTGTGGAGACAGGTCTGACAGTGTCGCGAACTGTGCAGAGAAAAAGCCAATTTGGCTTATTTTTTCACACCAAATTTCGAATTCAGCCCACATAAATCACATAAACTTTTATATAAATATCAATTTTTGTTTCTAATTATGTTCTAACACATAAAGACATCAAAACACATAATTTAAAACTTTAATTTTGTAAATTTTGAAGAAAAGACATTTTCTAGTGTTCTTGATGAAATTGCACACTATGAGTTTGTTTCTAATTCAAATTACACCATTCAAAGCATATTGAATTTGTTTCTTGATATATTAACATAATCTATAATCAATTTATACAATGATTTACAGTAAAACATAAATTTTGATTTTAAAGGAACTATTTATTTTCAAAACAAGTTCAATGTAACTCATGATGAACATGATTTCTTCATGTTTACATGAATTAGACAACTTAATTTATCCTACTAAACATATACAAACAGTTTATATACACAATATCACATATATACATCAAAATCACCAATTTCATGAAGACTCATATTTATAGAGAACTAAAAGTTATGAAGAACATCAAACAAAATTCTAAAACTATAAGGTTAGGAATTATACCCTTTTTGGTTTGTGAGGAAGAAGAAGATGATGATGGTGTTTGTTTTGGCTTAGCAAGGATTCCTCCTCCTTCTCCTTCTTCTTCTTCTTCTTCTTCTTCTTCTTTTCTCCTTTCTCTCTAACTTTCTCTGTATATTTTCTTTGTTTGTTCTAACACTGACTAACTTTGTTTTCTAATTCTAACTTAACGTAGTTTTAAAATAAAACTGATATAATACTTAATACATATAATTATATCATATAATGACTAATAATTAAACGCTTAATAAATATATCAGTTATAATATTTTGAAATTTAAAAGCCATAAGGCTTGTTTGGCAAAACAGTTTATTTTAAAACAGGTTTTTAGTAGCTAAGGCCCTGTTTGGCAAAATAGAATTAAAACAGGTGCAAGGGCCTTGTTTGCCGAAACTCTTTAAAAACCCTTTTTATTTCTTTTATCACATAACTTTCAATGTTACACTTTATTTTAATTAAATTCTAACATTCTAATTTAATCAAATTAAAGCTAACATCAATTAACCAAATAAATTTATCACATAACAATTATAATTACTCACTAATCATAATCTCATGTAACAATTACCACATAAAAAATTCATCTAATTTAATTTTCTCAATTGAATTAAAACTATACCATAAAATTACTTACACAATAATTAAATATTAAATATTCATTTAATTAATATATTTCACTTAATTAAGTTACTCCACAACAATCACATAAATTATTTATTTAACTCAATAAATAAATTAATTAAAATATTTATTTATTTCAATAAATATTAAAATTCATATATAAAATTCTCATTCGTTACAATATCTAAAAGGAAAAATAGTACCTTGTTGGACATGGTGTAGTCCATAACGATTTTACTGACATTCCAGTAATCTTCTAGGGTAATACCCTGGAAACGGCTGTATATATCTACAAAATAAGGTAACCTCAAAATCCGTCCCCAAGACTTCATAAGAGTTATGGACAGGGATGATTCCTAATCTTAAGTATGTTAAGATAAAGGGCTGTCCAACTTATGTGAAAAGGTTTCAAATGAATAAGTTTAGGACAAGATTTGACAAATACAGATTTGCGGAACATCCTAAAGCAAGTTTAGGATAAATGTTATATAATCCTACTTAGCAAAAGGTGTTTGTTGTGAAACACGCTGCCTTCTAAGATAAAGATGTTTATCATTGAAGGGCTAGTGAGAGGATAATAGATCTTGAAGAAGTTCAAGAACCACAAATCATTATTAGTCAAAAGGAGGAACTTGTAAATAGACCTATTGTACCACAACCGAATAGTAATTCTGGAATAGTACCTAAGATACCTAGGAGATATGGATTCATCATAGATAATGATGATGATGAGGTACGCGTCATAGAGGATAATGTAGGTATGATACAACCAGATTGATTTGTTTTAATGGTTGAAGTAAATCATGTATATGAGCTACAATAATCAATTTATGGATTAAAGCGAGCTTCTCAAAGATGGAACATTCATTTTGATGAGACAATCAAAAGAGTTTGATTTTATCAAAAACGAGAATGAACCTAGTGTGTACAAAAGGGTCAGTAGGAGCACTATGACATTACTAGTATTATATGTTGATATACTACTGATAAGGAATGACATACCAGTGCTATAATTAGTAAAGATAAAGTTGTCTAAACATTCCTCCATGAATGATTTGGGTATAACATCCTAAATTGGGGATATAAATCTATATAGATAGATTTAAAAGGATGTTCGGCTTAATCCAAGGAACATATATTCATTTGATGCTAAAGGCTTTTAGCATGACAAACTCTAAAAAAAATGTCTCATGATGATGAGCCATGGAGTGTATTTCTCTAAAATTGTCCTCAATAAAAGAGAGATTGCATGAGTTACTATCATGTATGTAATGAAATGTACGAGACTTGATGTTGATCAGTCATATTCTAGAGAAGATCACGGTAAGACAGTGATAAACATCTTAAAGTACTTAACCGACACTAAGGATGTAATCATGATTCATAATGGGTCTGAATTAAACTAGAGGACTAAACAGACTCAAGTTTTTAGACTGACCAAGAGAACAACAAATCCACTTTAGGGTAAGACGTTACCTTGAAATGTGGTGCAGTGAATTGGAAAGGTTCTAAACAGTAAAGAGTTGTTGGTTTAGTGACAAAGACAAAGTATATAACTGTAAATGAAGCTGCAAGTTGATATTTCGGATAAAAAGTTCATTACAGAACTAGGAATAGTTTCTAAGTCTCATCTTGGATCCAAACATGTGTTGCGGCACTTTCATTAGATTAAAGAAATTATTGAAAGAGGAGAAGTAACTATAAAGATTGTGAACTCTCAAAAATGACATTGCATATCCATTTACTGAAGCTTATCCAATAGCAGGATAATCGTCACTTAGAGAAGAAGGGTATTAGATACCATGGCGATTGACTTTAGTGCAAGTGGGAGATTGAAAGTAGTATGCACACAAGCCAATCATGTTTGATGATAAAGCATTTACTTTGTAACAATCTTTTTTATTTACTAATAAAAATATTATTTAATTAAAGGCATTTATTTATCTACATGGTGCTATTTTTATAATATGTGATAAACCCATAGTTTTAAGCAATTCTTTTAGAATTATGATGACGATCATGCTAATGAGATCTAAATTCTTAGATAGCTTAAAACTAAAATAGTTCCCAATTGTTGGATTACTAAAAAGGGGATTAGTGAATTCGGATAGATTGGTACATATGTTACTTGCTCATTGGATGAGGATGATTGATCTCCTGATCATTTGTGTGGAGACACTAAAGCAAGTATGTAGGTGCTTATTGGAGAATAAATACACTGAACGTGACTCGCTAAGGAATACCTAATGGAGTTTTACTCGCCTGTCAATAGGAATTCCTAATGTGATAGTAGTATAAGTGATCCTCAGACTTGAGATCATTATAGTATCTTGTGTATAATGAAATATACTTTGACTTATTCCTTAAGACCCTTAGGGTATATCAAAGGGTATGCTTAGGTGTAATAAGTTATATATGGAGATAATGAATGATCAATAAAGAATCTATCGCTTCTAGTAAAAGAAGAGATATGTCCTATGTGATTCGATAAATGACAACCCCGGAATCCTTGGCCAATGTGAAATAAAATTAGAAATGAGTTTTTAATTTGCATTATTTGGAGTTGTGCATTTTGGAATCAAAATACATATAATTAAATAAAATAAGACTTGACAGTAATTTTATGTCTTATATTTAATTATGACATTGAAGGATTGAATTATACGGTAACTATTAACTCACAGGTTCTTTTATGATTAATGTTGAAATCTATATTATTTAGAAAGTCATTGATCACTAAGGAGGCTTATCCTTATTGTAGAATAAATGTTATTTATTTAAATGAATTACTAGTTTAATTTATTTATTTAAATAAGATTGAAATTGTTCTAATTGATTTATTCACAACCGATTTAAAATGGAGAACCTAAAGGGTCACACCATAAAAGGAAGAATGTTTATTAAAGAAGCAAATGGCATAATCGTAATAATAAGTTAAGTATATTTAATTTAATCTATGGTGATATAATAAATTAAATAGATTAATATTTATTATTTATTATTTTGGAAATATTAAATATAAATTAATAAGAGGAGTCTTATTATTATTATTATTATTATTATTATTATTATTATTTAATTTCTAAAGGAGTTTGGAAATTAATTAATAAGATACCATCTCTCTCTTATATATATTCCTAATAAGATTAGGAGGCTAATTAATTAAAACAGTTTAATTATTCCCAATAGAATTGGGAAGCCTAATTAATTAAAGAAGTTTAATTAATTAATATAAAATCCTAATCCTAAATTATTTAGGAGTGTTGCCTACATCTATAAATAAGAAAGTCTTATTATGGAACAAGGTTAGACATTTTTTTTCTCAAGAGTTGGGAGAGCACTCCTTTTCTAGAGAGAAGGAAACTAGGGTTTAGCCAAACACTCTTCTTTTCTTGAATTCTTATTCTTTCTTGGTGGATCACCTCTAGAGGACAAACACTTGGGTGGCTAACGTTGATCAAAGGAAGGAATCAACCTGGTGGATTCAAGTAGAACGTGAAAAGAATTTGGAGTTGAACTCGTACCTGAGGAAGCTAGAATCTTCAAGGGTATGAATTCTAATCTTCATATTTTTGTTTAATTAATAATTGTGCATAAAGGATGATCTGGGTATATTGTTTGTAAAATTTTAAAACTCTGATTTACCATGCTTCCGCTTATTTTATGCAATTTGATTGTATCCATGAATCTTACAAACCTAACAAAAAATATATTAAAAAACATATATTTAATTCATAATATTATCCACGAGGAACACATAACATGTAGCATACAAAAATAAAAACTAATAATATTATACATGCATGGTGCTTAATTAGAATAAGAAATTATTCGATATCCCAAAGCATGCTTTCAGAAGATCTAACAATGTCACCAAACTTTTTCTCATTATTGGTCATTGTTGGAGTATCAACAATATTCAATTGATGGTTAACAAAGTTTGTTTCTGCCACCTTTTCCTTAATTGCTCTTTTGAGACTCCTGTTATAAATTAATAGATGCCTTGGTGTATGACAGGTACGTAACCAATGCCCTTTCATCCCACACCTGAAACAAACATCTGATTTGTTCTTTGTCTGTGCCGCATTATTTTTACCCGACCTAGACTCTTGCCACTTTTGGGGCCCTAAATTGTTGCGATTGTGGAATTTGTTGTTATGATGGCTTCGTTTATTTTTTCATCCCCGAAACTTCTTATTATTTTGCCATCCATTATCACGTTTATTTTGTCATCTATTATCACGTTTACTGTTCAAGTTTCGTAAGTCAGATTCATGATCCGTCAACTCTAGGTGATAGAGTTATTCAATACGAAGATTCTCCAAGTGGAACGACTAAAAACCGATTTAAAACGACTAAGTTATGATTTTTCTAACAAAAGACCCCGCTGTCGGAAAACACTCACTAGCAGTCCACTTCCGGCCCATTTTTAGTAACCAAAACTTGTCCAAATTTGGATTTTGATGATGGAATCTTGTAGTTCGGGAAGATACAAATCCAACGAGTCCGATTGGGGCCTCAATCAGAGTTGTATATTTTGTTTTATAAAGGTTTTAGCAAAGAACCCCAAAACTAAAAATAAAATCAAAAAGTTAGAAAAAAATTTAAAGAATTGACCGGTACAGTTTTCAGGCGAACCGACAGAATTTTTCGGCGGCCGGTTCACCACTTTTCCGGCCGGTTCTTGAGGTTGGTCTTGGACCGAAAATATTCTAAAATTGTGAAGAACATTAAGATATTTTATTTAGAATTTTTCTAGACAGTTATGTAATTGTTAAGTAATTAATGGTTTAAATTCATTTAAATCATTTAAAACTTACTAATTAATAGTTATTAATACTATTAAATAATTATTAAACTAATTAAATATTGCTTAAGTGTGATTAATTATTTAATTAATATTAAGTAATAAATGAATGAAAATTAGTGTTATTAATATAACTATTTGTTATTTAATTAAGATTAAATAATAAATAGGGTTAAATAATTTATTAATTATTATTTAATTAATATTAAATAATAATTAAAGAATGTTTAAAGTAAATAAACAAATTGTTTATTATTTAAGTGAGAATAAGTAATAAATAATGATAATTAGTTACTCACATGTTAATTACTTATTTATTATTTAATTAAATATTAAATAATAAATAAGAATAAATATTAATTAATTATTTATTATTTAATTAATATTAAATAATAAATAAGGATAAATATTAATTAATTAAAGTTAAATAATAATTAAAGACTCATAAAGTTAAATAGATTAGTTATTTATTATTTAATAATAAATAAGTACAAATATTAATTAATTAATATTAAATAATAATTAAAGACTATTAAGGTTAATAATATTAGATCATTAAAATATTATTAAATGATTAATAGTATTAAAAAGTTAAAATATTATTAAAGGAATTAATAATATTAGATACACAAAATATTATTAAAAAATTAATAATATTAAAGAGAGATTAAAATATTATTAAATGATTAATAATATTAAGAAATAAATAGAATATTATTAAAAGGTTAATAATATTATTCAAGAGTTAAGATGACTATTTAATAATAATATTATCAAAGGACGATAATATTATTAAGGAGTTATGTGATATCTAATATTTAATTATGTGATTAATGTTAGATAATATATAAGAATAATAATGTTATGAATAATTATTTGTTATACTAATGGAAAGATCCATGATAGATCTTTCTAAAGAGGATAAGTTAAATTCATTAAGCAGATTATAGAATTATGTAGCAGTAGTCCGCAGACAAGGCAAGTTTCCTAATTCAAACTCGAGTTATTATGTTTCAAGCATGCTAGTGGATTAATTATTGACAATTATTCCACATCTTTGATAATTGATTCGCACTTAGTGCATGTTGCATATGTTCATCAGGTATGAAAGACTGATCACCTTCATTACCATAAGGTTCAGTTAAATTTGTTCATGATCATTGTTGACCACTCAGCATAATTATTCAGTTATTTAGTTATTGAAGTTTTGATTCATGCTCTTTCACAATTATATTACATTGTTGAAAACTTGAAAGCTTATTCCTTTTCAATCATGATATATCTTCATTGTACTTAAACTTGCTGGGCAAAATAGTTGCTCACCCTTGCTATATCATGATAACTAATTTCAGATTTAAACGAAGGCTCGACAAACGACAGTGGCAAAGGCGAATTCCAAGTGTAGATTATTATGCATTTAGAACTATTAACTTATCTGATGCAAATGACATTGTAAACCTTTTAAGTTATTGAAGATATGTATTAAGTTAAGGTTGTAGACCTTGGGGATTATGTTGTAAAAGTTTATTGTATAAACAATTTATGTTTATATCTTCCGCAGTAGTTATAGAAATGATGTATCGTAACGTACCAGATCCGAGGTAAAAAAGTACCCGAATTTGGGGACGCTACAGTACACATCATAAAAAATACATGTACAAAACTGGAAATAGATCTTCACCCGGTATGCGTTAGTCCGCGTAGACAGATTATTTCCACAAACTGCAAATAAGGAATGAATACGAAGGGGTATTAACCAAACATGCGATAGTCCGCGTAGTCAGTTTATTCTCACAAACTATTAATAAGAAATGAATACGAAGGGGTATTCACCAAGAATGCTATAGTCCGCATAGTCAAGTTATTCTCACAAGTTAATATATGGTAAAAAGGTTCCCACCAAGTCTTGTAAGATCAACAAGGATAGATGGTACCACTGTAAATAACAAAATTAAAAAATGGACAATAAAACATGCATGAATATAATTTGTTTGTTAAATAATATAATCAGCGAAAAAAATCAAGCCAGTAGTATAATGCTTAATTGCAAGATTTTAAAGTTTTAATGTCTTAGTTGGTTGGAGCTTCGTGCTGATAACGTTTTATAGAACTAAAGAAATAACAAAATTGCAAGATAGAAGTATTATGAAATTTCTCTGATTTATATGTGTTCTTTCATTAGAGAACTTTGCCTTTTATAGACAAAGAAGAAAGGAACATATCCAACCAAGATCCACAAAAAAAACACTACACCAATGGTCTAGCTAGTATGTAGCTTACGACTTTAGAAAATCATAATACTATAACAGTTGTTGAAATATGTTTGATGAAAATACCCTTAAAACTAGTAGTTATATAGCTGATGTGACAACCCGAAAAATCAGATTGTCCAGAAATTAAGTTTAAAGAATTAATAATTAATAAAAAGAATTTTATTGATTATATTCTGTGTTATGTGTATATTAATCATTCTATAACCCATGATGATTAGAAATGGGGAGGATTCTGGCTACGAGCTAGAATGAACGAGTAAGAATTTTCAAGATGAGAATAAAATATTTTCGGGAATAAAAATATTTTCAAGAAAAAGACGAAAAAGACACTGTTCATGAAACCCTGAGGGTTAGGGTTTAATCCTAAGTGTTAGGATTTGAGGTTAGGGTTTGAAACCTAAGCCTTTTGGGAGATCGGGATGTCAGAATGACATTCTGTTGAAAGATTTGACGATATTATACCGTGAAAAGTTAAGTTAGGTGATAAAAGTTTTTCTTAAAAAACGTGCAGAAATCGGACAAACGAAAAATGACGAAAAGTACTGTCATGTACTTTTCATTCGTTTGACTACGTTAAGGGAAAACGGGAAGGAAAACGCTTAAAAAAGTATTTTTTAGTTTTTCGAAGTTTCAAAGGACGCGTAAAAATTATGCGATAGACGAAAGAAAGAATATCCAAAAATATTTGGATTCCAAGAAAGTAAGTTTTTTCGAACTGTCGGACGAATTTTAAAAGACGGGACAACGAAACTTTTGGGGGAAGCTTCGTTGAGGAGGTTTGCTAAGGATGTTGGTTAATGAGGTGGGAATAGTGACCTTTGGGCCTAAAAGACTATTTTACCCCTCATCTTGTAAGGCTTATAAATGGAAGCCTTAGCCTTCATTATTTTCACCAACAACTTTGAGAGAGAAAGAAAGCTTGAGAGCTTGAAGAAGAAGAAGAAGGAAGAGAAAGAGCATGGATGCTCGGATCGAAGAAGATCGAGAAATAAAAAAGCTAGCGAATCGCCGGATTTGTCTAGAAGAAGAAGAATAAAGAAGAAAGGTGATCAAAAACATAACTTCTAAGTTAATTTTCTTTAAGTTTTCTATGTTAAATATATAGCTTACAGAAAAGAAAAGTAAAAGATGTTAGAAGATGTTAATGGACGACCCGGATGAGTTATATGAACTCTTCGATGTTATAAGGTTAAATTATCAAACTTATAACGTTAAAATGCGAGAAAATGTAAAATCATAATCATAATATTGATTAAAAATGAAGAACGAACGAAGAACAAACGAAGAACGAACAAAGAACGAACGAAGAATGAACGAAGAACACGAAGAACGCGAAGAACACGATAATTGAAAACCATCGTAAGTTATATGCTTATGATTGGTGATAAACATAGATAAATAACCAATGGATTGATTTCATTTGGTTTGAAGTAAAAATATCGAAGAACGAAGGTTCGGCGAAAGTTTACGCAATTAGATGTTAAGCGTCGAAATCGTAAATTTTCCTGGAATGAAAGTCAAAAGTCACTGTTTGACTCAAAAATAATGGTTTTTGATGGCGTCATGTGTAATTAAGTAAAAAAGACTTGCGAAAGCAAGAACGAACGAATTCGTAGTTAAAATGAAGAATTAAGCGTCGAACGTTCACGAATGTTTAACGAAAATGTAAAAATGGACGAAACGGTGAATTTTTTGCCAACGGATTCAGAAATGAATTCCGCCTGGATGGAATCGTAGAACATAAGATATGAGAACTATTGGCTTTGGAACGAACCAATTCTGAGTTATAACGATCGCGTTATGAGCTCGGAAATTTTTGAAATTGAAAAATATAGAAATATTTTCAATGCAACAGGCTGGCGCCGTAGCGCCTCCCAAGCCTTTGTAGCTAGCGTCGCAGCGCCAACACAGTGTTTTCGGGTTCTACAGGCCTGCGCTGCAGCAGCCAAGTTTAAGCCTGTGGCCGGCGCTGCAGCGCCCTTAAGGGGAAAAATTTTCGACGTTCATATTTTATGTCCCGACTTTTTAGATGATAATTGAGGGGCAAGTATATGATTAATATTCATAAAGACAAATCACTTAAACAACATGTTTAAGATTGATTTTAAGAATTAAACGTTGAATAAACGTATTTAAATTTAAAACTCGAAAACCCTAAAATGGGAACCAGGGATCGTGGTCGAGTTTAATGCGCGCCTCAAGGTTACATGATATGTAATAGAGGTGTGGCATATGAGATTGTTAAGAAATGAAGATAAAACTTATGTCATTTCTATACGAAGTCCGATAACGGGAATCTGGGGAAAATGCGTGCGTCCTAACGAACTTATTAGGGTTTCGCTTGTCGTGGGGTCTAACGACGATTGACGAGAGTCGGTTGTTGACACATTAATGCTAATAAGCCGTAACGAATAGTAATAAGAGAATGAAGAATAACGTGTAACATTGTATATCCAAGTTAATGGTAATAACTTGAATGACCGTTCTGAGTCGTATGGACTGGATGTGGTAAGAAAGGTAATGAAGATAACTTAACGAACATTATAGTTATAATTGTTTGGATAAGTTAAGTCTAAAATGGTAATGCAGTCGTAGTCTATAATGGTCGAGATATAGTATCTGGGCTAAACGATTCCGTCAGAGAGCGACGGTATATACGATCTAGTAACCGATCTAACTCACTGTGTAAGACAGTGTAGATGAGACAGGAAACTAGTTTGTTGGTTATTTATGAAAAACCACTCAGTGTACTATATTTGACTACTGTTAGAGACTCGATGAGTGCTAAGTATAATGTTAGTGAAAGAATAGAAGAATGGAAGTAAAGTTGGTCGTGTAAATGTAGTTTATAAGAAAGCGAACCCTAAGAAGTAAAGGGAAGTGAAGCTAATGCTTAAGTTAAGTATTTGACTAATTGGTATATGTGTTTCCTATATGCTCTATAGGGATTGTGATGAACGATAAGGCGTAAGCAGTACGCAACGCTAAAGCAAGTTTCTAAAGTTCGTTCATACATTCTGATGAATGCAAGTTTCTTAACTTTCCCAGATATTGAACTTGGGAAGTTTGGCCTATGTGCAAATGTGTGATAATTGTACAAGATGGTAATATGTATGAGGCCTTGGGCCACAATGTTAACACTTCGGTGTTTCTGTGAAATGCACTGTTCTGTGATTGAACTGTTGAATGAGAAAGAGAGCAGTTTATTTATGAACTGTTCTTATTCAGTCTGTGTTATTAATTTTAGCCGGACATAATGTGTATGAAAAAGGTAGAAGGAGGGAAGTATCACAAAGTAAATGTGATGTATGTATTAAAATGATAAGAATCAGAACGTATTCCTATTATTAGAGCTACTTCATAACCATTGTTCGGTTATTGAAGACTTAAAGGAACTTTGATTCTTGCTTTGGTTGTTATTCAACTGCTATGACTTGCTGAGCAATTGAATACTCACACTTGTTTGGAATAAAAATATTTTCAGCGAACGACGGTAGTATGTGTTAAAGGACCTTATGAAGATCAAGATGATCGATGTCCTGCTATAGTGAGATGCTATGGTTGCGAATACCATTAGTGTCACAAGATGAAGTGATGTTCATGTGATGAACGAGCGTGAAGATCAAGCCAAGACTTGTAGAATAGTTAGTTAAAACTATTCTATAGATTTGGTGACTAGTTAAGTCACACTTGAAATGTGATAAGAATAATGTAATTATCATTATTTTTAATGAATGAAAGATTTTAAAGTAGTAGAACCTGGGAATGGATTGATATATCATTAATTTTTAGGATTTAATGATGTATATATTGAATGAGATGTACTCGTAACGTACGGAATTCAGGTGTGAAGATAGACCGAATTTCGGGGCGTCACAACTGAGAAAGGTAAAATGGTCTAAAAATTAAAAATAAAATAAACGTGAATTTATCACGTTAAGCCCAAAAAGGCCCAACGGAAGGCTTGAAAGTCAGGCTTTTTTGTTTGATTTTCAAGCATAATCAGGTTCGAACCAATGATTGGGTTCAAGTCGGACGGTTCTCGATGTCGGGAAAAATTTTATTTGTTTGATTGCGTCTGTCTTTCCTAAGTTTGTGTTGTTTGTTTTTACCCTTTTGTGTTTGCTATGTCTATGGGTTTTATTAAAGGGTGAAGTTTTAGGAAAGCGGTACCGACATGAATGTCGACGACTTTGAAAAGATTGATTTTATTATTTTATGATTGGACCGAATGAGACAGAGTCGTCAGTTGGTATGGTTTAAATGGATGTACCAACTCATCTGAGTTTTAAAAGTTTTCGCATTATGGTCCAATATGTGACTCCAAAAGATTGTTCTGAAACCCGAGATTCGTGGAATTCAGGGGCTAAGTTAAGCAGGGGGAAGGTGTTAGGCACCCCCCCGACTCCCGTTAAAACACGGTACCACATCTTATTGATTTCCTATGCATAAAGTGTGTGTGTGTGTGTGTATGAGAGTGTGTTTTCAAAAGTTTATTCTAAGCCTCCTTGTGAGTTATTTGGAAGTAGTGCAGTTCCTCTTTTGCACCTATGTACGAAGGGTTTGATTTAGCAAAATTTCATTTTTAGACAAAATATACATTTCATATGATATTTTGGAAAAACACAAGATTTTCAAATCCTTCGCCAGAATAGTAATCAAGGACCTTTGATACTTCCATTATTGATTTTTAGTATATGTAATTATTACGAAAGTAGTGTTGTACCTCTTTAACCCTATGCACAAAGGATTGGATTTATATAAAAGTTCCTTTTTTTAGAACACAATATATATCAATGATATTTTGAAAACAAAGTTTTCAAATCCTTCGTCAAATAGGAATTGAGGTCTTTTGATTCTTTCATTTATGATCTAATGTCTATTCCCAAACCGCTTTATTATCATTGAAAGCTCTTTGTGGTTTTATTGGAAATTATTTTGATGATGTGCATGCAAAAAGTGTCAAAAAGGGTCGGATCATCATCGGGCATGTAAGCCATCTCGATGAATCCAAACACCCACAATCAAAGTTTTCACTATCACGGGATCTTGAATCTGACTTCTCGGGACTAACCCCTTGAGTTCGTCTTCAAATCCAAACATTACATATACAATGATTTTTTCGGATATTTAAACATTACATCATAAAAACGGTCCATCGTGGGAATCAAGTCGGGATCCAATCATGGGATCTCGACACCGGGATTCCTAGGCTCACATTATTATGCGTGAATATGTATGTACAATGTCCTAGACTTTGATATTAGATGATTTCCTCGGTTGAAATCACCATTTCAAGCCATTTCGGATCACTTTCGCCTCTAGATATAGATCTAGGGCTATACGGAGTAACCTTGACCTATTAAAAGCAGTAAATACGTAAATCTTCCACGGATCTTGTGACGCCCCCAAATTCTCTACAATGCTTGTAGCAGATTCGGTGCTCACGTAAATATTCTATACGATAATAATTTTTATAAATCCAAGATTCACAGTATCCCAATCAGTTAAGAGTTCTCGTCAGAACAATTACCATATCTGGATACCCTCACTTGGATGTATAGATTTATAATCTTACAGATATTTCTTGCATATAAATAATTCCTATCTATCTGACATTCACAGTACAAATGATAAGATTGTTCTTAGAACTGAGGAGCGACCTCAGTGCTTACAGAACTCCCAAGATCATTCAATACCCTCATTCAGATGTATAGTTCATATAGATACTGTACTTGATACTATTCATTATGAATAAGGTAAAACCATACAAATAATAACTTATCAACATAATAATATCTGATTACATCATAGAAGTACCAAGTTACATTCTTAGTCTTAATATAATAAACATTCGTTCTTATAAACTGACTTCTACCCACAAGTATTATTTCCTGAACTTCCTGGAATATTCGACGTAGCTGCAAAGGAGAAGAATATTTGCAAGAATGAGCTTTAAAATGCTCAGCAAGTCTTAAACAATTACAGTTTATACTCACACAATATCTAAAATGAAAGAACATTTAGTCCATAGTATTTTCCACATATATATACTGAGGTTTGATATGCCAAACTCCATATATTACGAGTTTCTGTCAGTCATATAGACTTAGCAACCTGGGTTGATTTGGCCAACCACACCAGCTAGGAGTATGCATATCATCCTATACAACCACCTGGTCAGTGTAAAACTGCTGGTCATTAATAACCACCCGATCAATGTAAAACTGCCGGTCATTGATAGTATCAGTATATATAATTGTACCAAGCAATATTGGTTTCACCACAGTCTATGTTGTGATATCAAATCAAAAATATTTTAAGCAAATAACGGTTCATATGTCTTGGTTATGCTTGAACAATAAGTTATAACCTTTTTCAAATCACAGCTATCACGAATACGGTTTATAACAATTTCGTATATCAATTTACAAGACTTACATTTAATATTGAAATTAAATGAAGTTGAAAAAACTTGCCTTTTATCACGATCAGTTACTTAAGTTATTTGAAAGTATACTGGCAACCTATATATGTTATAACAGTCATTAGAAATGATAATAATTAATTTTTAATTAAACTAGTAGTGTTTGAGTTGATTTTGGAGTCCGTTCGGTATTTTATAGCTTTATTGAATAGCTATCAAATTAGTTTTTTGATCAACTTTATTTAAAAGTTTTAATATCCTATTTAGATATTTTAGTTATTATTTATAATAATTTCCAAATGCTTAAAATAATTTTTAAATGATTTAATATCATTTAAAATGATTTTTAAGTTATTAATATTATTTTTAAATATTTAATAACCATTTAAAATGATTTTTAAATCATTAATATTATTTTTAAATAATTTATTTTTATTAATAATGATTTTTAAATCATTAATATTATTTTTAAATAATTTATTATTATTTAAAATGATTTTTTAAATCATTAATATTATTTTTAAATAATTTATTATTAATTAATCTTATTATTATTAATATTTAAATATATTAAATATTAATAAAATTTTATGTCAAAATATTGAAAATTATTTATTCTAATTAAAAATGATTTTTCAGAATTTATTTAGTATTTATTTATATTTATTTTAATTATTTTATTTAATAAAATTAATTTTCAAAAATCGACTGTCGCTAAAGACCTTTAACGACAGAAGTGTCGCTATAGGTGTTCTTGGCCCAGCCAAGAACACGTTGGTCAACGTGCTCGGCCCTTGTTTGACCTGCTCTAACTATTAACTGGATTGGTTTTTGGGCAGTCTAGTTCAATGAAATTGTAGTGCTAGTGTAGGAGTATATGTTTATGTTTCTTTTAGTGCCTAAAAACCTTGCTACAAGTTCCCACAGTCGGTCAAACTAGCACACCAACGCTGTTCTTCAATTCTGGGCTACCCAGAATTGAATAGTCAACGCCGGTCAACGACCTTTATGGTCTTATATCTTGCCGGCCGGTTAATGTTTGGGTGTTCTAGTCGTCGGGCTCTATAGACTAACTACCAAGGTACATTGTTTGAGTAGTCACAGAGTCCATATATCAACAACAATCAAGATCCAAGCCTTCAAAAATATTGTCAGACCGCTGCTCAACATTTCTGGGTTACCCAGAAATTAGATCTGGATGGTCACCGTGGTTTGACCGTTTGTATTTTTCGGCCAGTGACTATCTAGGGTTTTAAAGTGCTATGGTTGTGTAGTACTCATGTCAAGGTATAACTCTACTAACATCTAACACTTAAACAACCTGACAAGAAAGAGTTCCAGGAGGTCAAACGGGGTTGTCAGGCTCATTTATACGTTTTCTGGGTTACCTAGAAAACGGGCGGTCAATGTCGATCAACGGGTTTTGACCCATTATAACTTCCAATCTAGTGTTCTGAGGTCTAATCTACCACTACTAATCTATTAACAACATTGCAAGCTATGACTACCAACTCTTAAAACATCAAAACAACAAATAATCAACGAGATATAAGGGCTGACATTCGTTGTCAGACCCTGTTTTATAACTTCGACAGTTTTGTTTAAAACTCCATTTTGATACTTTTAAATGTTATGGATTCGTGTTTTAGCAACCCAGATCACTAAATAACTTACTAATGAACATATTTAAACAATAACAACAACAATCAAAATTTCAGAAATCAAAAATTTAGTAAGGTTAGGTTTTTACCCTTTTGTAAGCTCTTTTGATTCTTTCTCTTTCTGATTCTGTTCCGGTTTGTTAAGTGTTGTTTCTGAGTTGCTTTGTGGTGTATATTAAGTCTAAATTTCGTGGCCTATAGTTCTTATGACCTATCTTTATAACCAAAGCTCAAGTAAGGGTTAAAAACCCAATTCCTCTACTATTTTGACATGTAAGCCTACTTCATTCATGTAATTAGGGTGTGTTGTCATGCCAAGAGAGTGTTAGGCCATGTGACAAATCTTTTGATTGCAAGCAAAAGATTTGTTCCTATCTTGTTTAATAAGAGAACAAAATAAGGGCATTTTGGTCTTTTCGCATACACTAAAGGTAGTTTAGTAATTTTTCACTTAAATCCAAGAGTAATTGAGTCATTTCATATTATCCTTAGAAAATTTAAAAACAATAATGAACAATTAGGTTTTGTTAATTTAGAATTAGGATTTTTAATATAAATTAGGATTTATAATTAGGGTTAGGGTTTCCAAATTCCTAATTAGGGTTTCCTTAAAATCTTTTTCAATTAAATCTTTAATACATCATATTAAATCAATATAGGTATATATTCACAATCATATATAACATTATTAATGTATTATGTTATAATTCTCATTTATTATATCAATTAGGGTTAGGATTCCTTATTGAAATAAAATCCTAAATTAGGGTTTACCTATAAAACTTTTCATATATCTTTACATAGTTACATTTTATGTGTTGATATATAATTATATATACCAATAATAAAGTTAAATATACATCACACAAGATATTAAGCATATTTATATTTACTGTTTATATTAATATTCCTATTTAAAGTTTGGAATATTATAATTACCCCCTCTTATAAGAATTTAGTCCTGAAATTGAAATTACAACCTATGAAAACAAATGCGGAAAGTCTTCTCGCATCTTATCTTCTAGCTCCCATGTAGCTTCTTCAATATCATGATTCTTCCAGATTACTTTAACCGATGATATAACCTTATTTCGCAACACCTGTTCCTTTCGATCAACTATCTGCACCGGAACTTCTATATATGATAAATCTTTCTCTATCTGAACAGGTTCATAGTTTATCACATGCTTATAATCAGATTTATAAGGACGTAGTACAGACACATGAAACACATTATGGATGTGTCCTAACTCTGGGGGTAGAGCTACCTCATAGGCTACCTCACCTATTCTCCTTAATACTTGGAATGGGCCAATGAATCTCGGGCTTAGCTTTCCCTTTTTACCAAAACGAATCTTGCCTTTCCAAGGAGACACTTTCAGAAATACATGACACCCAACATTAAACTCTCGTAGTTGTCTGTGTTGATCTGTATATTTCTTTTGTCGGTCCTGAGACGCTTGCAACCGTTGTCGTATAATTCGGATCTTCTCATTAGTTTGTTGAACTAACTCAGGTCCAAGCATTTGCCTTTCCCCAACTTCATCCCAGCATAAAGGTGTTCTACACTTCCTACCATACAAGGCTTTATACGGTGGCATTCCAATACTGGCAATGATAACTGTTGTTGTAGGCGAATTCTACCGAAGGCAATTGATCCTCCCAACTCCCTTTAAAATCCATAATGCAGGTTCTCAACATATCTTCTAGCGTCTGAATGGTTCTCTCACTTTGGCCATCGGTTTGCAGGTGATATGTTGTACTCAACTTCAGCTGGGTTTCCAAGTGTGCCTGAAGACTCCTCCAAAAGTTCGAAGTAAACCGTGGATCTCAGTCTGACACTATGGATACAGGAACTCCATGTCTAGCAATAATCTCTTTTATGTATAATTTGGCCAACTGATCGAGATTATAAATAACCTTAATAGGTAGAAAGTGGGCTGACTTGGTGAGACGATCAACTATTACTCAACTAGCATTGTGGCCTTTCTGAGTGACAGGAAGTCTTACCACAAAGTCTATGGTGATGTGCTCCCACTTCCATTCAAGAATCGATAGAGATTGTAGCAATCCACTCGGTCTTTGATGCTCAGCTTTAACTCTCTAGCATGTGAGACACTTGCTTACCCATTCTGCTATCTCTCTCTTCATGTTCGACCACCAAAAATGCTGACTCAAGTCCTTATACATCTTAGTACTCCCCGGATGCACAGCAAACTTGGAACTATGAGCTTCTGCTAAGATTTCATTTTTCAATACCTGTACCACTAGAACCCACACTCTATCCTCATACCTCAGTACTCCTTCTTTATCCAGTCGAAATTTAATGTTCTTCTCATGAGTTATCTCGGCCTTACACTACAAAAAAATGGACATTTGGCAACGATTTTTCAGGCAACGACTTATAAAGTCGTTGCAAAAAATGCATGTTTAGCAACGAAATTTGTCATTTGTTGAAGTTTGTGAAAGACTTTCATTTTCCGTAACGAAATTCATAGTTCATTGCAAAATTTCGTTGCCAAATCGTTGGCGGGAAAAAAAAAACCCCGCCTATTTACTTTTTTTATTGCTGATGAGATTTATGTTTATCGTCGGCAACGAAAAAAATTTTGTTGCTATATTTCGTTGCCTAATATTGGCGACATTCATTGTCAACAATTTTTTTCGTTGCATATTTTATACATTTTTTTTGCAACGACTAGTAAATTGCTGCCCAAAATTATGATAAACCCAATAAGCATATTTCAACCTCTATTGTCACATTTTTGTATTGTAAATAACATAAAATAATTATTTAAAATAAAATTTTAATTTTCAGCAATTAAATAAAATTACAGTATAATTTAAATTTAGGATTTCATAAATTAACAAAACCATACTCAATGAAACTTTTTTTTTTTGGAATGAAGGAGTAACATTTTAGTATTCCCCATAATTAATATTGTATTATCTATCATTATTTATTTTATTAATCACATAGATGTATTTATTTATTAAACACATAATTATCAAACACATATCTTGTAAAAGTATTTCCTTGTTTTAGTTCAAACATATGAAATAAGAAACTTTAATTTAAAAAATTTCATTAATTATTGTATTTATTTTCTAAATTCACACTCATAATTTTATTTATTAATGTTTTACACCATTATACAATTATTTATAGATTATTTATGAACTCTATAAATAATTATGATTCCTTTTTTAAAAAAAGAGTTCCAATTTTGAGAATATAAAAATAAGAATGTATATTCCTAAAAATAGTAAATTATATTAGTCTAATAGGTTTGTACTATAAAAATTACGACGACAAACTTTAGTATATCGTATTATTTTGTATAATTATCACTACTAAGAAAATGAGAATATTCTGACGAGTGGATAATGAAAAGAAAAAATAATCAATGGCAATATAGTTTTATTGAGTTTATTGTGAAAAGTATTTCCTTTAGAAATACTAAAATATTACTCATCCGTTCTACAAAAAAAGTTTTATTAATTAAATTTGTTCTTTGTTAATTTATGACATCCTAAATTTTAAATTGTAAATGCAAATTTATATGTTTGAATCCTAGCTATGACATAATATTTTTGCTTTATGTGCTATATTTTTTGTGTATTAGATAAATTCTACTACCATCTATATATATATATAAATATTTTTTGTGTCTCCAATATTTTTAAATTTATTCTACCTATATATATATATATATATATATATATATATTCCTTTTTAAATTTCTTGTCAAACTAAATAAAATACTAATCAAATCTCAACATTAAACTAAATATATATAAACAAATATTCATATAAATATTTATAAATTTATCTCTAAATATTCATATAAATATTTATAAACAATATTCATATATAAATTTTAGATGAATATGTATAAATTTATAAACAAATATTTATATAAATATTTATATTTGTTTATATAAATTTTTATAAACAAATATTTATAAATTTTAAATATTCTTATATAAATGATTCTGGTTGATTGTTCTTATATAAATGTTCTTATATAATAATTTTTATAAGAATATTTATCTAAATTTATCTCTAAATATTTATATGAATTTTTGTTTATAAATTTTAGAGATAAATTTATATGAATATTTGTTTATAAATATATTTAGAGTTCCCTTCTTATGCGTACCACCCGCATGCGGGTGGGAAAAGAAAGAGAGTAAGTGGCCATGTATTGATACTTAAAAAATTGTAAGTGGCTATGTGGCAATATATATAGTCCCCTTCCTATCTCTTTCTCTCACTAATATATTTATCTGGATAAAAAGTAACCCAACAAACAAACAAACCACTCCATCTAAAATATAAGGTAATTTATCCAAACATATTCAGATTGATTTTTTAATTTTATGTATTATTAAAATTTATTTTATTTTTATGTTAATAATATTAATTAATTTTTTCTTAAAAATAACATTTTATCAACTTTAAAATAATTTTAAATTTGCTAAACAGAGAATAAATCTTCCTATTTAACACAATAATAAACCATAAAGGATTAGCCTTCACCACAACATGTCTTCAAAAATAAAGATAATACAATAAGTTTAACTAGTATTCATTCAAATTTTGTTTTGAGGATATCTTTGAATGAATGCTAGTTCAACTTATTCATATAATAAAAATTATTCATCTACTGCCACTAATAATTTAATTCTATATTTCTTTTTTTTTTTTGGTACAAAACTCTATATTTCTAGTACTTGACTTATATATAATCACTACAAGAAATTATGGATGTAGCGAAGGAAATTTTGTGAAGGAATTTTTTCCTTCACATGAGGAGTTTTATAGCGAAAGAACAACGAAGGAAAAAAATATAGTGACAATATAGTTATTAGCGAAAGAAACATCATTCACAATTTATATTTTTTTCCTTGCAAAATTGGTGTGATAGAAAGATTTTTAGAGCCAATTTATGATGAAAATTTGCGAGGAAAAAATCTATTAATGAAGAAATTACTACTCACTATATATTATTGTTCAGAGATTTTTTGCGAGAGATAAAATTGGTCGCTGTTTTGTTTTAAATAATTTTTTTAAAATTAATTGTGGTGAATATAAGTTGTAATATAAATACTTTAAATTTTTTACAGTAGTAAATTTAATTTTAATAACACTTTTAAAGTAACTTACAATATAGACTATTTCTTTTAATAAGCTATAAAGTAAATAACTTTACACTAAAACTTTAAATTTTCATATACTGATCATAACCAAAAAAAGAGAAAAAAAGAGAGAAAAAGATAGTGACGCACTTTTGTGGAATAGAGCACAAATACCAAAAAAAATACTCATATGTTTTACTAAAATAGTTATGTTTGAGTTTGTTCTTTAATTTATAATATACTACAATTCAAATTGTAATGTAATTAATATTTTCATAGAAATTTTATTCTTAATAATAATTTTTAAGTAATTTACAATATTAATTGTATTAATTAAAATATTAAGTTATAATAATTTAAATTTTAAAATATTGTAAATTGACAATAAATAAAATTATAATAATTATGACTCTTGTTATGGAATAGATTACAAATGTTAAAATAGTAATTTTTTTTGTTATACAAAAGAGTTTTATGTCAATTTGATATAATTAATTTATGATATCCTAAGATTTAAATTTAAATTTATGTTTAAATTTTTGAAATAATAATTTTACATATAATATTACTTCTAAAAAAGTTATTTTTTTTAAATATTATCTTTTTTTAAAACATAGTCCCTAAGTTATGTCTACAGAGATCAATTTGGTTTCACCTATCCTCCTTGGCCAAAATTCATATGTTCGATGTTTCAATTACAGAGATGGGCTAGGTTTCTTCTCTACCAATTTGGGTTTAGCCGTGTTGGTTTGGTGAGACATTCCCGATCTAGAAAACACCAGTGCAAATTTCATATAACAACCAATGCCGAAACAAATGCATCACAAATCTCAATGCTACTGCCATCCCTGGTGGTGATTTTTCTTGTGTTTCTATGGCGAGCAAGAGGGGGGGGGGGGGGGGGGGAGAGAGAATTCGCTCCAAACTATGCCACAGCTCTTGAAGCATCCACTCGCTTTCGTCGCCTTGGTGCCAAAAGAGGCCGCACTCTTTGCCGCCGGTACTATTGCCCTAGCAGCTGCCAAATTCGTTACGGCGCCTCTCGATCGAATTAATCTTTTTATGCAGGTTAATTTCCCAATTTTTCTTGAATTTATTATTCATTGTTTAAGTATTGACTAATTTAGTTACTTTTGTTGCTAATTATTGGGATAAGATGATTATTTCTATGCTTCCAAGTGATTAAGTGTCTAGAATTTGTGGTCTGTTTGTTCTGATTAGGAATGTGGTATCAACATTTCTGTAGTTTTAGAAATGAATTTGTTTTCCATGATGAAAAACTGTTGAATTGTATGACTATGTTAGTTAGGGTTCATGGCATTATCTTTCCAGCTACCCCTAGTTTTCCTTTATCTCTTGGATGCTTCAAATCCTTCACTTAGGGAAATTGGTAATGGACATATAATATGCCGATTTTCAAAAAGATAGGGAAGAAAAAATAATTATTTGATCTAAAACTTAAGAGCAATATATAGAATTCCAGTTATTTTGTTGTTAGTTCGAATAAAATCACAAAATTTGGGATATGCAAAGTTTATCAATAGATGCACAAAATTCATTGATTATCTTACGAATGGACCTGTTATTTCATTTCTTTTGTGTTCTAATTCTGCAGGCATCTTGATATGGGTATCATTAGTGACCTGACTAGGAAAACTCCACTCTGCCATCTTCCTGTTTGGGCTTTAGTTGTGATATTTGTGGTAGTGCCTATATTCCTCTTGTTGCTTCCATTTTATATTTCAAAAAAGAAATCCAAGAAGCTTATCATTAGCAAAAACCAAAATTTATCAAGTGAAATACATTTTCAGGGATTGATTACTTAAAGTAGATTAGTAGTTCATCATATGTGATACTGCTAAATAAATTAGTAGCATGTGCAACTTTTTGGTACTTTTAGTCATGTTGATTTTTAATCTTAGATTTCCTTCACTTTCAAAAATAAGTAACATGACTAATATGTGTGACAAGCTCACATATTTTGTAGGTTGGTGTTCAGTTTATACAATATTTTGTATAATATACAAAATTCATAATTAGTACTACTACAAGTCTACAACTTTACCATTATTCTGAGTTGAGATGGAATTGGCCTTAGCAAAAAAAATTAGATTTTCTATTTCACAATGTTTCTTTCTACTGCTGGTACCTCAAAGTTGCATGAATCAAGGGAAATTATGGCATTCGCGGTCCTTTATGTTTGAGCAACCATGCCAAGGTCTATTTGCTGCTTTCAGCTGGAAGGCTATACTCCAGATAACTTGTTGGTGGTTCAATCTACTTTTTATTAGTACTACACCTGAGTATTTGGATGTTTGTTAATAATCCTGCATTGATCTTTTCCTTTTGTGGTTACTCTCATAGAGCTAGTGTGGTTGAATAGCTGGTTGTATTTACTTACATTATGGATGTTTGACCTGCTGGTAACATGGATTTTATTTACTCCCTATTCTTTTGGATTTCCTTCTGCAAGTTACTGCTTTTGTTGCTTTGATAGTTTTTTGACTTGTTGAGAGCTGAAGATAACAGGGTTGACTGTTTTCCATGCATAAAAGTTTCTTCATATAATGAAGGTACTTGCATATGCTTTCCTTTGGTACTGTCTTTTGGTTTCAACTACATCTTTCTAGTGTTTATAGTTCACATTTCATTTTTTATATTTGGTGAGGGGGAAATCCTTCCATACAGTCTTATAACGTCTCTGTACTTCATAATTTCAATCTGACTATTAGTATTTCAATCAGACTATTAGTATTTCATTTCAAGTGTTGGTGTGACCTCTAAATTGAACATCTAATTAGCTGTAGGTACCACTCAGAGGAGTCCTGGATTGCTGAGTCTATATATGGAGGTACTTCTTTGTTTACCTAACAGAAGTTCCATTATATTTTTAGTTGCTTTTATAATTTCCCTTATTAAGATATATCCCTTTTTTGTTGTTACTTTGTGAAATAACATTTGGGTTTTATTACTTCATTGCTATTCTTATAAATCCCAATTATTTGTAGACTCCTTTTGTCATGTGTTTAACAAGCTTGACTTCGAGGTTGTTAGAGTTTATACACAATTTTGACAGGATCTACATACAAAATAAATATAGATTTAAAATGATGGGATGAGACATAATGTCAGGATTTCTTATTTTTCTAGATTTTAAGATGTTGCAAAATATTTTCATAAGAAATAGCTGCTGAAGGAAATTGATAATCAAAATTTTCTTTAAGCTAATGGTTTAATGCCTCTGCCATGATTCAAGCACTGGAAACTTAATTTGGATGAATAATTTAAAACTTCTGTTGATTCAAGCACTGGAAACCACATAATATCTATTATCGTTTGATGGATCAGATCAGATATTAAAGTATATTAGTATAAATTATTTTCAAGATGTTTCCTGTTTTACCAGTAGTGTGCCCTCCAATGGCAGGGTGTTTTTGGAGTGCTATGTATCCCTTCTGGGCTTGTCATTTTGGTTGGAATGATTCTGCGAGAACCCCTTGTGCGTAATAGTGGTTACAGGAGGGTATGATTTGCATCATTTTTTAGAACTATTGATGTGTCTTCTTCTGATCATGCTTACATAAAATTCAGGTTTTTTAATAGGTGAATCAAAAAATTATGGTTGCTGGTAAGGCAATGTGGACAACATTGAAATGCCGAGATATTTGGAGGCCATGCTTATATATGTACCTGTCACTTGCATTTAGCTTGAACATTCATGAAGGAATGTTCTACTGGTATACAGATGCAAAAGCAGGCCCATCTTTCTCACAGGTATTTAGCCATTTTTCTCTTATTTTTGACGGGGACAATTCTCTGTGGTTCCTAAAATGATTTAGATTATGGTTTCCAATTCATTCGTTAGTGTTTAAATTAATTCAATTGTGTACAATTCACTAATTACAGATATGTTTCAAACATACAAGTATGGTTACTAAAATTCTGGGGATTATCCTCTTAACAACAATGTTTTTTCTTTTTCATACATTTTTACTAAGTAATACTATCTGTAACTTTCATTTTTCTTGCATATTAATAGTTGCTTAAATCTTTACCTTAATTTAGTACTATCAACAAATCTGAATTCCCAAATAAAATATTGTGCAATTTTTTTTTCTTTTTACAAGATGTACAAGTTCTTATTATGTGTATTGACCTTATCATTCATATGGCTGTATGCAGGAGGTAATCATATCCATATTTTCTGTTGGTGGAATTGGCTCCTTCTTTGGAGTTCTTCTCTACCAAAATATTTTTAAAAACTACCCATTTCGTTAAGTACTATTTTAGTCTCAGTTGCTCTTTGGTGCTTCAGGGATGCTGGATTTGATATTGGTTCTACGATTAAACTTGAGACTTGGTGTACCAAATTTCTTTTTTGTCATTATTGCTGAATTTATTTCATAGAATGATAGGATGCCTCAAATGGATGCCTCTTCTTATTCTCAGTTCTAAGCTTTGCCCCTCTAGTATAGAAGGCACTTTCTTTGCTTTGCTTGCTTTGTTTATGACGATTGATCATGTTGGGATGCTCAACTTTTGGGCCAGCGGCCTTTTTCTCCACATCTTGAATATTACCCGGACAAAATTTGACAACATGTGGATAGCAATTTTAATCCGGAGTTTCCTCAGGATTCTTCCAATTGGTTTTTTGTTGCCCTTAATTTATCTAGAATCAAATTATATTTCTTATAAAGGCATGCATCATTTTTTAATTTTAATTACTATTTGGCATTTTATGTCTATAGAGATTTGTTGTTAGTATTGAGCATTCAACAAATATATCCGAGTTCATTTATGGATTTCTTGATAAGCTTATTGGAGAATCAACAGAACTGGAAATTCATGCATCACGTTGGTTTGGTCCAGACAAAGAAACATGATATAGACACATTCTTGATTTGTTTATCTTTAACCACTAAAGGTCCAATACTTCACTAAAGTGTTTATTATTTTTTGCTAGTAAGGAATATTTCATTGTCAATCTGATTATCATCCCAACATTATGTAGATACATTGCATTTTTCCTGTAAATATTTCATGTCAGATAATGTTTTTAATTAATTTTTTATTGTTAATATTTTTAACATGTTCTATTTTCGAATGTTTATTCGCACGGACTTATCAGGGATTCTCAAGTGAGTAGAATTTATAATATAGTTCTCTACTTTAAGTTTCAGGAATACATGAAGCTACGTCAATGTTGGTCTAAATTAAGCTCTTTTTACCTATATTGAAGCTAGTAAAGCTCGGCTTAACAAGATGAAGGTCTTCATCCAGTTTCTTCAGTAGCACAGACTGTTCGCTTATATGCTTTTGAGAACATATTGAAAATGTTACATCATTTCATGCCTTACGTGACTAAAGAATTTTGGTAGTTTAGATAGTTGATTGTGAGGATGATGAATGATCATGTACTGGATGATTTTATTTAGTTAATAATATTTGAGTTTTTTTTATTTCAGCCATAATTTGTTATGAGGTTAGTGAGACACGATTAATTTTTTTTGTAAAATAATTTTGATATTCGTTACATAACAGGATTATCAATAATGGATTTCTCAATGATACAATCAAAATCTATTTCGTTACCAAACAACAATGTATAGTGTCGTTGCTAATTGACAATTTTTGTTGCTCTCAAAAAATAATTAGCATCGAACATTATCGTTGCTAATTGATCATAATTATCTATAATAAAACCAACAACGAATAATTTCGTTGCAAATTAATATATGACCGGTTTATTATGCACATTTAGCAACGAAAATCATTGCCAAAAAGTATACAATAAGCAATGAAAACTAGTTAAGGTAATAATTTTTATATTGTTTAGCAATGACAAATGTCGTTGGCAAATGTGTATCAAACGCAATAAATTTTATTTTTCGTTGGAAAAAAAAGATTATTTTCGTTGCCAATTAGACAGATTCTGCAACGAAAGTTGCTTTTCAGTAACAATTTTTTAATAAATCTGCTACAAAACATTTTGTTGCAAAATGATCTATGATTTTACACGAGAAGAAGCTTTCGTTGCGAAATATCTATCTTTCTGCAACGAAAAAAAAAATTCGTTGCTAAATAATTAGCAACACTCATTGCGCAACGAATGGTCCAACGACCAAAAAATCGTCGCAAATGACATTTGGCAACAAAATTTTGCACCTTTAGCAACGAAAACTGATTGTTACAAAATCACCATTTTTTTGTAGTGAATTACATTTTTGACATGCTTCATCGTTCTCCTACATCTCTTTGATTTTATCCATTAAGGTTAAAGCTGTCTCTATTACAAATAGCTTCTGATTAGAGTTAGTTGAAGCTCTTACTTCAATCTCGAGTTTTTCAAACTCTTTTATCAGTACCTCGTTGTTTGTGATGGTATTCAACCTCACTTGATTCTTCCGGCTCAATGCATCTGTAACTACGTTGGCTTTACCAGGATAATATAGAATCTCACAATCAAAGTCCTTGATTAATTCTAAACATCTTCTCTATCTCATATTCAATTCCTTTTGTGTAAAAATATACTTCAGACTTTTGTGATCTGTGTATATTTCACACTTTCCTCCATACAAATAATGTCGCCATATTTTCAAAGCAAAAACTACTGCAGCTAACTCCAGATCGTGAGTAGGATACCTTTTCTCATAATCTTTAAGTTATCGCGAAGCATAGGTGATCACTTTCCTATATTGCATTAACACACATCCTAAACTCCTGTGTGAAGCATCACTATAAACTACAAGACCCCCAGTTTCATCTGGTAATGATAATACTGGTGCCCTACTCAACAATTTCTTCAATTCTTGAAAACTCTCTTCACACTTGTCTGTCCAATTATACTTCACAGTCTTTCGAGTTAAATTAGTTAGCGGGGTCGCTATTTTGGAAAAATCTTTTATCAAAATACGATAGTACCCTGCCAAACCAAGAAAACTACGAACTTCTGTTGGTGTTGTTGGTTGATCCCAATTCATGATTGTTTCTATCTTTGCTGGATCCACTACAACCCCATTCTTATTAATTACGTGCCCTAGGAACTGAACTTCCTCTAACTAGAACTCACACTTGGAAAATTTTACGTAGAGTTTTTCCTTTCTCAATATCTCTAATACCACTCTCAAGTGCTCCGCATGTTCCTCCCGTGTTTTAGGGTATATTAAGATATCATCAATAAACACCACCATAAATTTATCCAAGCATGATTTAAATACTCGATTCATTAAATCCATAAAAGCTTTTGGTGCGTTTGTTAACCCAAAAGACATCACAAGAAACTCGTAATGTTCGTATCGGGTCCTAAAGGCGGTCTTCGGTATATCTTCTTTTCTTACCTTCAGTTGATGTTAACCTGATCGTAAGTCAATTTTAGAAAAATGCTCCGCTCCTTTTAACTGATCAAGTAAATCCTCAATCCTTGGTAAAGGGTACTTATTCTTGATGGTCAACTTATTTAACTTCCGATAATCTATACACAATCTTAATGTCCAATCCTTCTTCTTTACAAACAACATAGGTGCTCCCCATGGTGAAACACTAGGTTGTATGTACTTCTTATCTAAGAGTTCTTGTAACTGAACATGCAACTCCTTCAATTCTACCGGTGCCATCCTATATGGTGCCTTTCAAACTGGTGCCGTACTTGGTGCAAGATCAATTACAAACTCAATCTCTCTGTCAGGTGGAAGACCAAGTAGATCACTTGGAAACACGTCCAAAAACTCATTTACTATAGGTATTTGATCTAACTTTCCCCCTTCTTTCCTTGTATCCACCACATAGGCTAAATACCCTGTACCACCCTTTGAATACTACCTTTGTTTTCAAAAATGTCCTTAAACTTACTTGTTTCTGTTTGCAGTCAATTACTGCCTTATGCCTGCCCAACTAATCCATCCCCAATATTACATCAAACTCCTCTAGTTGTATAGGTATAAGGTTTACCGGTAACGTATGTCCCTGAATTTCTACACTATAATTCTTATGTACTGTATGAACAAGGATTATTTCTTTGTTAGCAATTTCTACGTTGAAAGGTGCATCTAAATCTTCACATGGCATTTTTAATCTTTTAACAAAATCCACAGATGCAAACGAACAAGAAGCACCAGAATCGAATAACACATAAGCATTTACAGCATCAATTGGTATGATACGTGGCGGCACAACACATCTTGTGCCGCCACCGAATCCCTCACTGTCATGTTAAAAGTCCTTGCATTTGGACGATTCTGAGCAACTCCTGCAGCCGCTGCTCCTGGGTTATTGTTGAAATTTTGAACTCCTCCCACATTCACTTTCTTGGGTTTTGGACAAAACTTAGACACATGAACCTCTTCCCCACAGTTGAAACATTTGACATTCTTGCTCTTCTCCTTCTTTTTAGGACACCAGTTGAAATAATGCCCATCTTCTCCACATGTATAACAAGTCGTCCCTTTAAAATAACATGCCCCTTTATGATTCTTTCCACATGTTTGACAACGCTCCATCTTTTGGTTGTTGTTGTTGTTACCTCCTTTATTGGCATTGTTGTTAGGGTTATACCCTCCTCTTCCAGGGTTGTTTGGAAAAGCTACCTCCCACCTTCTCTTGTTGTTGTTGCTGTTATTGTTATTGTTGTTGCTCCCACTCGTGTTTCCCTTTTCGGTAATAACCCTCTTCTCCTTATTGAATGTAATAAAGCTTCTCCTTCCTTCTCTGTTATAATGGCCTTCTCCAGTATCTCCGCAAAAGTCTTCACCTGAAATGCCGATACTCTGCTCTTAATTTGGGGTTTCAGGTCCCCCTACAAACCTCCTTATCTTTCTTGCCTCAGTATCTACCTGTGATGCGAATCTAGCCAACTCGTTGAATTTGGCTGCACATTGCGTTACCGTCATCTCCCTTGTTTCAATTCCAAGAATTGAACCTCCATATGATCCTGGATCGAAGTTAGAAAGTAATTGGCAAAGAAAAACTCCTTGAATTTGTCCCAGTTTGTGGCACCTTCTCCAGCTCACCCCTTATTTGCTTCCCACCAGTGGTTAGCTTCATCCTTCAAAAAGAAAGTGGCAAAATCTACCTTTCGGTCATCATTCACCACCTTTGTTACTTTAAACATCTTTTCCATCTCAGTGACCTAAGTCTGAGCTTTTATGGGTTCATCAATTTCCCTGAACTCCGGTGGTCCCACTAGTTTAAAATCCTTAAACTGAGTTGTAGTTTGGTTACTGGGTGCAGCTGGTATCGCGTTAGCTTGTCTTCCTTGTAAAGCTCCTACCAAAATATTTATCAGGGTTTGGGTTGGATTTTCCTCTGCCTGTTCTTGCTCAAGTTCTCCACGAGTTCCCTTTTTGTGTGCCATTTATCTAAATATAACCATTAACTAAGTATAAATACCAGTTCAATAATTAAACATTTCAGTTTAATAAACAGAAATTTGTATTTCACATTGCAAATCTATATATACATATCTAGTGACTCATTTTAGATCACTAATCATACACACGACAGAAAATAAACTACATAGCCTATCCGACTAGCGATTTATCCCTATCTCTAGCTATATAATGAAACTTCCTTAGTCTAAAGTTCTTTCTTCTTTATTGCTATCTTCTTCTTCAGCTTTACCACCATCTTCTCCAACTTCAACAATCTCTCCTCTAGAAACTTGACCTCTTGAGCCACTCTAGATTCTGATCGAGAACTTGAAGACCCTGTCCCTTCTATCCAGGCATGACGAGGGAATACCATCTGCAATGGTACCGCATCAATGACTGGCTCTGCCACAATTAATTGACATTCTTCTGACATCCTACAATCAGATTTATAAAATCGATTAGTATCTAAAAATTATAATTTAATGCTTTACTAGTATTCTTATCTATTAACTTTCCTAACAACTTTCTTTCTCTCGCAATAACTCTATTTGAGCTTATCTCCTTTATCGACTAAATACTTCTATGGTTATAGCCTAAGGGTTTCCTCCTAAGGTTTCTAACCTAAGGCTTTGATACCAAATTGTGACGCCCCCAAATTCTCTACATTGCCTGTAGCAGATTCAGGTGCTCACGTAAATATTCTATAAAATAATAATTTCTATAAATCCAAGATTCACAGTATCCCAATCAGTTAAGAGTTCTCGTCAGAACAATTACCATATCTGAATACCCTCACTTGGATGTATATATTTATAATCTTACAGATATTTCTTGCATATCAATAATTTCTATCTATCTGACATTCACAGTACAAATGATAAGATTGTTCTTGGAACTGAGGAGCGACCTCAGTGCTTACAGAACTCCCAAGATCATTCAATACTCTTATTCAGATGTATAGTTCATATAGATACTGTACTTGATACTATTTATTATGAATATGGTAAAACCATACAACTAATAACTTATCAACATAATAATATCTAATTACATCATAGAAGTACCAAGTTACATTCTTAGTCTTAATACAATAAACATTCGTTCTTATAAACTGACTTCTACCCACAAGTATTATTTCCTGAACTTCCTGGAATATTCGACGCAGCTGCAAAGGAGAAGAATATTTGCAAGAATGAGCTTTAAAATGCTCAGCAAGTCTTAAACAATTACAGTTTATACTCACACAATATTTGAAATGAAGGAACATTTAGTCTAGAGTATTTTCCACATATATATACTGAGGTTTGATCTGCCAAACCCCACATATTATGAGTTTCTGTCAGTCATATAGACTTAGTAACCCGGGTTGATTTGGCCAACCACACCAGCTAGGAGTATGCATATCATCATATACAACCACCTGGTCAGTGTAAAACTGCCGGTCATTAATAACCACCTGGTCAATGTAAAACTGCCGGTCATTGATAGTATTAGTATATATAATTGTACTAAGCAATATTGATTTCACCACAGTCTATGTTTTGATATCAAATCAAAAATAATTTAAGCAAATAACGGTTCATATGTCTTGGTTATGCTTGAACAATAAGTCATAACCTTTTTCAAATCACAGATATCACGAATAAGATTTATAACAATTTCGTATATCAATTTACAAGACTTACATTTAATATTGAAATTAAATGAAGTTAGAAAAACTTATCTTTTATCACGATCGGTTACTTAAGTTATTTGAAAGTATACTGGCAACCTATATATGTTATAACAGTCATTAGAAATGATAACAATTAATTTCTAATTAAACTAGTAGTGTCTGGATTGATTTTGGAGTCCGTTCGGTATTTTATAGTTTCATTGAATAGCTATCGAATTAGTTTTTCGATCAACATTATTTAAAAGTTTTAATATCATATTTAGATATTTTAGTTATTATTTATAATAATTTCCAAATGTTTAAAATAATTTTTAAATGATTTAATATCATTTAAAATGATTTTTAAATTATTTAATATCATTTAAAATGATTTTTAAGTTATTAATATTATTTTTAAATATTTAATATCCATTTAAAATTATTTTTAAATCATCAATATTATTTTTAAATAATTTATTTTTATTAATAATGATTTTTAAATCATTAATATCATTTTTAAATAATTTATTATTATTTAAAATGATTTTTTAAAGCATTAATATTATTTTAAAATAATTTATTATTAATTACTCTTATTATTATTCATATTTAAATATATTAAATATTAATAAAATTTTATGTCAAAATATTAAAAATTATTTATGCTAATTAAAAATGATTTTTCAGAATTTATTTATATTTATTTTAATTATTTTATTTAATAAAATTAATTTCCAAAAATTGCCTTTCGCTTAAGACATTTAACGACAGAAGTGTCGCTATAGATGTTCTTGGCCCAGCCAAGAACACGTTGGTCAACGTGCTCGGCCCTTGTTTGACTTGTTCTAGCTATTAATTGGATTGGTTTCTGGGCAGTCTAGCTGCAATGAAATTGTAGTGCTAGTGTAGGAGTATATGTTTATACTTCTTTTAGTGTCTAAAAACCTTGCTACAAGTTCCCACAGTCGGTCAAACTAGCACACCAACGCTGTTCTTCAATTCTGGGCTACCTAGAATTGAATAGTCAACGCCGGTCAACAACCTTTATGGTCTTATATCTTGTCGACCGGTTAATGTTTGGGTGTTATTGTTGTCGGGCTCTATAGACTAACTACCAGAGTACATTGTTTGAGCAGTCACAGAGTCCATATATCAACAACAATCAAGATCCAAGCCTTCAAAAATCTTGTCAGACCGCTGCTCACATTTATGGGTTACCCAAAAATTAGATCTGGACGGTCAACGTGGTTTGACCGTTTGTATTTTCAGGCCAATGACTATCTAGGGTTTTAAAGTGCTATGGTTGTGTAGTACTCTTGTCAAGTTATAACTCTACTAACATCTAACACTTAAACAACCTAATAGGAAAGAGATCCAGGCGGTCAAACGTGGCTGTCAGGCTCATTTATACGTTTTCTGGGTTACCCAGAAAACGGGCGGTCAATGTCGGTCAACGAGTTTTGACACATTATAACTTCCAATCTAGTGTTCTGAGGTCTAATCTACCACTACTAATCTATTAACAACATTGCAAGCTATGACTACCAACTCTTAAAACATCAAAACAACAAATAATCAACGAGATATAAGGGCTGACATTCGTTGTTAGACCCTGTTTTATAACTTCGACAGTTTTGTTTAAAACTCCATTTTGATTCTTTTAAATGTTATGGATTCGTGTTTTAGCAACCCAGATCACTAAATAACTTACTAATGAACATATTTAAACAATAACAACAACAATTAAAATGTTAAAAATCAAAAATTTAGTAAGGTTAGGTTTTTACCCTTTTGTGAGCTCTTTTGATTCTTTCTCTTTCTGATTCTGTTCCGGTTTGTTAAGTGTTGTTTCTGAGTTGCTTTGTGGTGTATATTAAGTCTAAATTTCGTGGCCTATAGTTCTTATGACCTATCCTTATAACCAAAGCTCAAGTAAGGGTTAAAAACCCAATTCCTCTACTATTTTGACATGTAAGCCTACTTCATTCATGTAATTAGGGTGTGTTGTCATGCCAAGAGAGTGTTAGGCCATGTGACAAATCTTTTGCTTGCAAGCAAAAGATTTGTTCCTATGTTGTTTAATAAGAGAACAAAATAAGGGCAATTTGGTCTTTTCGCATACACTAAAGGTAGTTTGGTAATTTCCCACTTAAATCCAAGGGTAATTGAGTCATTTCATATTATCCTTAGAAAATTTAAAAACAATAATGAACAATTAGGTTTTGTTAATTTAGAATTAGGGTTTTTAATATAAATTAGGATTTATAATTAGGGTTAGGGTTTCCAAATTTCTAATTAACGTTTTCTTAAAATCTTTTTCAATTAAATCTTTAATACATCATATTAAATCAATATATGTATATATTCACAATCATATATAACATTATTAATGTATTATGTTATAATTCTCATTTATTATATCAATTAGGGTTAGGATTCCTTATTGAAATAAAATCTTAAATTAGGGTTTACCTATAAAACTTTTCATATATCTGTACATAGTTACATCTTATGTGTTGATATATAAGTATATATACCAATAATAAAATTAAATATACATCACACAAGATATTAAGCATATTTATATTTGCTGTTTATATTAATATTCTTATTTAAAGTTTGGAATATTACAGATCTAATCCGATCTAGCATACGGGTTAAAGCTTCATGCTTAATAACCACTCCAAATGCTATATCTGGCTTAGATCTAGGTAGATCTAGCCTCCGGACTTGATTTACAACCAAATATGCACAATATAATCGGTAGAAACTAAATATCTACCAACTACTACACAATATAATTCAAAAACAAGAAGTTTAACTAGATTTAAACAATATATAACATCAATCTAGTACATTAAATAAGGTTTACAAAGAAAGTGGCTAGAAAGAGCGTTTTTTCACCTTAAAGGACGCACGAACAAGCGTTTTATCACCCGGGATCAATTAAGAACACTCTTGGGACTCCAAGTAGGTGCTAAACAAGATTAAACAACTCAAAATGAGTGTATTTTGATCAAACCCAAGGGTTTCTCTCTCTAAAATTTGTTTCTCTCTCTAAAACTCTTTTTTTTTTCTAAATGAGCTGGTATTGCTCACTTAAACCATCGGAGCCAGCCTCATGTATACATACGGCTGGGCCCCGCGGGTCCCGCCGTCTTGAAGTTTGTTCCTTTGGTCTCGATTCGGAGAAAGTTGAGCTTTGCAGACAAAACTCTCGAAAAGTCTTTGCGAAAGGCTGTGGAATAAGGTCGAGTCTGACTGAATCATGGCCCGGGAAGATGATGTTGGTAGCTGAGAGGTATCTGTCGGTTCCAGACAGCAGTTAACTGGCTTATCTTTGATGGCACACAGTTTGAGGTTTGCTGAGATGACTTTTGGGCGACAATGTCTTAACTTTGCGATCCTCGCTCGGTTCGCATCATGCTCGGCCGTCATTGGCCCTTTGAATCATCCATAGGGTTGTCTCCGGGGTGACCAGATGCTTTTGCCTTACCTCGGGGTTGTCTTTGAAGTAAAATTATGCTTTTGCCCTTCTGCAAGGTTAGTATAAAGAAAGCAAAATTTCGAGTGTCTACAGTTGCCCCTCTTTGTCATGTTTATGCAATGTAATGGAATGTGTTGGGAATTACATATTCAAACTTGATGTTGAAAGTAAATAAATGTGCATGTAATTTCCAATATTGTAAAGTCCTTATTAAAACATATGTACAAGGACTTAGATTGAGGATCAAAATTGTTAAGTTGATATGAGCTAAATGTTGATCATTCTATAATTGAATGTATAGAAGAAAGATCAAGCTTGTTAGGTTGATCTCTTGAAATGTAATAGTTAGGCCGTAACAGATTCGTAGTCTGTCGAGCCAGCCAAGAGTTTACAGAAGCCAAGGTAGAATCGTGGAGTGTCAGGAAGTCACTCCTGAATCATAGTCTAGTCAAGGAAGCCACATTCAGAATCGTGGAGACAATCCGAACGCCTGCCGAGCCAAGTTAAGAATTGCAGTTAGCTTTTGGAAACTTGGAGTCTGCAAGATGATGCAAGTAGAGATCTGATGAGTGGGTTTCATACCTACGAATTGAATATCATTTAAACTTAAGATATTGCTACTTCGGGTACTTTTAGGTTCCTTTTTACGCATTTGCATTAGTTTATGTGCAAGGATTGGCCGGGAAGACAAGCGCAAAGAAATAAAGACTTAAGGGAAAAATTCTGTAGGATATTAGCATCTTCGCCGGGGCGCACATTTTGTGCTAGACATTCTCGCCTAGGCGCATGTGCACCGGGGCGCAGTCTTTAAGGGATAAATATTCGCCTAGGCAAAGTACGCGACAAAAAATATATTGTTTACTTGTTTGATTGGGATTCTACAGAGATAGAGCTGGAGTATTTGGCTCACGATTAGGAGAGTATATAAGGCTAACAGAGGGGTATACATTGGATATTATTGGACATTAACAAACTTTAATCTGTGGGAGATCTTATGTGGGGAGAATTGAAGCGAGGCTAAGGCATGAAGAACGCAAGGCGAGGTTAGAGACGAGTAGCTAGACACTTTCAGATTATCTTTTCTCTCTTCATCTATTCTTTGTATTCAGGATGCTAGTAACTTTGTGGATGATGGTTTTTAATTTGTCTATGATGAACTAATTTCCTGTTTAAGTCTACAATGGAGCTTATTATGTAACTGAGAATTAACATGTTTTCACTTTAGTTTATTGAGATTATTTGCTATGGTTTGCGCTTAATTTATGTTATTGCTTGATTACCAATTACTTGTTAGTCCATATGAACTCGAGAGATGACATGAATTTAGAACTGATCATAGTGACGTATGTTTGTGATTTCTACAAGAAGATAGAATTCATAATTTATGTGTAGGATAGAGATATCTATACATCATATGTAATCTACAGAGAACATGATTTTAAACCTTTTTCAATTATAATTCACGTAGAGATATAGTGAGTTAGTTAATTAAGGTGTCTTGCTTAATTCTATCAATTGTGGATTTGAGTGGGTATGGGTATAATGCATTGAGAGATGGTTATATCTACTATTGTGGTCTTGATTAATAATCTGTAATAATGATTTAAATTAAAAGGAAGCATATTAGTCGAAGTGAAATAATAAGTGAAGTTGTAGGCTTAATTCTCCGAAATCTTGTTAAATTTCTGGACAGTGTTAGTTATAGTTGAAGTGGTAGTTTTTCGTAAATATCACCATTTAATCATTAGTTTAATAAAATTGAGATTGTATAAAATTGATAATTGTTCGGATAAATTGTAGTTATTGTCTCCGTGGGAATGATACTTTACTTCCATTCTATTACTTGTTGACCACGTATACTTGTGTGTTGTGCGTATTAGATTTTACCCAACAAGTTTTTGGGGCCGTAGCCGGGGATAATAATTGCGGTTATCACTTACAATATCAGTTTAATTAAATCAGTTTTAGTTAAACATTTTATTTATTTATTTTAATTTATTCTTTATTCTTATTTTTGTTTTATTTATTATTTCAGGTACTCTCAAGTAGTGCATGCAAACTCGATTAAAGAAGCCTGATTTGTTGCCTTACGAGGACGACATCGACAAACAGTTTCAGAGGTTGAGTAAGTGGATTGAGAAAACTCGAGAATCACTTGAAACACCGGATAATATGGCTGAAGAGGAACAAAAAGCACTGCGGGATACACCGTGGGAATCAAAAATTCAATCAAGTATTACCATGCCAGCGATTAATGCTAACAAATTTGAGATCAAGCCTGGTACGATACAAATGGTGCAAACCACTTGTCAGTTTGGGGGTCTACCTAATGACGACCAGAACGAGCACATTGTCAGTTTTATAGAGATTTGAGATACATTCAAGTGCAATGGGGTGTCAGATGATGCTATCAGGCTAAGGTTATTTCCGTTCACTCTTAGAGATAAGGCAAAAGGTTGGCTCCATTCTCTACCACCGGGGTCAATCACCACTTGGAACGATTTGGCACAGAAATTTCTGGCTAAGTTCTTCTCGCTAGCAAAAACACAGAGATTGAGAATGGATATTTCTACATTTGCACAGCAGTAGGGAGAACCTCTATATAAAGCGTGGGAAAGGTATAAAGAGCTGTTGAGGAAATGCCCACACCATGGACTACCGCAGTGGATGCAGATGAATACATTCTACAATGGGTTAGAAGGACATACACGGACTAACATTGATGCAGCATCAGGTGGAGCTTTCATGGCAAAGAAATTTAAAGAAGCATATGACTTGATAGAAACGATGGCTGCAAACAACTATCAGTGGCCAACTAAAAGAATGACTCGACCCATGGCAACAAGTATTCTGGAAGTGGATTCAGTGACAGCTCTATCAGCACAAATAGCAGCATTATCAAATATGATGGATGCCATGTCGAGTGGAAATATGCAACATATAGCAGTTGTGTGTGAGCTTTGTGCAGGGGAGCATCTAACGGACCATTGTACGATAAATCTGGCATCAGTGAAGTTTGTGGGTAGTTACAACAGGCCACAAAACACATATCAGAATACATATAACCAGGGGGCGAGGAACCATCCCAATTTCTCATGGAGCAATAATCAGACTCAGAATCAGCAGAAGGCTTCATAACTAGCATACCCCCCCCCCCCCGATTTTCAAAATCAACACCAACAGTCGGCTTCACATCACGAGAAGAAGACATATTTGGAAGAGCTACTTGCGAAGTACATAACATGGAATGAGGCGACAATGAAATCTCTAGAGGCTGCGATCAAAATTTTAGAAACTCAGATGGGACAGATTGTAAGTATGTTGAATAGTAGACCTCAAGGAACCTTGTCGAGTGACACCAAAAATAATCCTAGGGGATGTCATGAGCAATGTCAAACTGTTACACTTCAGAGTGAAAAATAGTTAGCCGAACAAAGTATAGTAGAGCCGATAACAGAAAAGCAGGTTAGGATAAATGTGGAGGAAACAGTTGAAGGGAATAAAGGAGGAGAAGAATCAGCGATAAATGAACAGGTAGTTGCATCGACAGTTTACCCACCACCACCTTTTCAACAACGGATCCGAAAATAGAAACTATAGAAGCAATTTACTAAGTTTCTAGAGGTGTTCAAAAAGCTACATATCAACATTCCTTTTACGGAAGCATTAGAGCAGATGCCTAGTTACGCTAAGTTCATAAAGGATATCTTGTCAAAGAAAAAGAAGTTAGAGGACTTTGAGACTGTGGCATTAACTGAGGAATGTAGCGCTATATTGCAGAATAAGCTTCCACCCAAATTGAAAGATCCGGGCAGTTTCACTATTCCATGCAAAATACGTAGTTTGTCCTTCAACAAATGTTTGTGTGACTTAGGTGCAAGTATAAACCTCATGCTAATATCAGTTTACACTCAGTTGGGTTTACCAAGCACCTAGACCAACAAACATTTCCCTACAGCTTGCGGACAGATCTGTGACATATCCAAGGGGAATTGTTGAAGATATTTTGGTCAAAGTTGACAAATTCATATTCCCAGCTGACTTCATTATTTTGGACTATGAAGAGGACAAGGATATTCCGATAATCCTCGGTCGACCATTTTTGGCAACTAGTAGAACTCTCATTGATGTTCAAAAAGGAGAGTTGACCATGAGGGTTCAAGACCAAGAGGTAACCTTTAATGTTTTCAAAGCCATGAACTTCCCCAAGGAAGATGAGGAGTGTTATCGTATGGATGTAATTGAGAAAATGGTGGGGGATGAACAGGGTCGTATACTGAATACCGATCCTTTGGAAATGATATTGATGGGAGATTGTGACAGCGAAGATCCAGAGTTGATAGAATATATGCATTTGTTAGATGCACAACCCAGATTGAGTTGGTTCAAAATACCATTTGAGCCGTTGGAAGTGGCAGGAACTTTATCAGCTCGGATGAAACCATCTCTAGAGGAACCACCTGCACTCAAACTCAAACCCTTACCTAACCATCTCAGGTATGCTTATTTGGGAAATTCATCTACCTTACCTGTTATTATTGCATCTGCGCTTAACGAATTGCAGGAAAGTAAGCTATTAAGAGTTCTCCGAGAATACAAGTCTGCTATTGGATGGACTATCGCCGACATCAAGGGAATCATCCCTTCATTCTGTATGCACAAGATTCTGATGGAGGGTGGTAAGCCTACAGTGGAACAACAATGGAGGCTCAATCCAATTATAAAAGAGGTAGTGAAGAAGGAAATATTAAAATGGCTTGATGCTGGAATTATCTACCCGATTTCAAATAGTGCATGAGTGAGCCCAGTTCAGTGCATCCCGAAGAAGGGTGGTATGACAGTAGTGAAAAATGAAAATAATAAATTGATATCGACGGGGACAGTGTCTGGTTGGAGGGTGTGCATGGACTATAGAAAGCTAAATAAGGCAACCTGAAAGGATCATTTTCCTTTGCCGTTTATTGATCAGATGTTAGATAGATTAGCTTGACATGAGTATTACTGTTTGCTAGACGGCTATTCCGGGTACAATCAGATTGTAATTGCAATGGAGGACCAAGAAAAGACAATGTTCACATGCCCATATGGCACCTTTGCCTTTAGAAGGATGTCATTCGGGTTGTGTAACGCACCGGTAACCTTTCAGAGATGCATGATGGCGATTTTCTCAGATATGGTGGAGTGCAGTGTGGAGGTATTTATGGATAACTTCTCAGTGTTTGGGGATTCATTTGACAAGTGCCTTGAAAATCTGGTCATGGTACTAAAGCGATGTTTAGAAACTAATCTGGTGATTAACTGGGAAAAGTGCCATTTTATGGTTCAAGAGGGGATCATACTTAGGCATAAAGTCTCGGAAAAGGGATTAGAAGTGGATCGAGCGAAATTGGAAACAATAAAGAATTTGCCACCGCCAACCTCAGTAAAAGGTATTAGGAGTTTTCTAGGTCATGCCGACTTCTACCGCCGATTCATCAAGGACTTCTCCAAAATCACAAAACCACTATGCAGTCTATTAGAGAAAGATGTACCATTCAGATTTGATGAAGACTGTCTAGCGGTGTTTGAACAGTTGAAGAAGAAACTAACTACAACACCTGTGATCATAGCACCGGACTGGACAATGCCGTTTGAGTTAATGTGTGATACCACTGACTATGCGGTAGGAGCTGTGTTGGGACAACGCCGAGATAAAGTTTTTCATGCCATCTATTATGCGAGAAAAACATTGACTGATGCATAACTGAACTACACATCCACCGAGAAGGAATTACTTGCGGTAGTGTACGCGTTCGATAAGTTTCACTTGTACTTGGTTGGGACTAAGGTGGTGGTGTACACCGATCATTCAGCCATACGTTATCTGGTTGCAAAGAAAGACGTAAAGTTGAGACTGATTCGCTGGATCTTGCTCCTTCAAGAATTCGACTTAAAAATTAAAGATAGGAAGGGGACAAAAAATCAGGTGGTTGACCACCTTTCACCGTTAGAGAATCCGAATCATGACAAGACGGACAAAGTATTGATCAATGAATATTTTCCAAATGAGCAGCTGTTTCTGATTCATGGCGAGTTCTCATGGTATGCCGATTTTGCAAATTATCTGATAAGCAATATCCTCCCTCCAGATTTGACACGCCAACAAAAGAAGAAATTCTTACATGACGTGAAGTGATATATGTGGGATAAACCATTTTTGTTCTGACAGTGTGCTAATAGAATGATTTATCGGTGAGTGCCGTAGAGTGAAGTTGAAAGCATCTTACAGGCATGCCACACCTCATTATATGGGGGACACTATGGAAGTGAAAGAAAAGTACTCTAGGCAGGTTTCTATTTGCCCACCTTGTTCAAAGACGCACATCAGTGTGTGAAAATCTGTGATTGATGTCAACGGGTGGGCAACATTTCTAAGCGGAACGAGATGCCACTTAACATATATTTGGAAGTCGAGGTTTTTGATGTATGGGGGATCGATTTTATGGGACCTTTTTCATCTTCATTCAACAATTTATATATCCTGTTGGCAGTCGACTATGTGTCAAAATGGGTTGAGGTAGTCACGCTACCGACAAATGACACGATGGTTGTGTTGAAATTTTTGCAAAAGAATATCTTCACATGATTTGGCACCTCGAGCGCAATCAACAGTGATGAGGGGAGCCACTTCTGCAACAAGTACTTCACAATACTCTTGACTAAGTATGGGGTCAACCATAGAATCGCCACTGCCTACCACCCCCAAACGAGTGGCCAAGTAGAGGTATCTAATAGAGTGGTCAAGAGAATCTTGGAGAAAGTAGTAAACCCGAATCGAAAAGATTGGTCATTGAAATTAGATGACGCTCTATGGGCATATCGAACTGCATACAAGACCCTAATCGGCATGTCTCCATACCAGCTCATCTAGGGAAAAGCGTGTCACCTCCCAGTGGAACTCGAGCATAAATCTTATTGGGCCATCAAGAAGCTAACCTTTGATCTAATAGCAGTGGGGGAGAAAAGACTTTTACAACTCAACGAGTTAGATGAATTTTGCCTGCAGACATACGAGAACTCAAAGTTATACAAAGAAAAGGTCAAGAAATGGCACGATAAGAAGATAATGGATAAAAAGTTTAAACCGGGCCAAGCAGTAATGCTATTAAACTCTCGGTTGAAACTTTTTCCCGGAAAGCTGAAATCCAGGTGGTCGGGCCCATTCACTATTAAGACAGTGTTTCCAAACGGGGCCATTAAATTATATAGGTGGGATGTATCTGAAACATTCAAAGTCAATGACCAACGCTTAAAGCACTACTGGGGTGGTGATCTCGATCGCCAAGCAACCTCAATTGACCTCGCTGATCCAGTTTAAGAACAGGGAGTAGTCAGGCTGAAAGACTCTAAATCAAGCGCTTGATGGGAGGCAATCCAATCATTTGGTTTTTTTATGTTTTGAAATTTGTTTGTTTTTGATTTCATTGAATAAAGTATTAGTATAGTAGAATGCGTCTTAGCGCAGGAGTTGTGTCCGGGACTCATGTTTTGAAATTTGTTTGTTTTTGATTTCATTGAATAAAGTATTAGTAGAGTAGAATGCGTCTTAGCGCAGGAGTTGTGTCCGGGACTCAATATAAGTTATGTATACTAATAAGATTTATGGTTTTTGGTTGCAGGATGGAAGCATAAATGCACATGAGAAAGAAGAAGAACTAATACGGTTATGATTGTTGGGTTACAAGATGAAGTGCCAAAAATAAAAAAGAGAGAAAAATTTTCTGCAAAAAACAGACCTGCGGCCCGGCGCAGAATTGATGCCTGGAAAACTCGATTAGGCGAGAACTCTCTGGTGAAACTCTCCCTGGCGAGAATTTATAAAGAAAAAAATGTGCCTAGGCGCAGAGTACTCTGGTGAAACTCGCCCCAACGAGATTTAAAGGCCAAATCACCTTGCCTAGGCGCAGGTGACGTTTTTCAATTTTTAAAAACCTATTTTGCAGTGTCCAAATAACACTTCTAACACAATTATGAGACCTCACCATACCGAAACAAAAGAGGAACCCTATATCTCGATCACATACTACCCCAAACACTCTTCAATTGCTATTTCAAAGGTTCATCACCAAAGCAAATCTCACTCTTCATAATCAAGGGTTTTAAAGTTCACCCATATTCAGTGGATAAAGGGAGACTCCTCACAAGCACATTGCATCCTTGGCATTCCTTCATACTAACTTACAGGTAACTTTAATTTTTGGGTGATTATTAATGTTATTTTAAGTTTCTACAAAAGTGGTTGGATCATTCACTATTTGGGGTAAACAATTGGAGTTTGGGGGTAAGTCTGACAATCAATCACCGCAAGCACACAAGGTGTTTGACAAAAAGTCTCAACAACCATCAACCACTCCCTCAATCATTTACAAGTAGGATTCATACCGTCAGCATCATCACATCCAGACATCAGAAATGGCAACGCGGGGAGAGTTCATCAACCCCCACTAGGTAATTTAACAGACAAAAATTTTTGAACGCCGAGACGACAGAAATATTTGAGTATTTATGAACCAAGGCGTTGACCCCGGAGTGTGGTTTGACGCCCGATGAGTTTGATGGGGCTATGCTCCAACAAATTCATGAGAGGCGATGAGAAACATTTATGGCATAGCCAGACGCCGCCGTGGTGGCGGTTGTGAAGGAATTCTACGTAAATGCCTAAGATAAGTCACTGTTCTTCGCTTTGGTCAAGGGCATGATGGTACCGTTTACTGTGCAGGAGATCAATGATTACTACAATTTGCCATCGCAACTGAGTTATTTGTTCTCGACCCTCAAGGAAAGTGGGCCAAATTATGATATGATTCTAACTGAGTTGTGCAAGCCCGATGCTACATGGTCATCAAATGGGTCTCACTTTTAGACTGGCCATCTCGGTCTGTAAGGGAATATATGGCATGCAATTTTGTGTGCAAAACTATTACCATCTACTCACACAAGCGATGTCATAATGGAGAAGTCAATTCTGCTATATACAATTGTCAAAGATCGATCGATCAACGTGGGCCGCATCATTCATCACTCTATTCGCCGTAATCTGCATGGGCCTCTACAAGGCGGATTGTCACATCCATCACTCATCTGTGCATTATGTGGCCGGACATGGGTACAATGGCAGACAGACGAGCCTATCCAGTAGCCCTTATTGTGCTTAGATTCAAAGATGATCCAGAGGTATTAAGTCTGGAAAGGAAGGTATTCGCACCCACACAGTCTTGGCTTTACATTTTTAGATTCTGAGGATGATGAGGGGGTAGACGAACAAGATGTAGATTTTGACGTGGAAGGTGAGCAAGAGCACGAACAAGCCGAGACTTCAAACTCATCCCGCACAAAAGCTACTTTTAGCAATCAATTCTGCAATCTGCAACAGTACTTTGATCAGAGACTACACGGGTTGGCCTCCAGACAGGATCATATGTTCCCCACCCAGAATGAGTTTAACGCGTCTCTGGCAGCTGCTTTTGACCGCCTTAATCCCACAGGTGAAATTTTTTAATTCCTAGCTCCCCTGCCATTGCCAGCTTATCCCCCACTACAGCGTGTTGAGGATCCAGTTGAAGACCCACCTACCGAGGATCCACCAGTCGAGCATGACGTTTGACCACTCAGGGCAGTCCTCAAACTTTATAAGTCTATATTTGTATACAATGAGGACATTGCATAGTTTAAGTTTGGGGGTGGTGTATATATTATCAATGCATAATAATCATTTAGATAATTGCATATAGTAGTTCATTCTACATATTAGTTTAATTGCATTTTAGTTTAGACCATATTTTTTGCACATTAGTTATATTATATGTATATTAAAAAAGAAGAAGTAGAAATTGAGAAAAATCACAAAAATATTTTCCTTTGCATTTAGGCATATAAATTGTTGCATGAATCTAAGCAAGGGATTGGTGTGAATTTTGCTCGTGGTATTGCATGTTAACACGAACAACGTGAAGATTAATAATGAGTTTTTTTGTTAATCGAGATGAAAATCTGAGCCTGTCTGAAACTTATGTAACTGGTTAGCACGTAGAGTTTAACTGTTTTAGTCAACTTAGTTCAAGGGTTCATAAATGGTTTCAGGATTCGTAGGCATGTTAGGAAGTAGATCGTGCATATGCATTCAATAGATAGTTTTGCTTGTTATTTTTATTTCTTTGTTATTTTTGCTTGAGGACAAACAAAGTCTTAAGTTTGGGGGTATTTGATGAGTGGGTTTCATACCTACAAATTGGATATCATTTAAACTTAAGATATTGCTACTTCAGGTACTTTTAGGTTCCTTTTTACGTATTTGCATTCTTTTATGTGCAGGGATTGGCCGGGAAGACAAGTGCAAAGAAATAAAGACTTAAGGGAAAAATTCTGTAGGAACTTAGCATCTTCGCCGGGGCGCACATTTTGTGCTAGACATTCTCGCCTAGGCGTATGTGCGCCGGGGCGCAGTCTTCCGGGGATAAATCTTCACCTAGGCGAAGTATGCGGCAGAAAATATATTGTTTCATTATTTGATTGGGATTCTGCAGAGATAGAGCTGGAGTATTTGGCTCATGATTAGGAGAGTATATAAGGCTAACAGAGGGGCATACATGGGATATTATTGGACATTATCAAACCCTAATCTGTGCGAGATCACATATGGGGAGAATTGAAGCAAGGCTAAGGCACGAAGAACGCAAGGCGAGATTGGAGACGAGTAGCTATACACTTTCAGATTATCTTTTCTCTCTTCATCCATTCTTTGTATTCAGGATGTTAGTAATTTTGTGGATGATGATTTTTAATTTGTCTATGATGAACTAATTTCTTGTTTAAGTCTACAATGGAGCTTATTATATAACTGAGAATTGACATGTTTTCACTTTAGTTTATTGAGACTATTTGCTATGGTTTGCGCTTAATTTATGTTATTGCTTGATCACCAATTACTTGTTAGTCCATATGAACTCAAGAGATGACATATGGATTTATAACTGATCATAGTGATGTATGTTTGTGATTTCTGCACGAAGATAGAATTCATAATTCATGTCTAGGATAGAGATATCTATACATCATACATATTCTACAGAGAACTTGATTGTAACCCTTTTTAACTTATAATTCACGTAGAGATATAGTGAGTTAGTTAATTAAGCTGTCTTGCTTAATTCTATCAATTATGGATTTGAGTGGGTATGGGTATAATGCATTGAGAGATGGTTATATCTACTATTGTGTTCTTGATTAATAATCTGGAATAATTGATTTAAAGTGAAAGGAAGCATATCAGTCGAAGTGAAATAATAAGTGAAGTTGTAGGCTTAATTCTCCGAAAACATGTTAAATTCCTGGATAGTGTTAGTTATAGTTTAAGTGGTAGTTTTTTATAAATATCACCATTTGATCATTAGTTTAATAAAATTGAGATTGTATAAAATTGGTAATTATTCGGATAAATTATAGTTATTTTCTCCGTGGGAACGATACTTTACTTCCATTCTATTACTTGTTGACCACGTATACTTGCGTGTTGTGCGTATTAGATTTTACCCAACAAGATTGTAGTCAATCAAAGCTTAAGCAAAATCGTAGTTTTCTCTAAGATCAAGACTGAATCGATTACGAGTACATCAACACACAACGATCGTGGTGCTTCTTCAGTTAGCATCAGAGAATCAAGATTCGCCTATCTGATGAAAGAGGATGTCTAACAAATGAAGAATGACTTATGAACGTTGACATTTCAGGAATCTCAATGCTCCAACACTTATCCTTAGTTTAAATTGAAGAAGCATGTGAAAAAAGCTAAGGGGACTACTTTCTGTCTGGTGAAAGCACCTTTTCAGGTGTTAGGTGAGAAAGCAATCTGCTGTGTCAGACGAGTCAGTGTGCAGAACACCATATTCCCATAAAGTCAACATCAGTGCTCAGAAACGTTTGGAACATTAAATGCTCCAACGGAAGCCTTTCAACGGGAAGATTTCAAAGGCTCCTTCATAAGGAAAACAGATTGAAGATTCAGATTAAGCAAGCAAGAACTAAAAATGCTCAAGAACACTCAAAGTCAAACACTACGATCCTGAAAGAAAGCTTGCTTCGCTACTCAGTTCTTTAGAACTTATGCTTAACGGCAACTGAGTAGCACACCAAAGAACTAAACTCTCATTTCAGTGTATTCCAAGTTTGCTGGGCTTGAAGAGTTCATAGTGAAATAGAAGTGCCAAGTCTGCTGGACTTAAAGAGTTCTTAGTGAACTAGAAGTTTCAAGACTACTGGTCTTGAAGGAATCTCAGTGATTCAAAGTTTTAAAGATATCCTTAGTGGATTTCCTACTCGTGGAGTAGAATAGTGGATTAGGAGTCTTGAGTGCTCTAAACCACTTTAAAGAACTGTGTCACTTACATTGTGTATTCATTAACTGCCATATCTATCATAACTGCTATAACTGCTAATCGGACTATAAACTTGTTTTATCTTAAAGGGAACAAACAAATTATATTTTTCGCTGTGGTTAATTAATTTATTTAATTAATAAATCTGATAAGTATTTTGAAAAGAAAAAAGTTTTAAAATATCTATTCAACCCTCCTTCTAGATAACTATTGTGCCTCTGGGAACTAACAATTGGTATCAAAGAAAGTTCTCATATCTAAACCCTACAAAGCTCGAGTAGACTAATGGCACACATGATAAGCGAGTCCAAGCTCAGTGGAGGCAGTAAGCCATCTATGTGCATCAAAGATAAATTTTCCAACTTGAAAGTTCGTATGTAGGCTTATATGGATTCATTAGATGACGATCTATTTGAAATTGTTATGAGTGGGCCCTAAATTCCAACAAATCTTGTGCCAACACCTGAAGATCCTAACTGAACACAGATCAAGATCAAATCAGAATGGACTGACAACGAGAGAAAAGTTATCCAGCTGGACAAGAAGGTCAAGAACATTCTGTTCCAGTCTTTAGAAGACGATCTATTCGAAAATGTGGTCAATAGCAAAACTGCCAAGGAAGTCTAGGAAGCATTGCTCATTATGCACGAAGGAACAGAAGAAGTCAGAGAAAACAAGGAATCTCTTCTGACTCAGCAGTATGAGATGTTTACCCATGTACCAAGAGAGAACATCACTTCCACTTATGAAAGATTCAACATACAGCTCAACTCTCTTCGAGCCTTTGGAAAGATCTATCCAAACAAAGATCTTATCATAAAGTTCATGAGGTCCTTACCAAGCAAGTGAGATGCAAAAACCACTGCCATCAGAGAATCAAAGAACCTCCATGAAATGACAGTATAACAACTTTATGGCAACCTTCTTACCTACGAACTAGAGCTGACTCAATGTGCAGAAACTCTATCTGAAGGAAGAAAGAAGGACAAGGGAGTTGTTATCAAAACAACAGAAGCCACCTCCAAAGCTCGAGCTAAAAATGAATCTGACTCTAAAGAAGATGATGATGAGGACATTGCAATGCTGGTCAAAAGACTCAAGAGGTTCATGCAAAAAGGTAGAAGAAACAGACCCAAGAGATTCAACAACAGCAGCAGACAGGAGTAGATCAACGACCTATGCTATAACTGCAAGAAGCCTGACCACTTCATTGTAAACTACAACAAGCCTGTTAGAGAAGAGCTGAAGAGGAGAACAAATCCAAACTAGGAGTTCAAAGGCTACAAGAAATTCCAGAAGAAAGGCAAAGGTTTGTAGCTGGAGGATCATGAAGTGACCAGACAACGACACAAACTCTGATTCAGGAGATGATGAAGAACCTCAAGTAGCCAATCTATGTCTAATGGCCAAAGAAGTCAAAGACAAAAAGAGCACTGACCATCATGTAGTAAGTATTGATGAGGTTTTTGACTTTAACTCTCCTGATGTAGATATGGATGATCTAAGAACTGCATTACATGATATAACTTTTGATCTGCATTCAATACATGAAGTGGTTCAGAGTTCTGTCAAAAGATTATTCTCTTCTTTAAAAAGAGAAAGAGAAAGTTCAAGTAGAAATGGAGACAGCTCTACTCGGCACTTCCTCTCTCTCTAAACTTGAAGCTGAGAATAAAATCTTAAGACAGACCAATGAACTCAGTACACAAAGAGAGTTAAATCTAACCTCTAAGATTGAGGAGCTAGAAAAGACTATTCTAATGTGGAACATGTCTTCTTCATCCATGGACTCCCTGATCTCCAGTCAGAGAATTGCATCTGATAAAACATGTCTAGGTTTTGGGGAATCTACCTCAGAACCATGTGTGGAAAAGCCCAAGGAAACTAACATTAATAGTGCTTCAAATTTCAAGAGAAGCATTACATTTGTGAAGTCATGTCCCGAGATATAACGGATCCCATGCTGGCCTGGGATTCAAAAAAGTGAAGAGTAACTCAGTCACTACTCTCCAACCTCGACGGATCATGGAGTCAAGTAAAACCAACTCCACGAACCAACCAGGAAGGAATCGTAGAGTTGAGGTTCACTCTACACAAACCCTGAATCACAAAGCTGCATGGAAAAAGAAGAATCAGCATAAGGGAAAGGCTACCAAATATCCACACGTCCAAATGGAGAAAGAATCCACACACACACAAGCATGCATCATACTAGATATTTTGTATGTGATTGATATGGTCATAAGGCTGCAACATGCTTTCATAAACCTCTGCATTATAGACCCAAAGTCAAACAGATTTGGGTCCCCAAGGGAACTAACAAAGTAGGACCCATGCAAGTCTGGGTACCAAAATAAAAGCTTAATCTTACTGCAGGAACAGAGCTCCACTGTAACTACCTGGTATTTGGATAGTGGATGCTCACGACACATGACTGGGAATAAAGCTCTCCTGTCTAACTTCACAGAAAAGGAGGGTCCAACCGTTATCTTTGGAGACAACGAATCTGGCAAGACAAGAGGATATGGCTTAGCTTGAAATGGTGCAGTGTCCTTCAGCAAAGTTACCTATGTGGAAGGACTAAAGCATAATCTTCTGAGCATCAGCCAACTATAAAGGTCATCAAGTCACCTTCCTCAATAATCAGTGTTAAGTCAGAGATCTGAAGACTTCCTCTCTTAAGCTAACTAGAACCAGAGAAGGAAATGTCTATATTGTCAATCCTTGCTGAACTAAGTACTGATGAAACAATATGCTTTCTTGCTAAAGCCTCTGAAGAAATGAGTTGGCTATGGCATAAAAGGTTATCTCATCTCAACTTTAAGAGTATGTCAAAACTGGCCTCCAAAGATCTAGTAGCAGGCTTACCCAAACTCAGTTTCGTCAAAGAAAGGCCATGCAACGCCTGTCAACTTAGAAAGCAAACAAGCTCATTCAAAGGCAAAATAATCAACTCAATTTATAAGCCCCTATAGTTACTTCACATGGATATTTTCGGGCCTATTCCAATTGTAAGCCTTGGAGGGAAGAGATACTCATTGGTCGTAGTGGATGAATACACCAGATTCACATGGGTATTCTTTTTAAGTTCAAATGATGAAATAAGCTCCAAACTTATCAAGATGTTCAAGCTGGTGATGAATGAGAAAGGAGAGAAGATCAAGGCCATCAGGAGTGATCATGGAAGAGAGTTCAACTTCTCTGAGATGAATCAGTTCTGTGTAGACAACGACATTAGTCACAACTTCTCAGCTCCACGAACTCCACAGCAAAAGGGAGTGGCTGAAAGAAAGAACAGAACCTTGATCGAAGCGGGAAGGACTCTACTAGAAGTAGCTCATCTTCCTAAATACTTTTGGGCAGAAGCCATCAACACTACTTGCTACACTCAGAACAGGTCTTCTGTTCACTCTACACTGAAGAAGACTCATTACGAGCTGTGGAAAGGAAGAAAGCCTAACCTCAGTTATTTCCATATTTTCGGCTGTGCATGCTACATTCTCAATAATGGAAAACAATATCTGACTAAGTTTCAACCGAAGTCAGATAATGAATCTTTCTTGGTTATGCCACAGACAACAAAGCCTACAGAGTGTTCAACAAGAAGACGCTCAGTGTTGAAGTCTCGATTCACATCATTTTTAATGAAATAGACTCAGACAAGCATGTACCACTCGACACTGCGATCGTCGAGCTAGACACTACGAATGAAGTGGTCGATCCCAATACCAAGATCGTAGTCTCAAAAGATGGAATCGTCGAGCCAGATGTTGGGTATTTTCTATAAGCGCTACATGCAAGTGTACGTGGTCAACAAGTAATATAATGATAAGATCAGATATCGTACTCACAGAGACAATAATTCATATTTAATCAAACAAGTACCAGTTTAGTATTATTTCAGCTTTATCAAACTAAAGATTAAAAGATGATTTTCTAACTCAATTACTACTTAAACCAATTTTTAACACTAACTCAGGATTTTAACAAGTTTTAGAGAATTAAGCCTACAACTTCACTTATTATTTCACTTCAGATAATATCCTTTCCTTCAGTTTATATCAATTACTCCAGATTATTAATCAAAATACTAATGCAGATAAAACCTTCTCTCGATGCATTATACCCATACTCACTCAAATCCACATATAATAGAATTAAGCAAGACACCTTAAATAACTAACTCACTATATCTCTATGTGAAATACAATTAAATTAGGTTTCATAACAAGTTCTTAACAGATTATTTATGATGCATAGATATCTCTATCCTATACATGAATTATGAATTCCAACTACGCAAAAATCACAAACAGATGTCACTACGGATAGTTCCAATCCCATATGTCATCTCTCGAATTTATATGGGATAACGGATAATTGGTGATCAAGAAATTATATAAATTAAGCACAACTCATAGCAAATAATCGGAAATAATATTCATAAACTGAATTAAAGGCTATTTAATCATCCATTACATAACAAGATCTGTTATAGGCTTAAATAGAAAGTTAGTTCATCACAGATGAATCAAAATGCATAATCCACTTAATAAAAACCATTCTGAATACAAGATGTAGAGAAAGAGAGAAGATAAACTATGAAGTATATCACAGCTCGTCTCCACGATCTCGAGTTCTTCGTGATCCAAGGAAGCTTTAATTCTCGTTCCAAGTCAATCTTCAAAGCTAGGGCTTATATATGGCTAAGTGCGTCTCAATATCCTTCTTTATGTCCCTTTTATATCCTTATACTCGCAGTCTTTCATCATGCCCTACTATTGCATCTAAATCCAATTTAATCAAGGAAAGCAGCTGGCTATTGCGAGCCTACCCGCCCCAACGGGTAGGTTCTCCTTCAGGCACACGCCACAGCGGGTAGACATTCTGCCCGACAGTGCTCCTTCCCGCCCCAGCGGGTAATTCCTTCTTTAAGCACCCGCCCCAGTGGGTGTACTCCTCATGTATGATGAAAAATATGCCTTTTATACTACTTTCCATCCATTTCGTTTCCTGCACACAATAATATAAATCTAAGTAAAATGATAGGAAAAATACTTGAACACACCAAAAATCAAGCTCTAAAGACTATCGATTCGTAGGTGTTAAACCCACTCATCAAATACCCCCAAACTTGAGACTTTTCTTATCCTTAAGCAAAACCATGCATATGCAAATAGATACAATGCTTATGAATGAAACTGTCAGTCATTACAACGTTAACCAAACTTGCCTCAAAGAAATCACATAAATGTAACAATAAATCCAATCAAAAACATATCCGCAATTCCAAGCCCTCTATGAATGAATACTGGTTAACACCAATGCTTGTGTGTGTGATTGACAACAATATGACCAACTGCAATTCAAATATATCACATAATACGCATCTTAGATAGATATACAACTTTTAACTTCAGGAATCTCGTAAATAAGTAATGAAGCCACATGACTAAATATTAACCAAGTCAGAAGTCAATATGGGAGATTTGCTATCTTTATTCTTTTACGGGTGCATTTTGCTCTTTTTCCCGTACTACTACTTTATTCATGACTGTGCAATGCTTAGTTCCCTTTGGCTCTTCAGAGGTACCCATGTAACGAGCTTTCGACCAATGACTCCCAAACCAAATGGTTTTAGGGCGTTGGGTGTAAAGACATCCCCTAGGGCTTACTTACTCAAGCATCAAAGGCCACGAAACTAAACAAGTCGCGTTGTTTATTTCAACTTTCTTTTTCTTGATTTTTCATATTTTTCACTTTTTTTTCTCATTTTCTGTTTATTTCTTTCTTTCTTTTAGATAGCTCTCATATTTTCCCCCAAACTTAGGTTTCTGCCTTATCTAATCATTACTACCAGTTTACGGACGGAATTTTTGTCATTTAAAACCCAATTTCTATAAGATGTCAATTTTGTGACTATTTGACTCAAGTTAACCACATCGTTATCCTAAAGTGCTAACCGGTACAACAGTGTTAAACAGGTAACAATTCATGAAAAGGTAGGAATTTACATCTATGTTCTAGTTATCATTACTGTTTAAATTATGTGTAAGTCGAATCTCATCACTGGCTAAAGTTTTGTCACACAGACTGACATACTTGACTCATGCAATCCTAACTAGGACTCTTGTTGTTATTTTCTGAATTTTTCCATTTTTTTATAAGCATAAAAACTTAACTAGCGCTACTCAAATAACTAATCTATTATCATAAATAACCTACACTAATATGCAATATGCTACAAGATTATGATTAACAATATAAAACTAAACCCCAAACTTAAACTAGACAATGCCCTCATTATGATAATAAAGAAATTAAGATTTAAGGACTTCCCTGGCTAATCAAGCATCCGGTCCGATAACCTCCTCCGTGTCAGAGTCTAAAGGTGGATATACTGGAAGTGGTTGTGGAGTAGGAAACTGAAATGGGTCAGTGGCGGTGTTGAGTCTTGCGAAGGCATCGGTGACAGCGATATTAAATTAGTTTTGAGTCTGAAACATGTGCTCTTGCCTCGCTGCCAATCTTTCGTCCCTCTTACGCTATTGATCCATTTGGTGCTGAAGGTTTCTGAACATAGATGTTGAGGGAGAAGGTTCGTCCACTTCCAACTCATCCTCGGGTAACACGTAATCCTCATCCCTAGCCTCATTCTCCCCCTCATCCGAGTCTGGAAAAATAAGACCTAGGCCCCGAGGATGTGAAGGTGCCCCTTCTATGGTTCAAATCGGTTCATTAGCCTAGAGTCTAGAAGCATCAATGGTGGCTGAACTGGCTTAGTCTCTGCCCATATGACTCCTGCTTGCTTGCACAACCCGGTCTTGAGCGATGGGTGTGGTAATCCTCTCGATAGGCCACCTCTCAAATTTTGGCGAATGGAGAAGCTAATAATTGTCCCAATATTGATGTAGAGATCTTTGACGATCGCATACAATAGAGAGATCTTTTCTTTAGTAATTTCGCTCGTGTGTTTTGAAGGCAGTAGCTTTGCACAAAGGAAAGAATACCAAACTTTCCCATACTTGTTCAAGCTGGAGCTCAGAATGATCATGCTTCCTCTTCTACCTTTTTCCCATACCGTGTCAGGCTTGCAAATCTCCCCGGGGATTGATCATAATCAATCCCGCTGTCTCTCAATTATGTGTATTGACTCACCTCTGGTGTAATAACCAAGAATTCTAAGTCACTTTGTAAATAGATATATTAATTAAATATTAGTGATATTAAAAACATTGTGATATGTGTGAAATGAATAATGGGTTACATAAATATGTGTACTCTAATTTTGTATATGTGTTTATTTATTTTATAGAAAGTAAATTAAGAAGATAGATTACATAACCTAATTTTACATTAGGTATGAGAATTGAATAACCCAAGGGTTATGGTATGGGAGAGTGTTAGTATTAAAAGTATATACTAACCCTAAGAGATTTATTTTATATATCTCAACTAATTAATTTTATAACCTAATTAAAGCAAGTCTAATTGGTTTATGAAATTAAATGAACATGAGTAATAAATTAAATTACAAATGTGGGGAATGAAAACTCTAATTAAATGATTAGGGTAAGATTAATTAAAAGAAGAGCTTATATAAGGAGGGATTAAGCAATGAAGTGAGTAAAAGGTTGTTGAAGAATAACAATAACATTAAGACTTTAACGTAATGTCTAATACTTTACTATATGATTAAATATTAGACAATTTAACATAGAATACTGAGATTATAAGTGAGTATATGCTATGACTGATAGAAAGATCAATTATAGGTCTTTTCTCTAAGAAGCTAAACTAAATTGCGTAGTAGTAGATCGCGATTGAGGCAAGTTCTCTAATTCAAACTCGAGTTATATTCCAAAGCATGTTAGTGAATAGTTATTGATTATTATTCACATCCTTACTGATTGTTGACAAATCGCACTTTGTGCAATTAAATTCCTGTTGTATTATTATTGAACTATGAATTAGTTAAAGTTCTTTCATTCATGAACTGTTTATGATATGGATCTATGCTAGTTGTATCAGCTAGATCAAGCATGTTTAAATTTGTTAAATCAAATATATTTTAAAAGCGGTGCCTAACCAATTGATATGGTAAGGACTCTTGACTGAGAAAAAGAACAGTTTTACTAAAGTATTATTAGAAAACAATTGTTGCTAGTGTATTGAGTGATTATGCATATTTCACCGGGTAGGAAAGGCTAATCCCCTTGACTACCAAACTTTATTAAAAGGACCAGTTTAAATACTGACAATCTTAGTATATGTTCATGGTTATTTAAAACCATTCAACATCTGTTATTCATTTATTCGAATATACAGTTATAGAGATGTAATTCATTCTCTTTCACAATCGATTATCTTGTTGAACATTGAAAGCTAAATTCATTTTTAATCATGATATATCTCCTTTGAACTTAAACTTGCTAAGAAAATTAGTTGCTTACCTTTGCTATATCATGACAATTGTTGCAGTTAAGCCAGAATCGTCCAAGAAGGACAAGGGCAAAGGAAAGGTTCAGGAATAGTTAATATAAATGTATATGTATCATGAGATACTATGTTTGATGGGTTGTAAACCTTTTGTGTTATTATATGTAACTTAAGTAAGGTATGTTTAAGTTAAGGTAATAGACATTGGGATATGTTTGTAAGACTTTAATATAATGAACAATATATATTTATTATTCAGCAATAGTATATAGAATGCTTATGATGATGATGTATCGTGAGCACTGAATCCGAGGTTTGAGAACTCGGATTTGGGGGCGTCACATCTGGTGGTGGAACATTGTAGAATTCGTTTATGGCCTCTGCACTGAAGTCCACCAGTTTGCCTCGGACGAATGCTTTAAACAGAGGTGTGTCCTCTGCATTAGCGTAGAATTCCTTGACCACGACTACCCTTGCCGCTTCAGGTTGATCTATGAAGGCGTTGTCCCAATGCCGTTCTATAATCTGTACTTTCATTTGCCTATCCGAAGGATCCTGTTTAAGGCCCCATTCCGGTATGAGTACCTTTCTCGCCAAATACTCGAATTGGTTGGCGGCGGCCGCTGTCCGAAATTTCCTCCGGTCAAATTATGGAATGGCCGTGGAGGACCCTTCACCCCTTTGCCTCTTTTGTGGACGTGGTGGCATGTTGTTTCCTTGCTCAAAACACAGAATTCCTTAATCAATGTGGTTGTGTACTTTTGTCGAACAATTGGTGGGCGTTGTCAAAGTGGCTGGATGTTAGTGAGGTTGATTACTATGCTTTCCCCAATTTTTCTCACACAACCAAGCAAGCACAAGAGATATAGCACAATTGCCCAATTCTGGCTTTATGCTTGATGATGTTAGAGTGTAGGATTTTGTTGATGTTTCAAGATGATGAAGTTGTTGATGATTGATCTTCCTGTTGAATTCGGCTTTTGAGAAAATCACGATGGGGGATGTAGTCTTGAAGGTGATTCCTGTTGCGTAAGGTTTGAGTAATTGTGGTGGATTTGAGTTTCCCTTGAAAAGTGAATTGATAGTTGAATCTTGATATTGGGTTGCTCTCTAATTCATCAGGGTTGGGAGAATTAGATTAGTAGTTGCTTGGTGTTTAGATTACTTGGAGGTAAGGTGGAGGTAAGTTTGTATTGGTATAGGAGTGTAATAGCATATAAATTTCAGTTTTTAACACTCCTACTGCCGACCTCCGCTCCTACCCGCCCCAGCAAGGCTTTTAGCTTGCATATAACTGCCCTGTAGAATAAACATTCTGTCTGAGAGTCATCCTACCCGCCCCGGTGGGGCTTTGCTTCCTTATACACCCGCCCCAGTGGTTGGTCCTGTCCTGTGCACGCTGAAATTTTATTTTGATTCATTCAATTCATTTCTTTTTCCTTCAAAAGCATAGCTGAAGCATACTTCCCTCTTTGATTAGATGCTTGTTTTGTGATGTGTGGTTGGGATGACCTTGTGAGTGTCCTATAATAACAAGCACATATGCAATTTGTTAGAACATGCATTATTAAGAAAACTGACAACGTACTATACATGATTATACTAAATGATTCTAATGTAAGATAAATGAACATAAAGGATGGGTTGCCTCCCATTGAGCGCTTGATTTTTAAGTCATTCAGCCTGACTACTCTCTGATTTAGATTGGGTCGGCAAGGTCGACCGTGGTTGCCTGGCGATCGATGTCACCGCCCCAATAGTGCTTGAGGCGTTGGCCTTTCACTTTGAATGTTTCGGTCGAATCCCTGCTATAAATTTCAACGGCGCCATGTGGAAACACTGTCTGGACTGTAAACGGGCCCGACCACCTGGATTTTAGTTTTTTGAGAAAAAGTTTCAACCGGGAGTTGAATAGCAATACTGACTGGCCTGGTTCGAACTTTCTATCTAATATCTTCTGATCGTGCCATTTCTCGACTTTTTCTTTGTATAGCTTTGAATTCTCATATACCTGCAGGCAGAATTCATCCAACTCGTTGATTTGAACATTCTTTTCCCCACTGCTACTGATAAGTCAAAGTTCAGTTTCTTCACTCGCCCAATATACCTTATGCTCGAGTTCTACCGGAAGGTGACACGACTTCCTGTAAACCAACTGATATGGGGACATACCTATCAGAGACTTATAGGAGGTCCGATACGCCCACAGAGCGTCGTCTAGTTTCAATGACGAGTCTTTCTTGTTTGGGTTGACGACCTTTTCCAGGATTCTCTTCACCTCTCGGTTAGATACTTTGGCTTGGCCACTCGTCTGAGGGTGATAGGCTGTGGCAATTCTGTGTTTGACCCCATACTTCGTCAAGAGAGCAGTGAAGTATTTGTTGTAGAAATGGCTCCCTTCATCACTGATTATTTCCCTTGGGGTGCCAAAACGTGTGAAGATATTCTTCTGTAAGAATTTTAAAACCACCTTTACATCATTTGTCGGTAATGCAACTTCCTCCACCCATTTTGATACGTAGTCCACGGCTAATAGGATGTACAGATTACTGAATGATGACGGAAATGGTCCAATGAAGTCGATTCCCTATACATCAAAAATCTCGACTTTCAAGATCATGTTTAGTGGCATCTCGTTCCGCTTCTAAATATTTCCAACTCTCTGACATCTATTGCAGTTTTTCACGCACTGATGTGCGTCTTTGAACAAAGTGGGCTAGAAAAAACCTGGTTGGAGGACTTTTGCGGCTATTCTCTCACTCTCATAGTGTCCCCCGTATAATGAGGCGAGACATGCCTACAAGATGCTCAAAACCTTACTTTCTGGTACACATCGCCGGATCATTCGGTCAGCACACTGTCGAAAAAAATACAGTTCATCCCACATATACCACTTCACGTCGTGTAAGAATTTCTTCTTTTGTTGGCGTGTCAAATCTAGTGGGAGAATATTGCACACCAAGTAGTTCGCAAAATCTGCATACCATGGGAACTCACCGTGGATTAAGAATAACTGTTCATCGGGAAAAAACTCGTTGATCACTACTTTGTCTGTTTCGTCATGCTTTGGATTCTCTAGCCGCGAAGATGGTCAGCCACCTGATTTTCTGTCCTCTTTCTATCCTTAATCTCTAAATCAAATTCCTGTAGTAGCAAAACCCATCTGATAAGTCTTGACTTTGCGTCCTTCTTTTCAACTAAATACTGGATGGCCGAGTGATCTGTGTAAACCACCACCTTTGTTCACACCAAGTATGAGCGAAATTTGTCAAATACGCACACCACTACAAGTAATTCCTTTTCAGTTGTTGTGTAGTTCAACAGTGCATCTGTCAGTGCCTTGCTCGCATAATAGATGGCGTGAAAGACTTTCTCCCGTCGTTATCCAAGCACTGCTCCTACTGTATAGTCACTAGCATCACATATAAGATCGAATAATATTGTCCAATCCGGTGCGATGATCATTGGGGCAGTAGTTAGCTACTTCTTCAATTGCTGAAATGCCGCTAGACAGTCTTCATCAAAGTTGAACGGTACATCCTTTTCCAAGAGATTGCAGAGTGGCTTTGTGATTTTAGAGAAGTCTTTAATAAATCTGCGGTAGAATCCAGCAAGACCAAAAACTTGTTGGGTAAAATCTAATACGCACAACACGCAAGTATACGTGGTCAACAAGTAATAAAGTGAAAGTAAAGTATCGTTCCCACGAGGAATTATTTAATAACTATCACCAAGTACTAACCGTAACCAAAGTAATCTTATTTTAAACTAGTGGTATTTAGTAGTAGTTTAATTACATATTGTTAATTCAAAGTACTAATTTATTCGTTTAAATAAGATTGAGAGATAATTCCAGCATCCAACCATTTCAAGATCTCCTTCTTCACTACCTCTTTCATTATGGGGTTGAGCCTCCTCTGCTGTTCCACTGTTCGTTTGCTATCATCCTCCATCAGAATCTTGTGCATACAGAATGATGGACTGATTCCTTTAATGTCGGCGATTGTCCATCCAATAGCCGATTTGTATTCCCTCAGAACTCTTAACAGCTTAGTTTCCTATAGTTCGTTAAGCGCAGATGCAATAATAACAGTTAAAGTAGATGAATTACCCAAATATGCATACATGAGGTGATTGGGTAAGGGTTTGAGTTCAAGTTGAGGTGGTTCCTCATGAGATGGCTTCATCTTTGCTGGTGAAGTTCCTGCTGCTTCTAATGACTCAAATGGTAATTTGAACATGTTTACTCTCGGATGAGCCTCTGACAGTTGCAGGTACTTCCTTTATCTCTGAATCTTCTTCATCATATTCTCCCATCAGCATTAATTCTAACGAGTCGATACTAAGTATCCGATGTTGCTCATCACCCACCACTGTGTCAATGATATCCATCCGGAAACACTCCTCATCCTCCTTGGTGAAATTTATGGCCTTAAACACGTTGAAGGTTACCTCTTGATATTGCATCCTCATGGTCAACTCTCCTTTCTGAACGTCAATGAGAGTTCTGCCAGTAGCCAAACATGGTCTCCCAAGGATTATTGGAAATATCCCTATCTTCTTCATAGTCGAGAATGATGAAGTCCGCTGGGAAGATGAATCTATCCAGTTTAACCAAAACATCCTCAACAGTTCCTCGTGGATAAGTTACTGATCTATCTGCTAGCTGTAGGGAGATGTTGGTCAGTTTAGGTGCTGGTAACCCTAACTAAGTATAAACTGACAATGGCATAAGGTTTATACTGGCACCTAAATCACATAGACATTTGTTGAAGGCCAAACTCCCTATCTTGCATGGAATGGTGAAACTACCCAGATCTTTCAACTTTGGTGGAAGCTTCTTTTGCAGAATTGCACTACATTCCTCTGTTAGTGCCACAGTTTCAAAGTCCTCTAATTTCTTTTTCTTCGACAAAATGTCCTTCATGAACTTGGCATAACTGGGCATCTGCTCTAATGCCTCCGCAAAAGGGATGTTGATGTGTAACTTCTTGAACACTTCCAGAAACTTTGTGAACTGTTGCTCTAATTTTTGTTTTCAGATCCGTTGTTGAAATAGCGGTGGAGGGTAAACTACCTGTGTAACCACTTGTTCTTTTTCTGCATATTTTTCTCCTGCTTTCCCTTCCACTGTCTGTTCCACATTGGTCTCAACCTGCTTATCCATAGTCGGCTTCTCTGACTCTTGGTCGGCTAGTTGTTTCCCACTCCGAAGTGTAACAGCTTGACATTGCTCATGTCCTTCCCTTGGATTTTTTTTCTGTGTTTCTTGGCAAGTTTCCTTGAGGTCAATTATTTAGTGCTCTCGAAATCTGTCCAATCTGATTTTCTAGATTTTTTATCTCAGCCAAATGAGTTTTCATCGCCGCTTCATTTCCTGTTATATATTTTGACAATACCTCTTCCAAATCTATCTTTTTCTCTTGCTGCGGAGTTGCTGGTTGATTTTGATTCTGGAAACCAGGAGGGTATGCTTGTCGTGGAGCCTGCTGCTGGTTCTGATTCTGGTTGTTGCTCCAAGAAAATTTAGGATGGTTTCTTGCCCCCTGATTGTATACATTCTGATATGTGTTGGGTGGCCTATTGTAGTTACCCACATACTGAACTGAAGTTGGGTTGATCGCACACTGTTCTGTTGGATGCTCAGCTGCACAAAGTTCACATACAAATGCTACCTGCTGTGCGTTTCCCATAGACATGGCATCCATCTTCTTTGATAGCGCTGCTAGTTGTGCAGATATAGCTGTCATAGAGTCCACTTCCAGAATACCTGCTGATGTGGGTTGAGTCAATCTCTTAGTGGGCCACTGATAGCCGTTTGAAGCCATTATCTCTATCAATGCCCATGCCTCCTCAAATTTCTTTGCCATAAAAGCTCCACCTGAGGCTGCATCGATGCTAGTCCGTATATGACTCCCTACCCCATTGTAAAAGTTACTCAGCTGCATTCACTGTGGGAATCCATGATGTGGGCACTTTCTCAACAGCTCCTTGTACCGTTCTCATGCTTCATAAAGTGGCTCCCTTTGTAGCTGTGCAAATGAAGATATCTACGTTCTTAATTTTTGTATCTTTGCCATCGGGAAAAACTTAGCTAGGAATTTCTATGCCAGATCATTCCATGTGGTGATTGACCCCGGTGGTAGAGAATGGAGCCAACCCTTCGCCTTGTCTCTGAGTGTGAACAAAAATAATCTCAATGATTGCATCGTCTAACACCCCGTTGCACTTGAAGGTGTCGCAGATTTTTATAAAACTGAAGATGTGTTCGTTCGGGTCGTCATTTGAAAGACCCCCAAACTGGCAATTATTCTGCATCATCTGTATAGTCCCAGGCTTAATCTCAAAATTATTTGCATTGATCACCGGCCTAGAGATACTCGATTGAATTTCTGAAATCTTTGGTGTAGCATAATCCCTCAGTGGTTTATCTTCCTGTTTAGCCATGTTTGCTCTGGGTGCTTCAAGTTCTTCTCGAGTCTTTGCAATCTACTTAATTAACTTCTGAAACCGTTTGTCGATGTCATCCTCGAAAGACAACAAATCTGGCTTCTTTAATCGAGTTTGCATGCACTACTTGAATGTACCTGAAATAACCAAACAAACAAAAAATTAAGAATATATATATATATGTTTGACTAAAATTGATCTAATTAATATGATATTGTAAGTAATAAACGCAATTACTGGCCCCGACAACAGCGCTAAAAACTTGTTGGGTATTTTCTATACGCACTACACGCAAGTGTACGTGGTCAACAAGTAATATAATGATAAGATCAGATATCGTACCCACAGAGACAATAATTCCTATTTAATCAAACAAGTTCCAGTTTTGTATTATTTCAGCTTTATCAAACTAATGATTAAAAGATGATTTTCTAACTCAATTACTACTTAAACCTAATTTTTAACACTAACTCAGGATTTTAACAAGTTTTAGAGAATTAAGCATACAACTTCACTTATTATTTCACTTCAGATAATATCCTTTCCTTCAGTTTATATCAATTACTCCAGATTATTAATCAAAACACTAATGCAGATAAAACCATCTCTCGATGCATTATACCCATACTCACTCAAATCCATAGATGATAGAATTAAGCAAGACACCTTAAATAACTAACTCACTATATCTTTATGTGAATTAAAATTAAATGAGGTTTAATAACAAGTTCTTAACAAATTACATATGATGCATAGATATCTCTATCCTATACATGAATTGTGAATCCCAACTACGCAGAAATCACAAACATATGTCACTATGGATAGTTCCAATCCCATATGTCATTTCTCCAATTCATATGGGATAACGGATAATTAGTGATCAAGCAATTATATAAATTAAGCACAACTCATAGCAAATAATCCGAAAATAATATTTATAAACAGAATTAAAGGCTATTTAATCATCCATTACATAACAACATCCGTTATAGGCTTAATTAGAAAGTTAGTTCACCAAAGATGAATAAAAATCCATAATCCACTTAATAAAAATCATTCTGAATACAAGATGTAAAGAAAGAGAGAAAATAAACGATGAAGTATATCACCGCTCGTCTCCACGATCTCGCATTCTTCGTGATCCAAGGAAGCTTCAATTCTCGTTCCAAGTCAATCTTCAAAGCTAGGGCTTGTATATGGCTAAGTGTGTATCAATATCCTTCTTTATGTCCCTTTTATATCCTTATACTCACAGTCTTTCATCATGCCCTACTATTGCATCCAAATCCAAATTGATTAAGGAAAGCAGCTGGCTATCGCGCTCCTACCTGCCCCAGCGGGTAGTGTAACGACCATGAAATTTTTTAAACTCCTTATTTATTAAATATGTGATTTAATTTTTATGAGTTAGTTTTGTGAGCATATTTAAACCTTATGTGGTTATGTGATTATGTGAGATAGAGCCTATGCAAATAATTGCTAGAAATATTTAAAGGGAGTCAATAATGGTCTAATTAAATTAGTGGACTAACCCTAAAGTTTTATATCTAAAGAATTGAAAGAATTGTTATTAATTAAATATTCAATTTAATTGAATATAGTGAAAGGATTTAAACCGCATTGATTAACTTCATTTATGAGTAATTAATTGATAATATGTCGATTAACTATTATTGTGAATAAATTATATATTATTGAGCAAAGGATTAATAAATATAATGAGATTATATTTACTTGATTAATTAAATTGTGCAAGCATGCGATCTATTAAACCTTTAATATATGGTAGTTAACTATATATTATATATGGTACAAGGTGACTCATTAATATGTCTATATATTATATATATGTATAGACTATATAGTAAACATAATTACATTATGTGAGTTACATATTATTGCTTATGTAACATGATGGACATTAATATATAACCCTATTACCTTATATTAATATCAATAAATAATTGTTAACTGATAATGATTTCAATAAGTTATTATAATTATAATAATAATAGTTATGGTAATGAGTAATTATAATACCCAATTGCATTATAATTGGTATTAAGGAAAATGTACATGGATTATATGTATGTACACTACTTGATACATTGCATTATTATTGGCTCATTAGAAATTGTGACTTTAAACTTAAGTATATACTATGTGAATATATATTATATAACCTAGTGTATTTATTATATGACTAGTGTTTGACATATATGATATATACCTTGCTAGTTGCTACATTGCTGAGTTAATTGGCTTGTCCCATAATAAAAGTCCCTCATTTCATTCTTCACGTAAACTTCCACATGGCTACACCACTCTATATCTTCCTCAATTTCAACAAAGCTAGCTAATGATCTCAAGGGGTGTGGGATTCATGATGAATCCACCCACTCTCAACCACCCTCCCTTGACTATCATGTTCTTGCTAAATCCTATGGTTTGTTCTAATGGAGAATTAAAATGTCTGTGTATTGAAATGCCTATAAATATAGTCCTCTCTTCTCCTTCATTCATTTGCTGAGTATTTCATTTGATTTAAGGGAGAGTATCATAATAGCATTATAGAATCTGTTTAGCAACAAAGCCATATAACAGAGGTATAATTTCTATAGTTTCCATTCAAGTTCTTCATTATCTAATTCTCGATTATTGAATGACCTATTTGATTGGAGAATGCTTGCTATGTATTATATAAGTTGTTATGTTAGCTTAGAATTGCAAAATATCATGTTAGAATAGAATTCGTTTGAAATCTCTGAGTTGGGTTTAAGCTCCTGCCAAGCAAAAGCAGTTCCTGGTCGGCCCAGGCAACTGCGCATCTGCGCCAGTGTTGCACTGGCCAGCGGCGCAGTTGCTCCGGGCCTGCACCAGAATTTTTGTTTTCTGTTTCGTTTTGGTTGTGCTATCTTGATGGTACCCTTTTAGGTTAAGCATGTAAACTGGATTAGCACACCTGTATGAATACCTTCATGTAGTATGAGCATGTATAACAATGTTAGTACACATGATTGATGCAACACTTATGGTTTTGAAATGAAACTTATAGTTTCGATTGTGAACTTAGACACGTAAGTAGCATGTACATATTCTGATTTTTAAAACACAATCGTATGGTCTATATGGACTTGAGAACTAAGTCTAAAGTGGTTAAACACACTAGTATACTAGATTGAAAGTTAAGACAATTTCAAAGGTAAGACACTTAATAACTTATGAAGCAAACTTGACCAAGACAATGTCTTGAAATTTCTGACCATATGAGAACATTTATATGGCTTAGTAATGTGTTTTAATACATGTGGGTCATGGTTATAAAACACTTTGTTGATAATAAAATGACCTTTGTTCACTTAGTGCAATTTTGAAAGAAAACTTAAGATTTGAAAGTTAATAACATTAATTACAATGAGAATTATGTTATGATTACGCAAGCATGTATATTAGTATCTCATTATGCCTATAGACTTGTTGACATGAGTGTCGTTTTGATTAAACATAGTTTTCACCTATGCACCCATACTCATGAAAAGGAAATTTCTAAAATATGAACTATGTGAGTATACATGTGTTGTTTACACACAAGCATGACTACTGAATATCGTTTAGCCTCGTTATGTGATAATATGACTATATAGCTAACCCTCATAACATGGAATTGATTAACTTAAGGTATGTGAATTACCGGCATGAAGACATATGATTTTGAATTGAATAGGGTGAGCATGCTAGGATTTAAACTTGAAAGTATATTCTTGAAGCATAATTACTTGAAATGTTAAATGTTAAAACCTATGTTGATGTATAGAAACTAGATATTCTAGCACTATTAAATCAAGGACAGAGTTAATTGTTTATAGACCTAGTCAAAGTGATTGACTTACGTGAATTACATGATAAAAATATATGATGATTAGATTCTTGTAAGTGTAGACTCGTATTAGTTTACACATGCTAATTGGAGTATCGACTTATTAATGTTAGGTTATTTCAATGAGATTTAATTAAAGCTAGAACTTATTCTTAGCTGAACAAACAGGCAAGTATTCTAAATTCTTGCACTACCTTATTCAATGAATCGTGTAAGCGAGTTTCTTAACTTCACTTGATTTGAATGCAAGTTCCCTTACACTCTTTATTGTGCAAGTTCCTATCCTTCTCATATTGTATTGAGCAGGTTATTATCGTATTGACAGTTAATTATTTAAAGTTTAAACTTTATTTCCAAGCATGCTATTAGGTGGTTTAATTACTTTACAATTATTCCACATCGATATTATTGTTATTCGCACTTGATGCACTTGAGTTCGTACAGTCTTGGACTTGTACATCATTTAAAGTTCTATAATTCTTGAACTATGTCAGATAGAGTCTGAACCCTTGTTCGGTCAGACAGGTATATGAAATTTTATAAAAGCTATCCAAACCAATTGATGGTAAGGATTCTTAGACTAAAAGAACACCCTTATATTATAAGGGAGTAGTAGGTATTTGATCTAAGATACAAACAGCAGAGTTGAATGTTATGCATATACATGGCGTACGCGATGCTGATCCCCTCAAGTACTATTCTGTAGCCAGTAACTAAAGGGTCAATCAGCTATTGATTCCGTTGGAGTTTTATAGTTCAAAAGTCTACTTGACTATCAGTTATTCTAACATCAATTATTATTCTTGCTTCCGATATTCATATTATTGAATTCATTGTCAGATATATTTCTTTCATCATGATATATCCTTTATTGTTGTATTTAAACTTGCTGAGCAAACTTGTTGCTCATTCTTGCTATATCATGACTTATATTGCAGTTAAGCCCGAGACTTCAGGGAAGGACAAGGGTAAAGGGAAGATGTAGGATTAGTTTGCAAGGACCAGACTTTATCTTTATGTTTAATTAAATTACTGTTATGTAATATGAACCCTAATGACTATTCTAGGGTATGTTTATATGTTTGTATTTAGGTTATCGAATCTTGGGACTAGTAACATCTTTTGAATGAACGACATACGTTTATTATATTTCCGCATTTAGTTATTGTATGTTGTTTAGAGGTGGATATTTGTATTGTTTCGTGACGACCGGACCGGGGTTAGAGGACCCGAATTCGAGGGTGTCAAAGGTAGTTTCTCCTTCAGGCACCCGCCCCAGTGGGTAGACATTCTGCCCGGCAGTGCTCCTTCCCGCCCCAGCGGGTAATTCCTTCTTTAAGCACCCGCCCCAGCGGGTGTACTCCTCATGTATGCTGAAAAATATGCCTTTTATACTACTTTCCATCCATTCCATTTCCTACACACAAAAATATAAATCCTAGTAAAATGATAGGAAAAATACTTGAACACACCAAGAATCAAGCTATAAAGACTACCGATTCGTAGGTGTTAAACCCACTCATCACCAGAAGAAGAGATCGTGGAGAGAGTTACACCAGACGACTAACCTCTTCAACAAGAAGTAGAAGTCGATCTTGAGGTATTCAGACAAGAAGGCACCAGAACAGATGTTCCAACAGGGAGCAGATTTGTAAGAGATCACACTCAAGACTTGATTATTGGAGATCCAAATGCAAGAATCAAGACCAGATCTGCTACTCAAAATGAGTGTTTCTATCTGAGCTTTCTGTCCCAAATGGAACCAAAGAAGATAGAAGATTCTATGGAAGATTCAAGTTGGATAGAAGCTATACAAGAGGAGCTGAATCAGTTTGAAAGAAGCAAAGTCTAGAGATTAGTTCCTAGACCAAGGAATCACCCTAGTCATCGGCACCAAATTGGTTTTCAGAAACAAGATGGATAAAGATGGGGTGATCACAAGGAACAAAGAAAGACTGGTTGACAAAGGTTATTCTCAAGAAGAAAGCATCGAATACGACGAGACCTTTGCACCTGTTACAAGACTAGAAGCAATCAGAATATTCCTTGCCTTTGCTGCCCACATGAAGTTCAAATTCTTCCAAATGGATGTCAAGAGTGCATTTCTGAATGGAGAACTTCAAGAAGAAGTCTATATGGAGCAACCTCCAGGTTTCATCAATCCAACACTCTCTAATTATGTCTACAGATTAGATAAAGCCTTATATGGACTTAAACAAGCACCTAGAGCATGGTATGAAACACTAACAAACTTTCTTATTGAAAAAGGATTCATTACAGGTAGAGTAGACACCACATTATTCCTTAGGAAGCACAAAGATAAAGTTTTATTGGTACAAATATATGTAAATGATATTATCTTTGGTTCTACTGATGAAAATATATGCAAGAGATTTGCCAAGCTTATGCAGAGCAAGTTCAAAATGTGCATGATGGGTGATCTGAATTTCTTCCTTGGACTTCAAGTGAAGCAGACTAATGAAGGTATCTTCATTAACCAAGCCAAGTACATCAAAGACTTACTTAAGAAGTATGACATTGAATCAACTTCTCCCATGAAAACACCAATTGCTCCAACAAATAAGCTTGACAAAGATGAGAAAGGTAAATGTATTGACATTACTCAATACAGAGGTATGATAGGCTCTCTTTAGTACTTAACTGCCAGTAGACCAGACATCATATTTGCTACATGTATATATGCTAGATTTAAAGCTAATCCTAAGGAATCACACTTAACTGCTGTAAAAAGAATTTTTAGGTATCTCAAACGCACACCTCACTTGGGACTTTGGTATCCCAAGGAGTCCTCCTTTGCACTGACAGGATATTCAGATGCTGATTTTATAGGCTAAAAAATTGATAGAAAAAGTGCCAGTGGCATTTGTCAACTGCTAGGAAAAAAACTGGTGTCTTAGTTTAGCAAGAAGCAAAACTCAGTATCGACATCCACATCAGAAGCTGAATACATTGCTGCAGGCAGCTGTTGTGCTCAAATCCTATGGATGAAAAACCAGCTAGCAGATTATGGGCTTGATTTCAAATCTATACCTGTTCACTGTGATAACACAAGTGCCATAGCAATAACACATAATCCGGTCATGCATTCTAGGACAAAGCATATAGAAATAAGATATCATTTTATTAGGGATCATGTTCAAAATGGAACTATATCTTTACAGTATATCCCTACTGAAAATCAACTTGCTGATGTCTTTACAAAACCTTTAGACGAATCTAGATTTAATAAACTAATAAGTGAGTTAAGAATGCTAAATTTATAACCATAAATTCTATGATCTGGTTGTTAATAACTATGCAGATAAAAAGGCTATGTCAAAATCGTAGAGATGACAGAGTGAAACTACGATCGTGGAGGAGTCTCAGCATGACAGAGAAGTCCACTGTGATGATAACATAATCACCATATCAAAGCAACTCTTCTGATAAGCGCCTCAGAGACAATCCTTGCCCTAAGTTTTATACTAAGAGGCCAACCCTTTCTGAGCAACCTTAACCCAGAAGAAGTGCTGATATGGAATGCATCACAAGGACCAGTGCAGAAGCTTGGGTAGAGACAATGATCGTGGAGCAGTTTCAACAATGCAGACAACAATCATGAAGTATTCTCAACGATTGTAGTCCTCAAGAGGGAATCACTAGCTCAGGGGGAGATAAGGGCAACTTAGTCTTTTTCATACGATTTAAAATCGTGGAGCCCTTCAGAACACGACACGTGCACCACTCTGCAGAAAATGGAGAGGGAAGTTACATATACTTTTGAAAAGACTTTCTGTTAGTTCACCTTTGAATTTCAAAAGTTTATCTCTCTCTCTCTCTCTCTCTCAAAGAAACCTTAGTCTGAGAATTCAAGTACGCTCAGTTAATCTTGCTCGTTTCAGGAAAATCAAAGAAATTAATGGCTTCTTCTAATGTTGTATTCAGCTAGCAACTGTGCTTCAACGAGTTCAAGACTGCCGACCCACAGTTTCACAAGATATTATCTCTATTGAATAAAGCAGGTTTTGAAGAAGCTCTAAGCACCAGCACAAAGATCTACCGAAAGCTGGCGAAAGAGTTCGACTACAACGGAGTAATTGAGAATGACATCATTGAGAATGACACCATTATAATGAAGGTCAAGAATGTGCAGATTTGGCTCGAAGCTGCAGATATAAACCTGACCTTAGGGTTTAAATCAAAGGGTCTTGCATCTCTAGGCTTCATCGACTTCCATGAAGGATTGAAGAAGATGCACCACAAGAAGAATAAAGACATCAAGGGCTACAAGAAGAAAGAATTTCCCCATAAATAAGAGTTTCTGGCTGACATTGTTGGGAAGTGCATCTGCTGCAAGAGCTTTGGCCACGACTCTGTAAATGAGAACCAACTGAAGCTCATGACAGCAATCTACTTCAATGCCCAACTCAAATATGGGGCTTTACTCATGGGATGGATTGGGAAGTGGATTCTCAGCTCCAAAAAGACGAAGAGCACATGCAAGATGCTCTATGGGAGATTCATAAGCATCGTTCTCCAATCTGCTCTGGGAGACAAAATTGGAGACAAGGAAGGTGTAGTCATCAACACCAACAGGAGGATGACTCAACAACTCTTTGAAAACTGGAGGAGGAACCATGCAGAGAACGTGAAGATGATGTCTGAATCTAGTGGAAGGACTGGTGATATGAAGAAACCTGATTTGTAGGGAAATATGTCCGTGTTGAAGGAAGCTAAGGAAGAAGAAGTAAATCAAGAAGAACCCTCTACTCTGGTCAGAAAGAGTAAGGGGAAGAGGAAATTAAAGGAGATTATTTAGAATGCAGAAGAATCTCAAGGCTCAACGACAGATGTGCCCCAAGGGTCTGATACTGAAGTTATAGGTCACTTCTCACTAAGGAAACTCACCCTAGAAGTGACCACATCTCCTGAAGAAGTCTTGAAGAAGAAGAAGAAGAAGCATAGTGAAGAAATGGCTGAAGGAAGTTCTAAGCCACAGAAAGGGAAACGCAGTCATCGAATAAAGAAGTCTACACTCACTGCGATCGTGGAGTCCTCAATCTCACCGATCATGGAGTCTAGACTTACCATCATTCCAGAAGAGGATACTGCAACAGCTTCTCAGCCTAAACAGACTATCATGGCTGAAGTTGAAGAAATTACCGAGGATGTGGCTGAGCCCAAAAGAACAAAGAGAAAGCTAGTCAAGAAGGCTGTCCTCGTCAATGGGGAAGCAATGATGAAGATAAAGGAAGAAAAAAGAAGAATTGCAGCTGAGCAGGCTGAACAGAGAACCAAGTCTCAAACTTCTGGTTCTCACAATGAGTCCTTAGATCAGACCAGGATCATTGATGAAGTAATAGTTAACATCAACAGTGCAGTGACCCCTACTATATCTGATCAAGCTATTGTTCATGTTGAGGAGGAGCTGCCAGAAGCTAATGAGGATAGTACAACTCATGTTGAGGGGGAGTTTCTCGAAGTCCATGAGCCAGAGAGTGCTCCAGCTGAAGAGGAGCCATCAGAAGCTGATCATGTAGCCCCTATGCCCCTCAAGAAATCGTAGACTCTGAAGCTGTAGAAATGGAAGGTTTTAAAGGTGAAAGAGAAAATATTGAGATGATGGATGTGGTGGAGATTTCCAATGAAGGTGATGAAGAATATGATAGAGAAGAAGAGGAATAAGAACTTAAGATTATAGCTGAGTTCTGGAGTGGTGAAAGGAGGGCCAACTATTCTCTTACTTGCCCATGATATCCTTTCATAGAGCTCTGATTCTCAACTCTTGGGATCACATGTTCTGGGCATACAAAGAATATCCAGTAATTTTTGTGCTAGCCCAGGGATACCCAAGTAACCTCAACTTTTCTCGGAAGCTGATCATAAACCATTCATCTTCAAAGACTGAGCAAGAGGTACACTACATTCCTGTCTCTTTCAAGGTGAATCACTGTCTTCTACCAAACTTCTATCAGTTTGATGAACTGCCAAGGTGGATGGAAGTGGTTTTTAACCTACTAAATCAGTTTCCAGTTACAGAGTCCCAAAACTCTGTAACTAATGAACCAAATGACCAACTTACTATTATTATACCTTTTTTGTTCAACTCTGTGAACGACTCCATGGTCTTCGAAAACGATCGTTGAGCAACAACCAAACATCACGGCCATCGAGCCACCAACCCAAATTATCGAGCCAATTATCCCAAACACTGAAACAACCTCATCACCCATACAACAAACCCAAGCACCACTCACTCAATCCGATATTCCCTCATCCTCAAATAATAAATATTTTGATATAGCACTTGCTCTCACAAGCATGCCAAGGGTACACACTATGACCTCCCCTCTTGACCTTCAAAAAATCATTGATCATTTTTCTATCTTCCCCACCAAAGAGGATTTGTCTGAAGTGACAAAGAGGGTGGTCCAAGAGACGGAAGTGAACATTGAAGCTCATTCCCTAGTGATTCATCAACGCTTTACCCATATGATCGAGTCTGCCAACTCTTTGCCTCGCAACTTGGGGACTGAGCTCTCAAAGAGACTGAAGAAAATCATAAGAGAGATGATCGACAATCTAAATAAAAGGGATGAAATTCACTTTCAAGCTTCCAATAAGCATAAGAAAGCTGTTTTCCTTCTCTAAAAGACTCAGGAATCTCAGAATAATATTATTGTTGATCAGATCCACAAACTGAGTACCTCCCTACGAGAGTTCAAAGAGTATTCTTTAACTCAAGTAAGGCACACAGACAATGCCCTGGCCATACTGGATCAACAAAGAGCAAATATTGATGTTATGGTTGAGGAGAATCGTAATGACATTGACCAGTCACGCTCCCAAATGCACGAGTTGGTGCAAGGAGTAAATCGTCTGTCCGAAGACATTCGAACCCTGGATGCTGACAAAAAGGGAGAGAATAAAGAAGAAGTGGAGAAATGAAAAGGCAAAGGAAAATAAATTGCACAGTCTTCAAGGAGCAATCCTAGAAATCAGCCCTCTGCAAGACAGTCTCGCAATCAGCCTCAATGATCAGAACAACGCCAACCAATTATATGGCAATTCCTCTGAGGAGACAAGGCCCATCCTTTAGCTCACAAGAAGTATCTCACACTGGCTTGAGCATGCCCATTGGAGATCCTGCCTTTATGAACATACATGATCAGAATTAAATTCTCTGTCCAAGTGAGCTAGAAGAGATAAAAAGGCGAGATGAAGCTAGCAGAAGGAGAGCTGAAGAGTATGATAATCCTGCAAGGAGCAAGAGGCAAAGAAGATATAGTTAATTTTCCATTTGTTTTTATTTATGTAACTATTATGAATTGTAATATCTATTTAACATCATCAATAAATTCATGCTTATTCTCTAAGAATTTCAGTTGCTCACTGAAACACTAAGTCATATTTACTTTCTAGCATTATGCATTAGAATTTAATGAAATAATGCAAATCTCCTTGGTTATGTCAACATCAAATAGGGGGAGATTATTGGGAATTGCATATTCAAATTTGATGTTGAAAGTAAATAAATGTGCATGTATTTTCCAATATTGTAAAGTTCTTATTAAAATATATGTACAAGGACTTAGATTGAGGATCAAAATTATTAAGTTGATCTGAGCTAAACGTTGATCATTCTGTAATTGAATGTATAGAAGAAAGATCAAGCTTGTTAGGTTGATCTCTTGAAATGTAATAGTTAGGCCATAACAGATTCGTAGTCTGTCGAGCTAGCCAAGAATTTACAGAAGCCAAGGCAGAATTGTGGAGTGTCGAGGAAGTCACTCCAGAATCTTAGTTTGTCAAGGAAGCCACATTCATAATCATGGAGACAATCTGGGAGCTTGTCGAGCCAAGTCAATAATCGTAGTCAGCTTTCGAAAACATGGTGTCTGCAAGATGATGCAAGTAGAGATCGTAGTCAATCAAAGCTTAAACAGAATTGCAGTGTTCTCTACGATCAAGACTGAATCGATTACGAGCACATCAACACACAACGATCGTGGTTTGAAGACAACGATCGTGGTGCTTCTTCAATTAGCATAAGAGAGTCAAGATTCGCCTATCTGATGAATGAGGATGTCTAACAAATGAAGAATGGCTTATGAACGTTGACATTTCAGGAATCCCAATGCTCCAGCACTTAATCTTAGTTTGAATCAAAGAAGCATGTGAAAAAAGCTAAGGGGACTACTTTCTGTCTGTTGAAAGCACCTTTTTAGGTGTTAGGCGAGAAGATAATTTGCTATGTTAGACGAGTCAGTGTGCATAACACCATATTCCCAGAAAGTCAACATCAGTGCTCAGAAACGTCTGGAACATTAAATGCTCCAACAGAAGCCTTTCAACGGGAAAATTTCAAAGGCTCCTTTATAAGGAAAATAGATTAAAGATTCAGATTAAGCAAGCAAGAACGAAATAAGCTCAAGAACACTCAAAGCCAAACACTACGATCTTGGAAGAAAGCTTGCTACGCTACTCAGTTCTTTAGAACTTGTGCTTAATGACAACTGAGTAGCACACCAAAGAACTAAACTCTCATTTCAGTGTATTCCAAGTCTGCTGGACATGAAGAGTTCGTAGTGAACTAGAAGTGCTAAGTCTGCGGGACTTGAAGAGTTCTTAGTGAACTAGAAGTTCAAAGACTGCTGGTCTAGAAGGAATCTTAGTGATTTAAAGTTGTAAAGATATCCTTAGTGGATTTCCTACTCGTGGAGTTGAAGAGTGGATTAGGAGTCTTGAGTGCTCTGAACCACTTTAAATAATTGTGTCACTTACATTGTATATTCATTAACTGCCATATTTGGCATAACTACTATAACTGCTAATCGGACTATAAACTTGTTGTATCTTAAAGGGAATAAAAAAATTATAATTTTCATTGTGGTTAATTAATTTATTTAATTAACAAATCTGATAAATATTTTGAAAAGCCAAAAGTTTTAAAATATCTATTCAACCCCCTTTCTAGATAACTATTGTGCCTCTGAGATCTAACAGAATGAACACGACAAAGATTACTAGACACGAAAAATGCATGACAAGGTATATCTGATGATGCAACGTCATGTATAAAATATGTAATGATATGTGAGATTATTAGAAGGTCATAAGGATTACGTCGTTGAGGCTAAGCCTACGCCCACATGGGGTTGTAGCCAACGAATTACACTATCAGGGCTGAGCTGACCTGCGTTGGGTCATTGCCAACGGATTACAACATTGGGGGTTATACCGCTGTCCTGCGTTGTGTTGTAGCCAACGGATTACATCATCAGGGGTCGAGCTGATGCCTTTAATGGGTTGTTGCCAATGGATTACATCATTGGGATTGAGCCGATGCCTTCATTGGGTTGTAACTAATGGATTCTATCATCGGGGTTGAGCCGATGCCTTCATTGGTTTGTAGCCAATAGATTCTATCATCGGGGTTGATCCGATGCCTTCATTGGTTTGTTGCCAATGGATTATATCATCAGGGTTGAGCCGATGCTTTTATTGGTTTGTTACCACTGGATTATATCATCGGGGCTGAGCTGACCTGCTTTGGGTCATTGCCAACGGATTACATCATCGGGGGTTGAGCTGATGCCTTTATCGGGGATAATACTGGTGGATTTTATATTAGGTTGAGCAGATACCCTCACTGTGGTGGATGCCGATAGATTCTGAGATGGATTACTAATTTTGACTGACTCTCTGGTCTTTCAGCATTTAACGTCGGGATTTTTGATCTTTATCAATTTTTTGCCTTTTTAAAAGGGTTTTTAGGGTTTTTCGGGGTCCAAAATTGACCCGAAAGGGTGCCTTCTTATGTAAAGTGACCTTTTTGGATCCAAAATAACATGTTTCGGACTGCATTCTACCAAACGGGAAGCCGCGAGACCCATTTAGGGAAGCCGCACCTATACATGCGACTGGAGTATGTATGGTTGAGGCTATCCGTGATTGGACCCTTAGGAAGGCTTATTTTCATGTATTCGATTCGAGTTTTCTTACATTTTTTCTAAACAATCCGAGCCCCCATCTCAGATATACTAAATTCAGGCTTGATTTGGAGTGATCCGTTACCATACATCTCTTCTACGCACTATGGGTAACGTATAGACTCCATTTTTTTGTGATTTCATTGGTGAAAAATTGTATTTCTTTCATTAAATGCATTATATTGAACATGTATGCATATATAGCTTGATGGACATGTTATAATGCATTGCATGCTTACGTATCATCTTATGGACCATATGGATGTGACATATTATAATTTATCAGTTAGTCTAGACATGCATTCTAGCTATGTATTAGAACAACAGTTTAAATTTCTATTTAATTGCTTGGCTATGATGGTGTACCCTCATAGGGTGGTTTAATGTATGCTTCGGGTATGTGGATAGTCCATTTTATAGGGGAAACTCTGGTGAAATTTTTTCACGAATTAGATGTTAGGGTCCTAGATAAATATGTAGATATGCTAGGATGCGAATTGAAAATGATGTACACATATAACGACACATGTAGGACATGCATGATGTGATGACCTAAATTATTTTTCAGAGATTAAATTTGAAATTTGAAAAGGGCAGGAATATACCTGACTTTGCTTTGATTCCTACGAACTCATTGTTAAGGTATGGATTCTGCGGGACCTAGCTGTTCTTCACCTCACCGGGTTTCAGCTGGAGTTCGCCGGTGGAGGCCTCCCTCTGACGTTCCTACTCCACGAATTAGCAGGCAGGTTCAGCAGTTGACGGTGCCAGTTCTGCGTCCTCTTGATGAGGACCAACCTCATTTGGAAGAGGAAGATATCCTTGAGCCTGAGGTTCCGCCTCAGGCTACTGTTGTGCCTCGATTTATTCTTGGCATTTAGGTAGCCGTTCCTAATTTGCTGGGTACGAACCTGAGCCATCACCCCTCCATTCACTTGCAAGTGAATGAGGTATATGATCTTTACATTATATTGTCTTAATTTCCCTTTTATGTTAGCAATTAGTTTTCTTAACCTTAAGGCCGTGCAGGTCCTAGAGTTTACCTAGCCAAGGGGTAACTGGTTTAGTATATACTCTTTATATCATTCACTTCATTTTGAGTATCGGGCTATAATGGATTCTTGGGGATTCCAGGCTTATTCACAATTGCTCCCCGTCGCTGCCCTTGGGACTATTTACGAGCTTTATCTAAGAGATGGTTCCATTAGAGTCAGTCTCTCCATCTGCTGGATTGGGAGGTTATGATGGCACCCATGGACTGGAGATATTACACAGGTCTGGAGTTTACTGGGGATAGAGTGCCCTTGGAGATTGGTATTACTTCGACAGCTATTTAAACCCTTTTGGGGTTTTCTTCTCAGGAGCGGGCCTTCAAGGCTTGTAGTATTCGGTCTGGATGTCTAAGCATCGATGCTGCTCGAGGAACTCTACAGCAGCCATTACCTGCAGATTTAAGGGATAGAGATCACATCTTACGGCATCTATTCCTGACCATTATGAGGGGTTATTTTATTGTGAACAACTCCTCCATTGTTCCCTTTAGCTTAGTAGGGGCTGTTTGGGATGTAGACCGCATTGGGGACTACGATTGGGGATCTTTCACTTTCTCTCTCTTTTTTCACGGAATGCGACTGCGATCCGAGGGAGTTACCGACGCATGGATTGAATTCTACCCATTTCTTCTGGTGAATCATTTTGACTGAATTTCACTTGTCTGAATTTTGATTGGTTTATCTTTTCCCATGACTAATGTCGGGTTCTGTGAATTAACAGTTTTGGGCTTATAAGAGGCTTTTTTGTCTTCGCCCTAACTCTATTCTGGGCTTGGACACTTATCCTCGGGGGCGTAGATGGCATCAGTCCACTTTATCAGAGGTCCTGGTCGCTGAGGGCTTCACTCATGCCCGTCTTTAGCTGGAGGCATTGTCGGCTTCTGACATAGTGTGAGTCCCTTATTCTACAGAGCATTTGATTGAGGGGTTTGAGGATGGTCTACCGATAGGGCCAGAGTATTATTTGTCTACTCGCCGGATTCCATTCCTGTTTGATGGAGGTTGGGAGCTCTACCTCAAGGAGTGTGCTTTTAGATGTATCACTGGGGAGATTTGCCTTCCTTTCCTTCCCCCGGCTCAGCGATTCTGACCTTTATCTCAGCCGACCGCAACGATTCCCACTGCTGGGTACGAGGGGTTTCATTTGTCAGATAGTCCTATCACTTCCAAGGACTTTTCCACTTTATGGGGCCCATGCACGATAGGATCTGGGAGATGTGGTTTCGGGGTCTCTTATGATTATTGACTGGATATCATGCTTACAGGAGCCTTCTTATCAAACTCAGATAGCTGATTTGAGACGTCAGTTGGAGCAGATGTTGACGTATTATCGTCATCTGGGCGGGGATCCTTCACTAGCTAGGTACTTTTGCTGCTCAGGATCACGAGGCTGGACCCTTAGGCACTGGTGGTTCTTATGGGGCTGGACCCTCAGGTATGGGTGGTTCTGATAATAGAGGTGATCCATTTACTTATCGACCAGTGGTGCAGGAGACGCTTTATCGCCCAGATCTGCAGAAGATGCCTTATCGTTCAGACATGCAGGATACGCCCACCCAAGGTGACTTGCCCCGGGTTGTTCAGTTTGATGATTCTAGCACCTTTTTGGAGGATTTTGACATTGAGTTATAGCCGCCTTATAAGTCATTAGGCATTTGTGCCTCAAAATCCTGTACTTTTTATTTTTTAGTTTTCACATGTATCATAGGGATGACAGTGATGTAAAACTTATGTATTTGGTAGATATTTATGTATGATGTTTTCTATTTATTTATTGCACATGCTATATTATCACTCGTTATGATGCATGCTCCATGTATATTTAAATGATTTGATAGAGATTGACCCCTTTATAGTCTTTTTGACATAGTTTTACGGATGTCTTCCTCTTCCAGTTGCTCGCTTGGATCACCTTCTGCCTAGTTGGATAGCTACCAATTTGAGGGTTTGACATGACTGTTTGCAGAATTATGATTGCATTGCAGTTGGTCGCACGCTGGGCTACTCCCTATCTTTGTTATCCTTTCAAGTTGTAGAGGGATTTGTTAATGGGATGCTCACCTATTGGATTCCAGAGCGCCATGTCTTTCGGTTTGGCTCTGATGATTTGACTTTGATGATTTAACTCCCACTTTGGAGGAGTACGATCGTATTTTTGGGTTATCGATGGAGGGGCCGTGTGCTAGGATGGCGTTGGGCCATATGCGTCGCCAGTTTATAATGGTCACAGGACTGAGGAGGGCAGTTATCCTGGCCGAGGTGGGTGGTAGCCACATCATCTCTATGGACTTCATGATAGACCATTTTTCATTCGCTGATAGCTTTGCAATATATCATGGAGATTTTGCCATTTCGGAGGAGAGATGGCACACTACCCGAGTGGATGCCCTGGTCATATGCCTCATATCATATCTATACATGCCATTTTATGCTGACCATCTGGATGTTGGGATGTCGATGGATGTCAGGGCTCTTAGAGATGACTTCACCATACTCCCTCTCATCTTGGCGAAGACATTAATATCAACATCCTTCTATCAGACTATTGGGGATCAGGAGTTTAGAGGTAGCCCCGTTCTCCTATACATCTGGTTCATGACCCACCTCAGACCGATCGTCCAGCTTCATCGTCATGGGTTTTGCTTTGGACATAGCATGTCTCAGATCCTATCGCCCGACTTCTTGCATCGATGAGGCGTCTTGGACTATATTCCTGGGTGCCATGGAGGAGCCTTTTGAGATAGTCATGTACTCTGGTTACTGCTCCTTTTTGAGTTTCACCATCCATGTGGCTGACCCAAATTTCCTTCTGTTGGATGGTTTGAGGTGTGTGACGACCTATCATCCTCTGGCGGTGATGGTCCAGTTTGATCAGTATTAGGAGGTCCATTCATTTGAGGGAAATAAGGATTATTGCTTCCCCGTCTGTTCAGCTACTGAGGCTGATCTAGCTCGTGTCTTCGGACTTTGGTCTCATCGACAGACAGCAGAGTTCGGAGACTGCCATCCTAGCCGATCTACAGAGTACTCAGCTTGGCTAGAGTCGAATTTAGCACTAAATGCAGCAAACTAGGTTGATGCAGGGCCTTTATCTGATGATGAGGTTGGTCTACTGATGTTGAGGCAACTATGGAGGATCCTATATCTCCGATCGAGGATGCTTTGTTCATGGATTTGACAGCTTCTTTAGTTAGTACTGTTCTGAGTTTGTCATCCATTTTCTTGGAGGCGATGGATAGACAGCTTCATCTAGTGACCTTTGAGAGGGATTAGGCTCGGTCCATGATGTTGACCACCTTAGCTGGTTGGGATGGTGCTATTGCTGAGAGAGACATAACTTTTGTTGCCAGAGACCAAACCATCGTTGATAGAGATGCTACCGAGAGTTTTGCAGATGGACTCACTAGTCATGTTCAGGGTGTAGTGCAGAGTCAGGAGGGTGTTTATCGCATGGCAGTAGAGCTGCTGAAACGCGTCGATGTACTGGAGCATGAGCTCAGGGATGCTCCTCAGACTGCAGAGACGACTGGATACTTGGCTATGTTGATTCGTCTTATCGCTGATTTATAACCCTGTTTTATTTTCCTGTACAAACTTTGTTATTATCTTTAGTCACATATTAGAATCAACTTTTGTATTCTAAACAGTTGTATATATAAAAGAAACAAGTTCAGTTCACTTCCTTTGTCTGAGCATGTCTAGCCTTGTACATTGTTACCATTCTTGCTTCATAATTTATTATGTCGACATTGAATTGGTCTTGTCATACCTGTGCCAGATTCGGCAAGGTGATGCTGAGATGTCGTTAGGTCCTCTGCACATGAGCCGTCGATTTGCCGGGTTTGTGGTATATTTTGATTTTTGTATAGGTTAGGATTTTGGATTTGGGGATATAAGGTGAAAGTGTATGGAATCTTTTTCGAGGGTTAGACCGCACCATAAATGGTTGCCTATGTACTCTCATAGATGAGAGATCAGGTCTTTCGTAGTTCAGGCTTGGCCTGAATAGTTGAAAAGTGTTTATTTGGGTTTGAGCTTAGTTTGATGGGATTTTGATTTTTAGTTTGGTTTATTTTTCGAGGGTTAGATGCACCATAAATGGCTGCCTACGTACTCCTGCAGATGGGAGATCAGGTCTTTCGTAGTTCAGGCTCAGACTTGAAAACCGGACTTGATATTTTTTCTCTTTTTCTCTTTTTATTTTTTTCTTTTGCTCTTTCATTTTCTTTTTTTATCAAGACAAAGTATTCCATTTCGAATAAAAGGGGTCTCAGACATAATACCGTTTTACAGAATCAGAATTGATCAGTTGCGGGAATTCTTCACCGTCCATCTCCTCCAGTTTTAAGGCTCCGCCCGATAAAATTGCTTTGACAACAAAAGGTCTTTCCCAATTTGGGGCGAATTTCCCTTCAATACCAAATCATATTTTTTAAACTCTAGAGGTCGCACCTTCTTGATATAAGATCGGGACATTCGCTGCGAATATAGTTGGCCATAAAAGATAGTAGCAACCCTCTTTTTATCTATTAGGGATAACTGATCGTATCGATCTTGTATCTATTGGCTCTCCTCTATCTGGGAATCTAGCATCACCCTTAGCGATTCCATCTCCACTTCGACAGGAAGTACGACCTCCATGCCATAGACTAATGAATAAGGTGTTTCCCCAATCGAGGTTCGAGTCGACGTTCGGTATGCAAGTAGGGCTAATGGCAATACATCAGGCCATCCCTGGTGATTTTTTGACATCTTCATCATTATCTTCTTGATATTCTTATTAGCGGCTTCCACTATGCCGTTCATTTTTGGACGATAAATAACCGAATTGAGGTGTTTGACATTGAACTTAATGCACAGTTCCCTCATCATCTCATTATTCAGATTCTTCGCGTTGTCCGATATGATAACTTCGGGTTGTCCATATCAACAGATAACGTTGTTTCTAATGAAACCAACGATGACCTCCTTGGTGACCTTGGGGAAAGAAGCTGCTTCAACCCACTTGGTAAAATAGTCGATCATAGTGAAGATGAATCTGTGAACGTTACTGGCTTTAGGCTCAATAGGTCCGATCACGTCCATTCCCCACATGGAAAAGGGCCATGGTGATGTCATGCAATGCAACTGATTCGGGGGTGCATGAATAATGTTGGCATGGATCTGGCATTGATAACAACGCTTGACGTGATCGTCACAATCTGCTTTAAGGGATATCCAGTAATGTCCCGTCCTTAGAATTTTCTTGGCAAGCAGGGGTCAACTTATATGCGCTCCGCACACCCCACCATGAACTTCATTCATAAGTCACTGGGCCTGATCTCTGTCTAGACATCTCAGAAGGCCTACGCCCGGGTCTCCCTTTTAGAGAGCATCACTTAGGTAGAAATTCATGGCTATCTTCTCTATTCGCTTCTTTGCGGCTTGACTCATTCCTTCAGGGGTTGATCGATCTCTCAAATATTCTTTAATGTGTTGGTACCAAGGTGGTTCAGTAGGTGCTATCTCATCTGATATTTCCCCTACATTGTTTCTATTTGATGGTGCACTTTGTACAGTGAAGGTGATGACAGACATTCCCTTCCTTGCTGATAGGTTCACTAATGAATCTAATGTAGTCAATACATCGGCAAAATCATTTTGGTTCAGGGAAATATGCATGAAGGCAATGTCTTCAAACGCTGCTGCCAATTTGAGAATATGGTGATCGTAAGGAAGTAGATGTAATTCCTTGGTGGTGTAGGCCCTGATGGACTGTCTGATGACTACTTTCGAATCTCCGAACACAGCTAATCGTTCAACTCCCATGGACTGAGCCAGTTTTAACCCCATAATGCATCCTTCATATTCTGTTGTGTTGTTGGAATTGTTAAAATGCAACTTGATTGCCACGGGGTATTGATCTCCTGTGATGGACATGAGAACTGCCCCTGCTTTTGCGCCTTCAGTGTTAGATGCGCCGTCAAAATATATTTTCCAGAATTGACCCTTATCTTCTTTACTGGCCAGCTGAATAGTCATCACTTCCTCCTTAGGGAAATAGGTTTTAAGAGGTTCATAACCTCTTGCTGGTGCGGCCGACAAGTGATATGCAATTCCTTGCCCTTTGATGGACTTTTGGGTCACGTAGATGATGTCGAACTGTTGGAGGATCAATCTCCACTTGGATAATCGGCAGTTCAACATCGTCTTGCTGAAGATGTATTTCAAGGGATCCATCCTAGAGATGAGATACGTTGTATGGCCATGTAGGTAATGTTGTAACCTCGTGGCTGCCCAAGCTAATGCACATTAGGTTCTTTCTATCAGTGTGTACTTCTGCTCTCTGCAATTGAAACGTTTACTGAGATAATAAATCGCCCTTTCCTTCCCCATATCATCCTTTTTCCCCAGTAGGCAACCTATATCATTGGAATTGACTGAGATATATATGAATAACAGAATACCATCCCTCGGGGGTACCAAGACAAGTGCTTCTCAATCAACCTCTTCTGGATGGTACGGAATGCTTTTCGACAGTCTTCATTCCATTTTCCCGAGGAGTTCTTTCTTAACAATTTGAAAATGGGTTCACAGGTTGCTGTCAACTACGATATGAACCGGCTGATGAAGTTTATTATTCCGAGGAAGTCTCGAATTTCCTTCTCAGTCTTTGTTTTGGGCATCTCAATGATGGCTTTGATCTTGGCAGGATCCAACTCGATGGCCCGGTTGCTCACAAGAAATCCCAGAAGTTTATCGGACTTCACAACAAAAGCACACTTCACTTGGTTTAACTTCAAATCGAAATTGTGGATCCGTTCTAACAACTTCTAAAGATGGTCATTCGCCTTTCTGGACTTCACGATGATATCATCCATATACACTTCAATCTCTTTATGCATTATATCATGAAATAAGGTCATCATGGCCCTTTGATAAGTAGCACCAGCATTGGTAAGGCCAAAAGCTAGCCTTCGATAACAGAAAGTTCCCCAAAGGGTAATGAAGGTGGTCTTTTCCCTGTCTTCTTCAGCAACCATAATTCGATGATATCCGATAAAGAAATCAACGAAAGAATACATTTAGAACTGTGCCGTATTTTCAATTAACACGTGGATGAATGACACTGGGAAGTCATCTTTAAGGCTGGCCTTGTTAAGATCTCGATAATCTACGCATACATGCACCTTCCCCCCAAATTTTGGCATTGGGACTACGTTGGATAACCACTCAGGGTATGTTGATACCATAATGATTCCCGCTTTGAACTGTTTGATAATTTCTTCTTTGACCTTCAGGTTCCATTCTGGTTTCAACCGTCTTAATTTCTGCTTGACTGGTTTGAACCCTTCCTTAATTGGTAGTCGATGGACAACTATATCGGTGGATAGACCTATCATGTCTTCATGAGACCAGGCAAAAACATCCTTGAATTGAGTTAGGAGTTTAATTAGTTCTTTTTCTTAGCTAGAGGGGAGGTTGGTTCCGATCTGTAGTTCTTTGGGATTGTCAGGGGTTCTGATATTTATGGTGGTGGTTTAATCAAGGTTGGGTTTAGGTTTATCTTCGACCCATGGTTTGATTTCCTCGGGCACCTCGTCATCATCCACTTCCACTTCCTCTTGATCGATCCCCATCAAGTCAAAGTCCAATTTTATATCAAAATTGTATTCATTACTCAAATTTAGCAAGTCTTGGACATGGCTATAAGTACTCAAATTTGGAAACCCAAGACAAAAAACTTGATTGCTAAATATATACAAATGGTTGTCAATTACAAAAGGATTCAACAGTTGGTATAACTAAAGGCAATAACAAGTTGCAGATAAACAAAATAGATATAAATATATAAAGGTAAATCTCCCTGTCAACGGATCAGTTTTTGGTTTTTATCTCTTTTCAGACGATCTGAGGGGTAATCGTCCAATTACTGGTAGTTAGATACTTGGGGATAGCTGAGATAGATGCGCTGCTGGAGTTGTCAGCGTCTTCCAAGATGACCATAATTGATTTAGAACAAGTCCCTAGATCCTCTTTCGGGATGTTCACACTTCCCCAGTTAAGGACCGGGAGGATGGGTTGATCATTCGACAAGTCTGCCCCATTGGATTTCTTTATGTCATCTTCAGAAAGGTAAAAACTGCTCAGAAATTGCAACTGAATCTATTCCAGAAACATCTTATCTTTGGCCATCCGGGCAGCGTCCTAGGAGAGGCTCTTCATCACCAATCTCCTTATATCCGTTCTGATTGGTTTTAGGGATCAGGAGGTTCGAGATAATAACGGGGACCTTCTTCAATGGCTCCTTAAATCCAGCTTCACTCAGGTCTGGCTTGAGATGAATCAAATGGCTGACTGACATGTGTTTTTGAGGGTTACGATATTATTATCCACCAGAGTATCCTAATTTAGCCCTTCCTAACTGCGTGGGTATGTGGATTAGGTTCTTGATTCCCTGGCCATTTTTACCCAATCCTTGCCCTAGTCGAAGTCCTCTGGAAAGCATCTCTTGGCCAATTGCCATTACTTCTGGAGATATCCGGGGAGTTAATGCTGGAGCATCCACAGAGTGGTATCGTGGGTTGCTTACTTCGAAGGCTTGAAAATTGGCGGGCTCAACACCCTCATTTACGCTAATCAGGGGCATATCTCCCAGATTATGGATAGGATAATCAGGTTCCGCACTGACGGTGACTAGATTACCGTTGACGACGTATTTCAATTGCTGATGAAGAGTTGAAGGAACCGCACCAGCCATATGGATCCACGGTTATCCTAGCAACAGATTATATCCCGTAGTGATTTTCAGGATTCGAAAAGGTATATTGAATGTGAATGGGCCAATCTTTACTGGAAGTTCAATTTCCCCAACTGTATCCTTTCTTGATCCATCGAATGCTCGTACCACTACATGGCTTTCCCGAATCCAATTCAGTTTGATCTTCATCCTATCCAGAGTATCCTATGGACATTATGTTCAAGGATGATCCGCCATCGATAAGTATTCCTCCTACCACGTTTCTAGATGATACGACAACGATATGCAATGGTCTGCGATGCCCAGTTCCCTCAGCCGGTATATCGTCATTAGTAAATGATATCACATTACTGTCCAATACATGGCTGATCAGGTGCCATAATTTTTTAGTATCAATGGTTTTGGGCAGGTGTGCCTCCTCCAATACTTGGATTAGAATTTGACCATGGTCGTCAAAAGCCAATACTAAATCCAGAATGGAGATTTGATGTGGTTCAACTTCCAACTGCTTCAACGTTCTTGCTTCACTGTGCCTCATCTTATGGAGGAATTCTGCAACCTTTCCCGTTGATACCTTCCCCAATATCTTGGTTGCTGGTTTCAATAAACGCCCCGGGAGGTAAAGTGGATTCTCCTTAGGTACGATAACGGTACAATCGATTGCCAATTTTATGCCTTCTCCATAATTCCATGGTACCTTCTTCAGACTAAAGTCCTATTTTTTCTGGTCTGAATAAGGCTGAATGGCTCTGAATCTGAGCGATTCAGCCATTCAGACTGTTTGATTATCATTTTTTTAAATCTGAATGGTCCAATTTCTTTTGATCGAATAAGCCATAATTTTTTGGCTGAATAAACAAGCTACTAGTCTGAATGGATTTTTACGGATGTTGCCCCCAAACCCACTCCTCAAAAAACCAACAAGATCGTGATTGAGCTCAACCCCCTCAAAGCTGTACAGAATTTGAACACGTTCTAATCCATTAAAACTCCAGATCTACACATAACTTGCCTCAAATTGATCAAAACCATTAATCTGATTATCATAGTCATTTATAAAAAATAAACCCATATAAAACACAACAACGAAATTGTGTGTAAGAGAGAGAAAAAGACTGACTGGAATAGTTCCGATCCAAAGCAGTAATAGAAAAAGTCTTGATCAGTAGTTCCGTTTCCGTTTCCGATTCGAAGAAAGAATTTCTTTTCCGATCTCTCTCTATATCTCCATAATCAGATAATGGAATAGGGGTAATTAGTTACAGATAAGGGAGTGATGGTGGAGCAGCTACTCTCAAGGAGGAGAGAGAAATTTTCCTTCAAAAGTGGTCAAAGTATTAATACTATATAAAATTATGTAATATATGTATGTTTTGGAATTGAATTAATTACCCTTCTTGTTTATGGATTTGTATTGGTATAAATTGAACGGATGAAAAATATGAGACAAAAAGTTTTTTTTTTTTCAATTTTGGTTTTCAATTTTTGTCTTAAAAAGTGTCTCAAAAGTATTTTTTAGACAATTCAGAAGGTTAAAATGGGAAATATTGTTATTCAGATATTTTAGACATGTCAATTATCAAACAACTTTTTTCATTCTGATTCAGCTCATTCAGATTCAACTCATTCAGATACGTTCAGTTTTTATCAAACACCCTCTAAGAATTGGGATTTGAGGCCAAGGAGCCAACATCAGTGGTTTTGGTGCCGGTATTTCCAGAGTAGTCTTGTTTCTCTACTTAGATAATCCTTTTATGGTTAGGGGTCCGCCAGACGCTCCTTCTATGCAAATGATAACAACTACCATTTCCTCCAAATTCCTTGCCCCTCGAGGGTATATTATCTCTTCCTCAGAGAAGATCTCAGTTTTGCTCATCAGTTCTATCTCTCCTGATTCGATCAAATTCTGAATTAAGTGTCGCAGGGCCCAACATTCCTCAGTGGCATGTCCATAGGTATTCGAATGATAGAGGCAGGACCTAGAAGGATCGAAACATTTTGATCGCAGATCCTAGGGTGGCAGAAATTCTGTGATCTTTCCTTCCTCGATCAAGGTGCACAGAATTTCCCCCCTAGATTGCCCCAAGGGGGCGAATTTTCATTTTGCTGCAAATTCTTATCAATGCTAAATTCTAGCTTCCCTAGCCATCTTTTCTGTCCATTTGTTTTGCTCTTGGTAGCGAATCCAATCCCTTCTTGAGATTGGGACATCCTAGACGGGTATGGTGTCAGTTGGCCTTAGTAGGATTTGGTCTATTAGTTGTCTGGTCAACTTATGTTGGTATACGACCAAATCTGCCAATCGCGCCTTAATTGAGGCCAAGTCTTGCTCCACCATATACTTCTCTTCGGAGTATCCCCATATTGCAGAGTCATTCACAGAAGGTGCTTCCTCCAGCTTCCTCAGGTACTTGCGGTTTTCCCTACCTCAAGCACTGATCATATTGACTCCTTCCGCGTTATGCTGAGGTAAAGGGTTATTGTTGACATTTGACTATTTTGGCATTTTGACTACAATCTCCCCACTGTCAATCAGGTTTTGAATCTTGTGTTTTAGAGTCCAACATTCATGAGTGTCATGCCCCGGTGATTTGGAATGGTAAGAGCATTTTTTGCTGGGATCAAATTGCCTTCCATTTAGATCAGAAGGTGGAGCCAGCTCAACGATCTTCTTTTAAGCGATCAATAGTGCTAATATCTCCAAAAGTCCCCTAAAGGAGTAAAAATCCTTCTTCGCTTGTTCTCCCCAGCCTTTAATGTTGTAGGATTTTGGGAATTCATAGGATGAGTGTTCTATTTCTGGATAGGGGGACTGGGGCTCTTATTGGCTACTTTTCCTTGTAATATTAAAGTGACATCTTTTTCCTTACTTTTAGATACTCTTTTGGTAGCACTCGCATAATTTCTCGACTGTATGTGCTCTGCCACGGCCTCCAAAGCAGTGAGATCTTTGATTTTACCGGACTTCAAACCCATTTCAGCCATTTCTCCATGTTTAATCATTTCAGAGAAGGATTTGCCTTAACCGACGAGAACTCTCTCATAGAAATGGGCTTCTTGTATGTCATTGAAAGTTGTCACCGCCTCACTTTCATCCATTAGTGGGTTAACTCGGGCCACCATTCGCCTCCACCGTTGTGCATATTCTCTGAACGACTCATTGCTCAATTTCTTAACTTTGGTACCCTGGTAGCGATCAGGTGCCATCTGGGATTGGAAACTATACTGGTTGAGGAAAGCGTGGGCCAAATCTTCCAAACCTCAGACTTTGGAATTATATATTCGGGCATACCAAGTTCGGGCTTCACCAGTAAGGCTTTTCTGGAATAGCTGCATTCTGAGGTTCTCATCCTCGGCGTAAGTTCCAAGTTCACCTATGTAGACTTTTAATTGAGTATAGGGATCCCCCAATCCATTATATTTCTCAAACTCTAGGATTTGAAACTTATCTGGGTATCTTGCTTTTGAGAAAATATATAGATCCGAATAATTCACGCTCCTGTGGGATCCTGTCCCTTTCATAGATCGGACAGCGTCCTCCATTTGCCTAACTTTCTTCCTGATATCTCTAGTTTATCTGTCTTCTCGAAGGCCTACTATTTCCCGTGTCGTCTTTTGGATCGAGGCCTCCTTGGATACTTCGACATCGAGGGGAGAGATAGGTGTGGACATCTGGGTATCATCGTCTTTTTTTTTGGTATTTTCATATCGCTTTGCACAGAAGGTTTAGTCTGACTCTTATGCTTAGGTTCCTGAGATACTTTACGCTGCTCTCTCAATAGGGTAGTCATCTTGGCAATCTGTTTCTTAAACTCCTCGAATTCCTCTCGAGATACAGGGATGGGTTCTGATGAACTTCCTTCAGCCATTTTAACTGGTGGTGAAAGGACCTTTTTGGCTCGAAATCGAGTTCTAGGACCAATCTACACAAACCTGATATCTAGTTTAGACTGGATATTGGTGGTGTGACGCCCCCAGAATAGGTCCAGTCAACCCAACCCATTCTGAGTCGCCAAATACATGGTACAGAATTCAAATACAAACTTTATATCACACGGTCGTGCAAAATATGACCACACAACTGTGAGTGTCAATACAAATCGTATATAATACGAAATATTAACATTCAAATTCATTCTTTATTTATTATAATTATTATCCCACTATTTTACAAAAATAGCGAGGACTACTACTGCTCTTACTCGGACCATCACTCTGTCCCCCGACTAGTTCCCGCAACATTCTCATTTCCTGAAGAGGACAATAGATGAAAAGGGTGAACTAGCTCAGTAAAGAATATTATGACTAAGATAATGAAAAATAAATTATCGTTAGTCTTCAATAATTCAGATAAAATATTATGGACAAAAAGTTTTAGATCAATATTCGCAGCGGAAATAACAATTCATTAGAAGAGTTAAGTAGAGAACGAAGTCTACTATCTTCTATGATTTAAAAGTCCATCATCAATATTTTATCCCTGTAACATCAATCAATATACATCTCGAATCAAATATTCATCTTTGCACTACAGGCCAAAGATATTCATTTGTATCACCAACGGTTATGTTCATCTCAACACCTGTCATCTTTGCACTACGGCCAAAGATATTCATCAGGTAATCATTCATCTTTGCTCTACAGGCAAAAGATATTCAGTTGTATCACCTTTTAGAACTGAGGATGATGAAAAATATTTTAAAGAATGAATCCAGTGAGATAAAATACAAAGATTAATGATTCGTATTTTAGTTTATCCAAGTTCAAAAAATACTTCGTAATAATCAATTGTGGAGCAAAATTCAAGAATAAAGCTCAAAACTTAGATCCAATCAAAGATAGTAACCATAACAGACAATTTGGACAAATAGAAGAAAATTTAGTTTTTCTGTGAATAGTGCCGTATACATGAATAGTGCCGTATAAGTGAATAGTAACCCCGACGGAAAAAGTAAGAATTTCATAATAAAATCCATGCCAATATTTTGGTATAATGATATTGAAAAGAATAATATCATTTACGAAAGAAAATAACATCCCTTACCTCAAAAGAATAGTACTTCTAACTAAAGTATCGGATATAATACCGAAGAAAACTTGCACTAAATAATAATACTCAAAGTATCTAAATACTCACAAAAATACGCTCGATATTATAGAGAGAGAAAACTTCTGATTCTGGTGTGATTTTCAATTCTAACCTAAGCACCCTATTTATAGAAAAAGCTTAGGATGCCAAAGTAGACTTTTGAATAAAATAATATATATATATATATTTTAAAATTTTCGTCGCCTGGCTGCTTTTAGAATTTTTCAACAAAACAACAAAAGTGGGGCCCACCCATAAAAAAATATTTATTTTCCGAAACTTCAATAATTCATAATAAATAGCCCTTTTGTCAGAAAAATACAAATTCTATGTCTTTTCATAGGAAATTTAATTCTCTACAACTTTGTAGAAGGAAATATTTTCAAATTCCAAACATAAATTATCCGAAATTCATAAACGGACGATTTTTCATACCAAAATACTGATAAAAACACATCAGCGCTAATTACTTCTTTTATATCCACAAAATAAATATTTCCTTATCATATAAATCAATAATTAATTATTCACAAATAATATTACAGAACTGCAATATTGACAACCAGGTCGTTCCCAGGAAAGAGGGGGTCTTCCGATAAGGACTTCTCCTTACTGGCGCGCAATTAAATAACCCCTCCTAGACAGAACTTCCTTAGACATTGTCAATAATGCTATCTAATAATATTATTCAAATAATATGAATTATTGAGTTGATAATGTGAAATACTGTGCAGTGACAATTATTGAATCAATAATACAAAATATCAACTGTAGCAATTATTGAATCAATCATATAAAATAGCAACGTAGCAATTATTGAGTCAATAAAATATCAATGTAACAATTATTGAGTCAATAATATAAAATATCAACGTAGCAATTATTGAGTCAATAATATAAAATATTGAACAGTAATTACTGTAACAATAATTGAGTAAGTGCCTTCTCACGTAAGAATCAATAATTCAAAATACTGTGCAATACCGTGTGCTACTGTGCAACACCGCGTATTACTGTATTTTAACCACTGCGTATTTCAACAGTACTATCGGTAACAACTACGCTGCTATTTTATAAAAATGTTATTTCTGTCGCTTTTTATATCCGACAGTTATTCCGTTGTGGGGCCCACAAATAGCTGCACCGTCATACAAATATTCCCCGACAACAAGAATATTCCACGACCAAACGAATATTCCCCGACAACAATGAATATTTTATAACCACTTGCTCATTTTGAAATATTTCCACATTTCACCCATAACTATCACATTTATCAAAACAACGCCTTACTATTTCGAAATAATATATAAAGAAAATTAAATCTTTATTCATAAAAGTTGGGGTCTTACAATCTCCCCTACTTATGAAATTTCGTCCTCGAAATTGACGTACGTACCTGGTATGTCGAAAAGGTGAAGATACCTCGCTTTCGTTTCTGATTCCAACTCCCAGGTCATTTCCTCAATAGCATGGTTTCTCCACAAAACTTTAACTTAAGGTATAATTTTCGAGCGTAGGACATGCTCCTTCCTATCCAAGATCTTAACAGGTACCTCCTCGTACGTTAAATCTTTGGCTATCTCGTCTGGTTCTAACTCAATAATGTGGTTTGGATCTTTCACATATTTACGAAGCACGGATATGTGAAAAACATTATGAACACGAGACATACTTAGAGGTAAAGCGAGTCTATAGGCCACATTTTCTACTCGGTCAAGGATCTCAAATGGACCAATGAATCGTGGATTGAGCTTTCCTCTTTTGCCAAACCTCGTAACTCCCTTCCACGGAGCAACACGTAATAACACATGGTCCCCAACATTAAATTCCACGTCCTTTCGATGAAGATCCGCATAACTCTTTTGTCGATCTTGTGCTATTTGTATACGTTGTCGGATCATTTGGATCTTTTCTGTAGTCATACGTACCAACTCCAGTCCCAATAATGTTGCTTCACCCACCTCATTCCAGCATACTAGAGAGCGACACTTTCTCCCATACAACGCTTCGAATGGAGCTACGCCTATACTTGCCTGATAACTGTTGTTGTAGGAGAATTCCACCAATGGAAAGTACTTATCCCAACTCCCTTTGAAGTCTAGAACACAGAGTCTCAATAGATCTTCAAGAGTTTGAATAGTCCTTTCCGATTGTCCGTCCGTTTGAGGATGATATGCCGAACTGAATCGTAACTCCGTGCCCATAGCTTTTTGCAAACTGATCCAAAATTGTGAAGTAAATCTGGGGTCACGATCCGAAACTATGGATACTGGCATGCCATGCAATCTCACAACCTCATTCACGTACATATGAGCAAGACGTTCAAGGGAATAAGTCTCTCGTATCGGCAAGAAATGAGCAGACATGGTTAATCTATCAACAATAACCCAAATCGCATTTATGCCTTGAGAAACCTTGGGAAGACCCATAATAAAATCTATCGTAATGTGTTCCCACTTCCATTTCAAAATTTCCAGCAGTTGCAATGGACCCTTCGGTACTTGATGCTCCGCCTTTACACGTTGACAAGTCAAACATCTCAAAATAAACTTTGCGATCTCTCTTTTCATATTACTCCACCAAAATGTATGTCGAAGATCACGATACATTTTGGTACTCCAAGGATGGATTGCAAATGGTGTGTTGTGTACCTCCATCATGATTCTATGCTTCAAGTCTGAATCGTTAGGAACACAAAGTCTGGAGTTGACTTGAAGTATTCCCTCTTCATCGATTCTTGCTTCTGGAATGGCACCTTCTTGCACCTTCTTCTTCATCTTCATCAGCTTCGAATCCGTAGCTTGAGCAGCTTTAACTTTATCAATCAAAGCTGGTTCTACGCGTATACTTGACATCATTGCACTTGTTCCCACATATGATCTTCTACTCAACGCGTCAGCTACCACGTTTGCTTTTCCAGGATGGTATTGGATGGTATGATCGTAATCTTTTAACAACTCAAGCCAATGTCGTTGCCGCATGTTGAGTTCCTTTTGAGTGAAGAAATATTTAAGGCTCTTATGATCCGTATAAATCTCCACTTTCTCCTCGTACAGATAATGTCTCCAGATCTTCAACGCGAAAACGACAGCTACCAACTCTAGATCATGAGTAGGATAATTCCTCTCATATTCTTTGAGTTATCACGAGGCATAGGCTATGACTTTCCCATATTGCATGAGAACACATCCTAACCCTTTGCACGAAGCATCGCTGTAGATAACAAATCCATCCGAACCAGATGGTATTGTCAGAGCAGGTGCCGAGATAAGTCTTCTCTTGAGCTTTTGGAAGCTCTTCTCGCATTCCTCGCTCCAAATGAATTTTGTATCTTTCCAAGTCAACTGAGTTAATGGATTAGTGATTCGAGAAAATCCCTCTACAAACCTCCGATAATAACCAGCTAAGCCCAGAAAGCTTCATACTTCGGTCACCGACTTAGGTTGCTCCCAGCTTTGTATTGCTTCAATCTTCGCCGGGTCAACAGATACTCCATATTTTGATACCACGTGCCCAAGAAATTCTACTTCCTCAAGCCAGAACTCGCATTTCTTCAGCCTTGCATATAGCTTGTTCTCATGAAGCTTTTGAAGTACCAGCTTCAAGTGGTGCTCATGATCTTCACGGCTTTTAGAATAAATGAGGATGTCATCAATAAAGACAACAACGAATTGATCCAAATACTCCTTGAATACACGGTTCATCATATCCATGAAAGCAGCAGGAGCATTAGTTAATCCAAAAGACATGACTAAGAACTCATAATGCCCGTACCGAGTTCTGAAGGTAGTCTTTGGAATATCCTCAGTTTTAATCTTCAACTGATGATATCCAGAACGAAGATCGATCTTTGAAAATAATTGTGCTCCCTGCAACTGGTCGAACAGGTCATCAATACGAGGTAACGGATACCTATTCTTGATGGTGACATGGTTCAACTCCCGATAGTCAATACAAAGCCGCATACTCCTGTATTTCTTATTTACGAATAAAATAGGAGCACCCCAAGGTGACGTACTAGGACGAATAAATCCGATGTCTAACAATTCATGTAATTGGACCTTTAACTCCTGAAGTTCAATAGGAGCCATTCGATATGGGGTTTTAGAAATGGGTTTTGTACCGGGTTCAAGGTCAATAAAGAATTCAACTTCACGTTCTGGGGGTAGACTGGGAAGTTCTTCGGGAAATACATTAGAAAACTCATTAACAACGAAAATATCATTCAAACCTAATGTATTCTGGTTTAGATCAGTGACATGAGCTAAGAAAGCTTGACATCCATTTTTTAATAAACGAATAGCTTTGTGACTTGAAATGATATTATCTGATTTTAGTGGCTTGGTGGTTTGGATTAGCACAACAGGTTGATTAGGAATATGAAAACTAACAACCTTACGAAAATAATCAATTTTGGCATGGTAAGTGGTTAACCAGTCAATTCCTAAAATCACGTCAAATGCAAGTATTTTCAAAGATATAAGATCAATAGGTAAGGTAAGGGTACCAATCTGAATCAAGCAAGATTTGTAAACTGTGGATGTAACAAAGGTTTCTCCCAACTGAGTTTCAACAGATAAGTCAAAGTGTAATTTATCAGAAGTCAAGTTCAAACGTTGAGCACAAGCAGGTGAAATAAAAGAATGGGTAGCACCGGTATCTAATAATGTGTAAACTTCGCAAAAATTTATGATTAACTAACCCGTGATAAATTCATTCGGGTTCCTCGCATTTTGGGCAGTCATGACAAACGCTCTTCCAGAAACCACCGACTTTGATTTGTCTGGGACAGTCTTTCGTGTCACTATCCCAACTGGTCTTGACTTTGCTATACAGCTCATTCCACCCTCAACTGCTTCGTCACACTCCTGATCCATGATTTGAATCATTACTCTTCGATCCATATCGAATTGGGATTGACCGCTATGCACAGGGTAATTCCAAACTCGATGTTGGATTCTCCCAATTGCTGTCCAAAAAGTAAAATCCATGTCGTCTATTTTGGCCTTCTTAGATCGGACGTCTCTTTCTAAAATATCAACGCATCGTGCGGCTTTTACCCATGCATCTTCAATTCTCACTCGTTCAGTTGCTTCTTCTTTCAGCTGATCGTTGACATCTGCATTTTTAGATTCCAGCTCTAATATCATATGTTCTGCCAGAGAGAGCTTCTGTTCAAGCCTCGCATATCGAGTTGCAAAATCTTGAATTTCTGTATCCCTTTCTTGAATTGTTGTATCCCTTTGTTCCACGGCTGTCTGTCGTTCTTCACCCTGCTCTTCTAACTCATGAATACGATCTTGCAGTTCAACATTTCGATCATAAAATTCTCCTAACAAATCCTCCTCCTCAGGTTCCTCTTCTTCCTCACTCTCAGCTGCTACCTCTGCGACTAGCTCTGGAGCAACTATTAATTCTTCACTCACCACATGGATATTTCTAATTTCTTCTTTTCCCGACATCACATTGTTTATCGTCTGATCAGCGTTGTTTTCAGGATGAACATTGCCTTCTTGTTGCACGTTTTCCTGGTTAGTGATTAAAGGTATCTCCACGGTCTCATTCACTTCATTGTTAACATTCTCAGCTGCCATTCTTAAATACTGCCATAAAACTAGGGTTAATTAAACAAATTAACCAATCACATATTAACCCTATGCTCCGACTGACCAATTAAATACCACATAAGCTTAGGTAGGACATACTAGTGAACGATTTACTTGTCTCTCCCCTCCTAGTTCTATTCCCCGATCTCCGCCATAGACCATATCCCTAAGCTCTGATACCAACTGTGACGCCCCCAGAATAGGTCCAGTCAACCCAACCCATTCTGAGTCGCCAAATACATGGTACAGAATTCAAATACAAACTTTATATCACACGGTCGTGCAAAATATGACCACACAACTGTGAGTGTCAATACAAATCGTATATAATACGAAATATTAATATTCAAATTCATTCTTTATTTATTACAATTATTATCCCACTATTTTACAAAAATAGCGAGAAATACTACTGCTCTAACTCGGACCATCACTCTGTCCCCCGACTAGTTCCCGCAACATTCTCATTTCCTGAAGAGGACAATAGATGAAAAGGGTGAGCTCAACTAGCCCAGTAAAGAATATTATGACTAAGATAATGAAAAATAAATTATCGTTAGTCTTCAACAATTCAGATAAAATATTATGGACAACAAGTTTTAGATCAATATTCGCAGTGAAAATAATAATTCATTAAAAGAGTTAAGTAGAGAACGAAGTCTACTATCTTCTATGATTTAAAAGTCCATCATCAATATTTTATCCCTGTAACATCAATCAATATACATCTCGAATCAAATATTCATCTTTGCACTACAGGCCAAAGATATTCATTTGTATCACCAATGGTCATGTTCATCTCAACACCTGTCATCTTTGCACTACGGCCAAAGATATTCATCAGGTAATCATTCATCTTTGCTCTACAGGCCAAAGATATTCAGTTGTATCACCTTTTAGAACTGAGGATGATGAAAAATATTTTAAAGAATGAATCCAGTGAGATAAAAGACAAAGATTAAGGATTCGTATTTTAGTTTATCCAAGTTCAAAAAATACTTCGTAATAATCAATTGTGGAGCAAAATTCAAGAATAAAGCTCAAAACTTAGATCCAATTAAAGATAGTAACCATAACAGACAATTTGGACAAATAGAAGAAAATTTAGTCTTTTCGTGAATAGTGCCGTATACGTGAATAGTAACCTCGACGGAAAAAGTAAGAATTTTATAATAAAATCCATGCCAATATTTTGGTATAATGATATTGAAAAGAATAACATCATTTACGAAAGAAAATAACATCCCTTACCTCAAAAGAATAGTACTTCTGACTGAAGTATCGGATATAATACCGAAGGAAACTTGCACTTAATAGTAATACTCAAAGTATCTAAATACTCACAAAAATACGCTCGATATTATAGAGATTCTGGTGTGATTTTCAATTCTAACCTAAGCACCCTATTTATAAGAAAAGCTTAGGATGCCAAAGTAGACTTTTGAATAAAATAATATTTTTTTGAAAATTTCCGCCGCCTGGCTAATTTCAGAATTTTTCAACAAAACAACAAATGTGGGGCCCACCCATAAAAAAAATATTTATTTTCCGAAACTTCAATAATTCATAATAAATAGCCCTTTTGTCAGAAAAATACAAATTTTATGTCTTTTCATAGGAAATTTAATTCTCTACAACTTTGTAGAAGGAAATGTTTCCAAATTCCAAACATAAATTATCCGAAATCCATAAACGGATGATTTTCCATTCCAAAATATTGATAAAAACACATCAGCGCTAATTCCTTCTTTTATATCCACAAAATAAATATTTCCTTATCATATAAATCAATAATTAATTATTCACAAATAATATTATAGAACTACAATATTGACAACCAGGTCGTTCCCAGGAAAGAGGGGGCCTTCCGATAAGGACTTCTCCTTACTGGCGCGCAATTAAATAACCCCTCCTAGACAGAACTTCCTTAGACATTGTCAATAATGCTATCTAATAATATTATTCAAATAATATGAATTATTGAGTTGATAATGTGAAATACTGTGCAGTGACAATTATTGAATCAATAATACAAAATATCAACTGTAGTAATTATTGAATCAATCATATAAAATAGCAACGTAGCAATTATTGAGTCAATAAAATATCAATGTAACATATATTGAGTCAATAATATAAAATATCAATGTAGCAATTATTGAGTCGATAATATAAAATATTGAACAGTAATTACTGTAACAATAATTGAGTAAGTGCCTTCTCACGTAAGAATCAATAATTCAAAATACTGTGCAATACCGTGTGCTACTGTGCAACACCGCGTATTACTGTATTTTAACCACCGGGTATTTCAACAGTACTAACGGTAACAACTACGCCGTTATTTTATAAAAATATTATTTCTGTCGCTTTTTATATCCGACAGTTATTCCGTTGTGGGGCCCACAAATAGCTGCGCCGTCGTACGAATATTCCCCGACAACAAGAATATTCCACGACCAAACGAATATTCCTTGACAACAATGAATATTTTATAACCACTTGCTCATTTTGAAATATTTGCACATTTCACCCATAACTATCACATTTATCAAAACAACACCTTACTATTTCGAAATAATATATAAAGAAAATTAAATCTTTATTTATAAAAGTTGGGGTCTTACAGGTGGACAGAGATGCATGATATGCTATGCATCAGTTTAATGGTTTTTTAATCTTTTCCTGCAAAACAAAGGGTTAGTCGACTTGATGACAGGATAAGAAAGATGTACAAACGACAGTTCAAGATGATTGCCATTTATATACGCAGAAGAGTAAATAGGGCATGAAGAGACACACCACACATTTGGTTTATGAAGGCCTGACCTATCTTAGGGTTACTCTCACGAGCTTTTTAAATTTGGTTCCCAGATCTTCGCAATTTACTTGATGAAAACATCCATTTTTCAATTGGAGCTGATCTTAGTGGTGCCTTTTCTAAGCCCCACAATGGAAACATCCAAAGGAGTCTAGTAATAAACAACCGACAGGATTGCCTCCTAATGGAGGGACCACACAACATACATTCACGTCTTTACCGCATGCAAAATGATGACATTGTGCGAAGTACTAATATATTGTGCGAGGCACTAATACAAAAAATGCTTAAAGATTCAGACAATTATCACACGCATAGATCATTCACACAAGATGCACATGCAGAATGAAAATTAAAAAGATTGAATGTGGCTTAAGACCTCTTTAATCCCCAGCAGAGTCGCCACCTGTCGACGCTAGGAAAAATTTTGTTTGTTTGATTGTGTTCGTCTTTCCTAAGTTTGTGTTGTTTGTTTTTACCTTTTTGTGTTTGCTATGTCTATGGGTTTTATTAAAGGGTGATGTTTTAGGAAAGCGATATTGACATGAACGTCGACGACTTTGAAAAGATTAATTTTATTATTTTATGATTGTATCGAACGAGACAAAGTCGTCAGTCGGTATGGTTTAAATGGATGTACCAACTCATCTAAGTTATGAAAGTTTTTGCAATATGGTCCAATATATAACTCTGAAAGATTGGTCTGAAACCCGAGATTCGTGGAATTCAGAAGCTAGGTTCAGCGGGGGGAAGGTGTTAGGAATTCCCTGACTCCCGTGAAAATATGGTACCACATCTTATTAATTTCCTATGCATAAAAGTGTGTGTGTGAGAGAGTGTGTGTGTGTGTATGTTTTCAAAAGTTTATTCTAAGCCTCCTTATAAATTATTTGGAAGTAGTGGCGTTCCTCTTTTGTACCTATGTACGAATTGTTTGATTTAGCAAAAGTTCATTTTTAGATAAAATATATATTTCATATGATATTTTGGGAAAACACAAAGTTTTCATTTCCTTCGAACGAATAGTAATCAAGGACCTTTGATACTTCCATTATTGATTTTTAGTATATGTAATTATTACGAAAGTAGTGTTGCACCTCTTTAACCCTATGCATAAAGGATTTGATTTATATAAAAGTTCCTATTTTAGAACACAATATATATCAATGATGTTTTAAAAACAAAGTTTTCAAATCTTTCGTCAAACAGGAATCAAGATCTTTTGATACTTCCATTTATGATCTAATGTCTATCCCCAAACCACTTTATTGTCATTGAAAGCTCTTTGTGGTTTTATTGGAAATCATTTTGATGATGTGCATGCAAAAAGCGTCAAAAAGGGTCGGATCATCATCGGGCATGTAAGCCATCTCGATGAATCCGACCACCCATAATCAAAGTTTTCACTATCACGGGATCTTGAATCTAACTTCTCGGGACAATGATCCAAATATTGATTTTTTTGGTATTTAAACATTACAAACATTGATTTCGTCTTCAAGATCTAAACATTATATATACAATGATTTTTTTTGGTATTTAAACATTACATCACAAAAACGGTCCATCGTGGGAATCAAGTCGGGATCTAATCATGGGATCTCGACACCGAAATTCCTAGGCTCACATTATTATGCACGAATATATATGTACAATGTCCTAGACTTTGATATTAGATGATTTGATAGGTTGAAATCACTATTTCAAGATATTTCAGACCCCATTCGCCTCTAGATATAGATCTAGGGCTATACGGAGTAACCTGGACCAATTAAAAGCAGTAAATACATAGATCTACCACGGATCTAAGCAGATCTAGCATACGGGTTAAAGCTTCATGCTTAATAACCACTCAAAAGGCTGGATCCGGCTTAAATCTAGGTAGATCTAGCCTCCGGACTTGATTTACAACCAAATATGCACAATATAATCGATAGAAACTAAATATCTACTAACTACTACACAATATACTTCAAAAACAACAAGTTTAACTAGATTTAAACAATATATAACATCAATCTAGTACATTAAACAAAGTTTACAAAGAAAGTGGCTAGGAAGTGCATTTTTTCACCTTGGGGGACACGTGAACAAGAGTTTTATCACCCAGGATCAACTAAGAACAGTCCAGCCCTACCGCCTCGCTGGTTGGCTGAGTCTGTGATTTTTTCGATCCGGGCTGAGATGCTAGATGATGTGGACTACGAGGATGTCCCATTTGTGGTTCCTGCTCTAGCTCATGCTCCACGTAGGGAGCTTCCAGCCATTGTTATGCCGATTCCGGAGCTACTGGGCGATTTGAGTCGCCATCCCTCGACATACCTTCATGCCAATGAGATGGCTGAAGTTTTCATTTTGGATTTTTCTTTCTTTTTCCATCTCAGGGCACAGGTTTAATCTGGACTTGGTATTAGATGCAGGTTCCCAGCTTCACACAGCCCAGGGGGAACTGGTTCAACGTCCACTCCTTATATCATACTTTGCATCCGGAGTATCAGGCCATTGTCAACACTTGGGGGTTTGAGGCCTTCATTTTTATTCGTCCTCGTCGTTGCCCCTGAGGTTATCTGAGGGGTTTGCCTGAGCGCTGTTTCCACCAGACCCAGTCTCTCCATCTGTTGGATTACGAGGTGATTATGACACCGATGGATTGGAGATTAATCACCGGGATAGAGTTTGCAGGTGAGCCAATGCCGTTGGTGGTGGACATTTCTCTTGTTGCCGTTCGCTCCCTTTTGGGAGTTCTTGCAACCGCCATCAAGGGTCAGACTGTCCGTTCTGGTCCCTTGAGTGTAGATGCCCAGAGCGTGGCTTTGACTAAGCCTCTGCCTGATGACCAGAGGGTTAGAGATCACATTCTTCAGCAACTGTTCTTAGTGATCATCAGGGGTTGTTTCATAGCAGACAACTCCTTGACGGTGTATTTCGCTCTGGTTAGCGCTACTCGATACGTGGAGCGCCTCAGTAATTTTAATTGGGGTATCTACACCTTTACCTACTTTCTTCGAGGGATGTGCCTACGCTTTGAGGGCGTGACGGAGGCTTGGCTAGGTTTTTATTCCTTCCTGCTAGTGAGTACTTCATCTTTAACCTTTTAATTTTCCTCATTTGTGTTTAATAATTTTATCACTGAGGTCATTTGATCTTTGCATTGCCAGTTCTAGGAATATGAGAGGCTTCCTTGCTTACGTCATGCCACTACTTTGGGCCTGGAGACCTATCAGAGGGGACGGTGTTGGCATCACTCCACTTTGATGGAGGTCCATATAGCAAAGGGATTTACCCACTCCCACTTGCAGCTAGAGCTGTTGACTGCCGATTCTATCTCATGGGTCCCTTATACCTCGGATTATCTGACAGTCGGGTTCGAGGATGGCTTTTCAACTAGTCAGAAGTTTGCATTGTCCACTCATCGGGTTAACCTTTGACTGAGGGAGGTTGGGAGCTCTACTTGGGAGAGCGCGCTATCCGGAGTGTCACGAGAGATATCCGCATTCCTTTTGTTCCTCCTGCTTAGCATCATTGACCATTAGCTCAACCACTCACAGACATTCCCATGGTGGGCGTTGATGGCTTTACCCTGTTAGAGGGACCTTACAGCTAGGAGGCATTTCATAGCAGGTGGAGTCCCCACACTATTGGGGCTCAGACTCGTGCTACCCAGTTTATGGTAGACATAATACTAGGGTCTGTGATGATAACAGACTGGATAGCTTGCCTCAGAGAGCCTACTCATCTGGACCAAATTTTAGGATTGACCCAGCGGTTGGAGAGGGCTCATTTTTTCATCAGGCACCTTGGCAGGGATCCTTCCAAGGCAGATTCGTTTGATCCTTCCAGCTCCGGAGCTAGCCCCTCAGCAGATCCATATTCTGGCAGCTATGCAGGTGCTGATCCTCCTCTGTATCGACCGGACATTCCCACTGGCTGAAATTCTATCACTCAGGAGGAGTTATAGCAGGTCGATCACCTTGATGCAGATATTATAGATTTTTTGGATAGCTTTCTCTCTATATTTTTTGATAGGCCTCTGTTTGATATTGGGCGGCTGTGACGCCCCCAAATTCAGACCACTTGCGTCTCGAATTCGGTGCATCACTTTCTAAATTCAAATAACTTCATAACAACTCATGCAACAGAATAATAGAATAATTTTCATTTATTTAATATAATTATTCGGGTCCCACGGTCTCGTAACTTAAACATAACTCCAACATCTTATACATAGCTAAAACATAGCTAATACATAACTTAAACTTAACAAGTACATAATACAAATTTAGTCTTATTATAATTATCATAACAGTTCTAAATGAATACAAAGCTACGCCATAGCCTTGCCTTTGCCCTTATCAGTGCCCGAGGGTCCACACTACTCTGCCTTAACTGAATTGTTTTAGGGAAAGCAAGAATGAGCAACAAGTTTGATCAGCAAGTAATATAACAATAAGGGTGAATAATATAGATTTCAAATCCCAAGGGTACAATAGTAATGACAGTTCAAGAATCACAAGAAGTATCAATAGTTCTCAATAATAGTCGCTATGGACAGAAAGATATCAACAAGATTCAAGGTTTTAACCATTTCAAGGTTCAAGAATAATGAACACTGAGCAGTCACTAAGGACTATGAACTCTGGCTAGAATTAACAGTAATATTTTGATAATCCAATAAAATAAGTACAACAGGTGATCAGCCTAAAGTACCTTATATCATGCATAAAATTTAATCATACTCATGTGCGCACGTAGGTTCCCTGATAGTTGTATATAATTTTCCCCTTCCATGAGGGTTGTTCATCTTAGTAGAATTTTAAGAGTCCATACCAAGTCAATTGGTTTGGATAGCTTTCTAACATACGATATTAGTCTAGCCGAATCAAATGGCTTAGACAACTTTTGTAATGCATTTAGGAACGATAAGTTCAATGCTTGCAACAACATCAAGATAGAGAATAGATTTCCGAATACCAACAGATATTTGTTCTATGGAAATATGATTGATATGACAACAATTCAGATTTATACAATATGTAAAGTGAAAAGAGTTAGGGAACTTGCTCAATAAAGAGTAGGGTTAAGAAACTTGCCTTATGCGCAGTTTATCAACCTAAAGCTTATCAACACTTCACGGGCTAAGATATCTTATCGTAATATAGTTACACATATATGTATTTTCATTAGTTACATATGTCAAATACATATACTTGATATGTAAGTTAAGCATATACATAAGATTGTATCTTAGTCGTACGATCCTACACGTATGTCGTTACATATCTTACGTAGACATAGTACAAAAATAAGTTTGTATGTTATTATATAACCAAATGACATAACTCGTAGTTATTGTTGCCTTAGCGTTTTTGAAAGTTCATAAACACTTATCAATGCCATGATTTCTATCATCAATATGTTTATTAGTACTTAAACACCCCACTGTACATGTATGGTAGTTTAGAATATTAGTGATAGCATACATGCAATTTTAGATTACAACATAATAGTCAGAATACTCTACAGGGCGGCGCGGCCATGCTTGGTTTGAACTAGGGAGTGGCGCGGCCGCGCTGCTCCCAGTTCAAACCAAGAACTGAAAATTCAATTTGCATGGCCTAGCTCACTTACTCGCATACATTGATGATGACACATGCATAATATATATGTTATGAGGTTCATGATTAGGTTCGGTCTCCGTCTTACCTTCAACATAGTTTGTTATCAATTCTCATTCAACAAGGCTTAATGAGTTCAATTCAAAAGCTTCTCACGTTTGGCCTTTATACTTGTGTAATGAGGTCAATAAACCTTAACATGCATTTTCAAGTCATCCTAGTCATGTATTTCAAAGTAACATAGTTTTACTTCTTTAAAACTCATTTGAAACTATGCTTGACTAGTTCACATATTTATAGCTAGATAAGTGTACATGCCAATCACGTCTAGATGCATAACATGTCCCATCATGTTAGTCATAAATTTCAGAAAGTACATAAGGTAGTTATCAACAAAATTAGTTTTCAAACTCTTAAGTTTTCTTTGGAAATCTCATGTTAAACCAACCAAGCATGCAAAGTAACTTTATATACTATACATCATACTTATGTACACACATATTTAAACCATAATAGCATGCTTACAAGTTCAGAATTCGAAGTATACTTAGTTCGTTAACTTTCATTCTCTAATGTAAAGTTTCCTTTAGAAACCGTTTAAAACCGAGCTAAGGTAGGTGATAACATGCAAGGCCACCTACGTTAGCATGTCAGGGACCTAAATAGGCATAATTAAGCTAAACTAGCATGCTCAACATTTCAGAAACCACAAAAAAAAAAATTAGACTTCACTTCTGCATATCGGCACGGCCGCGCCGTGTTTTTACAAGGGAGTGGCGCGGCCAGCCCAGGAAGTTTCTGCAATAGCAGAGCTTCCAACAATTTACAAATATCCTCATAGTTCATGCTTGTATACCATCACATTGCATATATAACATGTATATAAACTTAACTAACCACATACTAACAATTATCAAGCCAATTCACAAGGATTTTAGCATAATTGCATAATTTTACCAATTTAGAAATTGAAGATATTGAACATGTTTATTACCTCTTAAGCTTGAATTTAGCTAATCTTGCTCTCAATTTAAGATTGTTCACTCAATCTAATATCCTTACTCTTTATTTCAACTTAGCAAGAAACTCAGCAGCATAAAAATGGAGAGGGATTGCTTAATTTATAGGAAATTTAATAACTATGCCAAGCTTTTGTCCCAAGGATTGAATCGAATAGAAGATGGAAGAAGAAGATGGACATTCAAGATTTGGTAGCATAGTGTAAAACACTGTGAAGGCCACTCCCCATTTCATGCTTTGCTAGAATGTTGAGAAATGAGTTTGCAAGTAATAGGCTTAGGCCATTCATTGGCTATACACGTGAAGGAGAAGAATGGGACACCAATTATGGGACAAGTCTCTTAGCATTTGCAATTTGGTTAACCAAAGCTGAGGTTTAATATACATATCCCTACACAATGTATATATGTATACTAGGTTTAATTTTCCCTTTAAGTTACAATGTAATTTTTAGTGAGTTAATGTTATAACACTGTAACAATTTGGGGATATTATATACACATTATATAATCCATGTACATTTGATAATACCGAATATAATTTATTTGAGTACTATCATTCCACATTATCACAAACTTTATTATTTCAATTTATACTTACTTATTGAAATAATTATTAAATAACAATCATTTATTTATGCTAATTTAATTCTTCTCATTAACGTACACTTTTAATGCATCCACACATAACATGTTGTCACATAGACCCATTTATGTAACTTATATGATTCATTTAATTTACCATATAGTTTCCTATATTACATAGTTACCTTGTAGTGTCACACCTCATTTTACTTTAAATAGGTGTAGCCACTTTATAACATATGATTAATCATTACATACTATTGCACCTAGCAATTAATTGAATAAACATTAATCTATTATATTAATTAATCAATTACTCATTAATATAATTATTACTAATAATATAACATTAACTAATCCTTCATTCATTCTTTAATTTAATTAAATCATCATAAATTCCATCATCGTGCCACACAAGGCATTTTACGAGCTTATCATAAATTCTCCCCATTTCTCAATTATGATAAATTAAATTAAATTTAATTGAGTTACTCATCTCATGCTTCATAAACGTTTATATTGAAATAAATATTCACAACGTTTGTTAATATCAATATTAATATTATTTATAAAATTCACGGGTATTACAGTGGCTGTTCCCCATTTCTCGTTATATCTTTTGATAGGCCTCTGTTAGTTGTTGGGCGGCTGTCCCCCTTTTCCCTGTACTTTTTATTTTGTATTTTCTGGTGAGACAGAAATGATGCTTTCATTAGATAGTGTATTTTTAGAAATACATGATATTTCCTATCTATTGCATCCTATTTGTCATTTATCATTGTCATTATGCATATATTATGTCATGGATATGCACTTAGACAGGTGAGTTTAGTTTTGACCCCTGGATGGTCTCATAATACGGTTATACAAATGTCTTCATCCACAGTCAGCCGTATCGAGCACTTGCCACATTCTTTGGTAGCATCTTCGCTGAGATCTTGGTATGACAGTCTGCCCACCACAGCTAGAGGGATAGTTAATCAGATACTGTGGCATTCTTTGGCCCTTTTAGCTTTTCAGGTTCCACATGGGTTTGTGGACGACATATTATCTTGCTGGATACCGGAGCGCCAAGTTTTCAAATTCATCCTTCATGAGCTGACTCCTACAGTGGAGGAGCATGAGCGCCTCACAGGTTTGGGACAAGAACTGCCTTGTGCCAGGACAGCTATTAGTGACATGAGACGTCCATTCATGACCATGACTGGTCTGAGACACAAATTCGATCGCTTTGGTCGGTTGGACAGCTACGAGCGATATTTAGGAGACTTTATCATTCCTGCAGATGAGTGGTAGTTTGCCCGCGTGGACGTTCTGTTGATGTGCGTCACGACTTATTTTTACATGCCACTATACATGGACCACTTGGACACTGGCTTGGTGGTAGTGGTTCGTTCCCTCAGACAGGGTTGTACTATCCTGCAGATAATATTAGCCGAGACCTTAAGGACGGCTACATTCTGCAGTACCCATCCAGCGGGGTTTTTCAGGGGTAACACCGTTTTGCTGTACGTGTGGTTCATGACACATTTGAGTCCTATCGACACTTTCAGACATCATGGGTATTGCTTTACCCATGAGATAGCCATGTCCTACTCTTTTCAGCCGACGGAGTGTACATACACGGCATCCTGGTTAGCCTTTTTATCGGCGATCGAGTATCCCTTTTCGATCTTGCCCTGCTCAGGGCTTAGTTCCCCTTACAACTACATCACTCATGAAGTTAGCATAGATTATCTACCCCTGGCGGGTTTGAGAGGGGTGACCACATATCATCCGCTGGCAGTCATTAGCCAGTTTGATCAGTTTCAGAGCATCCACCACTTTGAGGGGGGCATGGATCAACGGATATCAGCTTCATCTTTGTCGTCAGCTGACCTGATCCGGACTTACGAGTGTTGGACTCATAGGGAGACAGTTAATTTCTCTACTAGCCATCCGGATCGTTTTCCAGAGTATTCGACATGGTTGGAGGCCGATATTGCATTGGTTGCGATTATCCCGCCAGCTCCGAGCATTGATTCAGATGAGGAGGAGCCTATGGAGGATCTTGATTCTCCCACGGAGGATGATTTATTTGCTGGTTTGACAGCAGCTTTTGTAACGAATGAGAATTTTATATATTAAATTTTAATATTTATTAAATTAAATAAATATTTTAATTAATTTATTTATTGAGTTAAAAAATAAATTATGTAATTGTTGTGGAGTAATTTAATTAAGTGTAATATATTAATTAAATGAATATTTAATATTTAATTTTATTGATGTGTAATAATTTTATGGTATAGTTCTAATTTAATTGAGATAATTAAATTAGATGACGTTTGTGTGATAACTGTTACATGAAATTATAATTAGCGAGTAATTATAATTGTTATGTGGCAATTTTTATGTGGTTAATTGATGTTAGCTTTTATTTAATTACATTAGAATGTTAAGATTTAATTAAATAAAGTGTATCGTTAAAACTATGTGTTAAAGGATTTATTAAAATAAAGAAAAGAGTTTTAAATGAGTTTTGCCAAACAAGGCCCTTGTACATGTTTTAAAACTGTTTTGCCAAACAGGGCCCTTACACTTATTTTAAAGGGTTTTCATCAAACAAGGTCTTAAGTTCTAAAAACCTATTTTTAAGATAATGCTGTTTTCGCCAAACAAGCCTTATGGCTTTTAAAATTCAAAATTTGTAACTTATGTAATAATGTGTAATTATTATATATATTAAGTAAATAGCAGTTATATATATATATATTTTAAGTATATGTATATTATATTATATCAGTTATAATATATCTAAGTTACGTTAGAAAGTTAGAACAAAACTAAGAAAGAAAGAACATAGGAAGAAAATAGAGAAAAGAGAGAAGAAGAAGAGAGAAGAAGAAGGAAGAAAAGCTTGAGAAAATCAAAGCATCATAATCTTCATCTTCCTCTACTAAATCAACAAGGGTATAATTTCTAAAACTTATTATTTTTCATGTCTTTCATACCGCAGTTCTCTGTTAATTGAGTTTCTATGAAAATTTCATAAACATGAATTATATATGCAATTTATGTTATAAACATGTTTATATATGATTCACATAGTTGTCTAAGTGATTAAATTCATGTAAATATGATGAACATGAAGAAATCATGTTCATAGTAATTTACAGTGAACTTATTTTGAAAATAGTCTTTTAAATTATCAAAATTGATGTTTGATTGTTAATTTTTGTTTAAATTAATCATGGATTATGATAATATGTTAAAGAGTAGAGTTAATACAATTGGAATTACATAATTTGGTTTAAAAATGAATTCACAGTATCAATTTTCAACAAGAACACTTGAGAATGTTGTTTTCTTCAAAAATTATAAAAAATTATGTTTTGATTATGTGTTATAGTGTGTATGAATGTTATAATCATGTTAAAACTTTAAGATTTTATTTTCATAAAATTTTATATACATTATGTTGATAAAAATTGGACTTTGGTGTGGAGAAATAAGCCAAAATTGGCTTATTTCTCTACACTATCGCGAACTGGGGGAGCCACCAGAGGGGGGACCCGCCCCAGCGGGGCTTTAAGCCTAGGATGACCAGCCCAAACGGGGCTACCTGCTGTCCAGGAATTTATTTTGTGATCCGAGTAGTTTTTGTGTAGTGTTTGTTTAGCTAACTTAAATTGATAACATGCTAAGTGTAATAGACAATGAGATAACATATTTTTGATATGTTTAAGATAATTTGAAGTCTTATATTAATCTATTATGTGTGTACTTGGATATTACTTTCATAAGGTACGACATGGTAGTTTAAAGCGTTATAAGCTTGTGATGTGTATGTTGTGAGTATAGACTCATGTATGTGGTAGTTAGCAACTAATGTTGTAATCCACGTTGTGAGTTGAACTTAAGTAAGAAGTTTAAAGGTTTAAACTTCATGGTAATGTACTAATTGATATTATAAACATAATGTAAAATGTAGGATAATTGTGGGAGTGATTTGTAATTGTAAAGTGTAGCTTGCGCTTGAGGCAAGTTTCCTATCCTTAAAAACTTGTTATTTATATTGTGTAAGTTCTCTAATCCTTATTCTCTATATTATGCAAGGTTGTTTCTGATTCTTAACTTGTTAATTATTGGACAAGTTATGTTGTATTCTAATATTCATAATGAACAAGTATTGAACTTATTTTTGAAGTAATGCGATCTTAACTTATTTGTTCAAGCAAGATCTACTTAATCTTTCAAATGCTTTAAGTTATTTCTAAAGCATGCCTAGTTATTGTGAAGTCTATTGTTATGACTTATATCTGGTTCATACTTCTTATACTATTGAACTATTAAGTTTTTGTGAGTCGATTCAACTACTTCTTAGTTGATGATAGTTGAAAACTCTAAATTTTCTTTTAGCTATCCAAACCAAACTTTCTTTGGCGCGAACTTGTATCAAATACTGAGATGAACAACCCTATTTATTAGGGGAGGTTACTACGCAAAAACGTTAAATGTTTGTGCACAATATCTGGTACGAAGGGTTAATCCCCCTAAGTACGAGTTGAGAGTCCATAGTCTAAATGACTATTAAAGGTTTTAAACAAATATGTTTATAACCTAGGATATAGTTCAAGGTCTTATGACCCTCAGATAATTTCAATATTCGAAATTCTAAGTATTGATGAAAGAATTATTATTCAATTCTTTATGGTTGATGAAAGTAAAGTTATTCAAATCTTTTGAAGTTATTCAGTTATGTCATATTATTGTTGTATTCCAAGTGAGCTTTTGTTTGCTCACTCTTGCATATTTAATAATCCCTTGCAGTTAAAGCTGAGAACGTTGACGTACCGTCAATGAGTAAATGAAAAGGCATGATGAACAAGTGAAGACTTGTTATCTTTGGATTTTAATTGTAATAAGACTTTATTTTATGTTTTTATTTTCGCATTATTATTTATGTTAAGGTTAGATAAATTCTGGGATGATTTTGGATAAGGTTGTAATTCCTTTTTAAGGAAGATTTTATTTTTTATTCAAGGTTGTGATTTATTTTACATTCCTTATTATGGGTAGATGTGTGTTCTATTTAGAAAGTGAACACCAAATCATGCGGAAACGAAGTATCCGAATTTAGGGGTGTCACAGCTTTAGTTAGTGACCCTCCGAGCGTTCAGACTGGGACTGATCCAACACTTATTGATTCACTAGCTCGGATGACCTTTGAGAGGGATTAAGCTAGAGCACTAATGTTGGCAGCCCTTTTTGGTAGGGATGTAGCTTTTGCTGATAGAGACGAGGCTCGAGCTACCCGGGATGCAGCATTTGTTTAGAGAGACGAGGCTCGATCGACCCGAGTTGCAGCTTTTGTTGAGATTGAAGAGGCTTTGGTCGCCCGAGATGCCACTTATATTGAGAGGGATGAGGCCATAGCTACCCAAGATGTTTATATTGCGGACAGTACTACACTCAGATCATATACACACAGCCTTGTTACAGATATGATTGCTTTCATAGATGGTCATAGCAGCACTATGCAGATGGCTGTGGATATTCTAGCCCGTATGGAGATTGTGGGACATGAACTTACAGCTGCTTCTCCATCTTCTAAGAGGGATGCCATGTTGGCACTGCTTTCCCATTTATCCACGGGTTTATAGACTAGCTTTGATTTTCCTGCATATACTAAATCAACCATTTTTATCATGTACAGGACATAGTGTATATATCAAATAGTTATATAGCAGAGAAATATATTTTGATTCACTTCCTTGTTGGATATGTTTTATCATTGCTGAGTGATTACCACTTCTTTCATGACTTGCTGTTCTTGATGTATTATGAGCTTTTACTTGATGGATTGACATTGAGATGTCGAAGAGTATCTGTAAAGACCGAGACTTTCACATGATTATGTGTGTAATTTTTACGAATAATTTTTTTTAAGGAAGTACTTGAATTATATAAGGGTATATGTGAATTAAGCTAGATAGTTAATTAACTAAGAAGTATACTTAATCATTTTCAAGGAAGAGTAATATAAGTTATGTTAGAAATTAACATAGCTTGAATGTTAGCCTTGATTATTAAATTGAAAAGATTTACAATCTTTAAGTAATTAATTTTTGATATGAGTATGTACGTGTTTATAACTTATTAAGTCAATTTAGGCTATTAAGTTAATAAACTATGGGAATATGTTATGACATATGTGAATTATGTACGTGACTGAATAAATATATATTATATAATGTGTATACATTTATTTTGTAAAGAGATTAAGAATAAAGTTAGATAACCTAATACATATATTAGGTATGGTAATTAAAAACCGAATGGGTTACAATATAAGAGAATGGTGGTATTTAATAAAATATATACTAACTCTAAGAGATTTATTTTATACATATCAATTAATTAATGTTATAACCTAAGTAAAGCAAGTCTAATTGGGTTATGAAATTAAAGATATATAAGTAAGGAATTAACTTAGAAATGTGTGTAAGGAAATCCTAACTAAATGATTAGGGTAAGATAAAAAATTAAAAGTATGGAACTAAGTTGATTTTAGGGCCCAAAGAATTAATTTGTAGCCAAATATTTATTTGATCATGGGACTTGTAGCTAATTGATTTAATAACAATTAAATTATTAAATTAGCTCAATATAATATTTATAAGACAAGTATAGTGATGGCTCAATTTAATTATGGGAGGAAGCCCAAGTTCAATTTTATTAGTAAGCAAAACAAGGAAAAAAAATTAAATGTAAGCCCAATGGAAATTAATTAAAAGCCCAAGTTGAACCCAAGTGGGTAAGGGCATTATAGTCATTTAAATAAGTATTATATAAAATAAAGATTTGGTGTAGAAGAGGCACATGTGGCCGGTTTGTATGAGAGAAGGAAGGATATTTGGGAGATATGGATAGGAGATCTGGAAAGATATTGTAAGATTTGAAAAGATATCGATAGGATATGGAAAGATATTGTAAGATTTGAGAAGATATGGATTTGATATGCAAGATATGATAGATAGATATTATGTATCTAACTATTTTTAATTGCTAGCAAACAAAACTTTCTCATCTCATCTCATTTTATTTCATTTCTTTAAGTTATCTAAGCAAAGTTAAGAGAGAGAAAAGAAAAGGAACAAGATAGAGAAGGGGGTGGTGTTCGGCCACCAAAGAGAGGAGAGAGAAGGTGAGTTCTTGTAGTTTTATAGTTCCTTATCACATCTTAGAAAGGAGGAGAGAAAGGAATCAAGCTAAGGTATAAAGGATTCCTACTTATGTAGTTTAATTTTTTTCTTGTTTGATTTACGTTTTAATTTTTGTAAATTTATGATCTTGAGGTTAAAAACCTTAGATCCATATGTTTAAAAGTGTTTCATGTATAGATTGAACCCTTTTGTGGGTCAAAAGTTGGGTTTAAACTAAGAAATGGGAAAAATGTTTTTCAAAAGATAGAAAATCAAATTTTTCTTAACTATGGTGGTGTTTGATATTGTGTTGATGATTATTGATGATATAGATCATGGATCATGGTATATCCATGAGTATATGAGTTATTTTAAGTATTATGATGGGCTATGTTGGTTTTATGTGAAAATATGGAAGTTTTCTTAAAAATCACCAAAACTTGAAAAACAGATTTTTGGAAAACGAAGTATGAAATAGAAACGACCATATCTCTCATTCTACTTTGAATTTTTGAGTGTGGTCAAATTCTGGAGTTAGATATATGAGTCTTCTAATAGATCCAAGTAGAATCACGGAAAAATATGTTGTAGATTTTCGTTTGGACTGATTTTAGTAAAGGAAGCAAAATCTGAAAGAGTCGAAATAGTATGCTGTCCGGAAATGGTAAGGGAAATTTCGTCCACTTAACTAATGTAATAAACTCCAATATTTTGGGACATGAAAATATATGAGATAAAGTAGCTTGTGTCCGAAAATGAGCTCATTCCGACTTAAAATGAGCAAGTTATGACCATTTTAATGTTTGGGTTTTTTCGATGAAAAACGCTATAACCGGAGTTCTATAACTCCGATGACCATGAAATTTAAATTGGAGACTCACGTTAACATGTGTAAGATTCTGCCAAGAGTTGGAAATTTCTGGAGTTAAGCGTGAGGTAGTTATTTTCTTAAGGAATTAACTAGAAATGGATTTTTGGAAAATACTTAAGTAAATTGAAAAATTCCAGATTTTTTTTTGTGTATGGAATATATGTATATATCATTGGCCAAAAGATAGAAAAATAATCAGCTGATTTCATATTTTTGTGAATAGTGTATTTCAGCTTCCTGGAATGAACATTTCAGGTTGCTGAAATGGGAAACTGAAAAGGTCAGGAAGAGAAATCAGTTTTGTTTTAGCTTACTGAAATAGAAACTGAAATGATATATTAAGTCTTCTAAATTCACAAATAGTTTATCAAGTTATATTAAGAACTTATAAATGAACGAGTGAGTGTTAAGTCTAAGGTAGTATAGTGTACTCTTTAATGATTGCTTATGTGATTACATGTTAGATAAAATTGCTATGAGTAAGATATGTGATGCTAATTAAGAGACCGATCTTATTAATGATAGGTCTTACAAAAGAAGTTAACTTAAATTGTGTAGCAGTAGTCAACGAATCAGGCAAGTTTCCTAACTCAACTTGAGTTATTATTTTTCAAGCATGGTAGTGAATAATTATTGTTAGTTATTCACATCTACAATGATTATTGTTGTTAGCACATAGTGCAATTGATTCTTGTTCTAGTATTTGAACTGTTTATAAGTCATGTCTCAGCTAATTGTTTTGGCGAGACTAATATTTGTTAAAGCATGAAACGTTCTATATCTTATGAACTGATTTATTATTTGAAGATCTATGCCATTGACTTCGACTAGATCAATATTGATTTTATTTATTGAAATCATAGTATGTCTTTAAAAGCAATACAAACGATATTGTTATGGTACAGACTCGTGATGTAAGATTGAGATGAACAAACTTTATTGTCATAAATCGACATGTGCGCTATTATTGAGTATTATGCATAATATAGGGTACAAAGGAGTTGGCCGCTCCAGGTACTTGCAGAAGAGTATAGTTTAGTTTTTATAACTAACCTATATTCTTGTGGTAATTTGGTTTTAATAACTAATAATTCCTCTATTAGTTCATGATCCTTTTGCGATCACTCAGCATAAAATATGGGTACATCCCACTTTATTGAATAATATTGCAGTATTGTTAATTCTTCATATTCACTTGAATATTATTGAATCTTTGAAAGAATTTTACTCTTTCATCCTTGATATGTTATTCAGTATGGAATTCAAGAAAGTTTTATTATTGTGATTGAGTTATTATTCAGCTACTTCAAAATCTTTTGATTATTGTTGAAGTTCTATAGAAGTTAGACTCTTCTATTATTGATATATATCCTTTATTGTAAACTTTAACTTGCTGAGCAAACTCGTTGCTCACCCTTGCTTAAATAAAATATTTCAGCTAATGCCGAGGTAGCAGAAGGTTCTAACAGGGACAAAGGCAAAGGCAAGGCTCATGAGTAGTTTTTGTCAACTGATAATGATTATGTTATATTATGTAAATTAATTATGTAAACCTTTTGGTTACATAAGGGTATGTAAGTTATTGATATAAGTTGTACTAAGCAATGTTATGAATGATGTTTTTCATTAATGTATGGGTAGTTAGATGTGATATGAATGATGAATCGTGAGCACCAAACCCGAGGTTAGAGAACCCGGATTTGGGGGCGTCACAAATTGGTATCAAAGCTGTAGGTTATAAACCTTAGGTGGGGGAAAAGCCTTAGGAATATAACCATAAACAGGATAGAGAAAACACATTTAGAGTTCTAAGTGATGGATTGGGAAAATTCATCAATAGTAAGATATGTGGACACTCAATGTTTATGGATTTTGTTTGATAGTGATGTACTAACGAAGTTATTTAAAACTGATAACAGGATGTCAGGAGATGATGAGATGGTTATAGAGATGTTAGCAGCTGCACCAATGCCACTAGCCAAGGTGCCAGCTCAGAGTGAGTTAGTTGAGGAAGTTTTAAGAGACGAACCTGCGGTAAATCTAGCAAGCGATCATGACGAGTACCCCGAGATGGAGCTGGATGAAGAGGAAGAAGTATATTCCAAAGAAACTAAGGTGGAGCCAGAAATAAAGATCAAAGACGGGGAAAAAGGCAAAGTAGTAATCGAAGATGGTCAAGCATCTGCCGAAGTTCAAGATTTAATGACTAAAGTACTTCTCCTGGAGGAATTATGGAAGACAAAAAGGGCATTTCGCGAGATGACAGAAGAACGAAATAATCTAAAGGCACAAGTCGATAGAAGAAGGGTTGAGTGCAGTGTATCATCTAAAGATGTAAGTAAGAAAAAGAAGGGTAATAAAAGGAAAAGGAACAACGACAGTGACAACAACTCAGGGAATTTGCATTCAAATAAGAAACAAGCATGTGACAAGTGTGGAAAGAACCATTCGGGGGAATGTATGAGGGGTAAGAATGTGTGTTACAATTGTGGTCAGGAAGGAAATCTATCACCAAATTGTCCTAAACCAAAGAAAGGAGGATGTTTTGCATGTGGTGGAATGGGTCATAGGGTTAAGAATTGTCGTAAGACGAAGACAAGTGGAGGAAGTGGACGGAAGAAAGATTAAGTGTGAGGAGTATAATCTTTTGGAGTATAATATTGACTTTTGTATGAATATCAAGATAACTTTTGTATGTCTCAACTTTTGTGTAAAGTTGTAGTAATGAATCCCGACTTTTGTCACAAAGGGATAGTAACTGTTTGTAGCAGTATGCGCTATGTACTGAAAAGTACTATGTACAATTTGCATGAATATGAATATAAATTCAATGATATAATTATATGTTTGAATAAGTAATTAAATTCTGAGAATTAAACTATTAAGATGTTTATCTGATGAATTTGATAATTCAGTAAGCTGAATTAGTTAATCTAGCAAGCTGAAATTGGTCTTAGTTTAAAATTTTGTATACTACTAATAAGATGTGGCATAAAGACAAAGTATTAATGTAAGTCTTTATTTCATCAGATAATGTCGCCAAGACTTCAAAACCATAACCAAAGGGAGGAACCGTCTGTGAATAATGAAGGAGGTCAAGCAGACCCAATGCAGAACTTTGTAGACACGCTAGCACAAGCTATGCAAACTAGCTTGGGGCACACTTTCCTTTGGCTTCATCTTGATTGGCCATAACTTTCTTCAGTACCAGGTCCTTTTCTTTAAATTATAGGAGCTGAACTTTCTTATTATATGACCGAGCAATCCTTTGCTGATATAAATGACCACGGAGGATGGCTGTAGCTCTCTTTTCATCTATCAAAGCTATAGTTATAAACCTTAGGAGCGAGTGTCCTTAGACTATAACTTAGGAGAACTTAGAAGTTAGGAAGGAGATAAAACTCATGTAGAGTTTTCCTTGTGAGACTTAGTTTGTTATGGAATGTAACTTCATTTTATACAATGAACTTATGTTTTATTTAACATTCTAATAGAGTTGCTGTTTCTTGTCTTGTGTTTGTGATTGTAGGATGGCAGATATGGGAGTACCCACTAGAGTGGCTGAGGATGAGCCCAGGGATATTCATGTAGTGTACGAGGCACCCTTAGAGGCTGTGCCGGTATAGGCTATTGCACCATCTGAGTTTGACGACGAGGATGAGATAGAGGTAGAGTTTGAACCCGAGGAGGAGCCCATGGAGGACGAGCCGGTTGAGGACGAGCCTTCAAGGAGGAGCCCATGGAGGACTCCTACGAGCCTAACCTAGAGGAGCATATACTAGGCGAGTATGAGGAGCGGATCTTAGAATTGGACTGCAGAGTCTAGGAGTTAGAAGAAGAGGCCCTAGAAAGAGAGTCCGAGTTCCAGAAACTGCAGGACGAAGACCATCAGAGGAAGTTGGCCATGCAGGAGCTAGAGGTAGAGATTGCCTACCGCAAGGAGGCAGGGATTCGGATGAGGACTTTATTTCACAAGGCAATGGCTAGGAACGTGGATCTGGCAGGGAAGCTAGAAGAGGTAGAACAAAGGAAACTAGCGAGAAGACATTGAAGGAAACACTTCGTACTCAGTTGGAATTAGAGGTGATGGATAGGATACACTTCGAGGAGAAGTGGGAGGCTACCAATGAGAGAGCAGATGACCTGGAAGATGAGGTCAGATGCAAGAAGAGGAAAATGAACAAGATGGGGTACGTGTTCTATTCGACATTTGACAGGATGCTTGATGGTGTGTACCACTACCTGGCAGAGAAGGGACAGACTCTACATACCATGAGTCGAGAGCTGGTAGCTTATATAGCACAGTTAGAGTACAAGAGCGCTGTGGAGCGTGGCATGATGTGATGAGATTTCCTTAGATGGTCTAGTAGTAGTTTAGTAGCGTTTATCTTTATGTGTTGGACATACTATGTTGTAATCCCAATCTTTTGTGTAAGATGTGGGATAGTGATGTAAACCCCGTGTAAGTTTTTGTTAGAGGGGTAGTATGGTAGTAGGTTGGTATATTCCCCGTCTTTTGTGATATTAGGGGATATATGTGATGACATATATAGCAGTATGCTAGGATAATCATGTAATGAAATGAAATGGCATATGAATATAAATGGAGTTTATTCAGAAACGTGTTATAAATTTATTCTTTTTGTTTTAAAAGAAATACTTAAGTGACATAACTGAATAATAATAAAATGAAAATTTGTGATGCAGATCATGGCACCAAGACGTAGATTGACTGCACCCGAAGAATCGGTTAATAACGATAGGGAACAAGTAGATCCCATCCAAAAGTTAGTTGATCTGTTAGGAGAGGCTCTTAGGAGGAGAAACAATGAACCTATTCGTCCAAACCCTCCGGCTGTGCCAGTAATAATATTTAAAGACTTTAGAAGTGTAGGACCCCCAGAGTTCGAGGGTACTACTGACCCGATAGTGGCGTAAATGTAGATCAAGGAGATTGAGAAAACTTTCACTATAGCTCGCATAGGCGAAGATCAGAAGATAGTGTTTACCACGTATATGATGAGGGGAGAAACGAACTATTGGTGGGAGGCAAATTAGCAGAGAGCTGGGGAAGGAACGATAACATGGGAAAGATTCAAGACGCTGTTCTTCGAGAACTACTTCCTGAAGAGCATGAAAAACCGAATGGAGGTGAAATTCCTAGAGTTAAAACAAGGGGATATGACGGTGGCGCAATACGCAGCTAAGTTCAACGAACTAGCGCGATTTACGGAGCACCAAGTTGGTAATGAAGAGAGGAAGGCTAGACGATTCAAACAAGGACTGAAGCCTTGGCTATTCAATAAGGTGTCAGTTCTTCAGATCGATTCTTTTGCAACACTGTTGGAAAAGGCTATTATTGCTGAGGGAGGAAGTGAAGCTTTGAGCTTGTATAACAAAGAGAAGAAAAATAAGAACACTGGTAGTGAGAATCGTGGAGGAAGCAGCGGCGAAGGGAGTAACTCCGGAAAAAGAAAATGGAACAACAACAACAACAACAACAACAGAAACAACAATCAAGGTGGGAGTCACCAGGGAAATTCTAAGAAAAGGAGTGAGACTTGTAACAAGTGTGGGAGAAGCCATCAGGGAGAATGCTGGAAGGGGAAAAACATGTGTTATAATTGCGACCAAGAGGGGCACATATCGCCAAATTGCCCAAAACCGAAGAAGATCAGGGGATGTTTTGCTTGTGGATCAATGGAGCACCAGATAAAGGATTGCCCAAAGAAAGGAAGTGGTGGAACTAGCGGAGGTCAGGGTGGATGTAGCAAGTTGATGATTGGAGGACTCGCGCAACCCAATCGATCGACCGCCCGAACATTTAACATGACCGTCCAAGATGTCGTAGCTGCAAAGGATGTAGTGTCAGGTATAATCCCAATCAATGATATAAATGCTTACGTATTATTTGATTCGGGTGCCACCTGTTCTTTTATATCCGAAGAATTTGCTAGTAAACTTAGTACACCCCGAGAACGTTTAGAAGATCCTCTGAACATAGAAGTTATAAATAAGGAAATAATCCCTGTAGAATACGCTTATCAAAATTATCGCGCCAATATTAGAGAATATGAACTGAGCGTAGACTTGATTCCTATTAGACTGGGAGAATTTGATGAGATACTGGGAATGGATTGGTTGTATAACCATGAAGCGATAATTAATTGTCAGAATAAATGTGTAAACCTTCAGACTCCGAATAAGTCTAATGTAATGTTTTATGGTAGCTCATCGCTTAAGCAATCGTGTTACGTTACGATGATGCAGGCCAAGAAATTGTTAAGAAAAGGATGTGTAGGTTATTTAGCTTACATCGTTGATACTCGTAAGAAGGGAGTAGAAATTAAAGATATATCCATAGTGAATGAATTTCAGGATGTGTTTCCAAACGACCTGCCTGGTCTTCCGCCAGACAGGAAAATCGAATTCGTAATAGACTTAGCACCGGGGACGGCACCAATTTCAAAATCCCCATATCGAATGACGCCATTAGAAATGAAGGAATTGATGATACAATTGCAAGAGTTATTGGATAAGGAGCACCAGTGTTATTCGTTAAGAAAAAGGATGGATCGATGAAGCTCTGTATCGATTATCGAGAATTACCAGAGTAACGATCAAGAACTGATATCCGCTACCAAGGATAGACGACTTGTTTGATCAACTGAAGGGAGCAAAGTGTTTCACAAAAATCAACTTACGAACAGGATATCATCAACTGAAAGTGAGGGATGAGGACATACCAAAGACTGCGTTTCGAACCCATTATGGACAATACGAGTTTTTGGTAATGTCATTTGGTTTGACTAATACTCCGGCAGCATTTATGGACTTGATGAATCGAGTTTTCAAGCCATACCTGGATAAATTTATAGCAGTTTTCATCAACGACATTTTGATCTACTCGAAGACAGAGGAAGAACACGCCGAACATCTGAAGATTGTTTTGGAGGCACTAAGGAAAGAGAAGATGTATGCGAAGATTTCAAAATGTGAATTTTAGATGGAGAAGGTTCAATTCTTAGGCCACGTGGTGGATAAGAATGGAATCTCAGTAGGCCCTGCAAAGGTCGAAGCAGTAAGTAATTGGGAACAACCGAGAACACCGACGGAGGTGAGAAGCTTTTTAGGGTTAGCTGGGTACTATCAACGATTTATCCAAGATTTTTCTAAGATAGCAACCCCGTTGACCAATTTGACGAGGAAGACAGTGAAGTTTGTATGGACCAAAAAGTGCGAAGAGAGTTTTCAAGAACTGATGAAGAGATTGAACGAAGCACCTGTGTTATCATTACCAGATGATGCGGGAAATTTTGTGGTGTATAGTGATGCATCGCACAAGGGACTTGGTTGTGTGCTCATGCAACATGGCAAAGTTATTACGTATGCATCACGATAATTAAAGGATTATTAAAAACGATACCCTACTCACGACTTAGAGTTAGCGGTAGTAGTGTTTGCGTTAAAGATTTAGAGGCATTATTTATACAGAGAGAAATGTGAGATATACACGGACCACAAAAGTTTGAAATATATCTTCACACAGAAGGAGTTGAACATGCAGCAGAGAAGGTGGTTAGAATTAATCAAAGACTATAACTGCGATATTCTTTATCACCTAGGGAAGGCAAACGTGGTTGCCGACGCTTTGAGCAGGAAAGAAAGGGAGAAATTATTTCATTTGACGACTCAAGAAGAGTTGATAAGAGAGATGGAGAAATTGGAGATAGAAGTGAAAGGACCTAAGAGGTCTGAAGAGAAATTGTTTGTAATGGAAGCTTGTCCGACATTGTTGGATAGAGTAAAAGAAGCACAGGTGAAAGATGAAGAATGTGAGAATATCAGGAAAAGGATAACAAACAATGAGGAAGAGATATTCTGAATGGATAAAGACGGTATCCTAAGATTCGAAGGAAGAGTGTGGGTGCCAGCGGTAATCGAGTTAAGGGAAGAGATTTTGCATGAGGCACACAATATGATATATTTCGTTCATCCGGGAGGTACGAAGATGTACCGAGATTTAAGGCAACATTTTTGGTGGCCCAATCTGAAACGGGAAGTTGCAGAGTGCGTTAGTAGATGTTTGACTTGCCAACGCGTTAAAGAAGAGCATCAGCGGCCGAGTGGTTTATTACAATCGTTGGAAATACCGGAGTGGAAATGGGAGCATATTACGATGGACTTCGTGGTAGGACTTCTAGCTACACAGAAAGGTAATGATGCCATTTGGGTTATCATGGATCGACTTACGAAGACCGCACATTTTTTACCAATCAAGATCCATTACAGTTTGAATTAGTTAGCGAGCCTGTATGTAAAGGAGATTATTTCACAACATGGAGTGCCGGTGTCAATTGTTTTCGATCGAGATCCGCGCTTCACGTCAAATTTTTGGAAGAGTCTGCAAGAGAGGATGGGAACATAGTTGAGGTTGAGTACGGCTTACCATCCTCAGACAGACGAACAAAGTGAGCGAACTATACAAACGCTAAAGAACATGCTTAGGACCTGCGTGATGGATTTCAAGGGGAATTGGGACGACCACTTACCCTTAGTCGAATTTGAGTATAATAATAGTTACCATGCGAGTATCGGCATGCCACCGTACGAAGCTCTTTATGGGAGAAAATGCAGAACGCCGTTATGTTGGGACGAAGTCGGAGAGCGACGAATACTAGGACCAGAGTTAGTACAACAAACTGCAAACGTGGTGACAATGATAAGAGCCATATTAGTAGCAGCTCAAGATCGTTAGAAAAAGTACGCATATTTGCATCGAAAGGATCGAGACTTCAAAGTTGGTAGTTTTATATTTTTAAAGGTATCTCCATGGAAGGGAAAGATCCGTTTCGACAAGAAAGGAAAACTGAGTCCGAGATTCATAGGACCGTTCGAGATACTGAAGCGAGTGGGCGAAGTGGCATACAAAGTTGCATTACCACCAGAACTGGAGCACATCCACAACGTGTTCCACATTTTCGTGTTGCGACCGTACAAGGCCGACTACAAGCATGTGATTTCTTACGAGCCCATTCAAGTGGAGAAGAACTTGGCGTACGAAGAAATTCATGTCCAAATACTAGATAGGAAAGAGCAAGCCTTGAGAAATAAAATTATATCTTCAGTAAAAGTACTTTGGCGTAACCACGATGTTAAGGAGGCAACGTGGGAGTTAGAAGATAGGATGATGAGGGACTATCCCCATCTATTTGTGTAACCTTGTAGCAATTCCTGGACGAAATTTTTATAAGGGGGGAGGATGTAAGAACCGAGAATTTCATGAATAAATATTATTTTGACAAAATAAGAGAATGAATATTTATTTAAATATAAATATTGATGTGCTGTGAAATGAATAATTTAACCAAGTTAAATTGAATTTATATGAATGTGGGTTGTGATGAGAATTGTGATAATGCCTTGTGTGGCATGAGAATAAAGATTTAAGGAATTGGTTTAAATAAGAGATGATTAAATTAGGAAGTGAAGAATTAATTAATATCATATTATTAATTAATTTATATGCAAAGTAAATTACATAATTAGAGTATGTATTATCTATTTAATTGATGTGTGCAAAGTATGTAGTAAGGTCTAGTAACTACATTAAAAAGAATATGTAGTGTGACACCTTGTGGTAACTATATTATATACAGAAACTATATAATAAAGTAAAAAGAATTGTAAGTTACATAAATAATTGCATATGTGACGACACAAGGAACTATATAAAATGTAAAGTGTAGTGTGACACTTTAGTAAGACTATGAAATATATGGTATATTAAAGTATGTGAATAAGGAATAACAATAATTATTTCAATAAGTACATAATTGAAATAATAATAATAATAATAATAATAATGAAATTTGTGATAATGTAGTATGTCACCATTTAATTAACTCATAAATTGGCATTATTAAAAATGTACATGGATTACATGATGTGTATAAATATGTACCCCAATGTACTACCATGAAATATTGTAGTGACCTTCTAGGTCCATGTATGCCCTAAATGAACTTAAGCCATGATATGTATTTATGTGTGTTAAGTGTATAATATATGGTATTTCCTTATTGCTAGAATGCTGAGTTTCTTTGTCCCACTTTGATTGCCCAATTGCTCCTCACTTCTCATTCACTACACATAAAGGCTAGAAGCTATTCCCCATTCTTCTCCCAAGCTCCTTCTAGCTCATGATTATGGGGGGGAGTGGCTACCATGATGATCTTCAACAACTAAATTACATACCCTCTAATAACCTTCATGCAATCCTTCAATCCATGAGTTTAATTTAGTGGAAGATTGTATTGTCTGTGTAATCTTTCTTCTATAAATATGAACTCCTCTTCTCTCATTTTTCCATTGCTGAGATTTGCATAAGTGTTGAGTTGAGAGTTATATATATATATATATATATATATATATATATATATATATATATATATATATATATCAGTGTTGAGCCTTCTAGAGTTAGCAGCAAGTCCAATTAACGTATAGCAAAGGTATAATCACATTCTCTCATTCTACATTTCTTGTTTACTGAGTTTTAAATTCTTGAATTTGGCATGAAGCTATGATTGAATAATGTTTGTGAGTTGTTGTATAAAACTTATAATTATATTGGTATACAAGGTGGCTTGCTAGCAATCAAATTCGTATAACAGCTTCCTTGTTCTTCATTTTCATTTTTCTGTTTCTGTAATTTCTAAGATTTTTTGAATTCTTGAATATGCCAAATTGGATTGTGATTTGGTGGTGGAACACTTATATAGTTGTTATATAGACTCACGAACATGTTTGAACCACAATGTGACTCTTTAAAACCATTTTTGTGAAGTAATTTTGTGATTTGGGATGTTAACTGCCGAGGCTAGCTGCTCTCTGGTCTGGAAAGGGAGCCGCGCGTCTCCCTAGTACAACTAGCGCGTGGCCGCGCCAGTCTGCAGTTTCGTTTCCTGCAACCTGTTTAAAATTGTTTAAGTGTGGGTTTAATTACATAACTTAAATAAGCATGCAAGCATGATTAATATATATATATATATATATATATATATATATATATATATATATATATGAACATGTTAAACTAGTGTGAGCATGTTATATTAGGATCGCTTGCCTGAGTGGTGAAGTTATGGATTTCACAATGAACTTAGAGTTCAAAGTGGACATTGACTTGTTTTATCCGTTTTAAATATTCTGATTTTCGAGCATGTTTATATGGCCTTGAAATGCGTGTTGAATATGTTAACATATGAATCTAGATAGCATGAGCATGTTAGGCCTTATTAGTAAGCTTTACTAATGGGGATGCAAGTTTTAAACATGCATCTTGACATGTTACCTTGAGGTTTAAATTCTAAAATTTACGAACATGTTTGGTAGTGCTTATAACCTCATTAAAATGTCATAAACATACACATGCCATGTTATATGCCATGAAAACTAGTTGAGCACAAGTAAAGCATGTGCAATACTAGACATGTGTATATGAAGTAAAAACTTGCAAGCATGTCTAAAATGTGATCACTTTACATGTATACATGACAAGCATGATAACTTACGGGAACTCATGGCGTTGCTTGACTCTAAGTCGTTAAAAATCATGATTTAGAACTATAACATGTATGATTGAACAAGGAAAGGTTATACAAACATAGAAGTATCCTTTAATATGTATATATGTAATGAGATATCATATGGTGTTACTTGAATCCGATTTAACGGTTAGCTTACAATAATGCTATAAAGTGCTAGAAAGATTATGTTTGCTATTTGTTGTGATCTTATGTGATATTAATGATATGAGAATGTGTTTTAACTCAAAAAGAGGAGCGTTAAGGATAGAAATTATATTAATATGATACTATATAACTGTGTAGCTAGGTTAAAACTTAGCTTATGGGTTGATCGTATATCCGAAGATAAGATGTGACGTTAAATTATATGACTAATGTATATCATATATATACGTAACTATATTACGATAGGAATTCAAAAGTGTTGATTTGCTTTTTGTGGATAAACTACGCTAAAGGCAAGTTTCCTTACTTACACTCATTTATAGTGCAAGTATCCTAACCCTTGTATTACTTTATTCAACGAATATTGTAAGCAAGTATCTAAACCTTATCTCTTTGAATGCAAGTTATCTTACTCGTTCATTTGAGCTAGTATGTTTAAACTCTTGTGAAAACTATTATTCATGTTGAACTTGGTATTGTTCTTGAATATTGTGAAAGTGTCTATGCCACTTGATTCGGCTAGACTATATGCATGTTTATAAAATTGTCCAAACCTTTTTATCGGTGCGAAATCTTAAAAATTGAGTTGAACAACTCTTATAGTAAGGGGAGTGTTTATTGTTGGAAGCCCCAACACACGCGTAAATATTACTGTGGTGTTATGTATAACATAGAGTATTGTAGACTGATCATCTATCGTACTTGTTTCATTTGGGTTATCAGTTTAATATTGGTAATTCTAGTAGATGTTCAATAGTCCTTAGTGACTGCTCAGTATAAAATTATTTTATCCAGTTGGATGCGTTGATAGCTTTTGAATTTATATATATATCTGTTGATCTATATTGAATTATCGTTTCATACTCCAAAGATTTGATTTGAGAATTGTTGATATTCGTTATTCATGATATTATTCTGAAACCCTGAACTATCTTAGATATGATACTTCGATATTTCAAACTCGTGTTATAAAACTCTTCACCCTTGTTATATATTACTTGCTGGGCAATTTGTGCTCATTCTTGCTTATTTAAAACCTTTCAGTTAAGGCAGAACAGGGAAGTGTCTCGGGGAAAGACAAGAGCAAGGGCAAGGCTACCGACTAGCTTATTCCTTTATGTTTAAAATTGTTATGTTGTATTAATACTGTCTTCAGACTATGTTTAAGCTTAAGTAGGATTATATAAAAAGTCTTTACTTGATATTATTATGTAATCTATTAAGTACTGTAGGTTGCGCGATTTAGGGAAATAATTATAATAAATCATTGTATATTATTCTATATTAGATCTTCCGTTGTGAATATGTGATTTTAGTTATTATTGTATTACCATGAGCACGTGACAAACCGAATTTGAGTGACCAAGTGGCTGTCCCGAATTTGGGGGCATCACAATACCTTTTTACGGTGTCTGAATTGATGAGCTAGGGAAATTCGTTCCCATCCATTTCTTGTAATTTGATAGCTCCTCCTGTCAATACTTCTTTGACAACGAAAGGGCCTTCCCAATTTGGGGCACACTTTCCTTTGGCTTCATCTTGATTGGCCATAACTTTCTTCAGTACCAGGTTATTTTCTTTAAATTATCGGAGCTGAACTTTCTTATTATATGACCGAGCAATCCTTTGCTGATATAAATGCCCACAGAGGATGGCTGTAGCTCTCTTTTCATCTATCAGGGACAACTGGTGGTACCGCTCTTGCAACCATTGATTTTCTTCCATATGACTGTCTATTGACATTGGTTTACTGAATACGTAATTTAGTGAATCCATGCAGGATATGAGGTAGGTCGTGTGCCCATGAAAATAATGTTGTAATCTAATGGTGGTCCATGCTAATGTACAACATGTCTTCTCAATTATAGTGTACTTCTGTTCGCCACTGCTTAATCTCTTACTGATGTAATAGATAGCTCTTTCCCTGCTTCTATCATCCTTCTGGCCCAGCATAAAGCCCATTGCGTTGGCATTAACGGACAGGTACATAAATAGGGGAACCTCATCCCATGGGGGTACCAAGACAGGTGCTTCGATCAACTACTTCTTGATTGAAAGGAAGGCCTTTTTACAATCCTCATTCCATTTTACAAATGAATTCTTCCTTAGCAGTTTGAAGATGGGTTCACACGTTTCTGTGAGTTGGGAGATGAACCTGCTTATGAAATTGATTCTTCCCAGAAATTTCCGTATTTTCTTTTCTGTTCGGGGCACGGGCATCTCGGTGATGGCTTTAATCTTAGTGGGATTCAGCTCAATGCCTCTGTTGCTCACTAGAAATCCCAATAACTTGCCCAATTTGACAAAAAAAGCACATTTGACCGGATTTAGCTTTAGGTTGTACTTGCACAACCTGTTGAAAAGCTTTTTGAGATGGCTAATGTGGTCATCCTCCTTTCGGGATTTGACGATGATGTCATCCACGTAGACCTCTATCTCTTTGTGCATCATGTCATGAAAAAGTGCCATCATGACTCGCTGATATGTGGCACAGGCATTAATAAGGCCGAAAGACAAACAACTATAACAGAAGGTTCCCTAGGGAGTGATGAAGGCTGGCTTCTCCCTGTCCTCTTCAGCGACCATGATTTGATGGTATCCAGCAAAGCAATCCATAAAAGAATATATGCCATACTGTGTCGTATTGTCTATCAGGATGTGGATGAAAGGTGCTGGAAAGTTGTCTTTGAGACAAGCTTTATTCAAATCCCGGTAATCCACGCACACTTGTACCTTCCCTCCGGGCTTATGTGACGCCCCCAAAATAGGTTCAATACCAACCCATTCTGAGTCGCCAAATATATGGTACAGAATTTTAAATACAAATCGTTTATAACAAAAGGTCGTGAGAAATACGACCATACAACTGTGAGTGTCAATACAAATATGTAATAAATATAAACACTTAAACTAAGTCCTCATTACAATTATTATCACACTATTTTACAAAAATAGTGAGGACTACTACTGCTCTACTCTGACCATCACACCGATCCCCGACTAGTCCCCGTAACATTCGCATTCCCTGAAGAGGACAATAGATGAAAAGGGTGAGCTCAACTAGCCTAATAAAGAATATTATGACTAAGATAATGAAAAAAAAATTATCGTTAGCCTTCAATAAGCCAGATAAAATATTGTGGACAACAAGTTTTAGATCAATATTCGCAGCAGAAATAACAATTCATTAGAAGAGTTAAGTAGAGAATGAAGTTTACTATCTTCTATGATTTAAAAGTCCATCATCAATATTTTATCACTGTAAAATCAATCAATATACATCTCGAATCAAATATTCATCTTTGCACTACGGGCCAAAGATATTCATTTGTATCACCAGTTGGTCATGTTCATCTCAACACCTGTCCATCTTTGCACTACGGGCCAAAGATATTCATCAGGTAATCATTACTGATTTTCTGATTTTTACTATTTATTACTGTGCAATAAAATATTTTAATAAAACAAAAACTTTAAATAAAATATAATATGTATATATATATATATATCTAACATGCCTTATACGGCATGACATTAATCTTATATATATATATATATATATATATATATATATATATACATATATAAACTCCCTCCCTTCCAAGGCACCACACACCACACACATTATTTATATTATATATATATAAATATATAAATATATATATAACTAATAAAACAAAACTGAGATAACTTTCTACCGACGATTTTGAAAAATGAGTAAGTGGGGGTCCATATAATATGCCAAATTTACAACAAATACTGATAAAAACACCTCAGTACTAATTTCTTCTTTTATATCCACAAAAATAAATATTTCCTTATCATATAAATCAATAATTAATTATTCACAACTAATATTACAGAACTACAATATTGACAACCAGGTCGTTCCCAGGAAAGAGGGGGCCTTCCGATAAGGATTTCTCCTTACTGGTGCGCAATTAAATAACCCCTCCTAGACAGAACTTCCTTAGACATTGTCAATAATGCTATCTAATAATATTATTCAAATAATATGAATTATTGATTTGATAATTTGAAAGACTGTGCAATGACAATTATTGAATCAATAAAATATTATGCAATTATCAATGTAGCAATTATTGAATCAATAATATAAAATATTGAATAGTAATTACTGTAACAATTATTGAGTGGTGACTTCTTACGTAAGAATCAATAATTAGAATTACTGTGCAATACCGTGTGCTACAGTGCAACACCACGTATTACTGTATTTTAAGCACCGGGTATTTCAACAGTTTTAACGGTAACAACCACGCCGTTATTTTTAGAAAAACTATTCTTGTCGTTTTTTTCATCTGACAATTTTCCATTATGGGGCCCACAAATGATTACGTCGTCGTACGAATATTCCCCGACAAAAAGAATATTTCCCGACCAAACAAATATTCCCCGACACAATGAATATTTTATGACCACTTGCTTACTTTGCAAAATTTGCACATTTCACCCATAACTAAAGCGTTACATCAAATCAACACCTTACTATTTCAAAATAACATATAAAGAAAATTAAATCTTTATTCATAAAAGTTGGGGTCTTACAACCTCTCCTCCTTATGAAATTTCGTCCTCGAAATTGATGTACGTACCTGATATTTCGAAAAGGAGAGGATAGCTCGTTTTTATTTTTGATTCCAACTCCCAGGTCATTTCCTCAATAGCATGGTTACTCCACAAAACTTTAACTTGAGGTATAACCTTTAAGCGTAGAACATGTTCTTTCTTATCCAAGATCTTGACAGGTACCTCCTCGTACGTTAAAACTTCAGCTATCTCGTCTGGTTCTAACTCAATAATATGGTTTGGGTCTTTCACATATTTACGTAGCACGGATATGTGAAAAATGTTATGAACACGAGACATACTTAGAGGTAAAGCGAGTCTATAGGCCACATTTCCTACTCGGTCAAGAATCTCAAATGGACCAATAAATCGTGGATTGACCTTTCCTCTCTTCCCGAATCTTGTAACTCCCTTCCATGGAGCAACACATAATAACACATGGTCCCCAACATTAAATTCCACGTCCTTTCGATGAAGATCTGCATAACTCTTTTGTCGATCCTGTGCCTTTTGTATACGTTGTCGGATCATTTGGATCTTTTCCGTAGTCATACGTACCAACTCCGGTCCCAACAATGTTGCTTCACCCACCTCATCCCAGCATACTAGAGAACGACACTTTCTCCCATACAACCCCTCTAATGAAGCCATGCCTATACTTGCCTGATAACTATTATTATAAGAGAATTCCACCAGTGGTAGGTACTTATCCCAACTCCCTTTGAAGTCTAGAACACAGAGTCTTAATAAGTCTTCAAGAGTTTGAATAGTCCTTTTTGATTGCCCGTCCGTTTGAGGATGATATGCCGAACTGAATCATAAATTCGTGCCCATAGCTTTCTGCAAACTGACCTAAAATCGTGAAGTGAATCTTTGGTCACGATCCGAAACTATGGATACTGGCATGCCATGCAATCTCACAATCTCATTTATGTACATACGAGCAAGACGTTCCAGTGAATAAGTCTCTCGTATAGGCAAGAAATAAGAAGACTTAGTTAATCTATCGACAATAACCCAAATCGCATCTATGCCTTGAGAAACCTTAGGAAGACCCATAACGAAATCCATGGTAATGTGTTCTCACTTCCATTTTGGAATCTCAAGTGGTTGCAATGGACCCTTTGGCACTTGTTGCTCCGCCTTGACACGTTGACACGTTAAACACCTCGAGATAAACTCCGCGATCTCTCTCTTCATATTGCTCCACCAAAATGTATGTCAAAGATCACGATACATTTTGGTACTCCCAAGATGGATTGCAAACGGTGTGTTGTGTGCCTCCATCATGATTCTATACTTCAAATCAAGATCGTTAGGAACACAAAGTCTGGAGTTGACTCGAAGTATTCCTTCTTCATCGATTCTTGCGTTTGGAATAGCACCTTCTTGTACTTTCTTCTTCATCTTCATCAGCTTCGGGTCTGTAGTTTGAGCAACTTTAACTTTATTAATTAAAGCTGGTTCTACACGTATACTTGACATCATCGCACTCATTCCCGCATATGATCTTCTACTCAACGTATTAGCTACAATGTTCGCTTTTCTAGGATGGTATTGGATGGTATGGTCGTAATCTTTCAACAGCTCAAGCCAATGTCGTTGTCGCATGTTGAGTTCCATTTAAGTGAAGAAATATTTAAGGCTCTTATAATCCGTATAAATCTCCACTTTCTCTCCATACAGGTAGTGTCTCCAGATCTTCAACGCGAAAACAACTGCTGCTAACTCTAGATCATGAGTAGGATAATTCCTCTCTTATTCTTTGAGTTTCCATAAGGCATATGCTATGACTTTCCCATGTTGCATGAGAACACATCCTAACCCTTTGCCCGAAGCATCGCTGTAGATGACAAATCCATCCGAACCAGATGGTATCGTCAGAACAGGTGCCGAAATGAGTCTCCTCTTGAGCTCTTGGAAGCTCTTCTCGCATTTTTCTTTCCATACAAATTTTGTATCTTTTCGAGTCAGCTGAGTTAATGGAGTAGCGGTTCGAGAAAATCCTTCCACGAATCTCCAATAATAACCAGCTAAACCCAAAAAGTTACGTGCTTCAGTCACCGACTTTGGAAGCTCCCAACTTTATATTGCTTCAATCTTCGCCGGGTCAACAGATACTCCACATTTTGATACCACGTGCCCAAGGAATGCTACCTCCTCAAACTAGAACTCACATTTCTTCAACTTGGCATATATCTTGTTTTCACGAAGCCTTTGAAGTACCAGCTTCAAGTGGTTCTCATGATCTTCACGGCTTTTGGAATAGATGAGGATGCCATCAATAAAGATAACCACGAACTGATCTAAATATTCCTTGAATACACGGTTCATCATATCCATGAAAGCATCAGGAGCATTAGTCAATCCAAAAGACATGACTACAAATTCATAATGCCCGTATCGAGTTCTGAAAGCAGTCTTCGGAATATCCTCAGTTTTAATCTTTAACTGATGATATCCAGAATGAAGATCGATCTTTGAAAAGAATTGTGCACCTTGTAACTGGTCGAACAGGTCATCAATACGAGGTAACAGATACCTATTCTTGATGGTGACATGGTTTAACTCCCTATAGTCAATACAAAGTCGCATACTCCCGTCTTTCTTCTTTACGAATAAAAGAAGAGCACCGCAAGGAGATGTACTAGGACGAATAAAATCGATGTCTAACAATTCCTATAGTTGGACCTTTAACTCCTGGAGTTCAATAGGAGCCATTAGATATGGTGTTTTAGAAATGGGTTTTGTACCGGGTTCAAGGTCAATAAAGAATTCAACTTCACATTCTGGGGGTAGACCAGGAAGTTCTTCGGGAAATACATCAGGAAACTTATTAATAACAGAAATATCATTCAAACCTGACGTATTCTAGTTTATATCAGTGACATGGGCTAAGAAAGCTTGACATCTATTTTTTAATAAACGAATAGCTTTATGACTTGAAATGACATTGATTGATTTTAGGGGTTTGGTTGTTTGAATTCGCACAACAGGTTGGTTAGATATATGAAAACTAACAACCCTGAGAAAATAATTAATTTTGGCATGATAAGTGGTTAACCAGTCAATTCCTAAAATCACGTCAAATGCAAGTATTTTCAAAGATATAAGATCAACAGGTAGGGTGAGGGTACCAATTTGAATCAAGCAAGATTTGTAAAATGTAGATGTAACGAAAGTTTCTCCTAACGGAGTTTCAATAGATAAGTGAAAGTCTAATTTCTTAAGAGTCAAGTTCAAACGTTGAGCACAAGCAGGTGAAATAAAAGAATGGGTAGCACCGGTATCTAATAAGGTGTAAACTTCGCAAGAGTTTATGATTAGTTTACCTGTAATAACCTCATTCAAGTTCCTCGCTTGTTGGGCAGTTACGACAAAAGCTCTTCCAGGAACCACTGACTTTGACTTGTTCGGGATGGCCTTTGGAGTTACCATCCCTGCTAGACTTGGTTTCGCTACAGGACACATTCGAGCAATGTGACCTTCCTTTCCACAGTTATAGCACACCTTGGATTACTATGTATAGTTGGGACTGATGTGTCCCTCTTTCCCGCATTTATAGCATACGACCGGTGGTCGTTCTCCTCCCCTAGAAACAGTTGATGCTGGTGCTGCTGTCGTCATTTTCACGTTCTCATTGTTGTACCTTCTCTTCTTGAAATCTCCCCCCGACTCACTTCTTCTATTATCATAACCACGATTACCATCAGAGTGGTTACCGCTTCTATCATGAAACTTTCCTCCCCACTGGTTGTCATTGTTCTGATGACTGCTGCCACCGGTATGACCTTGGTTATTGTCCCTTGGTTGAACATAATCATTATCCCGTTCTAATAATTGGGCCATGTTCACCACATCTGAATACAAACAAAGTTTGTGAGAAATGAGGTACTGACAAATTTCGGGTTTCAAACCTCTCAAAAACATCCGCGTCATACGTTCCTCATTATCCACCAAATGAGATGCGAACCGGGATAACTCCGCGAACTTAGCCTCGTACTGGGACACAGTCATGTTATTTTATTCCAGTTTGATAAACTCTACCTCCTTCATATGACGAATACTTTCTGGAAAATACTTGTCATTGAACAGTTTCTGGAACTCCTCCCAAGACATCTTGAGTGCGGCAGGCTGGGTACGCTTCACAGATTCCCACTAGTAATCTGCCTCTCCGCGGAACATAAACATGGCGAATGGAACCTTCTGTTCCTCCGTGCATCCCAAGACATCAAATATCTTGGTAATTTGCTTAACCCACGTCTCTGCCTTGATTGGATCTGGCTTTCCCTGAAACTCTGGTGGTCCCAACTCTTTGAACTGCTTGGCAGTGACAAGGCGCGAGTTGTTATTATTTCCACCTATATTATGAACACGAGTCTCCCTCGTGTGGTTTTGCATAAACTGCAAAAAGCTTCTAAACATCCCATCGTTCATCGTCTGATCGGTGTCGTTGTTTATAGGAGAATTATTGCCTTTCTGTTGCACGTTCTCCTGGTTGGTGATTAGAGGTGTCTCAACGGTCTCATTCACTCCATTGTTTAGATTTTCAGCTGCCATTCTCAAATACTATCACAAAACAAGGGTTAATCAAACAAATTAACATAACACATATTAACCCTATGTTCTAACCGACCAATTAAATAACAATTAAGCTTAGGTAGGATACACTAGTGAAGGATTTACTCGTCTCTTCCCTCCTAGTTCTATTCCTCGATCTCCGCCAGAGATCATATCCCTAAGCTCTGATACCAACTGTGACGCCCCCAAAATAGGTTCAGTACCAACCCATTCTGAGTCGTCAAATACATGGTACAAAATTTTAAATACAAATCTTTAATAACAAAAGGTCTGAGAAATACGACCATACAACTGTGAGTGTCAATACAAACATGTAATAAATATAAACACTCAAACTAAGTCCTCATTACAATTATTATCACACTAGTTTACAAAAATAGTGAGGACTACTACTGCTCTACTCTAACCATCACACCGATCCCCGACTAGTCCCCGCAACATTCTCATTCTCTGAAGAGGACAATAGATGAAAAGGGTGAGCTCAACTAGCCTAGTAAATAATATTATGACTAAGATAATGAAAAACAAATTATCGTTAGCCTTCAATAAGCCAGATAAAATATTGTCGACAACAAGTTTTAGATCAATATTAGCAGCGAAAATAACAATTCGTTAAAAGAGTTAAGTAGAGAATGAAGTCTACTATCTTCTATGATTTAAAAGTCCATCATCAATACTTTATCCCTGTAACATCAATCAATATACATCTCGAATCAAATATTCATCTTTGCACTACGGGCCAAAGATATTCATCAGGTAATCATCCATCTTTGCTCTAAAGGCCAAAGATATTCAGTTATATCACCATTTAGGACTGAGAATGATGAAAAATAATATAAATAACGAATCCAGTGAGATAAAGAACAAAGATCAGGGATTCGTAATTTAGTTTATCAAAGTTTAAGAATACTCCATAATGATACTTTGTGGAGCAAAATTCAAGAATAAAGATCAAAACTTGGATCCAATCGAAGATAGGACACATAATAGCCAACTTAGACAAATAGAAGAAAATTTAATTTTTCCTTGAATAGTGCCGTATAGGTGAATAGTGCTGTATGCGTGAATAGTAACCCCGACGAAAAAAGTAAAAATTTCATAATAAAATCCATGCCAATATTTTGGTATAATAATATTGAAAAGAATAACATCATTTACGAAAGAAAATAACATCCCTTACCTTAAAAGGAGAGTATTTTTGACTGGTATAGCAGGGATATTCTTGAAGAAAACTTATACTATTTTCTACACTCAAGGCTCCCTTAAACTCAAAAAAAATACACTCAATATTATAGAAGAAGAATTCTCTGATTCTGGTGTGATTTTTATTTCTAAACTAAGCATCCTATTTATAGGAGAATGGCTGGGCACTATTTGAATATGAAAATCACGGACTATACAGGAGGGCAATCACGGGCGCGCACTGTGCAATAAAATATTCTAATAAAATAAAAACTTTAAATAAAATATAATATATATATATACATATATAAACTCCCTCCCTTCCAAGGCACCACACACCACCCACCACACAACACACACATTATTTATATTATATATATATATATATATATATATATATATATCATACGTACATATATATACTTTATATATAAATATATATATATATATATATATATATATAATAAAACAAAATTAAGATAACTTTCTACCAACGATTTTGAAAAATGAGTAAGTGGGGGTCCATATAATAAGCCAAATTTACAACAAATACTGATAAAAATACCTCAACACTAATTCCTTCTTTTATATCCACAAAAATAAATATTTTCTTATCATATAAATCAATAATTAATTATTCACAATTAATATTACAGAACTACAATATTAACAACCAGGTCGTTCGAAGGAAAGAGGGGGCCTTCTGATAAGGATTTCTCCCTAGACAGAACTTTCTTAGACATTGCCAATAATGCTATCTAATAATAATATTCAAATAATAAGATTTATTGATTTAATAATTTGAAGACTGTGCAGTAACAATTATTGAATCAATAAAATATTATTCAATTATCAATGTAGTAATTATTGAATCAATAATATAAAATATTGAACAGTAATTACTATAATAATTATTGAGTGGTGACTTCTTACGTAAGAATCAATAATTAGAATTACTGTGCAATACCGTGTGCTACTGTGCAACACCGCGTATTACTGTATTTTAACCACCGTGTATTTCAACAATTTTAACGGTAACAACTACGCCGTTATTTTTAGAAAAACTATTCTTGTCGTTTTCTTCATCTGACAATTTTTCGTTATGGGGCCCACAAATGATTGCGCCGTCGTACGAATATTCCCCGACAAAAAGAATATTCCCCGACCAAACGAATATTCCCCGACACAATGAAATTTTTATGACCACTTGCTTACTTTGCAAAATTTGCACATTTCACCCATAACTAAAGCATTATATTAAATCGACACCTTACTATTTCAAAATAACATATAAAGAAAATTAAATCTTTATTCATAAAAGTTGGGGTCTTACAACTTAGGCACGGGGACTATGTTGGATAGCCACTCCGGGTATGTTGATACCATGATGATGCCAACTTTGAATAGTTTGACAAACTCTTCTTTGACTTTCAAACTCCATTCGGGTTTTAATCGCCTGAGCTTTTGCTTGACCAGCTTGAATCCATCTTTGATGGGCAGTCGATGAATGACAATACCAGCGGACAAGCCAATCGTGTCTTCATGTGACCATACGAACACATCTTGGAACTGCGTTAAAAGTTCAATCAAGTCAGCTTTTTAGTCTTTGGTGAGGTCTAAGCCTATCTGGATTTCTTTAAGGTTTTATGAGGTTCCGATATTGACAGTGGTGGTTTAATCGAGGTTGGGTTTGGGTTTATCTTCGACCCAATCTTTGATCTCCTCGGGCACCTCATAGTCATCTATCTCCTCTTGATCAATTTCCATCAAGTTGAAGTCCAGTTCTACATCAAAGTTGTAGTCACTATGAAAATTTTTCATCTCATCAGCAGGGACAAATAAGTCCAATTCTGGACTCCTGAAAACAAAATTCTTTCACTTTAATAAATGAAACTATTTAATCATATAAAGCATTTAGCAAAAGCATGATAAAAGTAACTGCTATAGCCGTGCAACAAAATAAGCAGTAAATGAAACCATGCTTTAGGGCAGATGAACCTTCTGCCCTTTTACCCTTTTTAAATGATGCAAGGGACGCTGCTCCAATTGTCCAATGTCAAGTCCTCATGAATAGGGAGGATAAAGGAGTTGCGCTCTTCTGCCTCATCTTTGATGACAACTGAGTCATCTTTCATATTAGATCAGGGTTCTTCTTTAAGCAGTTATGTTAGTTCCCTAAGGCACAATAGTTATCTAGAAGGGGGGTGGAATAGATATTTTAAAGCTTTTTCTTTTTCAAAATACTTGTCAGTATCGAATAAATTGACTACAGCGAAATATATGTTTGTTCCCCTTAAGATAATGCAATAATGGTTTGATAAGAAGTTATGACAGTTATAACAGATATAGCAATTATAGCAGTTAATGAGACACATTGATTTTAAGTGGTTCAGAGCACTCAAGGCTCCTAGTCCACTCTTCTACTCCACGAGTAGGAAATCCACTAAGGATGTCTTACAACTTTGAATCACTTAGATTCCGTCAAGATCAACAATCTTGGAGCTTCTTTAGTTCACTTAGAACTCTTCAAGTCCAGCAGACTTGGTACACTTAGTTTGAGAGTTATATTCTGAGGTGTGCTACTTAGTTGAAATTAAGCATCAATTTTTAAGAACCGAGTAGCGAAGCAAGTTTCTCTTCAGGATCGTAGAGTTTGACGTTGAGTGTTCTTGAGCTTTTTCATTCTTTGCTTGCTTACTTGCTTAGACTAAATCCTTGTCCGATTTGCTTATGAAGGAGCCTTTGAAATATTTTTGTTGAAGGCATCCGTTGCAGCATTAAATGCTTCAGACGTTTTTGAGCACTGATGTTGACTTCCTGCAAATCTGCTGTCCAGCCGTCTGGCCCACTGACACAGCAGACTGCTTTCTCACTTAACACCTGAAAAGGTGTTTTCAGTAGGCATGTAGTCCTTTCCTTAGCTTCTTCAATACGCTTCTTTGATATATACCAAGGATGAATGTTGGGTCATTGGGACTATCAATTTGTCAACGTCTATAAGCCTTTCCTTATTTGTTGCTCTTCCTCCTTTATCAGAAAGATAAACTTTGATGCTGACAGGAGGGTCACCACGATCGTGGTCTTTGTACCATGATCGTTGTGTGTTAACTTGCACAGGCTGGACTCAGTCTTGATCATAGAGAACACTACGATTTCTCTTAAGCTCTTTGATAGACTATGATTTCCACTTGCTTGTCTTGCATACTCCACACTTTCGAGAGCAGACTTCGATTCTTGACTTGGCTCGGCAGGCGCTCGGATCATCTCCACGATTCTGAGTGTGGCTGTTAAGACAGACTACGATCTTTGGACACTTTTATTGAAGCTCCACGATGCTGCCTTGGCTTCTGCAGACTGGCTTTGGCAGACTACGATTCTGTCAAGGCCTAACATTTACATCTCAAAAATAGATTAACCTAACAGTTTTGATCTCTCTTCTATACATTCATTTACAGAATGATAAACATTAAAGCACAGATCAACCTAATAATTTTGATCTATCATCTAAGTCCTTGTACATATATTCTTTGAAGGATTTTACACTTAAGCATTTATATTTACTTTTAATATCAAATTTGAATATACAATTCCCAACAATCTCTCCCTATTTGATGTTGACATAACCAAGGAGATTTGTATCATATCATCAATTTCTAAATGTAGAATGCTAGAAAGTAAATATGACTTAGTGTTTCATTGAGCAGCTAAAATTTCTAGAGAATAAGCATGAATCTATTGATGTTTGAAAAAGATATTACAATCTAGCACCGATACATCAATAAGAAAACAAACTATTACTTATCCATATCTTCTTTGTCTCTTGCTCTTCGGAGGGTTGGCATACTCAGCAACTCTCCTTCTTTTGGTTTGCTCATCTCTCCATGCAATATCGTCTAGCTCCTCCTTGCTCAACATTTCTGAATGATCATATTTGTTTATGAAGATATGATCTTCAACTGGCATGCTAAGACCAGTAGAGGATACTCCTTGTGAGCTAGGAGCTTGACCTTAACTTCTTTTATAGGGTTCAGCCATGAGAGGAGGAGGACGGTTCTGCTGCTGTTGATCACAATCGTAGTGAGTGAAGACTTCTTTGATCTATGGCTGCATTTCTTCTTCTTCTGAGGCTCAAAACTTCCTTCAGCCTTGTCCTCACTTGTCTCCATCTTCTTCTTCTTCTTCTTTTCTTTCAGAACCTCTTCTGGTGATTGAGTTGCCTCAAGAGTAAGAACCCTTTTAGCGGTAAGGCTTCGAATCTCAATATCAGCACCAGGATCCCCTTGGGGTGCATCAGTGGTTGAGCCTTGAGGCTCCTCAGCTATCTGAACACCTTTATTCACCTTCCTCTTCCCTTTGTTCTTTCTGATCAGAGCCAAGGGTTCTTCTTGGTTGACTTCTTCATCCTCCCTAATTTCCTTTACAGCAGATGAATTTGCAGACATCATCTTCACATTTTCTGCTGGATTCCTCTTCCAATTCTGAAACAGTTGTTGGGTCATCTTCCTATTGGGATTAATGGAAGCACCTTCTTTATCCCCAATCTTGTCACCCAGGGCAGATTGCAGTATTATGCTTATAACCTCCCATAGAGCATCTTGGTAGAGCTCTTAGTCTTCTTTGGGCTAAACATCCACTTCCCTAACCATTCTATCATCAGAGCCCCATAGTTGAGTTAAATTTTAAAGCAGATGGCTGTCATGAGCTTCAGTTGCTTCTCATTAACAGAGTCGTGACTAAAGCCCTTCCAGCATAAGCATTTTCCAACAATGTCAGCAAGGAACTCATACTTCTAGGGAAACTCTTTCTTCTTGTAGCCATTTTTTTCTTCAATCGTAGAGTAATGCATCTTCTGTAGACCTTCATGGAAGTCGATGACATCCATTGATAGAAGACCTTTAGACTTAAACCCTAGGGCTAGGTTTATTCTTTCAGTGTTGAGTCAAATCTGCACACCCTTGACTTTGATAGTGATGACGTCGCTTTCAAAGACCCTATTACAGTAAAACTCCTTCACCAACTTTAGATAAATCAGTGTGCTGGTGCTTAGAGCTTCTTCGAGGCCAGCTCTCTTCAGAAGTGACAGAATCTTATAAAACTCAGGGTCAACATTCTTGAACTCATCAAAGCATAGCTGGTAACCAGAAATAACATTGGAAGCAGCCATTGATTTTGTTGATTAACCTGTGACGAACAAATTTGGCTTAGCTTTCTGAAGCTTAGGGTTTCGTTTGAGAGAGAGAGAGAGAGATAAACTTTTAAAATTCAAAGATGAACTGTCAAAAGGAAGTTTAAAATGAAATTATAACTTTCCTCCGTATGATTTGCAGAGTGGGACACGTGTCGAGTTTTAAAGGACTCCATGGTTTTAAGTCATGTGGAAAGTTCGGTTTTGCCCTTAGCTCCCCCTTAGCTAGTGAGTGCTTTTGAGAGGACTACGATTGCCGAGAACCACTCCATGATTGTTGAGTTCCATACTTAGCTTGACCGTTGACTCTACGGTTTTCTGTGATGCATCCTGAAATAGCATCCCTTCTAGGTTAAGGTTGCTCAGGAAGGGTTAACCTCTTAGTTTGACACTAAGGATCAGGTTTATCCCTGAGGCGCTTATCAGAAGGATTACTTAGCTTTGGAAATGCTACCACCACAGTGAGCTTTTCTGCCATGTCTAGATCACTCCACGATCGTGGTCTTTCTTAGTCATCTCTACGATGTTGACTTAGCCTTTCTATATGCATGGCTAGAGTATAGAATTCATGGTTGTAGATTTAACATACCTAACTCACTTATTAATTTATTAAATCTGGATTCATCTAAGGGTTTTGTAAACACATCAGCAAGTTGATTTTCAATAGGAATGTGATGCAAAGATATAGTTCCATTTTGAACATGATCCCTAATAAAATGATATCTTATCTCTATATGCTTAGTCCTAGAATGCATGACAGGATTATGTGTTATTGCTATGGCACTTGTGTTATCACAGTGAACAGGTATAGATTTGAAATCAAACCCATAGTCTGCTAGCTGGTTCTTCATCCATAAGATTTGAGCACAACAGCTGCCTGCAGCAATATATTCAGCTTCTGCTATTGAAGTTGATACTGAGTTTTGCTTCTTGTTGAACTAGAACACTAGTCTATTTCCTAGCAGTTGACAAGTGCCACTGGTACTCTTTCTATCTATTTTGCATCCTGCAAAGTCAGCATCTGAATATCCTGTCAGCTCAAAAGAGGACTCCTTGGGATACCAAAGTCCCAAATAGGTTGTACCTTTAAGATACCCGAAAATCTTTTTTACAGTAGATAAGTGTGATTCCTTAGGATTAACTTGAAATCTAGCACATATACATGTTGCAAACATTATATCTGGTCTACTGGCAGTTAAGTAGAGAAGGGAGCCTATCATACCTCTGTATTGAGTAATGTCAATACATTTACCTTTCTAAACTTTATCAAGCTTAGTTGCTGGAGCAATTGGTGTTTTCGAGGGAGAAGCTGATTTCATGCCATACTTCTTAAGTAAGTCTTTGATGTACTTGGCTTGGTTAATGAAGATACCTTCATCAGTCTGCTTCACTTGTAGTCCAATGAAGAAATTCAACTCACCCATCATGCTCATTTCGAACTTGCTCTACATAAGCTTGGCAAATCTCTTGCACAAATTTTCATCAGTAGAACCAAAGATAATATCATCTATATATATTTGAACTAGTAAAACTTTAACTTTGTGCTTCCTAAGAAATAATGTGGTGTCTACTCTACCTCTAGTGAATCCTTTTTCAATAAGAAAGTTAGTTAGTGTTTCATACCATGCTCTAGGTGCTTGTATAAGTCCATATAAAGCTTTGTCTAGTCTATAAACATAATTAGAGAGAGTTGGATTGATGAAACCTGGAGGTTGCTCCACATATACTTTTTCTTGAAGTTCTTCACCATTCAGAAATGCACTCTTGACATCCATTTGGAAGACTTTGAACTTCATGTGGGCAACAAATGCAAGGAATATTTTGATAGCTTCAAGTCTGGAAACAGGTACAAAGGTCTCATCGTAGTCAATGCCTTCTTCTTGAGAATAACCTTTGGCCACTAGTCTTGCCTTGATCCTTATGATCACTCCTGCAGAATTTTTGCTTCTGTTTTTGTTTTCTGTCTAGGTTAGCTTGATGGTAACCTTTAGTCAAGCATGGGAACTGATATGAATCCATAATATAAACTTCTTGGTATTACATGGCCATGTTAGCATGTTTTATGAAAGAAAAGTATAAGGTTTACGAAGGAAAACTTATGTTTTGAAAATGAAACTTGTAGCTTTAAATGCGAACTTTGTCATATAAGTAACATGCATGTATTCTTATATTATGAGCATGATAGTAGGTTTATATTAACTTTAAATGCATGTTTAAAATGTTGAAAACGTTAGCATACGAGATTGATGGATTTAAAGGTTTTCAAAAAAGGAACTTAAGACTTTTGAAAACAAACTTGACCAAGATTTTGTCTTGTAATTTCTGACCTTGTGAATATGTGTAAATAACTTGATATGTATGTGAAGAAGTATAACATGAGGCATATGTTTGCTTCATGAATGATCAGTTTTGATAGCTTGGTATTAAAGGACTTTTTAAAGGAAACCTTGAAGACTAGTTGTCAATAACTACATTACAAGTATTCTAAGATCTAAGATCATGGTTAAGTGTGTCATGATTTACAAGCATGCTAGCTAGTCATATGTATTGTTAAATAGTAGAACATGGATTTCACATATGGATACTTAAATAATAGGAAATGAACTTCAAGTATGGACTAATGTGAGTTAAGGATACACATGTAGTATACGCATAAGCATGACTACTTAAACATTGATTATCCTCGTTATGTGATAACATGACTTTAGAAGCATGAATTTGTATTGTTTAAAGTATGTGAATTACAGGCATGAAAACACATGACTTTGAATTGGATTAGGATAAGTATGCTAGTGTCGAACTCGAGTTTACAAAACTTATAAGCATGTGTGTTAATTTATATAAGTAACTGAAAGGACTATGTGTTCAAGCCTATATTAATGCATAGGAATTAGATAATTTAAATCTAAGACATGATTAGATTGACTTATGTGATCTTATGTGATAGATCTATATAAATGACTAGATTCCTATATGTGTGACCTTATATTAGTTTATATCTACTAATTGGAGAGACCAACTTGTTAATGTTAGGTCGTTTCGACGCAAGTTAATTAAAGCTAGAACTTATTCGTAGCTGAACAAACAGGCAAGTATTCTAAATTCTTACACTACCTTACTCAATGAATCGTGTAAACGAGTTTCTTAACTTCACTTGATTTGAATGCAAGTTCTCTTACACTCTTTATTATGCAAGTTCCTATCCTTCTCATATTGTATTGAGCAGGTTATTATCGTATTGACGGTTAATTATTTAAAGCTTGAACTTTATTTCCAAGCATGCTATTAGGTGGTTTAATTACTTTACAATTATTCCACATTGATTTTATTGATATTCGCACTTGGTGCACTTGAGTTCGTACAGTCTTGGACTTGTACCTTATTTACAAGTTCTATAATTCTTGAACTGCGTAAGATAGAGTCTGAACCCTTGTTCGGTCAAACAATTGTATGAAGTTTTATAAAAGCTATCCAGACCAATTGATGGTAAGGATTCTTAGACTGAAAAGAACACCCCTTACATATAGGGGAGTACCCCAGTATCTAATATAAGATACAAACAGCAAAGTTGAATGTTATGCATATACATAGCGTACGCGAGGCTGATCCCCTCAAGTACTATTCTGTAGCCAGTAACCAAAGGGTCAATCAGCTATTGATTTCGTTGGAGTTTTATAGTTCAAAAGTCTACTTGACTATCAGTTATTCTAAAAGCAATCATTATTCTTGCTTCCGATATTTATATTGTTGAATTCATTGTCAGATATTTTCTATTCATCACGATATATCCTTTAGTATTGTATTTAAACTTGCTGAGCAAACTTGTTGCTCATTCTTGCTATATCATGACTTATATTGCAGTTAAGCCCGAGACTTCAGGGAAGGATAAGGGTAAAGGGAAGATGTAGGATTAGTTTGCAAGGAGCAGACTTTATCTTTATGTTTAATTAAATTACAGTTATGTAATATGAACCCTAATGACTATTCTAGGGTATGTTTGTATGTTTGTTTTTTAAGGTTATCGAATCTTGGGACTAGTAACACCTTTTGAATGAACGATGTACGTTTATTATATTCCGCATTTAGTTATCGTATGTTGTTTAGAGGTGGATGTTTGTATTGTATCATGACGACCGGACCGGGGTCAGAGGACCCGAATTCGGGGGTGTCACAAAGTGTACAAAAGCAGTAAAATGGCCACGAAATAGTCCAGGCCGACTGAAAATATATAAATATATATATATATATATATATATATTGATAGAAATGTAGTCAATCAGGACTGATATGAGTACTAGTGATGGTGAATGTCGCTTATATATGCGTAAATATATATAAAAGTGGTAAACTACCTCGAATTTGACATTTGGGCTTGACAGAATTGAAATGTTAGTACATTTGCAGTTAAATATATACAAAAGAGGGCCAAACCCGGACTGGGATGATAACCCAGTCCGGCGAAGTTACCAGAATGTGCGCACTAGTGCATTGAAGCTACTGGAGCTAACAGATCGTCAATCCGAGTTGTAGAAATGTTAAAAACAGAGTTTATGTACAAAAATATATCAATTTTTAATGAAACCGGCCACGGAACTAAGTTCCAGGCATATTTAGAAGATAAAACTTGATGTGCAGGTGTAAAATAGTTCAAAGTAGTAGTATTGATCTGTTGATCGTAAAAATACTTACAATGGGCTGCACTGCGGGCTTTTTGCCAAATCGTAGGCTTTAAACACCCAAATCTACCGGTGGTTTTTTGATTTGTGGTAGTATATGGGTATATCTACTTGTTGGAGTGAAAATATTTGGGTTTGGAAGAGGTGTAAAAGTCGGAAAATCAAACTGGCAGGGCTTTACTGCGTTTCTGAATTCTTTAAAATGAACGGGGGCACATTTATTTATAGGCCAGGGAGCCTCCACTCTACCTACGGCAGCCGCAGGTAGAGCTACGGCTCCCCTAGGTGGGGCCCACATGCTTGGCTTGGTCGTCTCGAAGTACGTGCACTCCGAGCAATGTGATGTTCGGTCGGAATCTTTCTAACTTTTGATCGGAGTGTCCGTTTGAGGCGTGTGATACCTTTTCGGAAAGCTCACTCTGAAAGTGTCGCAATGACATGGGAAAAAACATTTTTTGGGTCCAGGAAGACGGGTTAATAACCAGGTCTTCGATTCCCCACAGTTTATCCGTTGAGCTATCTTGCGTAGTTGCCACTCGGGATCGTTGTTAGGATTCATTCTGACTTTGGCGGCATCAATTGGTCTTGAGTTTGACCAAGTCAGTTGAGAGTTGATGAAATGACCGTTGTACCCCTCCCGGGGCTGCCTGTAGTGTCGACATGGTCGCTGGTTGACTTCCAGGAGCTGATTCCAAGACTTGGATCCCATTCGAGTCTTTTGACCTCAGGGTTGCCTCTGAGGATGACGTGGTCATTCCAGGTTTTGCTATGGAGTTGTTGTGATGCTTCAGGTTGATGTCTGAAGTTAACCTGATGTCCCGGGTTGAGACTGGGGATGACATGCACTTCCCGGGTTGAGACCGGGGTCGAGTTTGACTTCCCGGGTTACTGCCAGGGGATGAACTGTGTTTCCCAGATTGAGACCGGAGATGGCTTGAGATGTCCCGATATTGAGGTCGGGGTTGATTGGTACCTCCCTTGTTGAGACCGGGGTTGATCTTGACTTCCCGGGTTGAGACCGGGGTTGATTAATACCTCTTGGGTTGAGACCGGGGTTGATTGATACCTCCCGGGTTGCTGCCGGGGTTGAATTGACTTCCCGGGTTGAGACCAGGGTTGATTTTGACTTCCCGAGTTGAGACCGGGGTTGAGCTTGATTATTCGATTGACTGTCGGAACTTTATTGATGGTCTAATTGACTGTCGGAACTTGATTGATGGTCTGATTGACTGTCGGAACTTGATTGATGGTCCGATTGACTGTCGAAGCTTGATTGAAGGTCCGATTGACTGTCAAAGCTGGATTGATGGTCCGATTGACTGTCGAAGCTAGATTGATGGTTCGATTGACTGTCAAAACTTTATTGATTATCCGATTGACTGTCGGAATTTGATTGATGGTCCAATTGACTGTCAGAACTTAACTGTTGAAACTTGATTGATAGTCTGATTGACTGTTGGAACTTGATTGATGGTCCGATTGATTGTCGGAACTTGATTACCGATATTAAGAATCAGATTTAGGTTGAAGGACCGGCGTTGGTGGTCGGATTTGGATTGATTGATGGTTTTTCCCTCCTACCAGGTTAGTATTGAGGCAAGGAAAATTTTGAGTGTCTACAAATGCCCCTCTTTATCATGTCCATGTAACGTGGTGGAATGGACAGGATAAAGATTAGTAGACACTGGAAATAAAGAGTGCCAGAGCCATTTTGAAGCTGGGCGTCTTGGAGTAGAATGGGGCTACTTATGGCTATATGCGTTATCACTTTGCTGGGGATGACGTTATCCGGTATAGACACTGGAAATAAAGAGTGCCAGAGCCAGTTTTGCCATTCTCGGCTGTGGATGACATCATTCACGATAATTTATTTGACTCTGACGAGTTTGTTGAAGATGATTTATCACAGATTTTCCCATCTTGACCTGCTGTGGATGACGTCCTCTGCGATAGCTTTGTAGGTATTAAGGAAGTGGCCAGGATTGATACTACCTTAATGATCCTCTTTGAGGATGTGTATAACAGATTCCATCATCTGTCCTTTGTGAAGATGGATTATTATATGACTCTCAACTGTAGATCGTCTCCCGACATCTCATGGGACTAGTCTGAAGGTTGAAATTGACTTCGGTCGGAACCTGAACTTTGCTGGGGTTGCACTAACAGATGAGTTGTCATCGGTCGTACCCGATGCTTTGCTGGACTGGAATAAATGGCTGAGTTGTCACCGATCAGTACCCGATGCTTCGCTAGACTGGAACCAACGGCTGAGTAGTTACTGGTCAGTATTCGATGTTTTACTGGACTGGAACTAACGGCTGAGTTATCACCGGTCAGTACCCGATGCTTCGCTGGACTGGAACCAACAACTGGGACTGGAACCAATGGCTGGATTGTCACTGGTCAGTACCCGATGCTTCGCTGGGGTTGAGCCAATGACTGAATTGTCACCGGTCAGTACTTGATGCTTCGTTGGGGTTGAGCCAATGGCTGAAACTGCTTCAGTCGAAACCCGAACTTCGCTGGGACTGATCCAACGGCTGAAACTACTTCGGTCAGAACCCGAACTTCGCTGGGGCTGAGCCAACAGGCTGTAACAGCTTTGGCCAGAACCCGAACTTCATTGGGGCTAAGCCAACGGCTGAAACTACTTCGATCAGAACCCGAACTTTGCTGGGGCTGAGCCAACGGCTATAACTGCTTCTGTCAGAACCCGAACTTCGCTGGGGCTGAGCCAATGGCTGAAACTGCTTCGGTCAGAACCCGAACTTCGTTGAGGGCTGAGCCAACGGCCTGAAACTGCTTCGGAAAATGGCAGTTCTTTCGCAGTTTGATTTGTTGATCCTCGGACATGGCTCCGGGATGAATGTCAAGGGTCTTTGTAAAGTTTCCCTCTTCGTCAGGATTACACTGCGTCAACGCAAGCTTTCAGGATAAATCGCTCAATCGAGTAGCGATTTCTTTTCAGATTTGATTCGGCGTCCAGTTTAAACTCTGTTTTGACTCTAACCAAACCGGGCCCGGGGCAGGTGGGACCCACCTGGGCTACCGCACGTGGAGGTGCGGCAGCTGCAGGTGGAGGTGCGGCCACCTGGGCTACTTCATGTGTTGCGGGATTTTTATTTTGCAAGTTTCCCGTTTGAGCAGTGAAAGGATTTTCGATCTTCTTTTCCAGATCTACGGAGTTCTGGCAGTCAGATTCTGAATCTGTCAGTTCCTACGCGTTCAGCGCGGCGTAGGTAACGTTTTCCAACCTTCTTTTGCAGTTTTTGACAGTTACAAGCATGTGAACCACCTAAGGTGCTTTTAAATGTAATGTATGAAAAATGTATGTCTATATGGCCTGTAAAAAATTTTCTTTCTACATATGTATGCATATTTTACTGTAATGCATGTTTGGATGTAAGAAAATTCAGGTTCTAAGACAGTTAATTTTTTCACTTTTTGATTAGTTTAATCATCCTTTTTGAGGCCTAGTGAGCCTGGACTTTCAACTAAAAATGCCTATGGTATTTTGGAGACCATGTGAGGCTGGTTTTTGATTTTTTGGATATCTATGAACTGTTTTTGTTTTTTGGGTAGGTGTGCTACTGAATGGCCACCTAGACATGCCTGTGTGCATGTGGACAGTCTATTTTACAAAGGAGACTCTGGCGAAATTTCTCCGAAATCTTAGGGTTTGAAAAGCATGCATTTTTGACTCCGTGGGGAGTTTTTTACTGACCCAATGCAGGTTTTGAGTTTCTGGGATTTTGAAAACATGCAGTTTTAACTGTACGGTGTATTTTTGATGGACCCATGCATGTTTTAGGACTTAGATATGTATGTTGGATTGATTGATTAATAAGCCACAGGTTTTAGGCTTACCACACCCTGTCTGAGGTGATTTCGAGTACTGATTTATGTGATGGATCGCGATAGACCCGATAGCTCTACTGGGGTTTCATCAAGCGTTGGACGGAGGAGGGCTTCTGCCGTCCCACAGTCCCATCCAGCTAGGACGCCTCGCAGATTGGTAGAGAGCAGGATACGTCCAGCACAAGACGAGCAGCCCATTGGCATTGATGATAAGGAGGCTGCTTTTGTTGCTTCTATTCCAGCTCAGGTTCCACGTGCGGAGGTCCCGGGCATTGCTGTACAAACACAGGAGTTGCTGGGCGACTTGAGTCGCCATCCTTCGAGATATCTTCAGGCCAACGAGGTGACTTGAAGTCTTTCTTCTCTCTGGACTCTTTTCCCATCTTCTGGTCAATCTCTGGGCACAAGTTTTTGATATGGGTTAATTTTTGATGCAGGTCCCTTGCTTGACACAGCCACGAGGGAACTGGTTTAGTGTGCATTCCCTCTATCAGACTCTAAACAAGGATTATAGGGAGATAGTGGATGGCTAGGGATTTCAGGCCTTTTTCTCAATCTTGCCTCGCTGTTGCCCTTGGGGGTATATGAGGGCTTTATCTGAGCGCTGGTTTCAACGGACTCAGTCCCTTCATCTGCTTGATTACGACGTGATGATGACTCCTATGGACTGGAGATTTACCATCGACATTGAGTTTGAGGGCGAGACAGTGTCTATCGTGTCTGACATTTCACCCACTACAGTTAGATCCCTGTTGGGAGTCCCTCAGTAGGCATTCAAGGGTCGGGCAGTCTGATTTGTTCCCTTGAGTATTGACACCCAGGGCGGGACTTTATAGTTGCCTCCGCTGATGATCGGAGGGCTAGAGATTCGCATTCTGAGGCTATTATTTTTGTGGCAGACAACTCATTGACGGTGTCCTTTGCTTTGATCAACGCCACTCAGCACGTAGAGCGCCTCAGTGACTTTGATTGGGGCTCCTATACCTTTGCCTATTTTCTCCGGGGTATGCGCCTGCTTTCATAGGGTGTGACGGAGGCTTGGTTAGGATTCCATCTGTTTTTGCTGGTGAGTACATCTTTCTGTACCTTTTTGATTTCTGCACTTATTTTTGGCAGTCTTGGTTACTGAGGACTTTTGATATTTGCATGGATAGCTTTGGGCATTTGAAAGGCTTCCTTGCCTACGGCCCGTTTAAGCACTAGGTCCGGAGACCTATCCACATGGACATAGATGGTATCACTCCAATTTGATGGAGGTCCCTATTGCTGAGGGATTCACTAATGCCCATCTGCAGTTGGAGCTTTTCACGGCGGGCTTGATCACCTGGACTCTGTACACAACCGAGCACTTGACCGTCGAATTTGATGGAGGTTTCCCCACTGGTCAGGAGTTTTGTGACATCCCCAAATCTGGGTACTTCGTTTCCACATGATTTGGTGTTCACTTTCTAATATAACATACATCTACCCAATGAATAATGTAAAATAAACTACAACTTAAATTAAAATAAATAAAATCTCTCTTAAAACAAGGATTACAACCTTTATAAAAATCCCGGGTTACTCTAACCCTGACATGAATATAATAAAGTGCAAAAATAAAAACATAACATTCAAGTCTTATTACAATCATTCTCAATTAAATAAAACAAGTCTTCACTTGCTTTGCTTTGCTTTGCCTTTACTTGTAGACGGAGCATCAACATTATCAACCTTTACTAAAATTGTTATTTAATGCAAGAGTGAGCAAACCACAGCTCACTGGAGTTTAACAATAATATAGACATGAAAGGATATATTTAAAAGAATTTGAACAACTTAGCTTGCTTCAATAATAAAGAATTGAATAATAATTCTCTATCAACATTAAAATTCGAATATAGAATTTATCTGAGGGTCATAAGACCTTTGAACTCTTGTCCTAGGTTATAAATATTTCTATTTAAACCTTTAACAGTCAATAAGACTATGGACCTTAACTCGTACTTAGGGGGATCAGCCCTTTGTACCATGTATTGTGCACAAACATCTTAACGCTATGCGTAGTAACCTCCCCTAGTAAATAGGGTTGTTCAACTTAGTAATTTGAATTCGAGTCCGCACCAAAGAAAGTTTAGTTTGGATAAGCTTACAAGGGTAATTTAGAATTCACGTTCATCAACTAAGGATTAGTTGAATCGACTTCCAATAATTCATAATAAAAGAATTATGAATTAACATATGCTTTAGAAGTAAACTTAAAGCATTAAAATAATAATTGGATCTTACTTGAACAATAAGTTAAGACCATTTCAATTAAATAAACAATTGTCTAATACTGAAATGGAAAGGACATTCTCAACAATGAATATATGAATTCAAGAGATCATAAAAAATTTAATACAAGTTTAGGGTTTAGAAAACTTACATAAAATTAACGAGTTGAGGGTTTAGAAGACTTGCATAAAATTAACTAGTTGAGGGTTTAGAAGACTTGCCTCAAGCGCAAGCTACTTAACACAAGTCACGTACTTTAATACTTCCTACATATATATATTCAATCATAATAACCTAAATTAGTTAACACGTAACTAATTCACGTAAGTGGTTAATCCTCATGGTTAACTCACTCTAATTACATAATAATAATCAACTATCACATAGTTAATTACATCACCTACATATTCACATAATTAAATTAATTATGTATTTAACTAAATTATAATTAAACAATTATAATTCAAACACTTAATCAAATTATAATTACTTAAATTATAATTACCTTTTAAATTATAAATAATTTATAATTTATAATCAATTAAACCACATTCATGCATTTATAATTACACGATTTATAATTAATCATGTATTTATGAATTAATTAAACTATAACATGTATTATAATTACACAATTTATAATTAATCATGTAATTATCAATTTAAAATCCACAATTAAACATGCATTTATTAAATTATAATTACATAAATTATAATTTAAATTAACTTCTAATAAATCAACCTTTATTCATTATAATTTACCAAAATTATAATTTAAAATAAACATTTACTTTTGATTATAATTATTTAAATTATAATCATATATCACATTTAAATAACAATTCAAATCATACTTTAAGGTTTTCAAACCTATTTTCTTTTCTAAATATAAATGTGTCAAATTTATGTTAACAACATGTTGTAGCAACTAGATACATGCTCACTGTCATAGCATAATTAAACTAGGTTTAAAATTAACACTACACAATTAGCTAACTTTCATTGCCTAAGCACTGTGTCCGACGCAGCTGCGCAGCCAGCTACCCTATAACCGGCGCAGCTGCGCAGGGAAGGATTCTGGGATAGGCCAGTGGCGCAACTGCGCTGCTCTTGGCCTTGCTGCAGGCGTAGCTGCGCAGCAGCTCGACCAGACGCAGACAGCCACGGCCCCCTGTTTAACTGACCAACCCAAACAAGCCAACAACGCCAAAAATACAGTACTATAGACTCTGTAAAACATATATACGCTATTACACATATATAAAGCATGCTTCCAAAACCCAAAATCATTTAACCATTGATAATCACAAGTTTTTAAAATCTAATTTGGCCATTTTCATGAAAACTCATATTTTTCTCAAAATAATCTACTGTAACTATTTTTCTCTATCAATTCGAACTTATATACATGCATTACATACGAAGTTGAAGATAGCATCCAGAATTTACTTAATAAGCATATTAACACATACCAATTGCATGAATTTCTCAATTAAAATTAACCACACTCATGAAATTCCATATGAACTCATATAAACATGAACTTTCTGTTAAAAATAAATTTCTACAGTAATTTGATTTCTGAAAATCCTCTTATGTCATACAATTACCACAATTAACACATGGATACCATACATATATATAAAATTCATGATTACATAATTTCATGAAATTCACAGAAAACTAACTTTACAAAAACTCAAAACAATGAAGAACAACTAATCACAATTCTTTAAAACTATAAGATATTAATTACCTTTTTGATGATTGGAGAAGAATACAATGACTAATTCTAGCCTTCACAAGTTTCTTCTTCCTTCTCTTCTCTAACTTCTCTGCTCTTCTTTTCTCTTTTTGTTCTTAGCTTTACAGACTAACTTCTAATCTAACGTAGTATAGATATATTATAACTGATATAATATACGTATACTAATGATATATATGTAACTGCTAATTACTTAATATATATAATAAATACATTTATTATATAAGTTACAAAATTCAAAAAAACACAATGACTTGTTTGGCAAAATAAGGTTATTTTCAAAAATAGATTTTTAATGCTAAGGTATTGTTTGGTAACAGTTTATTTAAAAATAGCTTTTGATAGTTAGGGGCCCTGTTTGGTAGAAATAGGTTTAAAACAATTACAAGGGCCTGGTTTGGCAAAATAATTTAAAACCTTTTCTTTATTTTAACAAATCATTTAACACATACTTTAATGTCACATTTTAATTAATTAAATATTAATCAACTAATTTAATCAATTAAAATCTAACATCAATTAATCACATAAAATTGCCACATAATTGTAATTACTCGCTAATTATAATTCATGCAACACTTCATCACATATCTCATCTAATTTAATTATCTCAATTAAATTAGAATTATAATATAAAATTAATATATATACATATCAATTAAATAACATTCATTAAATTAATATGTAACACTCAATTAAATCATTTCCATAAATTACTTAATCTATTTATTTACTCAATAAATAATTCACATAAATATTTATTTAATTCAATAAATATTTAAAATTAAATATAAAATCTCAATCGTTATAATCTTCCCTCCTTAAAAGGATTCTGTCCCCAGAATCACACATAAATTTTTTTTCGTCTATTACATTAATTTAATCAATTAAAATGTGAATTAATCACATAAAATTACCACATAATTATAATTACTCGCTAATTATAATTCATGCAACACTTCATCACATATCTCATCTAATTTAATTATCTCAATTAAATTAGAATTATAATATAAAATTAATATATATACATATTAATTAAATAACATTCATTAAATTACTATGTAACACTTAATTAAATCATTTCCATAAATTACTTAATCTATTTATTTACTCAATAAATAATTCACATAAATATTTATTTAATTCAATAAATATTTAAAATTAAATATAAAATCTCAATTGTTACAATCTTTCCTCCTTAAAAGAATTCTGTCCCCAGAATCACACATAAAAATTTCTCGTCTATTACAAGTTTGATTTATTGACCCGCATAGTCCCTATGTTGACGGAGGGAGGCTGGGAGCTCTATCTTGGAGAGCGTGCCATTTGGAGCGTTACAAGGGAGATCCACATTCCCATTGCCCCTCCTACTTGGCATCATTGGTCCTTATCCGTGCCTTTGACAGACATCCCTTTGGAGGGTATAGACGACTTTGATCTATCAGAGGGCCTATACAGCCAGGCAGCCTTCTACAGTTGGTGGAGTCCTCGCACGATTAAGGCTCAGACTTGTGCCACCCATTTTATGGCAAATATGGTGCCAGGGTCTGTGATGATGACGGACTGGATAGCTTGTATTAGAGAGCCTACTCATGCAGACTAGATAGCACATCTGACTAGGGAGTTGGGCCAGGCTCGTTTCTTTATCAGGCACCTTGGCCGAGATCCATCGGGGGCATCTTCATTTGACCCATCCAGCTCTGGCACAGGCCCCTCTTTAGGTCCATTTAGTAGCAGTTATACAGGGGCAGATCCTCCCTTATACCGCCCAGATATGGCTGATCCCAGCAGCTTTGTGCAGACAGAGGCTCTAGAGCAGGTCGATCGATTTGATACCGAGGTCTTTGACTTCCTGTGATAGCTATTGGAAGCTATATTTTTGGTCAGCCACTGTTTTGGCTATTCAGCGTCTGTGCCATAATTTTGATAGACCACTGTATTAGCTGGGTGGTGGTGCCCCATTTCCCTGTATTCTTCCTTTCACTTTGCACCAGGATATAGGGATGATGTATGCAGTAGATAGCTTTTTGTAGATATTTTTGTCATCTTTATCTACTGCATTATGTTTATATCATTGTCATCATGCATGTATCATGTGTATGCATTCAGATAGTTACGATTTGACTTGACCTCTGGACGGTCTTGTGATATGGTACTACAGATGACGACGTCTGCAGTTAGCCGTATAGAGCATTTGCCACTGTCAGAGGTGGCGGCATCGTTGTGGTCATGGTATGATAATCTGCCCTTTCCAGCTAGGGGGACAGATGACAAAATGCCTGGGCATTTAACGGCCCTTGTAGATTTCAGGGTTCCAGACGGCTTTATTGATGGCGTCTTACCCTTATAGGGACCGGAGAGACATGTATTCCGCATTGGCAGTGTGAGCTTTCGCCTACTCTGGAGGAGTACCAGAGATTTACTGGCTTGGATTTGGAGTCACCGTGTGCTTGGATGACTATCAGTGATATGCGGAGACCGTTTACTCTGCTTTTCGGTCTTCGACAGAGCATAGTCATGGATGAGATTGTTTCAGGGCATGTGATCTCCCTTGACTTTTTGATAGAGCGCTATGGTGAGCTTGATAGCTACGACCGTCACATCGGGGATTTCGTCATTTTCACAGAGGATTGGCAGACAACTAGGATAGACATGTTACTGATGTGCATTGTGGCGTATGTTTACATACCATTTCTTTTAGATCACCTTGATGTGGGATTGGTTGTCGTAGTCAAAGCCCTTAGACAGGCGAGTACCATTATCCCTATGATCTTGGCGGAGACACTGAGGTCGCTCACCTATTACAGTACCCATCCAGCAGCTGTATATGTGGTTGATGTCACACATACGACCGATTGGATTATTTAGACCTCATGCCTATTGTTTTAGCCACGAGATATCCTCAGTTTACTCCTTTCGTCCGCCTAATTGCATCGACTCAGAGTCCTGGTTAGCATTTGTATCGGATATTGAGCATCCATTCGCAGTTTTGTTATGCTCAGGTATGTCGACCACGTTCAGCTTCATTACTCATGCATCTGGCATGGATTATTTGCCTTTGGCAGGATTGAGGGGTATGACTACTTATCATCCCTTGGCAGTTATGGAGCAGTTTGATCAGTTGCAGAGTATGCACCATTTTGAGGATTCTGCTGATCAGAGGATGTCAGCTTCATAGATGTCACCAGTCGACTTGGTTAGAGTTTATGAGTGTTGGACTCACAGGGATAGGGCTGAGTTCTCCAGTAGACATCTGGGTCGTTCTCTGGAGTATTCTGCATGGTTAGAGGCAGAGATCGCAGTCGCAGTAGTAGAGCTTCATATATCTCCGCTTGCGGATTCTGACAAGGAAGTTCCCGATTCTCCTACTAAGGATGAGCTGTTAGCAGATTTGGCAGTAGCTTTGATTAGTGATCCCCCGGTTATTCCCACAGGGACAGATCCAGCTTTGTCAAATTCTCTATTCAGGATGACCTTTGATAGAGATTCAGCTAGAGCGCAGCTGTTGGCTGCCCTGTCTGGCAGGGATTTAGCTTTTGCTGAGAGGAATGGTCTCAGGACCGCCTTGGATACTGGATTGATTGAGCGGAAAGAGCTTTGCTCTGCTTTAGATACTACCATTGTGGAGCGAGATGAGGTTCGCTAAGCCAGAGATGCAGCATATATTGAGATTGAGGAGACTTTGATTTCTCAGGATGCAGCTTTTGCAGAGAGGGATGAGGCTATAGCTTCCCGTAATTTCCACATTGCTGATAGTACTGCTCTCCAATCTTACACCCATGGTTTAGTTACCGAGATGAGTGCTTACATTGATGACCACAGTGCCACCTTACAGATGACTGTGGACGTTCTTAGCCGTATGGAGGCTGAGTGGACTACTCTTACAGATGCTCCTCCATCCTCAAAGAGAGATGCCATGCTGGCATTGCTGACCCGCTTGTCCTTGGGTCCATAGACTAGCTTTATTTTTCCTACACAGACTAGATTAGCCATTTTTGTCATGTACAGGGCACTATGTATATAAATCAATTTATATATTAGAGAAATATATTTTTGAGATACTTCCCTGCTTAGATATGTATTATCATCGCTGAGTGATTACCACTTCCGTCATGACTCGTATTTATTGATGCATTTTGAGCTTCTCCTTGATGGACTGACATTTGAGGTGTCAAGGGAGTTCCTCAAATGGGTCTGGTAACCAGACAGCTTGACAATATTTTAGCTTTTATTTGTCTTTGGTGTCTTGGAACTGGTCTTCCATTTTTTGTTTTTTTTTGAGGGTCAAACCGCGCCGTAGATGGTTGCCTACGTACTCCAAGGTTGAGGGAGATTAGGTCATTCATAGTTCTGGTTATTTAATTAAAGAGGCTTAAAAATAGTTTATCTGGGGTTTGAATTTGGTTCGATGAGCTTTGGAATTTGTTGCTGGAATTTGCAAGTTCTTTGGATTTTTGCTTGATTTGACCGCACCATAGATGGTTGCCTACGTACTCCCAGGCTGAAGGAAATCATATAATTTGTAGTTCAGGTTTCTCTAGTGAAAAGCCGAACCTGATTCGATTTGTAGGACCCAGATGCGGGTATGCATGTGCTTCAGACGTAGTACTTTTTCACGGTGTCTGAATTGATGAGTTGGGAAAATTCATTCCCGTCCATTTCTTGTACCCTTATGGCTCCCCATTGATGAGTGGGATTTATACCCGCAAGATGGATACTTTATGGCTTAAATAGTTTCCTGATCTTCGTAGTTTTTATTTAGTTTATTATGTTTATGGTATTATTATGCTTAACCGATGTATTGCAGGCTTTACAGGACTTTTCTAGCTTTCAGGGACAAAACGGAGAATTTCCATATACTGGCACCGCAGCGCCAATGCCTAGTATCATTCTCGCGCCGCGGCGCCGCACCTGGTCATTGCTGATGTCATCCTGGTGCTGCAGCGCCACAATTCCTTTATGGGCTCGCACTGCAGCGCGACCTCCGGTCTTTTGATTTTAATATGGCGCCGCAGCGCCACTTATAAGCTGATTGCCCGCGCCGCAGCACGACCTCCGGTGCCCAGGTAGAAAAGGCTTGCTTTTGACCTAGAAAAAGGAGAAAAAACAGAGATAGAGAAAAAAGGGGAGAGCCTCTGCAAGGATAGAAGAGAGGAAGAGGAAGAAGACTGAGATAGAATCGGTTAGCTTAGCTTAGGATAGATTAGATCTCTTTTGTACTTTGTCTCTCTAGTTATTGGGTAATATTTGTAAATATAGATTAGGTAGAGTAGGGTAAAGTTTGGGTTTTCCTTGGAGCAACAAGAGCAGTGAGCAACACGGATTGGAGAGCTTGAAAGGAGCGAAATGCTTGGAGACTGAAGAGCCTTGACAGAGTTTATTCTTGTCCATTCATTTCCTCTATTTTTGTAATCCATAAATATTGTCTTATTGCTACTTATGTTTTGTTCAATAGCTATGAACTAATTATTGGCTCTAAGTTTATAATGGAACCCTTTGTTAGTTAAATTGACTGTCTTCTCTCTTTGGTTGGCACCATATGGTTTGGTTTAATATATTCATGCTTAACGATTCTCACTAAGACATTAGTGATGATTTTGGTAATCTATATGATATCGAAAGAAGAATTGTAGATTTACACCTAAATATATTGGCATGTGATTATGGGTTTCGACTGCATAAGTTGTGCGTAGAATAGACATATATCTGTGTGCCACGTGTGACCTAATTGAGAACTTATGCTTAAATCCTTGTTAGGTTAATTCGCATAGACATGTGTAGGATTATCACCTAGTTTGGATGTTCTTTTCTGTTCTATTCCCTATCGGGTGGATCTGGAGAGGATAAGTTTGTGCATACCTCGACAGAGGTGTATGAACACCTGTGTGTTCTCGGTCGACAAACTGTCGTGACCATTAAGACCAAAGAGAGAAGGGTATGAAGTCTGATGAAGCATAGCACGCTAGGTGTTCGTCAGAATGCCTGTGTGGGGTGAAGTTGTAACCTTAGCTTGTAATTCCTTCGATTACCATTCGTTATCCATTTACTTGCTTTATTAATTAGTTATAACTAGTTTAACCACACTCCTATTAGTTTACTGTTCGGATAAGACTTGAGCGATACAAAGTTGGTATTTGGTAAATATTAGTGATAGTTCCTCGTGGGTACGACACTTTCCTTATCACTGTATTACTTGTTAGAACGCGTATACTTGCGCGTGTTTAGTGATCGATTTTCCGACCAACAAGTTTTTGGCGCCGTTGCCGGGGAACTATTATTCTAATATTGTCCATTATTGATTTAAATCAATTTAGTCTTAATTTGAACGTGTATATATTTCTTTTATTTGTTTGATCTTCCTTTGCGTTTTTAAGTTTATAGGTTATGGACGATCAATGTTATCAATGGCCTTATGAGAGGACTACACAACCAAACTCGGAAGAAGGACTCGAGAAATTGCGAGCTCAAATTGCAAATGTCTTGAGGTTTTCTGATAATCTTGAGTGTGAGTCCACTCAGACTGCCTACTGTCAGGAACGAGCTGATATTAAACCAATTTCCTATCATCCAAACTGTCAGGGTTATCCAAACTCTTGGGACTATAGTCAAGAGCAATATCATGATCCGAATTACTCCTATCCGAATCAATTTGAATGTCCATCTCCTCCGCAGTATAAGGTGACATTCCAAACCAATGAGAGCTTTTCGGCAGACTTAACAGAAGAGAAAAAGCTTGAAGAGCTCCTCACCAACTTTATAGAAAGAAATGAGGTGCGAATGGCAAGCCAAGACGCCGTATTGCAAAGCCTCGAAAATCAATTGGGACAACTCGTCAATGCCATCATAAATCTATCGCAGGGCAATCTACCGGTCATAACCGATCTCAACGATGAAGCAGTAGAGCATTGCACGGTGGATACGCAAGGAGAAGGTGGTGAGTCTCACAAAGTTATTGAGGGAGATGTCAAGGTGCAAATCGTCCAACCGGTGGAGTCTGAAGTGGGAGAAAAGAGGATAAAGAGTGGTTGTATTGTCAAGACTAATCAACAACCGAAAACCACGCTCACGATTGTGGAAACCCTGGAGGGCCCGCTAGTGCACAGAGAACGCTTTCAACTTGATGACAAAAGCGAATTAGTGGATAATTCCAGTGGTGAAAGATTCTTCGTGCCGATGGGTGAAGAAAACGAGGATGATCAATCATCCATGTCCGCCACATATTTTAAGGAATTGACAAATAGGCGGCATGAAATGGTCATTTTTGCTTATGAGCCGGATTGAGCGGCATCGGTATAGTCAAGCCGACGACTTTAAAACAAGCGCTTGGTGGGGAGGCAACCCCATCTCAGTATCAATTTTCTTTGTTTTCTGTACTTATGTCTAGTTTATATTGTGTCTTTTCTTTTTACCATGTAAACATCATTGCCAATGCGTATGCTTTTGTGATTATAGCAGGCAGCATGTTATTTAGTATGTTGCTAGTGTATATCTTAGTTAGAATTTAGTATATAGCATGTGGTTTACTTAGCATGTTATCTGTGTAATATATGTTGTCTAATACATGGTTTTTGTGCAGGAAAAACTCAGATACAAGGCTGGCGCTGCAGCGCCAGCATATGCACTGAACTTCGAGCCGCAGCGCCAGGCAGTAATTTAAATTTCCTATATCGCGCCGCAGCGCCCAGAAACAAAGGGGGACTCGAGCCGCAGCACCAAGGGCGAGACCAAGCTACTGCCAAGGCGCGCCGCGGCGCCAAGCAAAGAAGGAATACCCGCGCCGCAGCGCCGGTAGCGAGTTTTGGCTTTCAAAAATAGATTGAGGCCAGCAGTTTAGCCATTCACCTCCCCTCTCTCTCGGCTATTTCGGAAAACCCCAAACATTACCTCTTCTCCACATCAACCAGTACTGACTCCTCAATACTCCAGCCCATTTCCTGCTCCACACCCACCAACATACAAATTGGCCTTAATTGATTACACAACTAAGGACTATCAAAAGGACACCATAATCAAGCAAGTGTTTCCAACTCGAGGTAATTTTGGATTTCATGTATTAGAAACGTATGTGGATCGAATTTTTAGGATTATCCATCTCCTGTTGTTTGTTTGGGTGATTTCCACTGACGAAAATCTGGTTAGAGCATTCACAAACAAAGGGCTATCTAGTTGGGTTTTGAGAGCGCGCACAAGGTGTTTGATAAATTGACTGAGAGATAATTTAACTGTTTGGGGTTTTTTGACATTGAAGTTGCATTGGGAATTATTCTAGCCTAAGTTTGGCGAAGTTTGGAATCGAGTCCTGCTTGTGTTCAAGCCAATTGCTGCAAATTCTGACATGGCTTCAAAAAGGCAACGCCTGAGTGTCGGCGGTTCCTCGTCCGCAGCACCAACGGCATGGGACAACACCAAATTTGTTAACGAAGAGGCATGGAAATGATACAAAAGCTCCTTTGCCGCACGAAATTTGATTCCTGAACGGGGTTTGAGGCCTGACAAAACAAAGGATGACGAGTTGTTAGCAATGATTGCGGGTCGCCAGTGGGTGCACTTCACAAAACCTCCTGAGTCGGCCATTGTATCTGTAGTTAGAGAGTTCTATGCAAATGCTAGTCCCGAAGGTCCTGCTGTTGTTCAAGTTAGGGGGCGGTCAGTGGCGTTTGGAAGCCAAGCCATCAATGCACTGTTCGCGATGCCCGGTTTCGAGGGTAAGGACTATATGGAGCAGGGATTCCGCAGCTATGACCTCGAGGATATTGTTAGGAGGCTCTGCAAGCCCGGGACTACATGGAAGACAAATGACTTCACGGGTGAGAGGACCAGTTTTCCGCATGCTGCACTCAGTCGCTATGGGAAGGCATGGTTCAGCTTTATTTGTGCCAACATGATCCCGACTCGTCACCTGAGCAACGTGACTAAGGATAGAGCGATCCTATTATTTACCATTGTCACGGGTCTAAACGTGGACATCGGAGTTCTCATCCATGAGTCCATCATAAAGGCAATCAAGAGCAATATCTCTACGGGACTTCCACATCCATCCTTGATCACCCGACTGTGCAAGAGGGCATGTATCCATTGGGGGCCAGAAGAGATAGCTTTGCCGCCCATGTCAGTCATTGACCATCAGACCATCTCACGCTTCGATGTGTGGGACGGGGCTATTTCTCATGTTAGAGGCGAAGGATTCGGGCCACCTACTGAGCCACCTCCTACAGCAGAGCCTTCGCAGCCACCAGACGCAGGCCCAGCTTCACAGGGACTACTGGCATAAATCATGGCATCCCTCACTCTGCTACATCAGAACTAGGATGCTAATGCTCAGAGGCAGCAGAGGCATATAGCAGCGGTGGCCTTGAGGCAAGACATAGCGATGCAGTATCAGGCTGAACTGGTCAACACGATGCAGAGCATATACATCGTGTATAGTGGCGAGGATTCTGAGTTTATGCCATTCCAGTTCCCAGAGCCTCCTGTCTTCCCACCATACTCTCCACCATCACCGCCCGCCGAAGCTGACGAGGACGCTGCTGCTGCCGAGTGACCAGACTTCAGGGAAGCCCACTTGGTTAGAGTGATATATGTTTAGCAATGAGGGCATTGCTCACCTTAAGTTTGGGGGTGTTAGGGTTTATTATCTGTTTTATTTCTGTCTATTGCCATGATAGGTTGCTATTTTAGTACTTTGCTTAGGTTTTTATCAGGATTGTAGTGCAATCGTTTTGAACTGCGGTATTATGTTTTGGGTTTATTATGATGGATGCCATGAACAGTTTTTGGTTATTTATTAACGCTTTGGTTATTATTAGCATGTTTGTGGTTTTTAGCCATCTTTTTGGGGCTTTTACAGATTTATATGCTTGTGCCATGTTAATGGCTTTATTACCCTATTTTGAGCTGCTTTTATGCAAGGGTGGTATATTTTTTTCACTAATTTTTTATTGTGGCTAATGACAAGCGTCAAGTAATTATGCTTATCTCTTAGAGTCGTGTCAAGCATGTATGAGCTAGGGGTTGTTCAATCGATAAGTTGAGACTGTTATTGCTCCGTCCTTTTTAGCAAGCACCGACCAACTGTGCTAGCTAGTCATTTCTCGAATTTTTTTCGCCGGTTTATTGCTTTGGGAGTATGTTCACTCTTATAAACTTTCATTTTTACAAGGTAATAAAAGACTTCGACGCATATACAGTTTTGGATCTTGGATTCTGGCATGTTGTATAATAAAAAATAAAAAAAAAATTGAAAAGAAGATTGAATATCGAAAGTCTTGCGGTGGGTCGAGATGGAGCGTAAAACGCACTCATCCATAAACGCAGGACCGATGTTGAGATGGAGCATAAAATGCACTCCCCAATTAATCTTCAGATTTCGTAAAGTCTAATTTGGCTTATGTTGATTACGTGGCCTTTGCTGCTCGAGTTATTAGATTCATAGGGGTGTTCCACACCTAGTGCCCTAAAGTCTTCTGGCTTGGGAGTCGCTGATCAAAAGCTTGTTAATGGGTAGCTCTGATTAGCCTAAGGTAATTAAGTACTGTCCGAGTCAGATTTTACTTTCATTATGCTAGAGTCTTTTGATCCTTTTCTGCACTTGCGTCTTATTCTTAATGCTTGTTGAATGTTTAAGTTACGGAGTGTGCATATGGGTATTAACAATCGACTGTGCGAACTTATTTGAGCAATGATTAGTTAGGATGGTTGGTCCCCGCACACACACATAGAATGGATCGAATACAGTCTTATGCTTGAAGCTGAATGAACTTTTACTTATATATGTGTTTGCCCTGTTCTTTGGGAGTAGCCATGTTCGAGCTTAGAAGCCATGATACTAGTATACAGTGATATTTTTATTTCGCGTGTGTTTTCTAGTGTGAGTTTGTGTTAGATAGTTTGCTCGAGGACAAGCAAAGACTTAAGTTTGGGGGTATTTGATGAGTGGGATTTCTACCCGCAAATCGGATACTTTATGGCTTAAATAGTTGCCTGATCTTCGTAGTTTTTATTTAGTTTATTATGTTTATGGTATTATTATGCTTAACCGATGTATTGCAGGCTTTACAGGACTTTTCTAGCTTTCAGGGACAAAACGGAGAATTTCCATATACTGGCGCCGCAGCGCCAATGCCTAGTATCATTCTCGCGCCGCGGCGCCGCACCTGGTCATTGCTGATGTCATCCTGGCGCTGCAGCGCCACAATTCCTTTATGGGCTCGCGCTGCAGCGCGACCTCCGGTCTTTTGATTTTAATATGGAGCCGCAGCGCCACTTATAAGCTGATTGCCCGCGCCGCAGCACGACCTCCGGTGCCCAGGTAGAAAAGGCTTGCTTTTGACCTAGAAAAAGGAGAAAAAACAGAGATAGAAAAAAAAGGGGAGAGCCTCTGCAAGGAGAGAAGAGAGGAAGAGGAAGAAGACTGAGATAGAATCGGTTAGCTTAGCTTAGGATAGATTAGATCTCTTTTGTACTTTGTCTCTCTAGTTATTGGGTAATATTTGTAAATATAGATTAGGTAGAGTAGGGTAAAGTTTGGGTTTTCCTTGGAGCAACAAGAGCAGTGAGCAACACGGATTGGAGAGCTTGAAAGGAGCGAAATGCTTGAAGACTGAAGAGCCTTGACAGAGTTTATTCTTGTCCATTCATTTCCTCTATTTTTGTAATCCATAAATATTGTCTTTATTACTACTTATATTTTGTTCAATAGCTATGAACTAATTATTGGCTCTAAGGTTATAATGGAACCCTTTGTTAGTTAAATTGACTGTCTTCTCTCTTTGGTTGGCACCATATGGTTTGGTTTAATATATTCATGCTTAACGATTCTCACTAAGACATTAGTGATGATTTTGGTAATCTATATGATATCGAAAGAAGAATTGTAGATTTACACCTAAATATATTGGCATGTGATTATGGGTTTCGACTGCATAAGTTGTGCGTAGAATAGACATATATCTGTGTGCCACGTGTGACCTAATTGAGAAATTATGCTTAAATCCTTGTTAGGTTAATTCGCATAGACATGTGTAGGATTATCACCTAGTTTGGATGTTCTTTTCTGTTCTATTCCCTATCGGGTGGATCTGGAGAGGATAAGTTTGTGCATACCTCGACAGAGGTGTATGAACACCTGTGTGTTCTCGGTCGACAAACTGTCGTGACCATTAAGACCAAAGAGAGAAGGGTAGGAAGTCTGATGAAGCATAGCACGCTAGGTGTTCGTCAGAATGCCTGTGTGGGGTGAAGTTGTAACCTTAGCTTGTAATTCCTTCGATTACCATTCGTTATCCGTTTACTTGCTTTAATAATTAGTTATAACTATTTTAACCATACTCCTATTAGTTTACTGTTCGGATAAGACTTGAGCGATACAAAGTTGGTATTTGGTAAATATTAGTGATAGTTCCTCGTGGGTACGACACTTTCCTTATCACTGTATTACTTGTTAGACCGCGTATACTTGCGCGTGTTTAGTTATCGGTTTTCCGACCAACACCCCTGTCAGCACTTCCTTGACAATGAAAGGGCCTTCCTAGTTTGGGGAAAATTTTCCTTTGGCTTCATCCTGATTGGCCAGGATTTTCTTTAACACCAAATCGTTTTCTTTGAATTGCTGAATTCGAACTTTCTTGTTATATGACTTGGCAATCCTTTGCTGGTATAACCGTCCGTGGAAAATGGTTGTGGCCCTTTTTTTCGTCTATCAGGGACATGTTGAAGATATCGGTCTTACAACTATTGATCTTCGTCCATCTGAGCATCTATTAATACTCGTAAAGACTCCATCTCTACTTCTATGGGGGAGGACTGCTTCCATGCCATAGACTAGTAAATATAGGGTAGCCCCAATAGAAGGTGCGAATTGACGTCCTGTAGGCTAACAGGGTGAGAGTTAGCAGGTCAGGCCAGTCCTTGTGATTCGCAGACATTTTTTATATGATCTTCTTAATATTTTTGTTGGCCGCTTCGACAGAACCGTTCATCTTGGACCGATAGATGAAGGAGTTGAGATGCTTGATATAGAACTTGGCACACAGTTCTACCATTATTTGATTATTCAGGTTTTTGGCGTTATCTGATACGATCACCTCTGGTTGTCCATATCGACAAACGACATTGTTTCTGATGAAACTGATGATGACCTCTTTTGTGACTTTAGGAAAAGAGGCTGCTTCAACCCATTTGGTGAAGTAGTCGATCATGGTGAAGATGAACCGATGACCATTGCTAGCTTTAGGTTCTACTGGACCTATCACGTCCATTCCCTACATAGAAAAAGGCCATGGTGCACTCATGTTGTGCAGCTCATTTGGAGGAGCGTGGATGGAATTTCCATGTATTTGGCATTGAAAGCATCTCTTGACGTGATCATCGCAATCAGCTTTGAGCGAGATCCAGTAATGTCATGTTCTGATTATCTTCTTGGCCAGCAGATGGCCGCTCATGTGTGGACCACAGACTCCGCCATGGACTTCATCCATTAGTCTTTGGGCTTGCTTCTTGTCGAGGCATCTTAACAGGCCTATTCCAGCATCCCTTTTTTAAAGTGCATCTCCGCTCAGATAGAACTTCATGGCCATTCTGAGAATTCGTTTTTGCTCTGATTTGATTGCTTGCACCAGCGGGTGTAGATCCATCACGGAGGCATTCCTGATGTCTTGAAACCAAGGTTGCTTAACAGGAGGTATTTCATCGGATACTTCTCCAATGTAATTCCCGTACGTTGGGGCTTTTTGATTTGTGAACTGGATGTTGGGAAACCTGCTCCTGTTGGATATGCGGATTAATGAAGCCAACGTTGCCAGTGCATTGGTAAAGTCATTTCGACCCCGAGGAATGTGGACGAAGGTTATTGCTTCGAACTCCTGGGACATTTTGAGGACTTGCTGATGATAGGGCAGCAGATGCAGTTCTTTTGTGAGATACTTGCCAGTGGTTTGTCTGATGACCAACTCGGAATCTCCAAAGACCAATAAGTGTTTGATACCCATGGATTGGGCTAGTTTCAACCCCAGTATACAGCCTTCATACTCGGCCGTGTTGTTAGTGTTGCCAAATTAAAGTTTGGTAGCCACAGGATATTGATCACCTGTACCAGAGATAAGGACTGCCCTAGCTCCGGAACCTTCCATGTTTACCGCTTCGTCGAAATATATTTTCCATGGTTGGACTGTATTCTCTGACTAGAGTTGTTGAATTGTCATAATCCCTTCATCTGGGAAATATGTCTCCAGGGGCTCGAACCCTCTTGAAGGTGCTTGTTCTAATTGATCTGCAATGCCTTGGCCTTCGATAGACTTCTGAGTCACGTAGACAATGTCGAACTGCTATAGAATCAACTGCCATTTGGACAGTCGGTAATTTAACATTAGTTTGTTGAAGACGTATTTGAGTGGATCCATACGGGATATTAGATACGTCGTGTGCCCATGCAAATAGTGTTGCAACCTCATGGCGGCCCATGCTAATGCACAACATGTCTTCTCGATCAGGGTATACTTCTGTTCCCCACTGCTGAATCTTTTGCTGATATAGTAGATAGCTCTTTCTTTGCTACTATCATCCTTCTGCCCTAGCATACAGCCCATGGCATTGGCATTGACGGACAGGTACATGAATAAGGGGACTCTGTAACGACCAGGAATTTTAGGCTCCTTATTAATTTTATATGTGATTTTAAATTTTTAAGGAATTAATTTTTCAAACTTATTTAAACCTTATGTGGTTATGTGCTTATGTGATTTAACCTATGCGAATAAATGCTAGAATTTTTATTAAAGGGAATCACTAATGGTTATTTAACTTAGTAGATTTACACTGAGACTTTTATATCAGAATATTGATAAAAGTGTTAGTAAATTAGATATTCAAATTTCTTGAATATAATGTAGAGATTTAATTGTGATTAAGTATTTATATTTGAGTAATTAATTAATAACGTATGAAATTATTATTGTTGTTGATTAATAATTATTATGAATAAATAATAATTAATGAATTGGGAGTAATTAATTGATTATGTGTTGATTAATTATTATTATGAGTAAATAATAATTAATGAGTAAGAGATTAATAAATATAAATATAATAATATTATATTAATTTGGTTAACTGATTTATTATTTTTATACAAACATGTGATAAGTAAACCTTTAATATATGGTAGTTATCTATATTATATATAATACAATGTGACCTTTGATATGGCTATGTATATTATATATAGACTATATAGTAAGATTTATTTGTATTAGAAGAGTTACACAATAATATTGCTTATGTGACTTGAAGTGTGTAAGTAAATATTCATACATGCCTCATCAACATATAGTAATATCAATGAATAATTATTAATTGATAAATAATTTCAATAAGTTATTATAATAATTATAATAACAGTTATGATGGTAAATAATAATAATGCCTACTTGAATTATATCCGGTGTTAATAAAAAATGTACATGAATTATATGAGTAGTATATATATACCTACTTGATACATTATTTTATTGAGATAACATTGTAACACCCATCTTAATGTATAACTTAAATATATACTATGTGTATATATATTATATAACCTAGTGTATTTATTATATAACCTAAGTAGGCTTATATATGTGTAACCTTAGCATAACTAAGTGTTGTATGATTTTTTCCAAATGCTGAGTTATTGTCCCACAATGAGGGTCTATATCATACACACGTGAATATATCATGAGGCTATCCTATTCCCTATTCTTCCTCAAACTCAGCAAACTCCCTAGCTTCATAGCAATCATGCAATGGGGAGTGGGCATGATGATGAACTCCAACAACTAAATCACCAACTCCTTCATGCCCATTGAATTCGTATATTGCACATTGAATCAAACCATGAACCAAAGCTATGTACTGGGCAATCAATTTTCTATAAATGAAAGCTCTCCCTCTCATTCTCAATTTGCTAGAAAAATTGTCTAATAAATTCAAGAAAAGAGTAAGTACTTATATACATATCAGTAGAGGAAGTGTGAGTTAGCAGTTGCAGAGGTATACCTTCTACCATTTCCATTCTTGTTCTTCAAATTCTGTGAAGTTGCTAAGTTCTTGATTCTTTGAATTAAGCATGTATTTGTTAATAATTGATTTGGGTTATGTTACTTAGTGTTATACAAACTTCTATATATGTTAGATTAGCAATGTGTTATGTTAAAAACGAATTTCGTAAAATTTTCTGTGTTGGGTTATTAAACTGCCGAAGCAGTTCAGGCTCTATCTCTGGCCAGACACCGGCGCAGCTGCGCCGGGTTTATGCTTGATAGCTGCGCAGGCCCTGCAATGCAGAATTTTGCTTCTGTTTCGTTCTCTGTCCAGGCTAGCGTGATAGTAACCTTTAGTCAAGCATGCAAACTGATATGAATCCATAATGTAAACTTCTTGGTATTACATGGCCATGTTAGCATGTTTTATGAAAGGAAAGTATAAGGTTTACGAAGGAAAATTTACGTTTTGAAAATGAAACTTGTAGCTTTAAATGCGAGCTTTGTCATATAAGTAACATGTATGTATTCTGATGTTATGATCATGATAGTAGGTTTATATTAACTTGAAATGCATTTTTAAAATGTTGAACACGTTAGCATACGAGATTGATGGATTTAAGATATTTTCAAAGGAGAAACTGAAGACGTTTTTAAATAAGAAACTTAAGAACTTTGAAAAGCAAACTTAACCAAGATTTTGTCTTACGATTTCTGATCTTGTGAACATGAGTAGGTAACTTAGATATATATATGACGGAGTCTAACATAAGGCATATGTTTGCTTCATGAGTGATTGGTTTTGATAGCTTGGCATTAAAGGACCTTTCTAAAGGAAACCTTGAAGACTAGTTGTCAATAACTACATTACAAGTATTCTAGGATCTAATATCATGGTTAAGTGTGTCATAATTTACAAGCATGCTAGCTAGTCATATGTATTGTTGAGCAGAGATTTTGCATGTGCACCCATAATCATAGAAAGTGGATTCCTAGGGCATTAGTTATGACGATTAAAGTGTACACTTGTAGTATACGCACAAACATAACTACTTAAGTATTATTTGACCTTGTTATGTGATAACATGACTTTAGTAACCAATCTTGAAGCATGAACTTGTATTAGATAAAGTATGTGAATTACCGGCATGAAAACATATGACTTCAAAATTTGATTAGGACGAGCATGCTAGTTTTGAATGGTAGATTATAAACTTGATAAACATGTGTTGAATTATATCAGTAACTGGAAGTGCTATGTGTTCAAGCCTATATTGATGCTTATGAACTAGACAATCTAAAATTATTAAATCTAAGATAGGATTAGATTGACTTACGTGACTATGTGATAGAATTATATTATGACTAGAGTCTTGTATGTGTGAACTTATATTAGTTTATACTAATTAGAGAGATCGACTTGTTATTATTAGGTCGTTCCAACGCCATTTAAATTAAAGCTAGAATTATTTGTAGCTGAGCAAACAGGCAAGTTCCCGAACTTCACTCTTTGATTGTGCAAGTTCTTTTGAACCCGTTATTGTATTATTTGCAAGTTCCCGAACTTCACTCTTTGATTGTGCAAGTTCTTTTGAACCCGTTATTGTATTATTTGCAAGTTCCCTGACTTACAATTATTATTTGTGCAAGTTCCCTATCTTACTCAAATTTATATTGAGCAAGGTATTATTATATTGCAAGTTTCCTAACTTCAGTTGATTGTTATATTGAATGCAAGTATCCTACATTCTTGCACTACTTTATTCAATGAATCGTATAAGCGAGTTTCTTAAACTTCACTTGTTTTTGGTGAAAGTTTCCTATCCTTCTCATATTGTATTGAGCAGGTTATTATTGTATTGTGAAAGGTTCCCGAACTTCACATTTTGAGTATTGTGAAAGTTTCCCGAACTTCACATTTTGAGTATTGTGAAAGTTCCCCGAACTTCACACTTTGGTTATTGTGAAAGTTCCCCGAACATCACACTTTGGTTATTTTGCAAATTCCCGAACTTCATTTCTTTATTATGAAAGATCTCTAAACTTATACAAACTCGTATATTGTGCAAGTATCTTATCTTTGTGTTTACTTTACTCAAAGAGCGTTGTCAGCAAATGTCCTAACCTATGCATTTACTTTATGCAAGGGATCTATTATGGTGAAATTCCCCGAATTTCACTCTTTGATATTGTAAGTGTCTAAGCATATGCATTTATTTTATGCAAGGAATCTATTATTGTGCAAGTTCCCCGAACTTCACACGTCGAGTATTGTGCAAGTTCCCCGAACTTCACACGTTGAGTATTGTGTAAGTTTCTCGAACTTACACAAATTCATATATTGTGCAAATTCTAAACTTCACTTTGTGCGAGTTCTCTATCATTCTCATATTGTATTGAGTAGGTTATTGTTGAATCGAAAGTTGTTTACTTAATTGCTTGAACTTTATTTCCAAGCATGTTATTTAGTGGTTTAATTACTTATCAATTATTCCACATTGATATTATTGATGTCCGCACCTAGTGCATTTGAGCTCGTACAGTCTTGGACTTGTACATTATTCAAGGTTCTAAATTTCTTGAACCGTGTCAGTAAGAGTCTGAACCTTTGCTCGGTCAGACTAGTGTATGAAATTTTCTTTGAAGCTATCCAAACCAATTGATGGTAAGGATTCTTAGACGGAACAGAACACCCCTCATATGTAGGAGTGTGCCCAGGTATCTAATATATATGATACGAGTAAACAGATTTAAGTGTTATGCATATTCACGTTGTGCCCGAGGCTGATCTCCTCGAGGTACTAGGTTTCTGTAGCCAGTAGCCAGTAATCCAAAAAGGGTCAATTAGCTATTGAACCCATTGGAAAGTTATAGTTCAGAGTCTACTCGACTATCAGTCATTCTAAAGGCAATTATTATCTTTGCTTTTAATATTCATATTATTGAATCGTTCAGATATTCATTGAATCGTTCAGATATTCATATTATTGAATTGTTCAGATGTTCATATCATTGAATCTATCTAATGTTCATATTATTGAATCGTTCAAATATTCATATTATTGAATCGTTCAGATATTCATATTGTTGAATCTTTAAGATATTCATTTTGTTGAAATCATTGTCAGATATTTTTCCATTCATCATGATATATCCTTTATTGTTGTATTTAAACTTGCTGAGCAAACTTGTTGCTCATTCTTGCTATATCATGACTTATATCGCAGTTAAGCCCGAGCCCTCAGGGAAGGACAAGGGTAAAGGAAAGATTTAGGATGGTTCGCAAGAAGCAGACTTTGCCTTTGTGATTTGTTTAATTACTATTAATGTAATATGAACCCTAATGTTTATTCTAGAGTATATTTGTATTGATGTATTAAGGTTATCGAATCTTGGGACTAGTAACACCTTTTGAATGAACAACGTACGTTTATTATATTCTGCATTTTAGTTATCGTATATTACTTAAAGGTGGATGTTAGTATTGTTTCGTGGCGACCGGACCGGGGTCAGAGGACCCGGAATCGGGGGTGTCACAGACTCCATCCCTCGGAGGTACCAAAACAGGTGCTTCGACAAGCTGCTTTTTAATGGCAAGGAAGGCCTGTTGATGTAATACCCGAGAATTTCCTAATATTATTAAATAAATATATTAAAGGAAATGAGAATTTATTTAAATATAAATGATTTTGTGTTATGAGAAGGATTAGTTCAATAATTATAATAATAATTGAGAAACTTATGGAGTTTGCGATAAACTCGTTGATAGCCTTGTGTGGCACAGTGACGTAATATAAGAATGCTTATATTAATTTAAGCAAACAATTAATCTATATTAATTGTTAATCGTAGAATATTAATTAATTGTCATCGTAGAATAATTGTTATAGAATATTAATGGTGATTAATTAATAATATGTGATTATTATTATTGCATGAAATATAATAATAATAATAAACCACTTGTTTATAAATATGCTGAGATCTATAGTTGTTAAGGTGATAATTAATCCTACGATTATTAATTTAGTGTTATTAATAATCAATGAGGAATGGATTAATTAATATTATCGTTAATTAATCAATGAGATAAATAATTTATTTATTTGACATTATGAATAATAAAACAAATAAGTAAGTTATTAATATAATAAGATTATATTAATTATTATGTGCAAATGTGCAATACATGAATATATAAAGTATATGGAATACAACTATATTATATAGTGTAGAGAGACACTTAAGTGTGACCATGCATGTATATATAAACTATAGTGCAATGTGATTATACTACACATAGAAACCATATATTATATGAAGCATAATGTGATTATATTATGTACATAAACTATATAGTAAAGTTATTGAATTATGAGAGTTACATGAAATGCCTATGTAACAATGTGAATATACATTAAAGTGGGACATTATGAGTATGTGGTAGATAATTTAATAATACTTAGCTATCTTATGTTATCTTTATTAATTATTAAACAATTGCCTTTAATAAAGAAGATAATGTAATGTGAGGATACCTGATAAAATTATACCAGTGTGATAAAATGTACATGGATTATATGTGTTCAAATTGCATTTACTACATTATGTGAATTCATGTTAGTATCATTAGGATTACATGGTAACTCTAATTGTGGCCTAATTATATATAGTATGTATACATATAACATGTTTAGGCATAAGTGTTGTGTATATTCATAATGCTACATTGCTGAGTTTCTATCTCAATTGTCCCACAAAGATAGTCTCATTCCCTCATTCACGTGCACAACCATTATGGCCTAAGCCTATTGCTTCTCCTTAAACTCAGTAAACTTCCATAGCTGCTAGCAATGATCATTGCAAGGGGAGTGGCCTCAATAGTGTAAGCCAACCACTAATTACCAACTTCCTTATAACTACCATGCAATCTAATCTCCTGATGGCTCAATTTATTGGATTATTGCATTATATGTGTAATGTTATCTCTATATATATAGCTCATCCTCTTCACAAAATCAAATGCTGAGATTTTTCTTGAGTATTGAGTTGAGAGTAATACATATATTAGTATAGTAGCATTGTGAGTGGAAAGTAGCGGCAAGTTCAGATTGTTAACAGAGGTATAAAATTCTTCATTCTTGTTCTTCATTTAAGATTACTGTCAAGATACTAAGTCTTGAATTGGGTATGTAATTCGTGATTATGTGAGCAAGTAATGTTTATTAATTGTTCTTAGTTGTTATACTAGCTAATATACATGTTTAGACTGTCATATGGCTGCTTGCAATCAAATTCGTAAAGTAATTTCATGATTTGGCCTGGAACCTGCCGAAACTGGGAACTCTCTGGGATGAACCAGACACGGCGCAGCTGCGCCGATTTAATACTGTGGCGCAGCACAGCTGCGCCGGTCATTGGAAATGGTTGATTGATTTCTGCTTGTTTCTGTTAAGTGCTAGCTTATAGTACTAATTTAGAATAAGCATGCTAGCTTGTGTAACATATATATATAAACATAATGAGGCAATGTAAGCATGTTTTAGTATATTAGCATGCATGGTTAACAAAACGACATATAGTTTGGAAATGAACTTAAAGTTTCATAAACAATCATTAACATTATGAAGCATGACTATATTCTAATTTTTTATACGTGGTAGAGCGGCTTGGAAATGCATGAAGGATGTGATGACTTGTGTATATATGTATCTTAAGGTAGCATGAACATGTTAGACTTTGTTAATGGAACTTACTAACGAAACATGGACTTTGAACATAGACTTGACATGTTGTATTAAGATTCATATTCTGATATTTTTAATAATGAACATAACATCACTAATATACCATACATGTGTACTGACTTGTTACATTCAATACAGGGTTAGCCAAGCATGAGTTTAAGCATGTATTTAAAAGTGATGAACAACGCTAGTTAAGAATAAATGATGTGGACAGTCGCAAGCATGTATATTACAATTGATATGACCTTCTCAAAAGTATCTATGATTAAATTGTATATATTGTAATTATATGACCCTATTTGGCCTTAATTCCCATGGTGATCCTAAACTAAGACCATGACATGTAAAAGTGAACTTAAGATGGTCATAAGCTTATGAAAAGTCCTCTAGCATGAATGAATGTTAAGTGTAATTGCCTTAGTATGCTTATGTGTTGGACAAAAATAGCAGCAGCCCAACCCTGATCTGACCAAAGGGAAGCGCACTGCGCCGCCCCTAGGCCTAACCAGGGAGCAGCTGCGCCATGCCAAATTGAAATCTAGGCAGTTTTGTTGATCTGACTTTCGACAGATAACTCACCTCAATGCTATAGCTGCTAAACAAGACTAATTACTACTGATATTTGATAGTAACATACCATGAAGATGTTTCAATTGAGAAAGGTAATTCCATAGCTAATGAAAGCCTAATCGATTAAAAATGACATAATGCTATACGAATGTTATTTGAATTCATGGTAACTTATAATTTAATTTCATACCAAATGCGTATAAGTATGTAATGACGTGTGACTAAGGTAATACAATGTGTGTATATTTAAATTGAGTAACAAGCTTATATACCGAATGTGTTAACTAATGAAAATCCTATACATGTAATACATTATAAATAGGATTCGAAAGAGTTGGCTAGCTTTACGTGAGTAAACTACGCATAAGGCAAGTATTTAAACCTTATCTCTTTGGATGCAAGTTTCCTAACTTACACTTTTTTTACGGTGCAAGTATTCTATCCTTGTATATTGCGAACTAGTTTCTTTACTTAATCGTTTGAATTGAATTAGCATACTTGAACTCTTATTTCATTAAAGCTATTATTCATGTTGAACTTGGTATTGTTCTTGAATATTGTTAAAGTGTCTATGCCATTTGATTCGGCTAGACTTATATTATTGAAAAGCGACCCAAACTAATTGATTGGTGCGGGATCTTGTATTTGACTAAGAAGAACAAAATATAACTATCGGAGAACTGACGCGCGCACATTAGTATGATTGAGTGTTATGCATAACATAGGGTACTTTTGGCTGATCACCTGCTGTACTTGTTTTTGTTGGATTTTCAGTTTATTACTGTCAATTCCTGTAGAAGTTCATAGTCCTTAGTGACTGCTCAGTATTCAGTTATCTTGAAATCTTGAATTAATTTATTATTGAATCACATTGATATTATTCTGTCCTTAGCAACTGTTATTGAGAACTGTTGATATTCTTGTTATCCTTGAACTATCAAACCTTGCTATACCCTTTCGAGAATTGAGAATTTTATTACTCACCCTTATTGTATATTACTTGATGGGCAATTTGTGTTCATTCTTGCTTTCCCTAAAATATTTCAGTTAAGGCAGAGCAGTGCGGACCTTCGTGCATAGATAAGGGCAAGGGAAAGGCTACTGAGTAGCTTAAATTATGTAGGACTTATGATTGTAATAAAGAACTTATGCTATTAGTTAGGTTTATATATGCTTAAGGTATGTTTAAGCTATGTAATCGATGTTTAAGTTACGAGACCTTGGGATGTGAATAATTATATTATTTAAATGTAATTTATTCGGTATTAGTTGTGTATTATTTCGCTGTGTGATGCGACATTTAGTCGTATTATTATTGTGATGTATTGCCATGAGCACGTGACGGACCGAATTTGAGCAACCCCGTGATGGTCCTGAAATTTGGGGGCGTCACAGGTTGGTATGAAAGCAGTAGTTATAAACCTTAGGAGCAAGTGTCCTTAGATTATAACTTAGGCGAACTTAGAAGTTAGGAAGGAGATAAAACTCATGTAGAGTTTTCCTTGAGAGACCTAGTCTGTTATGAAATGTAACTTCATTTTATGCAATGAACTTATGTTTTATTTAACATTCTAATGGAGTTGCTGTTTCTTGTCTTGTGTTTGTGATTGTAGATGGCAGATATGGGAGTACCTGCTAGAGTGGCTGAGGATGAGCCCAGGGATATTCATGTAGTGTACGAGGCACCCTTAGAGGATGTGCCTATGCAGGCTATTGAACCATTCGAGTCTGACGACGTGGACGAGATTGAGATAGAGTCCGATCCGGAGGACGAGCTGATGAAGGATGAGCCAGTAGAGGACTCTGATGAGGCTACTGTAGAGGAGCAGATATTAGGCGAGTATGAGGAGCGAATTCTGCAGTTGGACTGCAGAGTCCAGAAGCTGGAGGCCGAGGTCGAGGAGAGAAAGTCTGAGTTCCAAAAACTGAGGGACGAGGACCACCAGAGGAAGTTAGACATGCAGGAGCTAGAGGTAGAGATCGCTTACCGCAGGGAGGCAGGGATCCAGATGGGAACCTTATTCCACAGGTCGATGGCGAGGAATGTGGATCTGGCAGGAAAGCTGGAAGAGGTTGAACAGAGGGAATTGAGCGAAAAGACTGAGAAGGAAGCACTTCGCACTCAGTTGGAATTAGAGGTGATGGATAGGATACACTTTGAGGAGAAGTGGGAGGCTGCCCATGAGAGAGTAGATGACCTAGAAGATGAGGTCAAATGCAAGAAGAAGAAAATGAACAAGATGGGGTACATGTTCCGTTCGGCATTTGAGAGGGTGCTTGATGGTGTGAACCACTACTCGGCAGAGCAGGGATAGACTCTACACACTATGAGTCGAGAGCTGGTAGCTTATATAGCACAGTTATAGTACAAGAGCATTGTGGAGTGTGGCATGATGTGATGAGATTTCCTTAAATGGTCTAGTGGTAGTTTAGTAGAATTTAACTTTATGTGTTGTACATACTATGTTGTAATCCCAATATTTTGTGTAAGATGTGGGATAGTGATGTAAACCCCGTATAAGCTTTTGTTAGAGGGGTAGTATGGTAGTAGGTTGGTATATTCCCCGTCTTTTGTGACACTAGGGGATACGTGTGATAACATTTATAGAAATATGCTAGGGAAATCATGTAATGAAACAGTTGGCATATGAATATAAATGAAGCTTATTTCAGAAACGTGTTATAAATTTATTCTTTTAGTATTAAAAGAAATACTTAAGTAATATACTTGAATAATAATAAAATAAAAATTTGTGATGCAGATAATGCCGCCCAGACGTAAATTGGCTGCGCCTAAGGAAACAGTTAATAGCGAGAGAGAGCATGTAGTTCTCATCCAGAAACTAGTTGATCTACTAGGAGAGGCCCTTAGGGGAAGGAACGACGGGCCCATTCACCCCAACCCCCAAGCCGTCCCATTTTCGATTCCATTTGCTACATTTACTACAAATGGCGAAGCAAACCACTGGTGGGAAACCTTAAGTTGGTATGACAAGAAGAAGGAAGGTAAGGACACGGGAGGAAAAAGTCGTGGAGAAAACAGCAGCGGGGGAAGTAAATTAGGAAAGAGGAAACGGGGGAGTAATGACAACAACAACAACCGAAGCGGTAATCAAGGTGGGAGTCGTCGAGGAAGCTTTAAGAAAGGGAGCGAGATTTGTAATAAGTGTGGGAAAAGTCATCAGTTGGGGAATTTTCATGGAGGAGTTGAGAAGAGGGCAGAAGGATGCCCGAGATGTGGAAAGAACCATCAGGGCGAGTGCTGGAAGGGACGTGGCACTTGCTATAACTGCGGTCAGGAAGGTCACATATCGCCCAACTGCCCGAACCCGAAAAAGGTCAGAGCATGTTTCGCTTACGGCTCAACGAAACACCAGATAAAGGATTGCCCAAAGAAGGGAAATGGGGGAAATGGCGAAAGTGGTAGCCAACAAGGAGGAGGTAACAAGTTAATGATTGGAGGACCCGCACAACCCAACAGATCGATCGCCCGAACATTTAACATGACCGTCCAGGACGCCGCTGGCTGCTAAGGACGTGGTGTCAGGTATAATCCCAATCAATGATATAAATGCTTATGTATTATTTGATTCGGGTGCCACCTGTTCTTTTGTATCTGAAGAATTTCCTAGTAAACTTAACACACCCCGAGAATGATTAGAAAATCCTTTGAACATAGAAGTTGTGAATAAGAAAGTGATCCCTGTAGAATACGTTTATCAAATTTATCGCGCAAACATCATAGAACATGAACTGAGCGTAGACTTGATTCCTATTAGATTGGGAGAATTTGATGTGATATTGGGAATGGATTAGTTGTATAACCATGCAGCAATAATTGATTGTCAGAATAAATGTGTGAACCTTCAAACTCCGAGTATATCTAAGGTAATGTTTTATGGTAGCTTATCGCTTAAGCAATCGTGTTGCGTTACGATGATGCATGCCAAGAAATTGTTAATGAAAGGATATGTAGGTTATTTAGCTTACATCGTAGATACTCGAAAAAAGGGAGTAGAAATTAAGGATATATCCGTAGTTAATGAATTTTAAGATGTGTTTTCGAACGATCTGCCTGGTCTTCCGCTAGACAGAGAAATTAAATTCGTAATAGACTTAGCACCGGGAACGACACCAATTTCGAAAGCTCCATATCATATGGCGTCAGTAGAAATGAAGGAATTGATGATACAATTGCAAGAGTTGTTGGATAAGGGTTACATTCGATCAAGTGTTTCTCCTTGAGGAGCACCAGTATAATTCGTTAAGAAGAAGGACGGATCGATGAGGCTCTGTATCGATTATCGAGAATTGAACAGAGTAACGATCAAGAACCAATATCCACTATCGAGGATAGACGACCTGTGACGCCCCCAAATCCACGTTCCTTCGAAACCTCTGATTCGGTGCAGTCACGATACTACTATCGCCAAACTATTACATCTTTTATTCATTACTAAAAGAATATAACTTGCTTTATTACAATTTAGAATATAATTTCTATTTATATCCAAGATCTCGTCTATACATCATATTCGATGTTACTAAAATACGGAATAATTTAAACTTTTCAATATCCTTTGAATAAAATCTTTTTATTGATTTCATAACTTTGAATCAAATACAATCCTTGAATCCACTATATACTATGATTCATTCTATTAGAACTATCGTATAAACATTTACAACTCAACTCGATATCCTCTATGTATTATCTAATACATCTTTATAGTACGACAAGCATTAAACCTCGTAAACAAATATCAAGTACAACTACTAGAACCTAGACATGGTTCGAGTAATAATCTAATCAGTATTCTTCGTTGTGATACTATCTATCTTTATCAATCAAGAAGCACGAAGTCTTTATCGTAAGTCCTTAACCTGCAAAAGTGGTTATTTGCAAGAGTGAGCTCGACAGCTCAGCAATTCTAATAGTCCTCATGCATCACATAGCATATAACATCATACTCGGTTCATGCATTTATAAACAGTTTATATTTACTACGCATGTTACTTTTCACATAACAAGTATATCATCAAAGATCAACTTTCAATCTCATTTATATCTCATATACAGTTCATATATAAGTTCAAATTATCATAGCATAATATAATTCAACTAACAGTTATTGAATTCATATATCAAATAGGAACTGAAAGACTTGCCTGATTCGTAGTTTAACAACTACGACTTAACTGCTTAAGAATCTCTGCACTTTGTGTAATCCTACACAGTTATATTAATCATAGAGATCACACCCATCAGTTATACACTTCCATACATTCTCAATGTAATAATAAAGGTTACATTGTTGTCTAACTTGTTTCTTAGAACCTTGTTTCACTTTCATATCATACGCTTAGTATCGTTAGGTACGTATAGTGATATCTTAACCATACTCAATATCAATATTAACCACTTAACTATTTAAGTGTTCGACACATATTGCAAACTCATAAATCTACAATCCATATTGCTCTTACGTTTCTCAAATCTTATCGAAACCATTACATTCAAACTTTCTAAGTTTCACCTTTCAAAATCCTTGTCATACTTAACTAGTCATGCAAGGCTACTATGTTCATCATGTATACATGTATATAAGGGCATTAACTCAAGTTTTAAAACCTAGCATGCTCATTATAAGTCAAAATCATATGGCATTCATGCCGATAAACTTTAAATAAATCAAGCCCACGTTACTAATGGTCCATTACTAAAGTCATATCAACACACCACGAGGCTAAACAATACTAAGTATACATGCTCGTGCGTTCATCACACATGTATATGTTAATCACATAGTTTATGCTTTAGAATTTTATTTCTTGAATACGTTGGCATAGGTGATATCCATGCTCCATCAAATGATGCTCATGTCAACATGTCTATAGGCATAATGACATCCTAATGCATATGCTTGCATGATCACAACATAATTCATATGGTAATTGATGTCCTTAGCTTTTCATCGGAAATCACACTAAGTCAACAAGGAATCATAGTACATGCATGGCATCTATATGTATTTCATATACACTAGAAACTCATATTTAAACCACATAAATATTCTCAAATGGTCAGAATCTAAAAGACATTAGTCTTGGTTAAGTTCGTTTTCGAAAGTCTTAAGTTTATCATTTCGAAAATTATCTTAACTTCTAATACTAGTGTACGGTTAATACTTTAAGCATGCATTTCATGTCAATATAAACCATACTATCATGTTTAAAATATCAAATTATATACATATTACATATGTGTCCAAGTTCACAATCGAAACTATAAGTTTCATTTCAAAACTATAAGTTTTTCTTCAATCGTGTGTACTAATATCGTTACACATGCTCATTTCATATCAAGGTAATCATATATGTATGTTATCTATGTTCACATGCTTGTTCTAATTATATAACTTATGCTAGCATATAACAGAACCTGCAACAGAAAACAAAACCCAGAAACTGGTCCCGGCGCAGCTGCGCAGAGCCCCAGTTCAAAACTGGCGCAGTTGCGCAGGGCCTTGCCCAACTCAAGTCTGGTACCGGCGCAGCTGCGCTGCTGGCCAGTACAAAACTGGCGCAGCTGCGCCACTGGCCGGCCAGAGACAGTGACTGCTCTGCTTCGGCAGAACTTAGCCCAAACTCAAAATTTCGCAAAGATTATCATTCTAAGCTACTACATTACAGTTCTATCATGATTATAAGCTAGCATAGCAACTAATAATCATACTCCAATCAAGTTATCAATAAATCTATGCTTAATTCAAGAATCAAGAAATTAGAAATCTTAGAAATTGTAGAAAACATGAATTGAAGAACATGAGGTGTTATACCTCTGCTAATGTGTATCAAGCTTGCTGAAATCTTCAACTCAAAATGTTGCTATATTACTAATGCATTCTTACTTTAATATGCTCTCAATATCACTTAAGCAAAAATCTCAGCAATGAAAACATGAAGAAGGAGAGCTTCATATTTATAACCAAATCAATACCCAGACAAATGCAAAATCTCCCAAATCAAACCAATGTATAGCAAGATTGTATAATGGTTAAGGAATGGTAGGTGAGAGTTGGTAAATCTCATCATGATCTCCACTCCTCCCATGATCATTGCTAGCCTAAGTTTGCTGAGTTTGAGGCTATAGAGAGTAGCCATGTGGTGTTCACGTGAAGGAGAAGAAGAGGAGTAACTCTAATATTGGGGCAACCAAATAAATCTCAGCAACTTGGAACATGTAATACAACACTTGGTTTATATATACACATTACATATACATTTAAGTTGTACACATTCATTTCATATAACTTAAGTTAGAAATTAATGTGTCACAATGTAGTCTCAATAATACTATCATGTATTAAATTTTAACTTGCACATATAAATTCATGTACATTTCATCCTACCGGATATAATTCTATCGGGTATCATCACAGTGTATTGTCTCCTCTATTAGTAAATTCAATAATTGTTTACCATATATTTATGATATATTATTTTATTGTATACTTAATATACACATTGTCAAACCCACATTTCATGTACCTATTACAACTCAATAACTTTACTATATAGTTTATATTCATATATAGCATAGTCGCATTGCACTTTATACTTCGCATAACATATAGTTAACTATCATACCGTATACTTTAATATCGCATGGTTGCACATAGAAATTAATAAATTACTTATCTTAATAATAATATTAATTAATCCATTTCTCATTAATCTATGAAATTATAATTCCCACGCTAATTGATTAACACTTTATATGATTTATTATCACGTTAAATAAATATAAATCTTTTATATCATTTACTCATTAATCATCATATTATCAATTAATTACTTGATAATAGTATATTGTTCATAACAATAATTAATATTAGAAGACAATTTATCTCATCACAAATTCGATTATACTTATAATCGATTTCCTTATTATTATACTATCACTAGCCATAATAATTTAACATACTATCATAATAACAATTAACAATTAATTTAGATTAATTGTTTAATTAATAATTCATCCATCATTAAATTAGTCAATTCATTACTGAATCTATTATTGTGCCACACAAGGCATCTCTCACAAGCTCAAACTTAAGCTTATCATTATTCTCATCACTTACTCATTTCTCACCACATTACTACTTATAACCTGTTCAATTAAATTAGAACTATTAAATCCAAGGTCCACATATAAATATTTTACAAATCGAATATTCAAATATTATATATAACCTTTACGGAAATATAATAACTCAAGCTATTAAAATGCTAAACTACTTCAAATAATTATACTTATAATAAGTATAACCTTTACGCTTATAATAATTAATATATACTCTATTAATTATTCCAATAATAATATTCACGATCAAATAATAACTTAAGTTATTTAATATATTAAAATAACTTAGTTTCCTTATATTAATTAAACTCCCTTGAAAATACATTTAAAATTATGTATTTAGCCATATCATAAAATATTATGTTTTCTCCAAATAAGCACATTCGTTATTAGAAAATAATTTACTTATTGTCTCATGATATTATTCTTAATATAATATCAAATAACTATATGTACGACACATGTACATATATTATATATAGAAAATAGATAATAAGTTTATTTTCTATTATAATAAATTGTTTCCATCAATTTAATTACATATAGCAAATATGTTTTAATATATTTACTATATTAACCAAACACACCTCATACAAAAACATATAAGGTAATATTATTATTCAAAAATAATATTTCCTCCTTTTATTAAAATAATTCAATATTAGAAATTATTTTAATATCCTTTATTAGAAATATATAATAACTATTTCTCTTTCTTTTCTATAAATTGTTCCCAAAACAATTTCTTCAAATATTCATTTAAAGATATAATGATTTCCATCTCCCTTTAATAACGTATATATATATATATATATATATATATATATATATATATATATATATATATATATATATATATATATATATTCAACGTTATTCGTACATTAGACTTTCTCACATATTACTATTCTAAGTAATATATATAAAAGTACCAACTATAATTACATATTCAACACACATATTAATTCACTCCTTTACTTAAGTAAATTAAACACTGTACTATATCATCATAGTTAATTAAGGTTCAATACTCTCATTATATTATTCCATAATATAACTCACAACTTATATTAACTAATATTTATTCTTATTAGTTAATTCCTTAACTAACTCATGCTTCACTATCCAAACCTATTCATGGATAGCTTAAGTGCTATTAATAACCTATATTATAAACATACTAGTTATTAATACACATACTCAAGAATATGGTGATTATACATTAAGGATATTTAATGTCACCAACTTACTATGATAAAATAATTCTATAAATTATTTAATATCGATAGGAATTTATCCACCTCCTTTATCTCAACTGGATCGTCTCTACGATAAGTAACAAATATATATTAATAATATATTTATAAATCACAAAAACACATTTTTCATAGTCCATATTATCCTATGTAATATAATACCACATACCTCATATCACATATATATATTATTATTCGAACCCATCTCACAGTTTAAGAATTTTATTTATTAAATCCTTATTTAATAATATCTGAAAATTCGGGTTCTTACACGACCTATTTGATCAACTGAAGGGAGCAAAGTGTTTCTCAAAAATTGACCTACGAACAGGATATCATCAACTAAAAGTGAGGGATGAGGACATACCAAAGACTGCGTTTCAAAACCCGTTATGGACACTACGAGTTTTTGGTAATGTCATTTGGATTGACTAATGCTCTGGCAGCATTTATGGACTTGATGAACCGAGTTTTCAATCCATACTTGGATAAATTTGTAGTGGTTTTTATCGACGACATTTTGATCTACTCCAAGACAGAGGAAGAACACGCCGAACATCTGAAGATTGTTTTGGAGGCACTAAGGAAGGAGAAGATGTATGCGAAATTTTCAAAGTGCGAATTTTGGATGGAGAAGGTTCAATTCTTAGGCCACGTGGTGGATAAGATTGGAATCGCTGTAGACCCTGCAAAGGTAGAAGCAGTAAGTAATTGGGAACAACCGAGAACACCGATGGAGGTGAGAAGCTTTTTAGGGTTAGCTGGATACTATCAAAGATTCATCCAAGATTTTTCTACGATAGCAACCCCGTTGACCAATTTGACTAGAAAGACAGTGAAATTTGTATGGACCGACAAATACGAAGACAGTTTTCAAGAACTGAAAAGAAGATTGAGCGAAGCACCTGTATTATCATTACCAGATGATGCGGAAATTTTGTGGTGTATAGTGATGCATCGCACAAGGGACTTGCAACGATTGAGATTTTAATATTTAATTTTAAATATTTATTGAGTTAAATAAATATTTTATGTGATTTATTTATTGAGTTAAATAAATAAATTATGTGATTTATGGAGTGATTTAATTAAGTGTTATATATTAATGTGTAATATTTAATTAATGTATATTAATTTTATATTATAGTTCTAATTTAATTGAGATAATTAAATTAGATGAGATATGTGATGAAGTGTTACATGAATTATAATTAGCGAGTAATTATAATTATATGGCAATTTTATGTGATTAATTGATGTTAGATTTTAATTGATTAAATTAGATGATTAATATTTAATTAATTAAAATGTGACATTAAAGTATGTGTTAAATAATTTATTAAATAAAAGAAAAAGAATTTTCAAATTATATTTTTTACCAAACAAGGCCCTTGCTTTTGTTTTAAAAGACTGTTGCCAAACAGGGCCCTTACACTAGCTTAAACCTAATTTACCTAAACCATGCCTAAGTTAGTAAAACTAGTTCTAATTTTCCTGTTGCCAAACAAGCCAAAAGGACTTTTGAATTTTGTAACTCCTAATTTAATTGGATTATTAAATATTAGTTAGTACGTATATTATTGATATATGTCAATTATATATCTATATACTACGTGAGAAAAAACTACGTTAGTTTAAGCCTAAGACTAAGAAGAAAATAGAGAGAAGAGAGGAAGAATAGTAGAGAAGAATTAGAGAAGAAGAGAAGGAAGGAGTAAGGAAATCATCATCTTCTTCACTTCTATTAATCAATAAAGGTATTCCTCAACTTCCTTATATTTGATATGTATTATGTTCTTCATATTTTCATTCTCTGTAAAGCATGTTCTTATGAAAATTGTATAGCATGATGGGTATATATATATATATATATATATATAGATTGTATTACTATGTTGTTTATAGTTGAATTATATGCCATGTACAAGTTTTAGAAATTTAATTGTGGTAAAAAGAGTTTTCATGGAAAAAGTTTCGTTTACATGAGTTTATATATTATGGTTGGTTTTACATTGAGAAATTGGTATATGTTAGTATGTTGTTTACAATTTGTCTATGATACTACCTTGAATCATGAGAATAATGCATGTATTACAAGTTGAATTAGTTGAGAATTTGAATTACAGTGAATTGTTTTATGAAAATTATGAGTTGGGAGAAAAATGATTTTCTCAAGTTTTTAATAAAATTTAGTGTTTTAATCTTGTAAATTAATGTCTTGGTATGTTAAAGGTATGTTAGAAGCTTTATATGATGTTTTTATAATGTTATATGAATCAATCTTTGGCTAAATTGAGAACTCGATGTGGAGAATTAAGCCAATTTAGTTTTTCTCGGCACTATTCGGGAAGCTGCTCTGTTTTTGTCCGCTGCCGGCGTAACTACGCAAGCAGTAAGGGTAGAATCGGCGCAGCTGCGCCGCTGAATTTTTTCAGGTTTGACCCCTGCGCAGCTTCACCGGTGTCAAGGCAAAGAGTGGCGCAGCTGCGCCATTGCCTGATTAGAGGCAGAGAATGCTAGTTAATTGTGTAGTGGTATTTTATAGCTTAGTTTAATTGTGCTATGATATTGAGTATATACCTAGTTGCTATAACATGTTGTTAATATGAAATTGACAATTTCATAATTTGGAAAAGAAAAGAAATTTTGAAAACTTTAATTAGATTATAAATGTTTTATTGTAAATAAGTTACTTAATTATAATTTGATTAATTATAATTAAGAGTAAATAGTTTAATTTAAATTATAATTCTGTGAAATTATAATGTATAGAAGTTGATTTATTTTAATCAATTAGATGTTAATTTAAATTATAATTTAAGTAATTATAATTTAATAAATGCATGTTTAATTGTGGATTTTAAATTGATAATTACATGATTAATTATAAATTGTGTAATTATAATACATGTTATAGTTTAATTAATTATTGATTATAATTGATAAATACATGATTAATTATAAATTGTGTAATTATAAATGCATGATGTAGTTTAATTGATTTTAAATTATAATTATTTATAATTTAAATGGTAATTATAATTTGATTAAGTGGTTGAACTATAATTGTTTAATTATAATTTAGTTAAATACATAATTAATTTAATTATATGAATATGTAAGTGATGTAATTAACTATGTGATAGTTAATTATTACTATTTATTTAATTAGAGTGAGTTAACCATGAGGGTTAACCACTTATGTGTATTAGTTATGTATTAACTAATTTAGATTATTATAATTGAATGTGTATAGGAAGTGTTTAAGTACGTGGTTGAGTTAAGTAGCTTGCGCTTAAGGCAAGTCTTCTAACCTTAAACTTGTTAATTCTATACAATATCTTGAGTTCATATATTCATTGTTGAGAATGTCCATTTCATTTCTGTATTGGACAATTGTTTATTTAATTGAAATGATCTTAACTTATTGTTCAAGTAAGATACAGTTATTATTTTAAATGCTGTAAGTTTATTCTAAAGCATATATGAGTTCATAATTCTTTTATTAATGAATTATTGAAAGTCGGTTCAACTAATCCTTAGTTGATGAACGTGAATTCTAAATTTCCTTGTAAGCTTATCCAAACCAAACTTTCTTTGGTGCGGACTTGAATTCAAATTACTGAGTTGAACAACCCTATTTACTAAGGAAGGTTACTACGCATAGCGTTAAGATGTTTGTGCACAATACATGGTACAAAGGGTTGATCCCCCTAAGTACGAGTTAAGGTCCATAGTATTATTGACTGTTAAAGGTTTAAATAGAAATATTTATAACTTAGGACAAGAGTTCAAAGGTCTAATGACCCTCAGATAAATTCTATATTCAAATTTTAATGTTGATAGAGAATTATTATTCAATTCTTTATTATTGAAGCAAGCTAAGTTGTTCAGATTCTTTTTAAAGATATCCTTTCATGTATATATTTGTTAAACTCCAGTGAGCTGTGGTTTGCTCACTCTTGCATTAAATAACAATTTCAGTTAAGGTTGATAATGCTGATGCTCCGTCTACGAGTAAGGGCAAGGGAAAGCAAAGCAAGTGAAGACTTGTTTTATTTAATTGAGAATGATTGTAATAAGATTGCAATGTTATATTTTTATTTTTGTACTTTATTATATTCATGTCAGGGTTAGAGTAACCCGGGATTTATTTTACAAAGGTTGTAACCCTTGTTGTAAGGGAGATTTATTTATTTTAATTTAAGTTGTAGTTACTTTGCATTATTCATTGGGTAGATGTATGTTATATTAGAAAGTGAACACCAAATCATGTGGAAACGAAGTACCCGAATTTGGGGGTGTCATAGGTTGGTATCATAGCTATAGGTTATGAAACCTTAGGTGGGGAAACCTTAGGTAGTAGCCTTATAGGTAAGATCGAAAAGATAGATGTGATAGGTAAAAGATAATAAACTACCTTATGTGCTATGTGTTTACATTATAGTATTCGAAGAGTGACGATTCGTTATCACGTAATAATGATCTTTAAAATTCTTTTGTCAGGATGTCGAACGTTGGAGAACCTAGTCAGGCTAGAGAGGATGTACCTCAGGTTCCTAGAGATGAGGAGCCCCGGGACATACATGTTGTCTGGGAGCAGCTGGTTAGGAGAGAGCCATCTCCAGTGATCACCAAAGCTGGTCGGGAGCGTGAGTTGACACCTATTCCAGAGGATGAGGACGAGGACGAGTCTGAAGAGGAGGAAGAGGATCCCGATGAGGAATTTCCACCTCACTCTACTAGTGCTGAGATGTACGAGGCAGTCTACGATAGCAATGTGGAGCTTCATGGACGAGTAGGAGATCTCGAGGAGACTATCCAGCAGCGAGACGAGACGATCGAGGAAATGGCAAGTGACCTAGGAGATGCACAGTGGAACTTGATACATATGGAGGTTGATAGAGATGCTGCTCTATTTGAACTGACAAAACTGAAGCAAGACATCCAGGAGGAGTCGAGGAAGAGTGCCAGAGCTAAAGAGTCAAGTTTGAGGGCTAATCAACGAGCTGATCGAGCTGAAGATGAAGCTGAAGCCAAGAGGGCCAAGCTGAGGGAAACGTAATATGCTTTTCATACAGGAATAGAGAGAGCTTAGGACCGTATTTTCTACTACCCAACTCAGTTCCAAGGTTTACCGTGGTATGTGGTGGACCGAAGAACGGCGTTTCAGGTAATGGAAGTGGAACGCAGAGAGGCTGTGCGACGTATTAATATGCCTAGGCAGTAGCAGCAATAGTAGTAGTAGCAGCAGTAGCAGTAGTAGTAGTAGTAGTAGAAGTAGTAGCAGTAGTAGCAGTAGTAGAGTTGGTTTATGTGTTGCTTTTTGTAGTAAATAAAGTAAATCCCATAATTTGAGATAAGAATGGGATGAGTTAATAATGTAATCCTGTAACTTTTCCAGTTCAGGAAGGATGATAGAAATGGCAGAAATGCTATCTGTTTGATGTTTTTTAAACTACGAGTAATTAATAAAAGAAGTTATTTGACGTGCTATGTGTTCTATGTGAACTGAGCCATTTAAACGTTTAAGTATGAACTTGGATACTTAATAGTTGAATAGAGGGTCTAATAATAATATTTTCTTAATAGAAAATGCCTCCTAGAAGAAGATCAACGCGTCAAAACCCCGAGGGTTCGACGAACAACAACAATAACGATGGGACGAATCCCAACTCGGTTCAGCAGTTGGTGAACCTGTTGACCGGAGCTCTTGCGAATCAGCCTCAGGTGCAGGGTACTATGTTCAAGGAATTCAAGGCAGTAGGACCGCCTGAGTTCAAAGGATCGACTAACCCTATCGAAGCTCAGACATGGGTTATGGAAATAGAGAAGGTATTTGACGTGGCTAGGGACCAGAAGACAGCATTTGCGGCTTTCATGTTGAATTCGGATGCTAGCTTTTGGTGGCAGGCTAACAAGACCCGAGAGGGAGAGGGAGTCATCACGTGGGAACGTTTCAAGGAAATGTTCTACGAGATGTACTTTCTAGCGAGTTCGCAGGACCAGATGGAGGTCCAGTTCCTAGAGCTTAAGTAGGGAGGGATGACGGTGTCCGAGTATGCCGTTAATTTTAACGAGTTGGCCAGGTTCGCTACATACCTGGTCAGTACTAATGCTAGGAAAGCAAGGAGGTTTGAGCAGGAACTGAAGCCCTGGCTCTACAGCAAGGTTTCCATGTTCCAGTTGAATACCTTTACAGCGGTGCTGGAGAAAGCCATAGTTACTGAGGGAGGAAGCGAAGCGGTGACGAAGTTCAACCGAGATAAGAAGAAGAAGAATGAGGTAGAAACCAAAACTGGAGGTAGCAGCACTGTGAACCAGAAGAGGAAATGGAATGACAACACCTCTGCTGGGAGTCAGCAAGGAAGTCAGCAGAAGAGGAAGTTTGAAGCATGTGCTACATGCAGTAAGAATCACACTGGCGTGTGCATGAAGGGGAAGCGGGTGTGCTTTAACTATGGTCAAGAAGGCCACATTGCACCTAATTGCCCAAACCCAAAGAAGGGAGCTTGCTTTACATGTGGATCTAAAGATCATATGGCTTGCAACTGCCCAAAGAAGCTGACGGCAGGGTCAATAGGGAGTAGAGGGAATGGAAGCGGCAGTACCGTTACTATCGCTGCACCATTGCAAACTGTTCAACCCACTGTACGGACATTCAATATGACGGTGCAGGATGCTGTGCAATCAAAAGATGTGGTGTCAGGTATTAATCCGGTCAATAGTATAAATGCATATGTATTATTTGATTCGGGTGCTACTTGTTCATTCATATTGATAATTTTGCTAAAACCTTATACTTACCTGTAGAGGAGTTAGTTTACCCTTTGAACATAGAGATTGCGAATAGGGAGGTTATTCCTATTAGGAGCGTTTATAAGAACTGTAGATTGGATATTAAGGGTCAGGAACTTAGAGTAAATTTGATTCCGATTAAACTTAGGGAATTCGACGTTACTGGGTATGGATTGGTTGTTCAACCATGGGGCGGTAATCGACTGTCAGAAGAAGTCGGTGAACCTTACGAGTCCGTCGAAGTTGGTGTTCTATGGTAGCAAATTTCCTAGACAAGGGAGTTGTCTAACGGTTATGCAAGCCAAGAAACTTCTGACGCAAGGCTGTGTAGGATATCTAGCCTACATAGTAGATATGCGTAAGGAAAGCCCGAAGGTGGAGGAAATATCGGTAGTTAAGGAGTTTGTAGACGTTTTTCTGAGAGATTTGCCAGGACTTCCGCCAGATAGGGAGATAGAGTTCGTGATCGATCTAGCGCCGGGAACTGCTCTGATTTTGAAGGCTCCGTATAGAATGGCTCCAGTTGAGATGAAGGAACTGATGGTTCAACTACAAGAATTACTGGACAAGAAGTATATTCAACCAAGCGTTTCACCGTGGGGAGCGCCTGTTTTATTCGTGAAGAAGAAGGATGGATCGATGCGTCTCTGCATTGATTATAGGGAGTTAAATAAAGTTACGATCAAGAATAGGCATCCTTTACCTAGGATCGATGACTTGTTTGATCAACTGAAGGGTGCGAAGTACTTCTCAAAAATCGATTTGAGAATCGGGTATCATCAATTGAAGGTGAGGAAGGAAGATATACCTAAAATAGCTTTTAGGACTCGATATGGTCATTATGAGTTCTTGGTGATGTCATTTGGTCTCACGAATGCCCCAGCTGCATTTATGGACCTAATAAACAGGGTGTTCAAGCCATTTCTGGATAAGTTCGTGGTAGTGTTCATAGATGACATTCTGGTTTATTCCAAGACCGAGGAGGAGCATGCTGAACACTTACGACTAACCTTAGAAGCGCTGAGACGAGAGAAGCTTTACGCTAAATTCTCAAAATGCGAATTCTGGTTGGAACGTGTGCAATTTCTTGGCCACGTGATCGACAAGGATGGTATTTCGATGGATCCGTCGAAGGTTAAGGCCGTAATGAGTTGGGATCAGCAGAAGACGCCGTCTAAAGTGAGGAGTTTCTTGGGATTGGCAGGTTATTACCCAAGATTTATCCAAGACTTTTCTAGAATTGCAACTCCATTGACGAATTTGACTCGTAAAATAGTTAAGTTTGTTTGGACGGAGAAGTGTGAGGAAAGTTTTCAAGAGTTGAAGAAGAGGCTGAGTACTACGCCTGTATTGTCTTTACCGGATAGTTTGGAGAATTTTGTGGTATATAGTGATGCCTCACATAAAGGATTAGGCTGTGTGTTGATGCAGAGTGGCAAAGTTATTGCCTATGCGTCACGTCAGCTGAAAGATTATGAGAAGGGGTATCCGACCCATGATCTAGAATTGGCGGCAGTAGTGTTTGCCCTAAAGATTTGGAGGCACTACTTATATGGAGAGAAGTGTGAAATATACACAGATCACAAGAGTCTGAAGTATATATTTACCCTAGAAGGATTTGAACATGCGCCAAAGAAGATGGTTGGAACTGATTAAAGACTACGATTGCGAGATACTTTACCATCCGGGTAAAGCTAACGTTGTTGTCGACACTTTAAGCAAGAAAGGTTGGGAGAAACTGAACGTGTTAACTGATCAAGATCGATTAATAGAACAGATGGCTAGATTGGAGTTGGGAGTGAAGTTTCTGAAGGAATCGGATGAGATGTTGTTTCAAGTAACCACTGGTTCTACTCTAGTAGACAAGGTGAAAGAAGCACAACTTTATGATGAAGAATGTGAAAATATTTGGAAGAGGATAACCGATGGCGAAGAGTTCAAGTTTAAGATTGATAATGAAGATCTGTTACAATTTGAAGGTAGAATCTGGGTACCACCAGTACCAGAGGTCAAAGAGGAGATTCTGAGCGAAGCTCATAGTTCTAGATATTATATTCACCCTGGGATTACGAAGATGTACCAGGATCTCAGGCGTCATTTCTGGTGGCCGAATATGAAGAGGGACGTTGCTGAATGCGTTGCAAAGTGCTTAGCATGCCATAAAGTCAAAGCAGAACACCAGAGACCAAGTGGACTGCTGCAACCGTTAGAAAGTCCAGAGTGGAAGTGGGAGCACATCACGATGGACTTCGTGGTGGGTCTTCCAGCGACTCAGAATGGATTTGATGCGATATGGGTTATAGTGGGTCGACTGACTAAGTCAGCCCACTTTCTGTCGATCAGGGTTAAGTACAACCTGGATAAGCTAGCAAAGTTATACGTCAAGGAAATTATTTCTAGACATGGTGTTCCAGTGTCGATTGTGTCTGATAGAGATCCGCATTTTACGTCTAATTTTTGGAAGAGTTTGCAAGAATGTCTGGGAACGCAATTGCGAATGAGTACAGCGTATCATCCTCAAACTGGTGGACTGAGCGAGAGAACAATTCAGATGCTTGAGGATATGCTGAGAGCTTGTGTGATGGACTTCAAAGGAAGCTGGGAGGGTCATCTACCATTGGTGGAGTTCGCCTACAACAATAGTCACCATGCGAGTATAGGCATGCCGCCTTACGAAGCGTTATACGGCAGAAAATGCAGAACTCGTTTGTGCTGGGATGAAGTAGGTGAACGTCAATTATTGGGACCAGAATTGGTACAACAAACCGCCGAAATTGTGAAGCTGATCAGAACGAGATTAGTTGCTGCTTAAGACACACAAAAGAAGTATGTCGATTTACATCGACAAAACCGAGAATTCTTACCAGGAAGTTTCGTGTTCCTGAAAGTATCTCCCTGGAAGGGGAAGATTCGATTTGGTAAGAAGGGAAAGTTGAGTCCTAAATTTATTGGACCTTTTGAGGTGTTGCGAAAAGTTGGCGAGGTGGCTTACGAGATTACATTACCTCCGGAGCTCGAGAATATACATAATGTCTTTTATATTTAGGTGTTAAGACCTTACAAGCGTGATTATAAACATGTAATAGAATATGAACCTTTGCTATTTGATAAAGACTTAATGTATGAAGAAGTGCATGTTCAAATAGTTGATAGAAAGGAACAAGTACTTAGGAATAAAGTGATACCTTCTGTTAAGGTAATCTGGAGGAACCACAGTGCTGAAGAAGCTACGTGGGAACTCGAAAATGTTATGATGAAATCTTATCCGCATTTATTTGCTTAGTTGTGTGTAACCACTTATATACTGATTCTGGGGACAGAATCCATTTAAGGAGGGAAGAATGTAATAGACGGAAAATTTTTATGTGAGATTCTGAGGACGGAATCCTTTTAAGGAGGGAAGATTGTAACGATTGAGATTTTAATATAAAATTTTAAATATTTATTGAGTTAAATAAATATTTTATGTAATTTATTTATTGAGTTAAATAAATAAATTATGTGATTTATGGAGTGATTTAATTAAGTGTTATATATTAATGTGTAATATTTAATTAATGTATATTAATTTTATATTATAGTTCTAATTTAATTAAGATAATTAAATTAGATGAGATATGTGATGAAGTGTTACATGAATTATAATTAGCGAGTAATTATAATTATGTGGCAATTTTATGTGATTAATTGATGTTAGATTTTAATTGATTAAATTAGATGATTAATATTTAATTAATTAAAATGTGACATTAAAGTATGTGTTAAATAATTTATTAAATAAAAGAAAAAGAATTTTTAAATGATATTTTTTACCAAACAAGACCCTTGCATTTGTTTTAAAAGACTGTTGCCAAACAGGGCCCTTACACTAGCTTAAACCTAATTTACCTAAACCATGCCTAAGTTAGTAAAACTAGTTCTAATTTTCCTGTTGCCAAACAAGCCAAAAGGACTTTTGAATTTTGTAACTCCTAATTTAATTGGATTATTAAATATTAGTTAGTACGTATATTATTGATATATGTCAGTTATATATCTATATACTACGTAAGAAAAAACTACGTTAGTTTAAGCCTAAGACTAAGAAGAAAAGAGAGAGAAGAGAGGAAGAATAGCAGAGAAGAATTAGAGAAGAAGAGAAGGAAGGAGTAAAGAAATCGTCATCTTCTTCACTTCTATTAATCAATAAAGGTATTCCTCAACTTCCTTATATTTGATATGTATTATGTTCTTCATATTTTCATTCTCTGTAAAGCATGTTCTTATGAAAATTGTATAGCATGATGGGTATATATATATATAGATTGTATTACTATGTTGTTTGTAGTTGAATTATATGCCATGTACAAGTTTTAGAAATTTAATTGTGGTAAAACGAGTTTTCATGGAAAAAGTTTCGTTTACATGAGTTTATATATTATGGTTGGTTTTACATTGAGAAATTGGTATATGTTAGTATGTTGTTTATAATTTGTCTATGATACTACCTTGAATCATGAGAATAATGCATGTATTACAAGTTGAATTAGTTGAGAATTTGAATTACAGTGAATTATTTTATGAAAATTATGAGTTGGGAGAAAAATGATTTTCTCAAGTTTTTAATTAAAATTTAGTGTTTTAATCTTGTAAATTAATGTCTTGGTATGTTAAAGGTATGTTAGAAGCTTTATATGATGTTTGTATAATGTTATATGAATCAATCTTTGGCTAAATTGAGAACTCGATGTGGAGAATTAAGACAATTTGGTTTTTCTCGGCACTATTTGCGAAGCTGCTCTGTTTCTGTCTGCTGCCGGCATAGCTAAGCAGGCAGTAAGGGTAGAATCGGCGCAGCTGCGCCGCTGAATTTTTTCAGGTTTGACCCCTGCGCAGCTTCGCCGGTGTCAAGGCAAAGAGTGGCGCAGCTGCGCCGTTGCCTGATTAGAGGCAGAGAATGCTTGTTAATTGTGCAGTGGTATTTTATAGATTAGTTTAATTGTGCTATGATATTGAGTATATACCTAGTTGCTATAACATGTTGTTAATATGAAATTGACAATTTCATAATTTGGAAAAGATAAGAAATTTTGAAAACTTTAATTAGATTATAAATGTTTTATTGTAAATAAGTTACTAAATTATAATTTGATTAATTATAATTAAGAGTAAATGTTTAATTTAAATTATAATTCTGTGAAATTATAATGTATAGAAGTTGATTTATTTTAATCAATTAGATGTTAATTTAAATTATAATTTAAGTAATTATAATTTAATAAATGCATGTTTAATTGTGGACTTTAAATTGATAATTACATGATTAATTATAAATTGTGTAATTATAATACATGTTATAGTTTAATTAATTATTGATTATAATTGATAAATACATGATTAATTATAATTTGTGTAATTATAAATGCATAATGTAGTTTAATTAATTTTAAATTATAATTATTTATAATTTAAATGGTAATTATAATTTAAGTAATTATAATTTGATTAAGTGTTTGAACTATAATTGTTTAATAATAATTTAGTTAAATACATAATTAATTTAATTATATGAATATGTAAGTGATGTAATTAACTATGTGATAGTTAATTATTACTATTTATTTAATTAGAGTGAGTTAACCATGAGGGTTAACCACTTATGTGAATTAGTTATGTATTAACTAATTTAGATTATTATAATTGAATGTGTATAGGAAGTGTTTAAGTACATGGTTGAGTTCAGTAGCTTACGCTTAAGGCAAGTCTTCTAACCTTAAACTTGTTAATTCTATACAATATCTTGAGTTCATATATTCATTGTTGAGAATGTCATTTCCATTTTTGTATTGGACAATTGTTTATTTAATTGAAATGATCTTAACTTATTGTTCAAGTAAGATACAGTTATTATTTTAAATGTTGTAAGTTGATTCTAAAGCATATATGAGTTCATAATTCTTTTATTAATGAATTATTGAAAGTCGATTCAGCTAATCCTTAGTTGATGAACGTGAAATCTAAATTTCCTTGTAAGCTTATCCAAACCAAACTTTCTTTGGTGCGGACTTGAATTCAAATTACTGAGTTGAACAACCCTATTTACTAGGGAAGGTTACTACGCATAGCGTTAAGATGTTTGTGCACAATACATGGTACAAAGGGATGATCCCCCTAAGTACGAGTTAAGGTCCATAGTCTTATTGACTGTTAAAGGTTTAAATAGAAATATTTATAACCTAGGACAAGAGTTCAAAGGTCTTATGACTCTCAGATAAATTCTATATTCGAATTTTAATGTTGATAGAGGATTATTATTCAATTCTTTATTATTGAAGCAAGCTAAGTTGTTCAGATTCTTTTTAAAGATATCCTTTCATGTCTATATTATTGTTAAACTCCAGTGAGTTGTGGTTTGCTCACTCTTGCATTAAATAACAATTTCAGTTAAGGTTGATAACGCTGATGCTCCGTCTACGAGTAAGGGCAAGGGAAAGCAAAGCAAGTGAAGACTTGTTTTATTTAATTGAGAATGATTGTAATAAGATTGCAATGTTATATTTTTATTTTTGTACTTTATTATATTCATGTCAGGGTTAGAGTAACCCGGGATTTATTTAACAAAGGTTGTAACCCTTGTTGTAAGGGAGATTTATTTATTTTAATTTAAGTTGTAGTTACTTTGCATTATTCATTGGTTAGATGTATGTTATATTAGAAAGTGAACACCAAATCATGTGGAAACAAAGTACCCGAATTTGGGGGTGTTACAGGACTTGGCTGTGTGCTTATGCTGCACGGCAAAGTCATTGCCTATGCATCACGACAATTAAAGGATTACGAAAAATGATACCCTACTCACGACTTAGAGTTAGCGGCAGTAGTTTTTGCGTTGAAGATATGGAGGCATTATCTATATGGGGAGAAATGTGAGATATACACGGACCACAAAAGTCTAAAATATATCTTCACACAAAAGGAGTTGAACATGCGGCAGAGAAGGTGGTTAGAATTAATCAAAGACTATGATTGCGATATTCTTTATCACCCGGGGAAGGAAAATGTGGTTGCCGACGCTTTGAGCAGGAAAGGAAGGGAGAAATTGTTTAATTTGACGACTCAGGAAGAGTTTCTAAGAGAGATGGAGAAATTGGAAATAGAAGTGAAGGGACCCGAGAGGTCTGAAGAAAGGTTGTTTGCGGTGGAAGCTCATCCGACATTGTTGGATAGAGTGAAGGAAGCCCAATAAAAAGATGAAGAGTGTGAGAAAATCCGAAAGAGCATCACAGAAAATGAGGAAGAGAAATTTCGAATGGATAAAGACGGTATTTTGAGATTTGAAGAAAGAGTATGGGTACCAGCGGTAACCGAGTTAAGGGAAGAGATTTTGCACGAGGCACACAATACGACATATTCCGTTCATCCGGGAGGCACGAAGATGTACCGAGATCTAAGGCAACATTTGGCCCAATTTGAAACGGGAAGTCGCAGAGTGCGTCAGTAGATGTTTAACTTGACAACGCGTTAAACCAGAGCATCAACGGCCGAGTGGTTTACTACAACCGTTGGAAATACCGGAGTGGAAACGGGAGCATATTACGATGGATTTCGTGGTAGGACTTCCAGTTACGCAGAAAGGTTATGATGCCATTTGGGTTATCGTGGATCGACTTATCAAGACCGCACATTTTCTACCGATCAAGATCCGTTGCAGTTTAAATCAGTTAGCGGGTCTATACATAAAGGAGATTGTCTCACGATATGGAGTGCCGGTATCTATTGTCTCTGATCGAGATCTGCGCTGCACGTCAAATTTTTGGAAGAGTTTGCAAGAGAGAATGGGAATGCAGCTGAGGTTGAGTACCGCTTATCATCCTCAGACAGACGGACAGAGTGAGCGAATAATACAAACGCTGGAGGACATGCTTAGGACTTGCGTGATGGATTTTAAGGGAAATTGGGACGACCACCTACTCTTAGTCGAATTTGTGTATAATAATAGTTACCATGCGAGTATTGGCATGCCACCGTACGAAGCTCTCTATGGGAGAAAGTGCAGAACGCCATTATGTTGGGACGAAGTCGAAGAACGACGAATACTCGAACCAGAGTTAGTTCAACAAACAGCAGACGTGGTGATAATAATAAGAGCTAGATTAGTAGCAGCTTAAGACAGCCAGAAAAAGTACGTAGATTTCCATCGGTAGGACCGAGACTTCAAAGTCAGCAGTTTTGTATTCTTGAAGGTATCTCTATGGAAGGGAAAGATCCATTTCGGTAAGAAAGGAAAATTGAGTCCAAGATTCATAGGACCGTTCGAGATACTGAAGCGAGTGGGAGAAGTGGCATACAAAGTTGCGTTACCACCCGAGTTGGAGCACATCCACAACGTATTCCATATTTCTGTGTTGCGATCGTATAAGGCCCACTACAAGCACGTGATTTCTTACGAGCCCATTCAAGTGGAGAAGAACTTGGCATATGAAGAGATTCCTGTCCAGATATTAGATAGGAAAGAGCAAACCCTGAGAAATAAAATTATATCTTCTGTAAAAGTACTTTGGCGTAACCACGATGTCGAGGAGGCAACGCGGGAGTTAGAAGATAGGATGATGAGGGACTATCCCCATCTATTTGTGTAACCTTGTAGCAATTCCGGGATGAAATTTTTATAAGGGGGGGGGGGGGAGGATGTAATACCCTGAGAATTTCCTAATATTATTAAATAAATATATTAATGGAAATGAGAATTTATTTGAATAAAAATGATTTTGTGTTATGAGAAGGATTAATTCAATAATTATAATAATAATTGAGAAACTTATGGAGTTTGCGATAAACTCGTTGATAGCCTTGTGTGGCACAGTGACGTAATATAAGAATGATTATATTAATTTAAGCGAACAATTAATCTATATTAATTGTTAATCGTAGAATATTAATTAATTGTCATCGTAGAATAATTGTTATAGAATATTAATGGTGATTAATTAATAATATGTGATTATTATTATTGCAAGAAATATAATAATAATAATAAACCACTTGTTTATAAATATGCTGAGATCTATAGTTGTTAAGGTGATAATTAATCCTACGATTATTAATTTAGTGTTATTAATAATCAATGAGGAATGGATTAATTAATATTATCGTTAATTAATCAATGAGATAAATAATTTATTTATTTGACATTATGAATAATAAAACAAATAAGTAAGTTATTAATATAATAAGATTATATTAATTATTATGTGTAAATGTGCAATACTTGAATATATAAAGTATATGGAATACAACTATATTATATAGTGTAGAGAGACATTTAAGTGTGACCATGCATGTATATATAAACTATAGTGCAATGTGATTATACTACACATAGAAACCATATATTATATGAAGCATAATGTGATTATATTATGTACATAAACTATATAGTAAAGTTATTGAATTATAAGAGTTACATGAAATGCCTATGTAACAATGTGAATATACATTAAAGTGGGACATCATGAGTATGTGGTAGATAATTTAATAATACTTAGCTATCTTATGTTATCTTTATTAATAATTAAACAATTGCCTTTAATAAAGAAGATGATGTAATGTGAGGATACCTGATAAAATTATACCAGTGTGATAAAATGTACATGGATTATATGTGTTCAAATTGTATTTACTACATTATGTGAATTCATGTTAGTATCATTAGGATTACATGGTAACTCTAATTGTGGCCTAATTATATATAGTATGTATACATATAACATGTTTAGGCATAAGTGTTGTGTATATTCATAATGCTACATTGCTGAGTTTCTATCTCAATTGTCCCACAAAGATAGTCCCATTCCCTCATTCACGTGCACAGCCATTATGGCCTAAGCCTATTGCTTCTCCTTAAACTCAGTAAACTTCCATAGCTGCTAGCAATGATCATTGCAAGGGGAGTGGCCTCAATAGTGTAAGCCAACCACTAATTACCAACTTCCTTATAACTACCATGTAATCCAATCTCCTGATGGTTCAATTTAATGGATTATTGCATTATCTGTGTAATGTTATCTATATATATATAGCTCATCCTCTTCACAAAATCAAATGCTGAGATTTTGCTTCAGTATTGAGTTGAGAGTAATACATATATTAGTATAGTAGCATTGTGAGTGGAAAGTAGAAGCAAGTTCAGATTGTTAACAGAGGTATAAAATTCTTCATTCTTGTTCATCATTTAAGATTACTGTCAAGATACTAAGTCTTGAATTGGGTATGTAATTCGTGATTATGTGAGCAAGTAATGTTTATTAATTGTTCATAGTTGTTATACTAGCTAATATACATGTTTAGACTGTCATATGGCTGCTTGCAATCAAATTCGTAAAGTAATTTCATGATTTGGCCTGGAACCTGCCAAAATTGGGAACTCTCTGGGACGAACCAGACACGGCACAGCTGCGCCGGTTTAATACTGTGGCGCAGCTCTGGAAATGGTTGATTGATTTCTGCTTGTTTCTGTTAAGTGCTAGCTTATAGTACTAATTTAGAATAAGCATGCTAGCTTGTGTAACATATATATATATATATATATATATAAATATAATGAGGCAATGTAAGCATGTTTTAGTATATTAGCATGCATGGTTAACAAAATGACATATAGTTTGGAAATGAACTTAAAGTTTCATAAACAATCATTAACATTATGAAGCATGACTATATTATGATTTTTGATACGTGGTAGAGCCGCTTAGAAATGCATGAAGGATGTGATGACTTGTGTATATATGTATCTTAAGGTAGCATGAACATGTTAGACTTCATTAATGGAACTTACTAATGAAACATAGACCTTGAACATAGACTTGACATGTTGTATTAAGATTCATATTTAAATATTTTTAACAATGAACATAACATCACTAATATACCATACATGTGTACTCACTTGTTACATTCAATACGGGGTTAGCCAAGCATGAGTTTAAGCATGTATTTAAAAGTGATGAACAACGCTAGTTAAGAATAAATGATGTGGACAGTCGCAAGCATGTATATTACAATTGATATGACCTTCTTGCAAGTATCTATGATTAAATTGTATGTCTTGTAATTATATGACCCTATTTGGCCTTTATTCCCGTGGCGATCCTAAACTAAGACCATGACATGTAAAAGTGAACTTAAGATGGTCATAAGCTTATGAAAAGTCCTCTAGTATGAATGAATGTTAAGGTGTAATTGCCTTAGTATGCTTATGTGTTGGACAGAAATAGCAGCAGCCCAACCCTGATCTGGCCAGGGGGAAGCGCAGCTGCGCCGCCCCTAGGCCTAACTAGGGCGCAGCTGCGCCATGCCAAAATGAAATCTGGGCAGTTTTGTTGATCTGACTTTTGGCAGATAACTCACCTCAATGCTATAGCTGCTAAACAAGACTAATTGCTACTGATATTTGATAGCAACATACCATGAAGATGTTTCAATTGAGAAAGGTAATTCCATAGCTAATGAAAGCCTAATCGATTAAAAATGACATAATGCTATACGAATGTTATTTGAATTCATGGTAACTTATAATTTGATTTCATGCCGAATGCGTATAAGTATGTAATGACGTGTGACTAAGGTAATACAATGTGTGTATATTTAAATTGAGTAACAAGCTTATGTACCGAATGTGTTAACTAATGAAAATCCTATGCATGTAATACATTATAAATAGGATTCGAATGTGTTGGCTAGCTTTACGTGAGTAAACTACGCATAAGACAAGTATCTAAACCTTATCTCTTTGGATGCAAGTTTCCTAACTTACACTTTTTTTTACGGTGCAAGTATTATATCCTTGTATATTGCGAACTAGTTTCTTTACTTAATCGTTTGAATTGAATTAGCATACTTGAACTCTTATTTCATTAAAGCTATTATTCATGTTGAACTTGGTATTGTTCTTGAATATTGTTAAAGTGTTTATGCCATTTGATTCGGCTAGACTTATATTATTGAAAAGCGACCCAAACTAATTGATTGGTGCGAGATCTTGTATTTGACTGAGAAGAACAAAATATAACTGTCGGAGAACCGACGCGCGCACATTAGTATGATTGAGTGTTATGCATAACATAGGGTACTTTAGGCTGATCATCTGTTGTACTTGTTTTTATTGGATTTTTAATTTATTACTATCAATTCCTGTAGAAGTTCATAGTCCTTAGTGACTGCTCAGTATTCAGTTATCTTGAAATCTTGAATTGATTTATTATTGAATCACATTGATATTATTCTGTCCTTAGCGACTATTATTGAGAACTGTTGATATTCTTGTTATCCTTGAACTATCAAACCTTGCTATACCCTTTCGAGAATTGAGAATTTTATTACTCACCCTTATTGTATATTACTTGCTGGGCAATTTGTGCTCATTCTTGCTTTCCCTAAAAAATTTCAGTTAAGGAAGAGCAGTGCGGACCTTCGGGCACAGATAAGGGTAAGGGAAAGGCTACTGAGTAGCTTAAATTATGTAGGACTTATGATTGTAATAAAGAACTTATGCTATTAGTTAGGTTTATATATGCTTAAGGTGTGTTTAAGCTATGTAATCGATGTTTAAGTTACGAGACCTTCGGACGTGAATAATTATATTATTTAAATGTAATTTATTCAGTATTAGTTGTGTATTATTCTGTTGTGCGATGCGACATTTAGTCGTATTATTATTGTGATATATTACCATGAGCACGTGATGGACCAAATTCGAGCGACCCCGTGACGGTCCTGGAATTTGGGGGCGTCACAGTTGACAATCCTCATTCCATTTGATGGAGGAATTCTTCCTTAACAGCTTGAAGATGGGCTCACAGGTTGCTGTGAGCTGGGAAATGAACCAACTTATGAAGTTGATCCTTCCTAGGAATCCTCGTATCTCCTTCTCTGTACGAGGCACGAGCATTTCAGAAATGGCATTGATCTTGGCAGGGTCTAACTCAATGCCTCGATTGCTCACCAGGAATCCTACCAGTTTGCCTGCCTTAACGCCAAAAGCGCATTTGGCGGGATTTAGCTTGAGGTTGTACTTGCGCAACCTGTTGAACAACTTCCTGAGATGGTCTATGTGATCATCCTCCCTTCGGGATTTGATGATGATGTCGTCAACATATACTTCTATTTCTTTGTACATTATATCATGAAAGAGGGCCATCATGGCTCGCTGATACGTTGCTCCAGAATTAATGAGGCCGAAGGATAGTCGTCGGTAGCAAAAAGTTCCCCATGGAGTGATAAAAGCTATTTTCTCCCGGTCTTCTTCAGCAATCAAGATTTGATGGTAACCAGCAAAGTAGTCTACAAAGGAATACATGCCGTACTGCACAGTATTATCAATCAGGATGTGGATAAAAAGGTATCGAGAAATTATCCTTGAGACAGGCTTTGTTTAGATCCCGATAATCCACGCAAACTCGTACCTTCCCTCCTGGTTTAGGCACGGGGACTATGTTTGATAGCCATTCGGGATATGTTGATACCATGATGATCCCAGCTTTGAATTGCTTAACAATTTCTTCTTTGACTTTTAAACTCCACTCAGGTTTAAATCATCTGAGCTTTTGTTTGACTGGTTTGAACCCTTCTTTAATAGGCATCCGATGGATGACAATGTCTATGGATAGACCGATCATGTCTTCATACGACCATGTAAATACATCCTGGTACTGTGATAAGAGCTTGATCCGATCAACTTTTTGATCTGAGGTGAGGTCTGAACCTATTTGGATTTCTTTGATGGTTTCAGAGGTTCTTATGTTGATGGTGGAGGTTTGGTCAAGGTTTAGTTTAGGTTTGTCCTCGACCCATTCCTTGATCTCCTCTGGCACCTCATAGTCATCTTCTTCCTCTTGATAAAGATATCCATCAAGTCGAAGCTCAATCTTGCATCATGGTTGGAGTTATGTTAACAAGTTGACATCTCATCAGCAGAGACACATATATCCAATGCTTGGGTCCTGAAGAAAAAAAATGCTTTCATTAATATATGCAACTGCTTAAATACACATAAAATTTGTAAAGCATGACAAAAGTAACTGCTCCAGCTGTGCAATCAAAAGTAAGCAGTAAATGAAAGCATGATTAAGGGAAGATTGACTGTCTGCCCCTTTACCCTCTTCAACTGAGGCAAGGGACACTGCTCCAATTATCTAATGTTAGATCCTCATGGATAGGGATGATGCTGGAAGTGTGCTCGTCCGTCTCGTCTTGAATGACAACTTAGACATCCCTTAGGATATGGCCGAGGCTTTTCTATGGATTGTTCCTCTGTTTCCTACAAGGAAAGTGAGCACAATCCTCATCGTCACTATCTGGTAGTTCATCATTCATCCCCTCGTAGTTGATAATGACTTTCATGTTAGCAAATGGGTTTCGTCCTTTGTACAGGATCTTTTCTTTTCCCTTTTTCGCTATCAGCCTCAGGCTTAAGGGCTTTCTTTTCATGGACAGGTATGATTGAAGGAAATAGCATGGCTGATGCCCCCGTAGGGATCTTCCTCATAGGTTTCATCCATCCGACATTTGTGAGGTTTGGGAGTAGAATTGTGGAGGCTTGCGCTTTGGGATGTTTGTGTGGATTCCGATGGTTTGAACCGGATGAAAATCCCAGTCCTGCTCTTCCCATCTGACTTGGGATTTGAATTGGCATCTTAATGCCGTGCTTGTTTTTTCCTAACCCTTCTCCAGGCTGGAAACCCGTAGCTACCATTTCTTGGCCCACTGTCATTACTTCAGTGGAAATTTTAGGCTTCAGGGCTGGTACCCTAATCGGTATATATTGAATATCGCTCACCTCGAGAGCTTGAAAACTTGCAGGCTCAACCCCGGCGTCAAGGCTAATCACTGGCATGTCCACATGTATGTGGGCAAGGTATTCTGGTTCGACATTCACTGTGATGAGACTGCAGTTGATAATGTACTTGAGTTGCTGATGGAGGGTGGATGGAATAGCCCCGACCATATGGATCCATGCCCTGCCCAACAACAAGTTGTATCCGGTGGCTATGTTGAGCACCTGGAAAGATACGTAGAAGGTGTGTGGACCAATTTCTAGAGGAAGCTTGATTTTCCCCATAGCCTGGCTGCGAGATCCATCGAAAGCCCGGATAACCATGTGACTGGCTTTGATCCTGTTTGGATTGATCTTCATTCTTTACAACGTGTTGCATGGACAAATATTGAGGGAAGATCCTCCATCAATAAGCAATCCTCCGATCACGTTTCCGGAGGACATAACGGCTATATGCAGGGACTTGTGGTAGCCCCTTCCCTCAGTCGGGATATCATCATCTGTGAAGGAAATCACATTGTTGTTGACAATGTGTTCTATCACGTGATGGAATTTCTCTATGTCTACCGTGTGTGGCAGATGAGCTTCTTCTAGTACCTTCACTAGGATGTTACGATGATCCTCTGATGATAGGACCAAGTCTAGGATGGATATTTGCTTTGGTGCGTCTTTCAAGCTTTGCACTATCTTAATTTCATTGTGTCCCATCTTTTTGAGGAACTCTTTTATCTTTTCTTCAGCTACCCTTGCTTTTGCTTTGGTAACTGGTTTAATCACCCGCTGAGGCAGGTACAATGGATTATCCTTTGACAGGATGGAAATGTTGTTTGAAGTAGAGCTTTCAATGTCCCCGTAATTCCATGGGACCTTCTTTAGACTGAGGATTGGATACTGAGGCCTGAAGGGAAAAATTAAAGGCTGAGGTACAGCCACCTTCACATAATTTTGTTTGTCTTGGACCCCTTTACCTGTCCGTACCATGGGTGTGATGATTGATTCTTTATCGCAGGATATGATAGCCACTGTGTCCTAATACCATGCATCGGGGATCCATAGGCTATCTTTATTTGTCATGTCGAGGATTTGATCTCCTCTAATTCGGTCACCTTTCTTAATCAGGTCTTGAATTAGGTTACGAAGTGCCCAACATTCTTCTCTATCATGGCCGGGAGAGTTGGAATGGTACTGACATATTTGGTCAGGTTTAAATTTTCTGGATTGAGGGTTTAGCGGAGGTAACAAGTTTTCAACCATTCCCTCATTGATCATCATTTGCAGGATTTCTTCCATTGACTGGTTCAATTTGGTGAAATTCCTTTGAAATAGGAACTTTCTACCTTCTTGGACACTTGCTTCTTCGATCCCCTTGTCAGTCCAGGGTGTAAGCTCACAAGTCCGGCTATGATCTTGATTAGAATTAACTTCCGCTGGAGGAGAGCGACTGCCAATAGATTGATGGATTTGCTTCAACATCTTTCTGGTGAGTTGATGTTGGTAGACGACCAGTTCAGCCAACTGCTCGATTTGTTCCTTGATAGACTTTATTTCTTTCTCTATCAGGAATTATTTTTCAAAAGCTTCCCAACTCATTGGGCTAATGTTGTTGGATTGAGTTGATTCTTCAACATAGCGGAGGTATTTGGATCCTTGTCCACTTGAAGTGTTGATCATATTGACACTCTCCTCCTTGTGCTGTGGGAGAGGGTTATCTTGGACATGCGGTTGATCGGGCTTTGCGACCATAATTTCTCCATTATCAATCAAATCTTGGATTTTGTGCTTGAGGGACCAACAATCTTGGGTGTCATGTCCCGATGATCCGGAATGATAAGCACATTTCTTGCTAGGGTCGAAGTTCCTTGCATTAGTGTTAGTTGGCGGAAGGAGTTGGCCAATCTTCTTCTGAGCTGTCAAAAGTTTGAAGACATTCTCGAGTGAATCCCCTAGTGGGGTGAAAGTCCTTCTGCGTCTGACCTCCATATTTTTCTGGAATGAAGGATTTGAAGGCTGTGTTGCAGCTTGGAAAGGTGTATAGTTCCTCCTTTGAATGAGTGTATTGTTTGAATTACCGCTTGAATTTTGTCCTCGTAACACCAAGGAAACTTCTTTATCTTTCTTTTTGTGGACCCTCTGGGGATTACTCCCTTAATTTTTGGATTGGATATGTTCAGCAACAGCTTCTAGTGCTGTTAGGTCTTTTATTTTCCTGGACTTGAGTCCCATTTCGGCCATTTCGCCGTGTTTGATCATTTCAGAGAAAGGTTTTCATATGCCTTCCAGGACCCTTTCATAATAAGGAGCTTCTTGAATATCAATGAAAGTTATGACTATTTCAGATTCTGTCATGGCAGGGGTGACTTGTGCTGCGACCCGTCTCTATTGCTGGGCATATTCTCTAAATGATTCAGTGTTATTTTTCTTAATTGTGGTAATTTGATACCGATTTGGAGCTAGTTGAGATTGGAAACTGTACTGGCTGAGGAAAGCATTGGCCAATTCTTCCCAACTATGGATTTTGGAGTTGTCCAGACGGGCATACCAGGCTCTGGCTTTTCCAGTTAAACTCTTTTGAAATAGCTGCATTTGAAGTTTGTCGTCCTCAGCATAGGATCCGAGTTCTCCAATGAAAACTTTTAGATGTGTGTATGGATCTCCTAACCCATCATATTTCTCAAACTCGGGAGTTCTGAATTTCTCAGGATAACGAGCCCCGGGGAATATACAGAGGTCGAAATAATTCACATTGCCAAATGACCCAGTCCCTTTAATAGATCGGAGAGTTTCTTCCATTTGTTGCATTTTCTTGAGAAGGTCACCAGCTTCCTATTCTTTGCCTAGGATGGTGATTTCTGGAGTTTTGTTGATTGTATCCTGGTTCTGGGGTCCAGGGATCTGAGTTTCGGCCTTTTCTATATCTTGACCGCCAGCACCACTACTAGATGCTCCTGGTTCTGGATGAGTTTGAGATTATTTTTCTTTGAAGGCCTTGCTTTGCTCACGAAGGAAACCAGCTAGCTCGGCTATCTGATTTTTCAATCCTTCAAATTTTTCCCTTAGACACAGGGTAGATTCTGGTGAAGCACTTGAAGCCATGTCTGTAGATGGACTGGGTTCTTTTCTTGCCTTTGATCTAGTGATAGGACCAATTTTTCCCTAACTACACCAAAACGTAGAAGTGTTAGTTCCCTGTCGTAGGTAATGACTGGATGCATTTATGATGTGTGTTTTAAGTTTATCTTGCAAAATCGAGGTTAGTTGTTTTGATGGCAGGATAACAGGAAAGTAAATCTTTCAGTATTGTCATTTACATTGTGCTCCTCAATAATTGGAGACTTGACATGGAATTGAAAGAGGAAGGCATGAAGAAGCATCCCGTCGGATTCGGTTGATCAGAAGCTGACCTATCCTAGGTTACTCTCGTGGCTTTTGTTTTGGCATGAAGGTTCCCAGATTATTCTCAATCTACTAGAAGGGAAGTTAATCCGATCGTTCAACTGAAGCGAATCTGGGTGGTGTATTTTCAGGAGGCAGCCCCAGAGACTTAGTTGTCCCCAGAGCCCTTACTTATCACCTGACTAGGTTAGCCTCCTGGTGGAGGGACTCACAGCATACATTCACATACATCGGCCTTACCGCTTATGTATGCAATGACAGTTTGTGCGAAGCACTAATATGGGTGTGAAGCACTAAAGCATTCATTCTCATTCATTCAATGTAAAGGCATAGCATTCATACATTCAATGAAAGACGCAGCATTCACTCATCCATTGACTATAGAGACGCAGGATTTCATGCATTCAATAGTTTTGAAAGGGAAATGTTTGAAAAGATTGAAAGTTACCTAAGCCCTCTACTGTCCCCAGCAGAGTCGCCACCTATCGACGTTGGAAAATTTAAGAACGAGTTTCCTCAAATCGATCTTCCTAAGTTATCTCTACCCTTATTCTTTTTTATTGCGAAAAAGGTTTTAAAGGGTTTTTTAGGAAAGAGGCCAACATGTGTATATGTCGACGATTTGATTTAAACATAGTCGCCAGTTGGTAGTTTTGAAAATGGTTGTACCAACTCAACCGAGTTTGATTTGTAAAGAGGCCCAATTGCTGGACACTGTCGAAACTTGATCTTTGAAATTGGAGTTTTGAGTTCGGGGGCTTGGTTAAGTGTGGGGAAGGTGTTAGGCACCCCACGACTCCCGTGTAAACACGGTACAGTAATTTTTTCAATATTTCCCTTAAAACTGGAATGCGTGAGTAAATGTTATTTGAAAATTGGGCCTGTTGATTGATTGAAAGCTTTAACAGGCTTTGTTAAGCCTATATACGAAGGGGTTTGATTTGATTTTGAAAATCAGTCTTTGATTTGATTTGCAACAAGCATTTAATTTAATTTGCAAAAGCTTTTGAATTGAATTAACAGTGATATTTTAAAAGCTGTTTATCATACCCCTATACTGACATAGGAATTGAAGCACATCGCCACTTTCAATTTTATCTTTATAGCCTTAAGGCTGCATGCAAGTGGTGATTTGTCGGGCTACGAAGTATCCTCAACCACAGAAATATAAAGTGTCGGTCTCCTCATGGGTATGAAAACCATCGGAGGGACGCTGACACGACAATCCATATTTTCACTATATTGAGACCTTAAATCTGGATAATCGTTTTAAGGTATGTGCATGTACATTTTACAGAAAAAACTGGCAGGGTACATTTGTAAATCGAAGTTTGTCCATCGTGGGAATCAGATTCTGATCAGTTTGATCATGAATCCCACGATTCCTAGGCTCACATATGAGTGGCTAGAAAACCTGCACAGTTCAAATTTGTACAGAAGCAGATAAATATCCCAAGATAGCCAGAACCAGGGATTCATTCAATAAATCCCGGTCCGCACAGCCGAAGCGTCCCGTTCCCACTAGATAGCGATCTAAGGGACGCGATGTTGCTTTCGAAGCTGAAAATATAAAAATAACTAGATTTAAAGAAATCTAAACTATTATAGCTTCCAGGTTCTGTCGGGACGTGTTTGAACCGTTGAAAGCTAGAATTGGCGAGATTTGGATAAATCTAGTCCGCCCGCAGAAAAATCAGTGCAAATTCATATACAAATGAATGTTAAATGCAGTAGTTGAATAAATTGAATAAAGCAATATACATAATTATATATATAAAAGCTGTAAAAGGGCGATGAGTTTTCACTCGCAAGCTCGGACTGGAATTGAAATATATATATATATATATATATATATATGTATATATATATATATAATGTAAATAGCCACGAAATAATCTAGGCTATGACAGAAATGAAATATATATATAAACAGTAATAAGGGCGATGGGTTTTCACACCAGTGCCCGTGCTAGAATTGAAATTGACAAAAAATAGTCACCCAGTGACTGGGGAGAGCACCCAGTATGGGGAAGTGTGCAAAAGCAGTAAAATGTAGTCAACCAGGACTGATATGAGTACCAGTGATGGTGAATGTCGCTTATATATGCGTAAATATATATAAAAGCGATAAACTACCTCGGATTTGACATCCGGGCTTGACAGAATTGAAATGTTAGTACATTTGCAATTAAATATATACAAAAGAGGGCCAAACCTGGACTGGGATGATAACCCAGTCCGGCGAAGTTGCCAGAATGTGTGTGCTAGTGCATTGAAGCTACTGGAACTAATGGATCGTCAATTTGAGTTGTAGAAATGTTGAAAACGGAGTTTATGTATACAAATATATCAATTTTTAATGAAAACGGCCATGGAACTAAGTTCCGGGCATATTTAGAAGATAAACTTGATGTGCAGGTGTAAAATAGTGCAAAGTAGTAGTATTGACTTGCTGATCGTAAAAATACTTAAAATGGGCTGCACTGCGGGCTTTTTGCAGAATCGTAGGCTTTAAACGCCCAAATCTACCGGTGGTTGTTTGATATATGGTAGTATATGGGTATATCTACGTGTTGGAGTGAAAATATTTGGGTTTGGAAGAAGTGTAAAAGTCAGAAAATCAAACTGGCAGGGCTTCGCTGCGTTTTTGAATTCTTTAAAATGAACGGGGGGAACGTTTATTTATAGGCCAGGGAGCCTCCACTCTACCTGCGGCAGCAGCAGGTAGAGCTGCGGCTCCCTTAGGTGGGGCCCACGTGCCCGACTTGGTCGTCTCGAAGTACGTGCACTCCGAGCAATGCGATGTCCGGTTGGAATCTTTCTAACTTTTGATCGGAGCGTCCGTTTGAGGCGTGCGATACCTTTTCGCAAAGCTCTGGATGAGAGTGTCGCAATGACATAGGAAAAAACATTTTTCTGGTCTAGGAAGACAAGTTCATAACCAGGGCTTCGATTCCCCGTAGTTTGCCCGTTGAGCTGTCTTGCGTAGTTGCCACTCAGCATCGTCGTTAGGATTCATTTTGACTTTGGCGGCATCGATTTGGCTTGAGTTTGACCAAGTCGGTTGAGAGTTGATGAAATGACCGTTGTACCCCTCCCGGGGCTGTCCTCTAGTGTCGGCATGGTCGCTGGTTGACTTCCGGGAGCTGATTCCAAGACTTGGATCCCAGTCGAGTCTTTTGACCTCAGGGTTGTCTCTGAGGCTGACTGTGGTCATTCCAGGTTTTACTCTGGAGTTATTGTGATGCTTCAGGTTGATGTCTGAAGTTGACCTGACATCCCGGGTTAAGACTGGGATGACCTGCACTTCTCGGGTTGAGACTGGGGTCGAGTTTGACTTCCCAGGTTGCTGCTGGGGGATGAACTGTGTTTCCCAAATTGAGACCAGAGATGGTTTGGCATATCTTGATATTGAGGTCGGGGTGTATTGGTACCTCCCGGGTTGAGATCGGGGTTGATCTTGACTTCCTGGGTTGAGATCGGGGTTGATTAATACCTCTCGGGTTGAGACCAGGGTTGATTGATACCTCCCGGGTTGCTTTCGGGGTTGAATTGACTTCCCGGGTTGAGAACGGGGTTGATTTTGACTTCCCGGGTTGAGACCTGGGTTGAGCTTGATGATCCGATTGACTGTCGAAACTTGATTGATGGACCGATTGACTGTCGAAACTTGATTGATGGACCGATTGACTGTCGAAACTTGATTGATGGTCCAATTGTCAGAACTTGATTGATGGTCTGATTGACTGTTGGAGCTTGATTGATGGTCCGATTGACTGTCGGAGTTGGATTGATGGTCCGATTGACTGTCGAAGCTGGATTGATGGTCCGATTGACTGTCAAAACTTGATTGATGGTCCGATTGAATGTCGAAACTTGATTGATGGTCCGATTGACTATCAGAACTTGGTTGATCATTCGATTAACTGTCAAAACTTGATTGATGGTCCGATTGACTATCGGAACTTGATTACCGATATAAGGAATCAGATTTAGGTTGAAGGACCGGCGTTGGTGGCCGGATTTGGATTGATTTATGGTTTTGCCCTCCTATCGGGTTAGTATTGGGGCAAGGAAAATTTGGAGTGTCTACAATATAGGTATATCTATATGTTAGAGTGAAAATATTTGGGTTTGGAAGAGGTGTAAAAGTTAGAAAATCGAACAGGCAGAGCTTCGCTGCGTTTTGGAATTCTTAAAAATGAAAGAGGACACGTTTATTTATAGGCCAGGGAGCCACCACTCTACGTACTACTGCTGTAGGTAGAGGTACGGCTCCCCTAAGTGGGGCCCACATGTTCGGCTTTATCGTCTCGAAGTACGTGCACTCCAAGAAATGTGATGTCAGGCTTGAAACTTTTAAACTTTTGATCGGAGCGTCCGTTTGAGGCGTGCTATACCTTTTCGGAATACCCTAGCCGAGAGTGTCACAATGACATGGGATAAAACATTTTTTAGGTCCAGGAAGACAGGTTCATAACCAAGTCTTCGATTCCTCGCAGTTTGTCCGTTGAGCTGTCTTGCGTCGTTTGCACTCGGGATCGTCGTTGTGGTTCGTTCTGACCTTGTGGGAATTAATTCGGCTTGAGTTTGACCGAATCAGCTGAGAGTTGATAAAATAACCATTTTCCCCCTCCCGGGGTGGTCCTTGGTATATCTGGCTTCCCAGGGTTATTTCTGGGGCTGAACTGCATTTCTCGAGTTGATGCCGGGGCTGATCTGTACTTCTCGGGCTGAGTCCGAGGATGACTTGACATTCTGATATGATTGATCGGGGCTATCTTGACGGTTCGATTGGAGATTAAAGTTGATTTGACGGCTCGATATTGAAATCGCGGTTGATCTGACGGTCTGATTGGAGATTAGAGTTGATTTGATGGCTCGATATTGAGATTGGGGTTGATCTGACGGTCCGATTGGAGATCAGAGTTGGATTGATGGTCCAATTGGAGATCGAAGCTGGATAGACGGTCCGATTGGAGATCGAAGCTGGATAGACTGTCCGATTGGAGATCGGAGCTGGATTGACAGTTCGATTGGAAATCGGAGCTGGATTTACTATTCGATTAGAGATCAGAGCTGGATAGACGGTCCGATTGGAGATTGAAGTTGGATTGATGGTCCGATTGGAGATCGGAGCTGGATTGACGGTCCAATTGGAGATCGGAGCTGGATTGACGGTCCGATTAGAGATCAGAGTTGGATTGACTGTTCGATTGGAGATCGAAGCTGGATTAACTGTTCGATTGGAGATCGAAGCTGGATAGGCGATCCAATTGGAGATCGGATCTGGATAGACGGTCCGATTGGAGATCAGAACTGGACAGATGGTTTGATTGGAGATCGAAGTTGGATTAACAGTTCGATTGGAGATCAGAACTGGATAGACGGTCTGATTGGAGATCGGAGCTGGATAGAGTATCGATATTGGGGATCAGATTTGAGTTGACCGATATTGGGGATAGGATTTATGTTTACCGATATTGGGGATCGAATTTGTATTTAACGATATTGGGGACCGGATTTGAACTAGATGACAGGCATTGGGGGCCGGGTTTGGATTGGAAGCCCGGTATCGGTGCAAGGGTTGATTTGATTGACGGCTTTACCCTCCTACAGTGTTAGTATTGGGACAAAGAAAATTTCGAGTGTCTATAGATGCCCCTCTTTATCATGTTCATGCAATGTAATGAAATGGACATGATAAAGATTGGTAGACACTGGAAATGACAACGCAGACGCACGACAATGCACGATATGGCATGTTATGGTTAATAGATACCTTTGAGGAGGTAGGGTCAGCATGGATTGCTTCATGTCATTGACCGCTTGGGGATAACATTATCCATGATGACCCTCAAGGTTAATAAGATTATCGTTGATTGACCTCCCCGATGGGTTATCAGAGTTAGGCTATAAAAGCTGGCTTTCGTCACTTTCTGCTGGGGATGACGATATTCATGATAGCCTTTTTGACTCTGATGGGGATAATATTATGGATGCTTCCTGGGTTTGAGACCAATGGTTTCCCTTATCAATCAATATTCTGCGTAGGTGCTGTTGCACATTTTGAAAGTTCGTCCATGGGGATATCTTCCGGTTATCGAGTTACCTCAACGGAAGCTTCTGACGCTGACCTGGACAATAGTTTGCACTGGTAGTTTGCCACAGGAGAATGCATTATTGATCCTGGCTAATAATCCCTTTGAGGATGTGTATAACAGATTCCATCATCTATCCTCTGTGGGGATGAAGTAATATATGGATTTCTCTCCTAGATCATCTCCCCATGTCTCATGGGGCTAATCCGACAGTTGAAGAGTCATTGGGGTTGAGCCGACGGCTAGAATGGATTTCGGTCTGTACCCAAACTTTGCTGAAGATGAACCAACTGTTGACCTGGACTTCGGTCTGTACCCGAACTTCACTAGAATTGAACTAACGGATGAACTGGACTTTGGTCTGTACCCAAACTTCGCTGGAATGGAACCAAAGGTTGATCTTGGCATCGGTCTGTACCCGAACTTCGCTGGAATGGAACTAACAGTTGAACTTAGCTTCGGTCAGTACCCGAACTTCGCTGGAGTTGAACCAACGGTTGAACTTGGCTTCGGTCAGTACCCGAACTTCAAAGGAGTTGAGCCAACGGTTGAACTGGACTTCGGTCTGTACCCGAACTTCGCTGGAATTGAACCAACAGATGAACTGGACTTTGATCTGTACCCGAACTTCGCTGGAATGGAACCAACGATTGATCTTGACTTTGGTCTGTATTCGAACTTTGCTGGAATGGAACCAACGGTTGATCTTGGCTTTGGTCTGTATCCGAACTTCGCTAGAGTTGAACCAACGGTTGAACTTGGCTTAGGTCTGTACCCGAACTTCGAGAAATGGCAGTTTTCGACAGTTTTGCGTAGTTCTTGCGCAATTTTTTCATAGTTTGCTTTGTTGATCCCCGGACAAGGCTCCAAGATGAATACCAAGGGTCTCCGTGGGGTTTCCCTTTCTGTCAGATTCCCACTACTTAACCGCAGATTTTCAGGACAAACCGCTCAATTGCGTAGCTGTAATGACCGTAAAATTTTTAAACTCCATTATTAATTAAATATATGATTTAATTTTAATGAGTTTGTTTTGTAAGCTTATTTAAACCTTGTGTGGTTATGTGAGTTTGAGCCTATGCGAATAATTGCTATAAATAATTAAAGGGAGTCATTAATGGTTTATTTAAACTAGTGGACTAGCCCTAAGGCTTTTATATCAAAGATTGATAAGAGTGTTAGTAATTAAATATTAAATTTAATTGAATATAGTGAAATGATTAATTGTGATTACAAAGGATAGACGATTAACGAGTAATTAATTAATAATATGTCGGTTAACTATTATATTGAGAAATCGAATATTAATGAGCAAATGATTAATAAATATAATAAGATTATATTTAATCGATTAATTGTTTATGCAAGCATGCAATAATTAAACCTTTAAAATATGGTAGTTACCTATATATTATATATAGTACCATGTGACGTATTAATATGGCTATATATTATATATCTGACCATATAGTAAGATTAATTGCATTATATGAGTTACATAATATTATTGCTTATGTAACATGATGTGTGTGGGTAGACCTTAATGTATACCCTATTACCTTATATTAATCTCAATAAATAATTGTTAATTGATAATGATTTTAATTAGTTATTATAATTATTATAATAACAGTTATAATAATAAGTAATAATAATGCCCAATTCAATTATATTCGGTGTTAATAAAATATATATAGATTATATATGGATATATATGTACCCTTACTTGATACATTGTAATTAGAAATTTCAATTGTAATTCATTTATAACCTATGTGCTTATGAAATGAAATGTGATATAGCCTTAGTAAGCATGGTAGACTATATATATATATAACATTAGTATGTTGTAATTGCATTCAAGTTGCTGAGATGTGAACATTGTCCCAATATTATAGTCACTCTTCTTCTCTTTCTTCTTCACGTGAACACCACATGGCTAGCTACTCTATATTCTTCTCAATCTCAGCAATAATCTAGCTAATGATCATGGGGGAGTGGAGATAATGATGGGATTCACCAACCTTCTACCTAATCTACATAAACCATTAGACACTTGCTCAACCCATTAGTTTGATTTGGAAGATTATTGCAATATATGTGCAAGAATTTGTCTATAAATAAAGCCTTCCTTCTCATTTCCTTGTTGTTGAGATATTATAGAGTGAGTTGAGAGTTTTAATTAAGTTAAGGAGTAGTGTAGCAGCATTATAAGAACCATTGTAGTAACAAACTCAAATAGGAATTGCAGAGGTATAACTTCCTTATCATGTTCTTCATTTATGTAAACTTGCTAAATCTTAATTCTTGGATTGATCATGGATTGATTAATTAAGTGATTGGAATATGATTGTTAAGTAGTATATAAGTTCACAAGTATATTAGAACTATGTTATATCATAACTGAAATGATTTTGGTGTAGAAAATTTGGATTTGGCTTTGTAACTGCCTAAGCAGAGCAGCTTCAGGCCTGGTCAGACTCCGGCGCAGTTGCGCCAGTTTTGTACTGGGCAGCGGCGCAGCTGCGCCAGGCCCTGGTCATGATTTTTATCTTCTGTTAAGTTCTGTTATATGCTAGCTGGTTGGTATCAATTAGAGCAAGCATGTGGACATGATTAACACACATATATGAGTATCTTGGCATAGCATGATGCATGTATAACCATGATAGTATACCCTATTGATGAAAAGCTTTATGATTTTAAAATGAACTTCTGGTTTTTAATATTAACTTTGACATATGTGTATCACGTGTGTATTCTGATTTTGTGAACCCGATCGTATGGTCTAAATAGATATGAAATGCATGTTTAAAGTGTTGAGCACACATTAGAGTACATGATTGAAAGATTAAAATGATTTCAAAGGAAAAACTTGAGAACCTTGAAAGCAAACTTGACAAACCTATGTCTTGTAAATTCTGACCATTTGAATACGTTTATATGGTTTAAATATGTGTTTCAAATGCATATGAATTATATGTTGAGATGCCTTGCATGTACTAAGTTAACTTAGTGCAATTTTCAAAGAAAACTTAGGATTTGGAAGCTAATATTATCAATTACCATGTGAGTTACGTTATGATCATGCAAGCATGTATATTAGGATTCATTATGCCTATAGACATGGTAATATGAGAATCATTTTGGTTAAACATGGATATCACCTATGCACACGTATTCAAGAAATGAATTTCAAATATGAACTATGTGATTAAAGTATACATGTGTAGTATACGCACAAGCATGCATACTTAGTATTGTTTAGCCTCGTTATGTGGTAATATGACCATAGTAGCGGACCCTTGAAGCATGAACATGATTTGCTTAAAGTGTAAGAATGACCGGCATTGAACCTTATAACTTTAAATTATGGAAAGAACCTTGCAATATGTGTATCTTAAACTGTATTTCATGCTTAAATTGAAGTGCTATGTGTTCAAGCCAATGTTGATGCATAGAGGCTAGATATTCTATAGTTATTAAATCTAAGACAAGATTAGATGTTTATGGACTCAGGCATAGTACATTAACTTACGTGAACTATGTAATAGACCTATCTGATGATTAGGTTCTTGTAAGAGTAGACTCATATTAGTTTACACATGCTAATTGAAAGATCGACTTGTTAATGTTAGGTCGTTTCAACGCAGTTTAATTAAAGCTAAAATTATTTGTAGCTGAGCAAACAGGCAAGTTCTCTAACTTACACAAACTCGTATAATGTGCAAGATTCCTAACTTTATTTGATTGTTATATTGAAAGAAAATTTCTGAACTTCACTCTTTATTGTGCAAGTTTCCTATCCTTCTCATATTGTATTGAGCAGGTTATTGTTGAATTGAAAGTTATTTATTTAAACTTAAACTTTATTTCCAAGCATGCTTTAAGTGGTTTAATTACTTTACAATTATTCCACATCGATCTTATTGACACTCGCACTTGGTGCACTTGAGTTCGTATAGTCTTAGACTTGTACATTATTTAAAGTTCTATAATTCTTGAACTGCGTCAGATAGAGTCTGAACCCTTGTTCGGTCAGACAATTGTATGAAATTTTATAAAAGCTATTCAGACCAATTGATGGTATTGATTCTTAGACTGAAAAGAACACCCCTTATATATAGGGGAGTACGCTAGGTATCTAATATAAGATACAAATAGCAGAGTTGAATGTTATGCATATACATAGCGTACGCGAGGCTGATCCCCTCAAGTACTTATTCTATAGCCAGTAACCAAAGGATCAATCAGCTATTGATTCCATTGGAGTTTTATACTTCAAAGTCTACTTGACTATTGGTTATTCTAAAAGTAATTATTATCCTTCCTTTTGTTATTTATATTATTGAATTCCTTGTCAGATATATTCCGTTCATCATGATATATCCTTTATTGCTGTATTTAAACTTGCTGAGCAAATTTGTTGCTCATTCTTACTATATCATGACTTCTATTGCAGTTAAGCCTGAGACTTCAAGGAAGGACAAGGGTAAAGAAAAGATGTAGGAATAGTTTGCAAGGAGCAGACTTTGTCTTATGATTAGTTTAATTACTGTTATGTAATATGAACCCTAATGACTATTCTAGGCTATGTTTGTATGGTTGTATTAAGGTTATCGAATCTTGGGACTAATAACACCTTTTGAATGAACGACATATGTTTATTATATTTTCGCATTTAGTTATTGTATGTTGTTTAGAGGTGGATTTTTGTATTGTATCGTGACGACCGAATCGGGGTTAGAGAACTCGGATTCAGGGGGTGTCACAGTAGCGATTTTTCTTCAGATTTGACTCGACAGCTTAGTTAAACTCTTCTTCGACTCAAATTGGACCGAGCCCAGGAGAGTGGGACCCACCTTAGGCTGTCGGAGGTGGAGGTGCGGCAGCCGCATGTGGAAGTGCGGCCACCTGGGCTTTAAATTGGGTTGCGGGATTTTCATTTTCCAAGTTTCCAATTTAAGTTCCAAACGGATTTTTGATCTTTTTTTCAGATCTAACGAGTTTGGGCAGCTGTTTTCTGATTTCGTCAATTCCTATGCGTTCAGCACAGCGTATGTAACGTTTTACATGCTTTTTTCACTGATTTTGACTGTTAAAAGCATGCGAACCACTTAGGGTGCATTTAGACGTAATGTATGAAAAATGTATACCTATATGACCTGCTAAAAATTTTCTGACTTCACATGTATGCATATCTTACTGTAATGCACGTTTGAATGTAAGAAAATTCAGGTTCTGAGACAGTGTTGTTTTGCACTTTTTGATCAGTTTAGTCATCCTTTTTGAGGCCTAGTGAGCCTGGATTTTTAACTAAAAAATGTCCATGGTAATTTGGCTACCATGTGAGGTTGATTTTTGAATTTTTTTCATAAATATGAACTGTTTCTATTTTTGGGTAGGTGTGCTACTGAATGGCCACCTAGACATGCCTATGTGCATGTGGACAGTCCATTTTACAAAATCTTAGGCATTGATAAACATGCATTTTTGACTCTACTGGGGATTTTTTACTACCCCATGCAGGTTTTTAGCTTCTAGGTTTTGAAAACACGCAGTTTTAACTTTACTGGGTATTTTTGACCGACCCAAGCATTTCTTAAGACCTAGAGATATATGCTGCACTAATTGAAAATGACAAGCCACAGGTTTTAGGCTTACCACACCCTTTCTGAGGTGATTTGGAGTATTGGTGTATGCGATGGATCGCGATAGACCAGGTAGTTCCAGCAGGGTATCCTCAGGTATCAGACGGAGGAGGGCTTCTGATGTTCCTCAGCCTCATCCAGCCCGGATGCCTTGTAGATTGGTGGAAGCGGTGATTTGTCCAGCACAAGATGAGCAACCACTTGATATTGACGATGAGGAGGCTCCTTTTGCTGCTCCTATTCCCGCTCAGGTTCCACGTGCGGAGGTCCCTGGCATTGTTGTGCAGACGCAGGAGTTGTTGGGTGACTTGAGTTGCCATCCTTCGAGATATCTTCACGCCAACGAGGTGACTTGAAGTTTTTTTTTTATGGATTCTTTTCTTCCTTTTTGCCATTCTCGAGGCCCAGGTTTTTGACATGGGTTGGTTTTTTATGCAGGTTCCCAGCTTTACGTAGCCTTGAGGGATCTGGTTCAGCGTACACTCCCTGTATCATACTTTGCACGAGGATTACAGTGATATCGTAGATAGCTGGGGCTTTCAGGCCTTTTTCTCAATCCTTCCCCGCCGTTGCCCCTGGGGGTATATGAGGGCTTTGTCTGAGTGCTGGTTCCACCAGATTCGGTTCCTTCATCTTTTGGACTGCGAGGTGATGATGACTTCTATGGATTGGAGGTTTATCACCGGCATTGAGTTTGAGGGCAAGCCAGTGCCTGTTGTTGCTGACATTACGCCCAATGTTATTCGGTCCCTGCTGGGAGTTCCTACGACAACGTTCAAGGGTCGGACGGTCCGATCTGGTCCCTTGAGTATAAATGCCCAAGATGGGACTTTACAAAAGCCCCCACCTGATGACCAGAGGGCTAGAGATCACATTTTGAGGCGATTATTTTTATCGATCATCAGGGGTTGTTTTGTGGCGTACAACTTGTCTACTGTGTCGTTCGCCTTGATTAGTGCCACTAAACATGTAGAGCGCCTCAGTGACTATGATTGGGGCTCCCATACCTTTGCCTATTTTCTCCGTGGCATGCGCATTCTTTCGGAGTGTTTGACGGAGGCTTGGTTAGGATTTTACCCATTTCTACTGGTGAGTACATCTTTCTGTACCTTTTTGATTTTAGCATTTATTTTGTTAGTCTTGGTCACTGAGGACTTTTGATATTTGCATGATTAGCTTTGGGCATTTGAGAGGCTTCCTTGCCTACGGCCCGCTTCTACTCTAGGCCTGGAGACCTATCCTCTAGGACAGAGATGGCATCACTCCACTTTGACGGAGATCCCTTTCATTGAGGGATTCATTCATGCCCGTCTGCAGTTGGAGCTTTTGACGGCGGGTTCGATCACCTGGAAGACATATACATCCGAGTTTTTGACCGTCAGATTTGAGGGAGGTGTCACTACTAGCCGAAAGTTTGAGTTGTTGACCCACATAGTCCCTTTATTGACGGTGGGAGGCTGGGAGCTCTATCTTATAGAGCGTTCCATTAGGAGCATTAAGGAGGAGATCCGCATCCCCATTGCCCCTCTTGCTTGGCATCATTGGCTGTTGACCGTGACATTGACAGATATCCCTATGGAGGGCATAGATGGTTTCGCCTTATCAGAGGGCCCGTACAGCCAGGAGGCATTTAGCAGTTGGTGGAGACCTCGTATGATTGGAGCTCAGACTCGTGCCACCTAGTTCATGGCAGACATGGTGTCAGGGTGACGGACTGGATAGATTACCTTAGGGAGCCTACTCATGCAGACTAGATAGTAGATCTGACTAGGGAGTTGGAGAGTGCTCGCTTTTTCATTAGGTACCTTGGCCGAGATCCTTCAGAGGCATCTTCTTTTTACCCATCCAGCTCAGGAGCGGGTCTCTCTTCAGGTCCATTTAGATGCAGCTTTGGAGGGGCAGATCCTCCCTTATACCGCCCATACATGCCTGATAGCAGTGGTTTTGTATCCACCGAGGAGTTGGAGCAGGTCGATTATTTTGACATTGATGTCATCGACTTCCTTTGATAGCTATTGTAGCTATACTTTTAGGCCAGCCACTGTTTTAGCTATTTGGCGGTTGAGCCATCATTTTGATAGACCATTGTATTAGCTGGGTGATTGTTGTATCGGAAAACCGATCACTAAACACGCGCAAGTATACGCGGTCTAACAAGTAATACAGTGATAAGAAAAGTGTCGTACCCACGAGGAACTATCACTAATATTTACCAAATACCAACTTTGTATCGCTTTAGTCTTATTCGAACAGTAAACTAATAAGAGTGTGGCTAAACTAGTTATAACTAATTATTAAAGCAAGTAAACGGATAACGAATGGTAATCGAAGGAATTACAAGCTAAGGTTACAACTTCACCCCACACAGGCATTCCGTCGAACACCTGGCGTGCTATGCTTCATCAAACTTCCTACCCTTCTCTCTTTGGTCTTAATGGTCACGACAGTTTGTCGACCGAGAACACACAGGTGTTCATACACCTCTTTCGAGGTATGCACAAACGTAACCTCTCCAGATCCACCCGATAGGGAATAGAACAGAAAGGAACGTCCAAGCTAGGTGATAATCCTACACATATCTATGCGAATTAACCTAACAAGGATTAAAGCATAAGTTCTCAATTAGGTCACATGTGGCACACAGATATATGTCTATTCTACGCACAACTTATGCAGTCGAAACCCATAATCACATGCCAATATATTTAGGTGTAAATCTACAATTCTTCTTTCGATATCATATAGATTACCAAAATCATCACTAATGTCTTAGTGAGAATCGTTAAGCATGAATATATTAAACCAAACCATATGGTGCCAACCAAAGAGATAAGACAGTCAATTTAACTAACAAAGGGTTCCATTATAACCTTAGAGCCAATACTTAGTTCATAGCTATTGAACAAAATATAAGTAGCAATAAAGACAACATTTATGGATTACAAAATTAGAGCAAATGAATGGATAAGAATCAACTCTGTCAAGGCTCTTCAGTCTCCAAGCATTTAGCTCCTTTCAAGCTCTCCAATCCGTGTAGCTCACTGCTCTTGTTGCTCCAAGGAAAACCCAACTTTACCCTAGTCTACCTAATCTATATTTACATACATTAACTAAGAAAAATGGAGAGAGAAAATATAAAAGAGATCTAATCTATCCTAAGCTTCCTTCCTTTCTGCTCTAGAATCTCCAGCTCTTCTCCCCCTCTTCTCTCGTAGAGGCCCCCTCTTTTTATATATATCAGTTCTCCTCTTTTTCTAGGTCAAAAGCAAGCCTTCTCTGTCTGGGCACCGGAGGTCGCGCTGCGGCGCGGGATATAGGCTTATGGATGGCGCTGCGGCGCCATGTTAAAATCAAAAGACCGGAGGTCGCGCTGCAGCGCGAGTTTATAAAGGCTCAGGGACGCTGCAGCGTCATGGTGACGTCAGGCTGAATAGGTAGGTGGCGCTGCGGCGCGATATGGAGGTATAGCATTGACGCTGCGGCGCCAGTGTATGTAAATTGCCCATTTTGCCTAGAAAAGTACTGCAGAGCCTGCAACACAACGGTTAAGCATACTAATACTAAAATAATATAAAAATATATAAACAAAGCGAAGATCAGGCAACTATTTAAGCCATAAAGTATCCGATTCGCGGGTGTAAATCCCACTCATCAAATACCCCCAAACTTAAGTCTTTGCTTGTCCTCGAGCAAACTATCTAACACAAACACACAGTAAAACACACGCAAAAGAACAATAAAACTGCACTAGCATCACGGCTTCTAAGCTCGAACATAGCTATTCCCAGAGAACAGGGCAAACATAGATATTAGCAAGAGTTCATTCAGCTTCAAGCATAAGACTGTATTCGATCCGTTCTATGTGTGTGTGTGGGGACCAACCATCCTAACTAATCATTGCTCAAATAAGATCGCACAGTCAATTGCTAAAAACAATATGCACACTACGCAACTTAAACAATCAACAAGCATTAAGACTAGGATGCAATCATAGGAAAAGATCAAAAGGCTCTAGCATGAAGACAACAAAAATCTGACTCGGACAGTCCTTAATTACCTTAGGCTAGACAGAGCTACCCATAAATGAGCTTTTGATCAGTGACTCCCAAGCCAGACGGCTTTAGGGCACTAGGCGTAAAACACCCCTATGAATCTAATCACTCGAGCAGCAAAGGCCACGTAATCAACATAAGCCAAATTAGACTTTAAGAAATCTGAAGATTATATGACGAGTGCATTTTATGCTCCATCTCAACATCGGTCCTGCGTTTATGGATGAGTGCGTTTTACGCTCCATCTCGACCCACCGCAAGACTTTCGATATTCAATCTCCTTTTCAAATTTTTTTTTTTTTTTTTTTATTATACAACATGCCAGAATCCAAGATCCAAAACTGTATATGCGTCGAAGTCTTTTATTACCTTGTAAAAATGAAAGTTTATAAAAGTGAACATGCTCCCAAAGCAATAAACAGGCGAACTAAATTCAAAAAATAACTAGTTAGCACAGTTGGTCGGTGCTTGCTAAGAAGGACGGATCAATAACAGTCTCAACTTATCGATTGAACAACCCCTAGCTCATACATGCTTGACACGATTCTAAGAGATAAGCATAATTACTTGACGCTTGTCATTAGCCACAATCAAAAATCAGCGAAAAATATACCACCCTCGCATAAAAGCAGCTCAAAATAGGGTAATAAAGCCATTAACATGGCACAAGCATATAAATCTGTAAAAGCCCCAAAAAGATGGCTATAAACCACAAACATGCTAAAAACAAACAAAGTGCTAATAAATAACCAAAAACTGTTCATGGCATCCATCATAATAAACCCAAAACATAATACCGCAGTACAAAACGACTGCACTACACTCCTGATAAAAACCTAAATAAAGTACTAAAATAACAACCTATCATGGCAATAGACAGAAATAAAACAGATAATAAACCATAACACCCCCAAACTTAAGGTGAGCAATGCCCTCATTGCTAAACATATATCACTCTAAACAAGAGAGCTTCCCTGAAGTCTGGTCACTCGGCAGCAGCTGAGTCCTTGTCAGCTTCGGCGGGCGGTGATGGTGGAGGGTATGGTGGGAAGACAGGAGGCTCTGGGAACTGGAATGGCGTGAACTCCGAATCCTCGCCACTATACACGGTGTATATGCTCTGCATCGTGTTGACCAGCTCAGCCTGATACTGCATCGCTATGTCTTGCCTCAAGGCCACCGCTGCTATGTGCCTCTGCTGCCTCTGAGCATTAGCGTCCTGGTTCTGATGTAGCAGAGTGAGGGATGCCATGATTTCTGCCAGTAGTCCCTGTGAAGCTGTGCCTGCGTCTGATGGCTGCGAAGGCTCTGCTGTAGGAGGTGGCTCAGTAGGTGGCCCGAATCCTTCGCCTCTAGCATGAGAAATAGCCCCATCCCACACATCGAAGCGTGAAATGGTCTGATGGTCAATGACTGACATGGGCGGCAAAGCTATCTCTTCTGGCCCCCAATGTATACCTGCCCTCTTGCACAGCCGGGTGATCAAGGATGGATGTGGAAGTCCCGTAGATACATTGCTCTTGATTGCCTTTATGATGGACTCATGGATGAGAACTCCGATGTCCACGTTCAGCCCCGTGACAATGGCAAATAATAGGATCGCTCTATCCTTAGTCACGTTGCTCAGGTGACGAGTCGGGATCATGTTGGCACAAATAAAACTGAACCATGCCTTCCCATAGCGACTGAGTGCAGCATGTGGGAAACTGGTCCTCTCACCCGTGAAGTCATTTGTCTTCCATGTAGTCCCGGGCTTGCAGAGCCTCCGAACAATCTCCTCGAGGTCATAGCTGCGGAGTCCCGGCCCCATATAATCCTTACCCTCGAAACCGGGCGTCGCGAACAGTGCATTGATGGCTTGGCTTCCAAACGCCACTGACCGCCCCCTGACTTGGACAACAGCAGGACCCTCGGCACTAGCATTAGCGTAGAACTCACGAACCACAGAAACAATGGCCGATTCGGGTGGTTTTGTGAAGTGCACCCACTGGCGACCCGCAATCATGGCTAACAACTCGCCATCCTTTGTTTTGTCAGGCCTCAAACCCCATTCAGGAATCAAATTTCGTGCGGCAAAGGAGCTTTTGTATCGTTTCCATGCCTCTTCGTTAACAAATTTGGTGTTGTCCCATGCCGTTGGTGCTGCGGACGAGGAACCGCCGACGCTCAGGCGTTGCCTTTTTGAAGCCATGTCAGAATTTGTAGCAATTGGCTTGAACACAAGCAGGACTCGATTCCACACTTCGCCAAACTTAGGCTAGAATAATTCCCAATGCAACTTCAATGTCAAACAATCCCAAACATTCAAATTATCTCTCAGTCAATTTATCAAACACCTTGTGCGCGCTTTCAAAACCCAATTTGGACAGCCCTTGCTTGACAGTGCTCTGTCCCGATTTCCGTCAGTGGAAATCACCCCAATCAACAGAGTAAAACCAACCCAAATATCGAAATCAAACAGTAAATGAATGACTAAAATCCCCCAAATACCTTGAGTGGGAACCCTAGATTGATTCTGATCTCCTCTTGCTGCGTGCACTGGCTTGGGGTTTTGTGAAAGAATGAATGGATTGCTCTCTTGTGGTAGATTGATCAAAGGTTCGGGGGTGGAGAAAGGCACGTTTTTATTTTGGGTCTCTTTAGGTTCTTTGTGCTGCCGAAACTGTCGAGAGAATTGGGAAGGAATGGGCACAACTGCCGGCTTCAGCTGTGCTTTTAAAAACACAAATTCGCTACCGGCGCTGCGGCGCGAGTATTCCTTCTTTGCTTGGCGCCGCGGCGCGACTTGGCAGTAGCTTTGCCTGCTTTTGGCGCTGCGGCGCGAGACCCTCTTTGTTCCTGGGCGCTGCGGCGCGAAGCAGAGAATTTGAATAAAAGGCTTGGCGCTGCGGCGCGAAGTTCAGGGTAAATTCTGGCGCTGCGGCGCGAACCTTGTATCTGAGTTTTCCTGCACAAAAACCATGTATTAGACAACATATATTACACAGATATCATGCTAAGTAAATAACATGCTATATACTATATCTAACTAAGATATACACTAGCAACATACTAAATGACATGCTCCCTGCATCCTATGATCACAAAAACATACGCATTGGCAACGACGTTTAAATGGTAAAAAGAAAGGACACAATTTAAACTAGACATAAGTAAAGAAAAACAGAGAAAATTGATACTGAGATGGGGTTGCCTCCCCACCAAGCGCTTGTTTTAAAGTCGTCGGCCTGACTATACCGATGCCGCTCAATCCGGCTCATAAGCAAAAACGACCAATTCATGCCGCCTATTTGTCAATTCCTTTAAATTTTTGGCGGACATGGATGATTGATCATCCTCGTTTTCTTCACCCATTGGCACAAAGAATCTTTCACCACTGGAATTATCCAATAATTCGCCTTTTTCATCAAGTTGAAAGCGTCCTTTGTGCACTAGCGGGCCCTCCAGGGTTTCCACAATCGTGAGCGTGGTTTTCGGTTGTTGATTAGTCGTGACAATACAACCACTCTTTATCCTCTTCTCTCCAACTTCAGGCTCCACCTGTTGGACAATATGCACCATGACATCTCCCTCAACAACTTTGTGAGACTCATCGCCTTCTCCTTGCGTATCCACCGTGCAATGCTCTACTGCTTCACTGTTGAGATCGGTTATGACAGGTAGATTGCCCTGCGGTAGATTTATGATGGCATTGACGAGTTGTCCCAATTGATTTTCGAGGCCTTGCAATGCGGCGTATTGGCTGGCCATTCGAACCTCATTTCTTTCTATAAAGTTGGTGAGGAGCTCTTCAAGCCTTTTATCTTCTGTTAAGTCTGCCGAAAAGCTCTCATTGGGTTGGAATGTCACCTTATACTGCAGAGGTGATGGACATTCAAATTGATTCGGATAGGAGTAATTCAGATCATGATATTGCTCTTGACTATAGTCCCAAGAGTTTGGATAACCCTGACAGTTTGGATGATAGGAACTTGGTTCAATGTCAGCTCGCTCCTGACAGTAGGCAGTCTGAGTGGACTCACACTCAAGATTATCAGAAAACCTCAAGACATTTGCAATTTGAGCTCGCAATTTCTCGAGTCCTTCTTCCGAGCTTGGTTGTGTAGTCCTCTCATAAGGCCATTGATAATATTGATCGTCCATAACCTGTAAACTTAAAAACACAACGGAAGATCAAACAAATAAAAGAAATATATACACGTTCAAATTAAGACTAAATTGATTTAAATCAATATTGGACAATATTAGAATAATAGTTCCCCGGCAACGGCGCCAAAAACTTGTTGTATCGGAAAACCGATCACTAAACACGCGCAAGTATACGCTGTCTAACAAGTAATACAGTGATAAGAAAAGTGTCGTACCCACGAGGAACTATCACTAATATTTACCAAATACCAACTTTGTATCGCTTTAGTCTTATTCGAACAGTAAACTAATAAGAGTGTGGCTAAACTAGTTATAACTAATTATTAAAGCAAGTAAACGGATAACGAATGGTAATCGAAGGAATTACAAGCTAAGGTTACAACTTCACCCCACACAGGCATTCCGTCGAACACCTGGCGTGCTATGCTTCATCAAACTTCCTACCCTTCTCTCTTTGGTCTTAATGGTCACGACAGTTTGTCGACCGAGAACACACAGGTGTTCATACACCTCTTTCGAGGTATGCACAAACGTAACCTCTCCAGATCCACCCGATAGGGAATAGAACAGAAAGGAACGTCCAAGCTAGGTGATAATCCTACACATATCTATGCGAATTAACCTAACAAGGATTAAAGCATAAGTTCTCAATTAGGTCACATGTGGCACACAGATATATGTCTATTCTACGCACAACTTATGCAGTCGAAACCCATAATCACATGCCAATATATTTAGGTGTAAATCTACAATTCTTCTTTCGATATCATATAGATTACCAAAATCATCACTAATGTCTTAGTGAGAATCGTTAAGCATGAATATATTAAACCAAACCATATGGTGCCAACCAAAGAGATAAGACAGTCAATTTAACTAACAAAGGGTTCCATTATAACCTTAGAGCCAATACTTAGTTCATAGCTATTGAACAAAATATAAGTAGCAATAAAGACAACATTTATGGATTACAAAATTAGAGCAAATGAATGGATAAGAATCAACTCTGTCAAGGCTCTTCAGTCTCCAAGCATTTAGCTCCTTTCAAGCTCTCCAATCCGTGTAGCTCACTGCTCTTGTTGCTCCAAGGAAAACCCAACTTTACCCTAGTCTACCTAATCTATATTTACATACATTAACTAAGAAAAATGGAGAGAGAAAATATAAAAGAGATCTAATCTATCCTAAGCTTCCTTCCTTTCTGCTCTAGAATCTCCAGCTCTTCTCCCCCTCTTCTCTCGTAGAGGCCCCCTCTTTTTATATATATCAGTTCTCCTCTTTTTCTAGGTCAAAAGCAAGCCTTCTCTGTCTGGGCACCGGAGGTCGCGCTGCGGCGCGGGATATAGGCTTATGGATGGCGCTGCGGCGCCATGTTAAAATCAAAAGACCGGAGGTCGCGCTGCAGCGCGAGTTTATAAAGGCTCAGGGACGCTGCAGCGTCATGGTGACGTCAGGCTGAATAGGTAGGTGGCGCTGCGGCGCGAGATGGAGGTATAGCATTGACGCTGCGGCGCCAGTGTATGTAAATTGCCCATTTTGCCTAGAAAAGTACTGCAGAGCCTGCAACACAACGGTTAAGCATACTAATACTAAAATAATATAAAAATATATAAACAAAGCGAAGATCAGGCAACTATTTAAGCCATAAAGTATCCGATTCGCGGGTGTAAATCCCACTCATCAGTGATGGTGCCCCATTTCCTTGTATTCTACTTTCTGATTTGATGATGCCTGCAGTAGATAGCTTGTTATAGATATTCATGATCTTTTCTATCTATCGCATTATGTTTATATTTGTCATCATGCATATATTATGCCCTATGTATGCATTTAGACAGGTGAGTTTGACCCCTGGATGGTCTTGTGGTATGGTGATACAGATGACGTCGTCTTTTATCAACCGTATTGAGCATGTACCACCATCTGCGGTAGCGGTATCGTTGAGGTCCTGGCATGGTAGTCTGCCCTTTTCAGCCAGGGGGACAGTGGGCCATATGTTGGGGTATTCGCTGGCCCTTGCGGAGTTTAGAGTTCCATACGGGTTTGTTGACGGCCTTTTACCTTTATGGATACCTGAGAGGCAGGTGTACCTCATCCGGCGGTGTGAGCTGTTGCCGACTCTAGAGGTGTACCAGAGATTCACTGGTTTGGACTTAGAGTTACCGTGTGCTTGGACGGCGATTAGCGACATGTAGAGACCGTTCATCCGGCGAGTATATTCATGGATGAGATCGTTTTTGGGCATGTGATCTCCATTGACTTCTTGATCAAGCGCTTTGGCTAGATTGATAGCTATGATCGCCATGTCGGGGAATTTGTTATTTCAGCAAAGGCATGGCATGCGACCAGGATAGATATTCTACTGATGTGTGTTGTGGCATACGTATACATGCCGCTACACTTGGATCATCTGGATATGGGATTGGTAGTCGTGGTTAGGGCCCTTAGACAGGGTAGTACCATCATCCCTATGATACTAGCTGAGACACTGAGGTCAGTCATTATTGTAGTACCCATCCGGAGGGGTTTTTTCAAGGTAGTTCGGTCTTGCTGTATATATGGCTGATGTCCCACATACGACCGATTTGATTCTTCAGGCCTAGGGGTTTTTGCTTCACTCACGAGACATCCACAGTTTACTCCTTTCAGCCTGCGGAGTGCATTGATGCAGAGTCATGGTTGGCATTTCTGTCAGATATTGAGCATCTGTTCTTGATCTCGCCATGCTCAGGGATAGCGTCCCCATATAGCTTAATCACCCATGCTTCCGGCAGTTATGGAGCAGTTTGATCAGTTTCAGAGTCTTCACCACTTTGAGAGGGCTACTGATCAGAGGATGTCAACTTCGACTATGTCATTCGTCGACTTGGTTAGAGTATATGAGTGTTGGACTCATCAAGAGAGGGCTGATTTCTCTAGTATCCATCCGGGCCGTTCTCCTGAGTATTCTGCCTAGTTGGAGGTAGAGATGGCAGCGGCAGCAGAGGCTTCTTCATCTCCTGTTATGGACTCTGACGAGGAGGAGCCCATGGAGGATCCGGATTCTCCTACCGAGGATGAGCTGTTCATGGTTTTGACCACCGCATTAGTTAGCGATCCCCCGACCATCCCTGCGGGGATAGATCTAGCTTTAGCAGACTCACTAATCAGGATCTCCTTTGAGCGAGACTCGGCTAGAGCGCAGATGTTGACTGCCTTGTCTGGCAAAGATTTAGCTTTGGTGGAGAGAGAAAGGCTCAGGGCCGCTTTGGATGCTGGATTGATTGAGCGAGAGGAGCTCCGATCTGCCAGAGACACAGCTGTTGTAGAGCTAGATGAAATCTGCTAAGCCAGGGATGCAGCATATGTTGAGATCGAGGAGACTTTGGTTGCTCGGGATGCATCCTTTGCGGAGAGGGATGAGGCTATAGCTTCCCGTGATTTCCATATTGCTGATAGTACTGCCCTTCGATCTTACACTCATGGTTTGCTCACCGAGATGAGTGCGTACATTGATGACCACAACGTCAACTTACAGATGACCGTGGAGTTACTGGGTCATATGGAGGCTGAGTGGATTGCACTTACAGCTACTCCCCCATCTTCAGAGAGAGATGCCATGCTAGCATTGTTGGCCCGCTTGTCCATGGGTCCATAGACTAGCTTTATTGTTTCTGCACAGACTAGATCAGCCATTTTTGTCATGTACAGGGCATCATATATATATCAAATAGTGTTATATAACAGAGAAATATAGTTTTGATTCACTTCCCTGATTGGATATGTACTATCATTGCTGAGTGATTACCACTTCTTTCATGACTCGCAGTTGTAGATGTATCTTGAGCTTCTCCTTGATGGACTGACAGTTGAGATGTCAGGGAGTATCTCAGATGGGCCTGTTGATCAGGATAGCTTGATAGGATTTAGCTTTTGTATGTCTTTAGTGTCTTGGGGTTTTTATGTTTTCTTGAAGGTCAAACCGCACCGTAAGTGGCTGCCTACGTACTCCCGGGTTAAGGGAGATCAGGTCATTCATAGTTTAGGTTGTTTGGTTGGAAAGAGGTTTAAAAAGTATTTATCTTGGGTTTTTGAGTTTGGTTTGATGAGTTTTTGAGTTTTTTATTTGGTTTGACTGCACCAGAAATGGCTGCCTACGTACTCCCGGGTGTAGGGAGATTAGGTCATTCGTAGTTCTGGCTTTCTAGTGAAAAACCGAACCTGATTTGATTCGTATGACCCGGATGCGAGTATGCATGTGCTTCAGACGTAATACCTTTTGATGACGTCTAAATTAATGAGTTGGGGAAATTCGTTCCCATCCATTTCTTGTAGTCTGATAATTCCCCCTGTCAACACCTCCTTGACAATGAAAGGGCCTTCCCAATTTGGGGCTAACTTTCCTTTGGCTTCATCCTGATTAGCCAGAACTTTCTTCAAAACTAAGTCATTTTCTTTGAATTACCGGATTCAGACCTTTTTGTTGTAGGATCTGGCAATCCTTTGCTGGTATAACTGTCAGTGGAAAATGGTTGTAGCCCTTTTTTTATCTATCAGGGACAGTTGATGATATCGATCTTGAAACCACTGATCCTCGTCTACCTGAGCGTTGATCATAACTCGCAAGGATTCCATATCTACCTTTATGTGGAGTGCTTCTTCCATGGCATAGATCAATGAATAGGGGGGTATCCCCAGTAAAGGTGCGCATTGACGTCCTGTATGATAACAGGGTGAGAGGAAGCAGGTCAGGCCATACCTTGTGATTGACGGACATTTTTTGCATGATCTTCTTGATGTTTTTATTGGCCGCTTCGATAGCACCGTTCATCTTGGGCCGATAGATGACGGAATTGAGATGCTTGATGTGAAATTTACTGTCCAATTCTTTCATCATTTGATTGTTCAGGTTCTTGGCATTGTCTGATACGATCACCTCCGATTGTCCATATCGACATAAGACATTGTTTCTGATGAAACTAATGATGACCTCTTTTGTGACTTTGGGAAAGGAGGCTACTTCAACCTATTTGGTGAAGTAATCGATTATGGTGAAGATGAATCGATGACCATTGCTGGCTTTTGGTTCCACTGGACCTATTACATCCATTCCCCACATGGAGAAAGGCCATGGTGAACTTATGTTGTGCAGCTCATTTGGAGGAGCGTGGATGCATTTCCATGTATTTGGCATTGAAAACATCTCTTAATGTGATCGTCGCAGTCAGCCTTAAGAGAGATCTAATAATGTCCAGTTCTTAATATTTTTTTGGCCTGCAGATGACTGCTCATGTGTGGACCACAGACTCCACCGTGGACTTCATCCATTAATCTTTGGGCTTGCACTTTGCCGAGGCATCTTAACAGGCCTATTCCAGCATCCCTTTTGTATAGTGTATCTCCGCTTAAAAAAAACTTCATGGCCATTCTGTGAATCCGTTTACGCTCTGAGTGGATTGCCCCAGCGGGTGTGGATCCATCACGGAGATATTCCTTGATGTCTTGATACCAAGGCTGCTTGACAGGAGGTATTTCATCTGATACTTCTCCAACGTAACTCCCATATGTCAAGGCTTTCTGAATTATGAACTGGATGTTGGGAAATCCACTATTATCGGATATATGGATTAATGAAGCCAGTGTAGCCAATGCATCAGCGAAGTCATTCCGACCCCGAGGAATATGAACGAAGGTTATGTCTTTGATTCCCGGGATATTTTGAGGACCTTCCGATGATAGGGTAGCAAATGCAGTTCTTTGGTGAGATACGCGCCGGTGGTTTGTCTAATGATGTTGGTTGGTTTGTGTAACGACAATTAACGCGCAAGTATACGCGGTCAACAAGTAATATAAGATAAGTAGGATGTCGTACCCACGAGGAAGAAGTCTTAAATGCAAATCAAATACTAATGTAAGTTCTATACTGTCTTATCTAAACAAATGATTGGAGGTGGTATTTTAAACTATGCGATTACAACTAAAGGAAGTGGGAGAAATAGATGTAATAGGGAGACAAGCTAGGATTACAATTCCCCTAATGCGTCGCCTAATCTCATAACTCTCCACATTACAAACAAATCAAGGAATGGCCAGCCGAGAATAGAACTACGCATATGCTTCTGTCGAAGGCCAAATGCACATCCCTAGCTAGATGAATCACAATATGTCTATCGATGATAATAACTAGACTAGGGTCATTAAGCTCAGTCTCAAGGCTACACAAGGCAAATAGAGATATGTCTATCCTATTAAGCAGTTTATGCACACATTCCTTTAGGCAAGGGCATAACAAGTGTTATTGTATTTTAAAAGCCAGATATTAATGTCCAATATTCAATATCCATTAATATCACTACCAAACACTCTGTCAAGCATTTAGTCAATAAGCAAGAAATACAACAACCCATTCCCAAAATGATTCATTAATATAAATAGGAGAGAAAGTTAATTAGGCTAAACACTAGGTTACATTGCAATCCTAAAAAGGAATTAGTTCATAACCATGGTGCTAATACACATTTCTATCACATTCAACATTGCTCAGTAATACACAAATAACTGAGAGATTTGGAATAAGAAAACTCCTGTTGTAAGGTTTTCTGTCTCCAAGTCTTCTCTTCTCCGTGTAACTCCTGAGCTGTGTATGATGTAATAATTATTCTCCCCTAAAACACAGCTTCTTTCTGTTCTAGAATCTCCAAAAATATTCTCTGTTATCTCACTGTCTGTCGATAATCTAGCCGCTATCTTCTCCTTTTTTATTAGGTCATTAAAAGCGAGCCACTGGCTAGACACCGGAGGCGACGCTGCGGCGCGGAGCCTATAACAGCTTGGTGGCGCTGCGGTGCCACTCACGCTGCAGCGCGAGCTTAAGAAGGACCAGGGCCGCTGCAGCGCCAGATAACATCAGCATGGACAAAGAGGCGGCGCTGCGGCGCGAGCTTCAGACTAGGCTCTGGCGCTGCGGCGCCAGAGTGTAATATTGCCCCTGCAAGCTAAAAATGACCTGAACAGCCCTGCATTATACAGGAAAAGCATAATAACAACAAAAGAAATATAAAAGCACAACAAATAACATAAAACAAGCAGCGTCTTAAGCTTTAGAGAATCTGATTCGCGGTATAAATACTACTTATCAAATGACCAGCTCAGAATATCCGAGGACGAGTAGGTGCTTGATAGACATGGATTAGGCTAACTTCAACCCCATTATACAGCCTTCATACCCGGCCGTGTTGTTGGTGTTGCCAAATTGAAGTTTGGTACCCACAGGATACTGCTTACCTGCACCAGAGATGAGGACTGCCCCAGCTCTGGCACCTTCCATGCTTACCGTTCTGTCAAAATACATTTTCTATGGTTGGACTGTATTCTCAGACTGGAGTTGTTGAATTGTCATGATCCCATCATCCGAGAAATATGTCTCCAGGGGCTCGAACCATCTTGAAGGTGCTTCAGCTAATTGATCTGGAATGCCTTGACCCTTGATTGACTTCTGAGTTACGTAGACAATGTCCGAACTGCTGTAGGATTAACTGCCATTTGGACAGTCAGCAATTTAGCATTGGTTTGTTGAATACGTATGTGAGTGGATCCATGAGGAATATGAGGTAGGTTGTATGCCCATGCAAATAGTGTTGCAACCTTATGACGGCCCATGCTAATGCACAATATGTCTTTTCGATCAGAGTGTATTTCTGTTCACCACTGCTGAATCTTTTGCTGATGTAGTAGATGGCTCTTTCCTTGCTACTATCATCCTTCTTTCCTAACATGCAGCCCATTGTATTGGCATTAACGAACAGGTACATGAACAAAGGGACTCCATCCCTTGGGGGTACCAATACCGGTGCTTCGATCAGCTGCTTCTTGATGGCAAGGAAGCTTGTTGACAGTCCACATTCCATTTAGTGGAGGAATTCTTCCTTAACAACTTGAATATGGGTTCACAGGTTGCTGTGAGCTGTGAAATGAAACGGCTTATGAAGTTAATCCTTCCCAGGAATCCATGTATCTCCTTCTCTATACAAGGTACGGGCATTTCAGTAATGGCTTTGATCTTGGCAGGGTCGAGCTCAATGCCCCGATTGCTCACCAGGAATCCTAACAGCTTGCCTGCTTTGACTGCAAAAGCACATTTGGCGGGATTCAGTTTGAGGTTATACTTACGTAACCTGTTGAACAGCTTCCTGAGATGGTCTATGTGATCATCCTCACTCCGGGATTTGATGATGATGTCGTCGACATAGACCTCTATTTCTTTGTGCATCATGTCATGAAAGAGGGCCATCATGGCTCACTGATACGTGGCTCCGGCATTGATGAGGCCGAAGGATAGTCGTCTATAGCAGAAGGTTCCCTAGGGAGTGATGAAAGCTATTTTTGTGACGACCCCAAATCCGGGTCTCTCAAACACCTCGGATCCGGTCCGCCACGATACATCTATTGCGGAACTATACATCTTTTATTCAAAACTTAATGAATAAATTTCACTTATTACAATATAGAAATATAATTTCTATTCATATCCAAGATCTTGTATGATGACCCTAAACCTTAATATAAGTTTTTAATTCTTGGTCATATACCATCCCTGTCTATACATCATAACTGATGTTACAAAAATGCGGAATAACTAAAACTTTTCTATCTCCTTGAATAAAATCTTTCATTGAGTTCATACTCTTGAACAAATTACAAAACCTTGAATCAATTATAAAATATGATTCACTGTGTTCAAATTACCGTATAAACGTATACATCTCGTTTCAAAATCCATATGTGTTTTTCATAACACAACTTACAATTTCAACATGTATAAAACATTGTAATCTACTATCGTATACATCTAGAACTTAAACATAGTTCAAGAGAATATATTTAATAAACAGTAATCTCTAAACTCTATTACGTAACACGTAACCTTTATCGTGACTCCTTAACTTGCAAAAGTGGTTATTTGCAAGAGTGAGCTCGACAGCTCAGCAATTCTAACAGTTTTCATGCATCACATAGCACATAATATCATACCCAGTTCATACATTTATAATCAATTAATATATTCTACGCATGTTACTTCTCACATAACAAGTATATCATCAAAGATCAACTTTCAATCTCATGCATATCTCATATACAGTTCATATATAAGTTAACATCATCATGGCATAATATAATTCATCTAACAGTTATTGAATTCATATATCAAATAAGAACTGAAAGACTTGCCTGGTGCGTAGTTTAACAACTATGACTTAACTGCTTAAGATATTTGCGCTTTGTGTATTCCTACACAATCATTCAATTATGGATTCATACATATCAGTTATACATATCCATACGTTCTTAATATAATAATAATTGATTACATTGTTGTCTAACTTGGTTCTTAGAACCTTCGTTTTACTGTCTCATCGTATTCTTAGAATAACCATGTACGTATAGGTATACCTTAACCATACATACTTACTATCATCTTCCATATACATGTATCACACACTTAACTAAAGGTGTTCGACATATATTTAAAACTTATATGATCCTTATTATTCATACGTTTCTCAAACAATAACGGAATTATAGTTTCCGAGTTTTATATAACCATTGTAAAAATCAACACTTAATGCATCATTAAGATTCTATTTTATAACTCAGAAATAATAATGTAAACATGCTACTATGTTCTTCACGTATATATGTGAGGTGCCATTCCAGTTAATATGCATGCTCACAATTACCTTTATCATATACGTACAACTAGCATCGATAATTGCTTTAAAACATGTCTAATTCATGCTTAACTAACTTTCATAGTGTCTAGTAAGGTGTGTGCACATACATGACATTTAAATGCACTAGCATGTATGCTCAAACATATTAGAACACTAATACACTATGATCATGCAACTTAGTTTTCCAAAACGCCTAAGTTTATCTCTTTTTTCTTTTTTTTGAAAACATCTTAACTTTCAACTATGAATGTTAGTGTGTTTTAATACTTTAGGCATGTGTTTCATGCCTATCTAGACCATGCAACCATGCTTACAAAGTCAGAACGTAAGCATCAATAGTAGGTGTCAAGGCTCATTTTAAAATCTTATAACTTTCTTTAGAAATCGCACCCTAACGAAGTCAAGAATGTTCATGTTGTTGGGTTTGTATGTAACGCAATCATGCAATCAAATCACATAAATAGGGCGGAAGCGTAAAAACTAGGTTTTCAAAATTTATACAAACCCATAACCATGATCATGCTTTGTGCTTGTTATCAATAACAGAAAAGAGAGAACATGGAATTATACCTTTGAAGATCTAAGCTTCCTCAGGTACAAGTTCTACTCCTTTGATTCCTTTGATTCCTCTGATAGTGGCTCCTTCCCTTGAATAATGTTAGTCACCCAAATGTTTCGCCTCTAACGGTGATCCACCAAGGAAGATGAAGAACTCAAGAAGATGGGTTATTGGCTTAACCCTTGTTTCTATCTCTATAGAATATGTGTACTCCCAACTCTTGGAAAATTTCACATCCCTTATTTCTAATATAAGACTCTCTTATATAGATATTAGGTTAACCCTCCTAATCCAATTAGAATAGGGTTTTATTTAATTAATTTATATCCTAATCTTTATTAGGATTGAGAGAGAGTACTGATATTATATTAATTCCTAAACTCCTTTAGAATTAAAATAATAATAATAATAATAATATTAATAAGACTCCTCTTATTAATTTATATTTAATATTTCTAAAATATTAAATAATAAACATTAAGCTATTTAATTTATTCTATCATCATAGATTAAATTAATTATACTTAATGCATTATTACTATCATGCCATTTTCTTCTTAAATAATTCTTCTTCCTTTTATGGTGTGACCCTTTAGGTTCTCCATATTAAACCGGTTGTGAATAAATTAATTAGAATAATTCTAATCTTATTTAAATAAACAAATTAAACTAATAATCTATTTAAATAAATAACATTTATTCTACAATAGGGATAAGCCTCCCTAGCGATCAACGACTTTCCAGATAATATAGATTTCAACATTAATCATAAAAGAACCTGTGAGTTAATAGTTACCGTACAATTCAATCCTTCCACCATACAATGTCCCAATTAAATATAAGACATGGATTTACTGTCAAGTCTTAATTTATTTAATCATATGTATTTCGATTAGAAAATGCACAACTCCAAATAATGCAAATTAGAAACCTCTTTCTAATTTCATTCTACCTTGACCAAGGATTCCTGAGTTGTCATTTAACGAATCACATAGGACATATCTCCTCTTTTACTAGAGGTGGTAGATTCTTTATTGATCATTCATTATCTCCATATGTAACTCATTACACCCAAGCATACCCTATATATGCCTTAAAAGGCCTTAAGGAATTAGTCAAAGTATAATTTGTTACATACAAGATACTATGATGATCTCAAGTCCAAGGATCACATGTACTACTATCACATTAGGAATTTCTATTGACAGGCGAGTAAAACTCCAATAGGTATTCCATAGCGAGTCACGTTCAGTGAACTTATTCTCCAATAAGCACCTACATACTTGCTTTAGTGTCTCCACATAAATGACCATAAGATCAATCATCCTCATCCAATGAGCAAGCAACATATGTACCAATCTATCCGGATTTACTAATCCCCTTTTTAGTAATCCCACGATTGGGAACTATTTTAGTTTTAAAGCTTTCTAAGAATTTAGATCTCATTAGCATGATCAACATCATGATTCTAAAAGCATTGCTTAAAACTATGGGTTATTTACATATTATAAAAATAGCACCATGTAGATAATTAAATGCCTTTAATAAATAAATATTTTATTAATAAATAAATAAGATTGTTTACAAAGTATGTGCTTTATCATCATACATGATTGGCTTGTATGCACACTACTATCAATCTCCCACTTGCACTAAAGCCAATCGCCATGGTAACTCATACCCATCTTCTCTAAGTGACGATCAAACTGCTGTTGTGTTAAAGCTTTAGTAAATGGATCTGAAATGTTGTCTTGAGAGTCTACACGCTCCAAGGTGACGTCTCCTCTTTCAATGATCTTCCTGATCAAGTGAAATCGCCGCAACACGTGTTTAGATTTCTGATGAGACCTGGGTTCCTTAGCCTGTGCAACCGCTCCGGTGTTGTCACAGTATACGGGAACTGCTTCTCCAATGCTAGGAACCACACCAAGTTCAGTTATGAACTTCTTCATCCAAACATCTTCCTTTGCAGCTTCACTTGCAGCTATATACTCTGCCTCTGTCACTGAATCAGCAACCGTTTGCTGCTTGGAACTCTTCCAACTCACTGCACCTCCGTTCAAGGTAAACACATACCCTGAAATAGATTTACTGTCATCTTGGTCTGTTTGAAAACTTGAGTCCGTGAATCCCTCGAGTTTTAATTCAGACCCACCGTAGACAAGAAAAATATCTTTAGTCCTTCTCAAGTACTTTAGGATATTTTTCACTACCTTCCAGTGCTCTTCTCCTGGATTCGACTAGTATCTGCTTGTTACACTAAGTGCGTGAGCAACATCCGGTCTAGTACATATCATACCGTACATGATAGATCCTATTGCAGAAGCATAAGGGATCTTACTCATACGGTCTCTCTCCTCAGGTGTCTTTGGGGCCTGTTTCTTGGAGAGATTTATTCCATGGCTCATCGGCATGAGACCTCTTTTGGAATCTTCCATGCTAAACCTCTTTAGCATCGTATCAATGTACGTTCCTTGGGATAAGCCGAGCATCCTTTTAGATCTATCTCTATAGATCTTTATCCCCAAAATATAGGATGCTTCACCCAAGTCCTTCATGGAGAAGTTTTTAGATAACCAGATTTTAATGGATTGTAACATAGGAATGTCATTCCCTATCAGTAATATATCATCAACATATAATACAAGGAATGATACTGCGCTCCCACTAACCTTCTTGTATACACATGGTTCATCCTCGTTTTTGATAAAATCAAACTCTTTGATTGTCTCATCAAAACGAATGTTCCATATACGAGAACCTTGCTTCAACCCATAAATGGATCGTTGTAGCTTACAGACTTGATTTGTTCCAACTTTTGAAATAAATCCCTCTGGCTGTGTCATATACACATCATCCTCAAGTTTCCTATTGAGGAAGGCCGTTTTCACGTCCATCTGCCAGATCTCATAGTCGTTGTAAGCTGCAATCGCAAGCAAAATCCGAATGGACTTGAGCATGGCTACTGGTGAGAAGGTTTCATCATAGTCAACTCCTTGTTTTTGTTTGAAACCTTTTGCAACCAGTCGGGCCTTATAGGTCTCTACCTTTCCGTCTGTTCCAGTCTTTTTCTTAAAAACCCATTTACACCCAATAGGTTTAATACCTTCAGGTGGTGAAACCAAAGACCATACTTTATTTTCATACATGGAGTCCATTTCAGATTTCATGGCTTCAAGCCATTTTCCTGAGTCATTATTACTCATAGCCTGTTCGTAATTCAATGGATCATCATCATTCATGATGTGTACCTCATCGTCATCCTCTATAACGAATCCATACCTCTTAGGTATCTTCGGTACTCTTCCAGATTTACGAACATGGTGTGGTACAGTAGGTTCTTCTACTTGGTTAGGTACCTGACTTTGGTCCGTGGTAACTTGTGGTTCTTGAACTTCTTCAAGATATATCTTACCCCCACTGACCCCTTCATGGATAAACTCTTTCTCCAAGAAGGTAGCATGTTTCGCAACAAACACCTTTTGATCAGTTGGATGATAGAAATAATACCCTACGGTTTCTTTAGGGTATCCCACAAATCTACACTTATCGGATTTAGTCTGTAGCTTATCATTTTCAAACTTTTTGACATAAGCTGGACAACCCCAAGTCTTAACATGCTTAAGATTTGGTTTCCTCCCTTTCCACATCTCATATGGAGTCTTTGGGGCGGATTTGGTAGGTACCTTGTTAAGTAGGTATGCAGCCGTTTCTAGGGCATATCCCCAGAAGGAAATTGGAAGGTCGGTAAAACTCATCATGGATCGAACCATGTCCAACAGTGTTCGATTTCTCCTTTCAGATACTCCATTTAACTGTGGTGTACCTGGAGGAGTCCATTGTGAGATTATACCATTTTCTCTGAGACAATTGAGAAACTCACTGCTTAAGTATTCTCCACCTCGATCTGATCGAAGTATCTTAATACTCTTGCCCGTTTGTTTCTCTACTTCACTTCTGAACTCTTTGAACTTTTCAAATGATTCTGATTTGTATTTCATTAAATACACATATCCAAATCTTGAGTGATCATCAGTGAAAGTAATAAAATAAGAATACCCACCCCGTGCACTTGTTGTCATAGGTCCACAAACGTCTGTGTGAATCAATGCCAACAACTCTGTAACTCTCTCCCCTTTTCCACTAAAAGGAGATTTAGTCATTTTACCCATGAGACAAGATTCACAAGTTGGATATGATTCATAATCAGATAGCTCGAGGAGCCCATCTTTATGCAACTTGGATAATCTTGTTTCATTGATATGACCGAGTCTACAGTGCCACATATAGATATAATTAATATCATCTCTTTTCCTTTTCTTAATTTGTTCAATTTGAAATATATTTTCTTGCAAGTCAAGTGTATAAAGTCCATTTCGCAAATTTCCAATACCATATAAAACATCGTCTTTATAAATAGAACAATCATTGTTCTTTATAATAACGTCAAAACCTTCCATATCCAATACAGAAATTGAAATAATGTTTTTAATAATATTCGGAACATAATAACAATTATTAAGTTAAATGGATTTGCCCGAAGGCATTGCTAAACAATAAGTTCCTACAGCTAATGCAGCAACTTTTGCTCCATTTCCCACTCGTAGGATCACCTCATCTTTGTTCAGCTTTCTACTTCTGACCAGTCCCTGCACAGTATTATATATGTGAGAACCACAGCCGGTATCCAATACCCAAGTAGAATTATGACTTTCAGAAAAATTAATTTCAATCATAAACAAACGTTGATTGGAAGTCGAAGCTTCTCCAAGCTTTTTCTCTGCTAGAAACTTCTTGCAGTTCCTCTTCCAATATCCCGGCTCATTGCAATGAAAGCACATTCCTTTAGCTGGTTCAGGTTTCTTTTGCTCCTTTTCTTTCCCTTTTCCCTTAGCCTTCTTAGATTTCTTCTTTTTAGAAGACACCTTGGGCCTCTTCCTTTTATTGGAAGAATCCACCATCAAGACATGGTTCTTCTTGGATGAGAAGTGACCTTCTGCAGTTTTCAGCATGTTAAGCAGCTCAGGTAAGCTGACATCTAGATTATTCATGTGAAAATTAACCACAAACTGCGAGAAGGTCTCAGGGAGTGACTGCAAGACCAAGTCTTGACTCAACTCCCCATCCATGACGAACCCAAGCTGTCCAAGGCGTTCAATCAAATTGATTACCTTCAAAACATGAGTCTCGACGGTAGTGCCCTCGGTCATCCGAGATCGGAAGAGCTCCTTAGATATCTCATATCTAGCAGTCCTACTCTGTTCACCATACAACTCCTTGAGGTGAAGCAGCATAGCAGGAGCATCCATTTTTTCGTGCTGACGCTGAAGCTCGTTATTCATGGATGCGAGCATGATGCATTGAGCCACAGATGCATCATCTTGCCACTTATTGAAAGTGGCAATCTCTTCCTCAGAGGCTGTTTCTGAAACAGATTCAGGGATAGTGGAATTTAGGACATAAGAAATCTTTTCAGCAGTGAGAACAATTCTCAGATTTCTTAGCCAGTCCTCATAATTCGGGCCGGTAAGCTTATTTGCATCAAGTATGCTTCGTAGTGAGATTAGTGATTTTGACATTTTTAAAATTCTGCATGTGAAAAGACAACATTTTAGCAAACATTCATTTTATTAACTTTGCATACCAAAATAAATTTAGGTCTTTATTTTAAATTGGTATCTCCCACTATTTTCATCAAACTATATTACCCTCACTCATATAGTTCGGCAACATCTAATTAAAGATTTGCTAGTGAGATTAAGGATCCCATTTCAAATGTATATAACCTTGTGGATAGCACAACAAGCGATATACAAATAAATAGGTAGACAACTCTTGTCAATTACATCACCATGTAACTCCTTTTATTTTGCCTCTTAAATCATAATGGTCATGTGTGTGCACATCCGAACTAAAATGATTTAAGTTAAGTCCAGCCTAGCACTTCCATAAATTCAAAAAGAAAACTTTTCGTCCTTGTGGATAGCACAACAAGACTAGATCGTTCAATTTTCTTGATAAGCATCAAATGTGATTAACTAACATCTTAAATATTCAATACTCGCCTTGTGGATAGCACAACAAACTCATATTAAATATTTAATACTCTATTAACTAATCATGCTAGAAGGCGACGTTCGATATTCCAAATATCATTTGAACGCTTCAGACTTAATATTATTTCTTTGAGGGGTTTGTTATTATTTGTCTCATCTTTTAAGCGCGCATGCACATATATATATAAAATACGCGTCATTTTATTAAACATGCGAAGCATGTTTGTATAAAATATAATATATATAATATTTAGCATGCGATATAGAATACTATATTCTACCCGGATTGATTATGGACTTTTATTCTAGTTTGGTTCACTAGAGCCACCAAGTGAACCAAAAGGTCAAACCTAGGAGTGCAAGAATTTAAATTTTAAATGTAACTATTACATTTAAACCCGGGCTCCATACAAACGGGTCTTCACGCGCTCCTCGCTCCTTGGTCTCCAATTTCTTCAAAATAATTCTAACTATCTCTATTACATTAACTTATTTTAAAATTAAATAGAAACCTTGATCAGCAGTCAAGGGGAAGTACATAGAAAGGAGATAGAATTTACATCGAGAATAAAACTAGAGAAGACGAGGTACGCCAGACCCCATTTTATAAAACCCATACATTCAAGCATTCATCCAAAATAAAATCCAATCACATTGGTCATTGTCCATAATCAATCCCATTTATTATCATACACATCAACATATGCATCAATAAATATCCATTCATCTCATGAATAACAATGATATTCCATATATGGATCGATGTTATTTAATGGACAAAAGTTTTGCTAAATTTTATTTTTGAAACAAAATAAACTCTTTTATTTTAATCAAAAATAAATCCAAATTAAACTCCTTTAATTTTAGCATTCTGAAATCATATTTCAGATAAAATAAACTTCTTTATTTTAAAACTTTATCAATTAAATAAATAGTTTACTTAATTAATTAAAATCAATTTTCAGGGTCTGTCCAGGTACCGGCGCAGCTGCGCCAGTAATGAACTGGGCATCTGCGCAGCTGCGCAGGTAGACGGAAGCAGCAGTTTTTGCAGACCGGCGCAGCTGCGCCAGTAATGAACTGGGAGGCTGCGCAGCTGCGCCGTTCACCGCAAAAACTTGCAGAAAACGATTTTTGTCCAGAAAAAATGATGCAATTCTCACATCAATTCATACATGGAATTATAAAATTGATAATTAGCACAAAGTTAGGCTCTGATACCACTGTTGGGTTTGTATGTAACGCAATCATGCAATCAAATCACATAAATAGGGCGGAAGCGTAAAAACTAGGTTTTCAAAATTTATACAAACCCATAACCATGATCATGCTTTGTGCTTGTTATCAATAACAGAATAGAGAGAACATGGAATTATACCTTTGAAGATCTAAGCTTCCTCAGGTACAAGTTCTACTCCTTTGATTCCTTTGATTCCTCTGATAGTGGCTCCTTCCCTTGAATAATGTCAGCCACCCAAATGTTTCGTCTCTAATGGTGATCCACCAAGGAAGATGAAGAACTCAAGACGATGGGTTATTGGCTTAACCCTTGTTTCTATCTCTATAGAATATGTGTACTCCCAACTCTTGGAAAATTTCACATCCTTTATTTCTAATATAAGACTCTCTTATATAGATATTAGGTTAACCCTCCTAATCCAATTAGAATAGGGTTTTATTTAATTAATTTATATCCTAATCTTTATTAGGATTGAGAGAGAGTACTGATATTATATTAATTCCTAAACTCCTTTAGAATTAAAATAATAATAATAATAATAATATTAATAAGACTCCTCTTATTAATTTATATTTAATATTTCTAAAATATTAAATAATAAACATTAAGCTATTTAATTTATTCTATCATCATAGATTAAATTAATTATACTTAATGCATTATTACTATCATGCCATTTTCTTCTTAAATAATTCTTCTTCCTTTTATGGTGTGACCCTTTAGGTTCTCCATATTACACCGGTTGTGAATAAATTAATTAGAACAATTCTAATCTTATTTAAATAAACAAATTAAACTAATAATCTATTTAAATAAATAACATTTATTCTACAATAGGGATAAGCCTCCCTAGCGATCAACGACTTTCCAGATAATATAGATTTCAACATTAATCATAAAAGAACCTGTGAGTTAATAGTTCCCGTACAATTCAATCCTTCCACCATACAATGTCCCAATTAAATATAAGACATGGATTTACTGTCAAGTCTTAATTTATTTAATCATATGTATTTCGATTAGAAAATGCACAACTCCAAATAATGCAAATTAGAAACCTCTTTCTAATTTCATTCTACCTTGGCCAAGGATTCCTGGGTTGTCATTTAACGAATCACATAGGACATATCTCCTCTTTTACTAGAGGTGGTAGATTCTTTATTGATCATTCATTATCTCCATATGTAACTCATTACACCCAAGCATACCCTATATATGCCTTAAAAGGCCTTAAGAAATTAGTCAAAGTATAATTTGTTACATACAAAATACTATGATGATCTCAAGTCCAAGGATCACATGTACTACTATCACATTAGGAATTCCTATTGACAGGCGAGTAAAACTCCATTAGGTATTCCATAGCGAGTCACGTTCAGTGAACTTATTCTCCAATAAGCACCTACATACTTGCTTTAGTGTCTCCACACAAATGACCATGAGATCAGTCATCCTCATCCAATGAGCAAGCAACATATGTACCAATCTATCCGGATTTACTAATCCCCTTTTTAGTAATCCCACGATTGGGAACTATTTTAGTTTTAAAGCTTTCTAAGAATTTAGATCTCATTAGCATGATCAACATCATGATTCTAAAAGCATTGCTTAAAACTATGGGTTATTTACATATTATAAAAATAGCACCATGTAGATAATTAAATGCCTTTAATAAATAAATATTTTATTAATAAATAAATAAGATTGTTTACAAAGTATGTGCTTTATCATCATACATGATTGGCTTGTATGCACACTACTATCACATGTTATGTTAAGGTACTTATTCATACATGTTTCATGCATGTCTAAGTCATTTACACCTACTCAAATGATCAAAAATTACAAGACATAAGTCTTGGTTAAGTTTACTTCAAAAAGTTCTTAAGTTTAACCTTTGAAATCACTTAAATTTATCAATCATGTATGCTAGTGTGTTCAACACTTTAAACATGCATTTCATGTCAATATAAACCATACTATCATGTTCATAAAATCAGAATGTTCACATGCTACGTCCATGACAAGGTTCATTTTTAATCATTCTAAGTTCACTTATAAACTATGAAGTTGTTCATCAATAGTGTATGCTAACATGGCTACACATACTCATACTACATGAATATACTCATTTATGTATGTTACTATGCTTTCCTAATAGGGTATCATATATTTGCACATAGCAGGGTGTGTAACAGAAACAACAAACTCCTGGCGCAGCTGCACCGCTGGCCAGTATAAAACTGGCGCAGTTGCGCAGGTGGCAGCCCAGAAACAGAGCAGACTGCATCGGCAGTACTGTAATCCCATTTCAAAAATTACTACAACAAATTTGATTCTGTACCAACCATAATGAAATTCTATCATGCTTATAACTTTACTTAACACTCATATAACATAATGCTATATCAATTTTTCATCAGTTAACTAGAAATGGAAGAATTCTAGTATTCTTAGAAATTAGAACTCAAGAACTTAGTATTTCAAAACAATGAAGAACAAGGTGAAGAAGTTATACCTCTGTGATTGCTTGATGCTCTACCACTCTCCTTAAATATCAGTATACTCACTCTTATTCTCAGAAAACTTATACAAGCTCAACTTAGAATCTCGACAAATGTAATGAGAAGGAAAGAAGCTTCATTTATAGAGAATTGGATATCCAGACAAAGCTTTCTTACACTATATTAAACCAACAAATTGAGAGATTGTATAATGGTTAAAGAGATGGGTTGGTAGAGTAGTTGAAGAACACTATTATGCCCACTCCCCCTAGTGATCAATAGATAGATATGCTGAGTTTGAGAGAAGAGGTATAGGCTAGCCTTCATGAGTTATACACGTGAGAAAGAGAAGTGACTATCATATTGGGACAAGCCAAATGAATCTCAACAACTTGCAAATATAATACACTAAGGTTATATATATACACCTACCATGCTTACTCAGGTTACAAATATACATTCTATATACATTTAAGTCACAATGTCACTTCTAATAAGAAATCAATAATAATACAGTGTATCAAATAAGGGTTCATATATATAATCCATGTACATTTTTCTTAATACCAACTATAATTTAATTGGGTATTATCATTACTCATTATCATAACAATTATTATAATAATTATAATAACTTATTGAAATTATTAACAATGAACAACTGTTTATTGATATTAGTGTAAGATAATAGTGTATACATTAAGGTCTACCCACGCACATCATGTTACATAAGTAACAATGTTATGTAACTCCCCTAATGAAATTAATCTTACTATATAGCCTATATAAATAATATATATCTACATTCATGCGTCACATAATATAATATAGATAACTACCATATATTAAAGGTTTAATATATCGCATACTTGCACAAAATAATTAATCGAGTAAATATAATCTCATTATATTTATTACTCCTTTGCACATTAATATATTATTCTCAACAACAATAGTTTCATACGTTTATCGATTAATTACTCAACATATAAATTAATCAATCACGTTTAAACCTCTACACTATATTCAAGTAATTGAACATTTAATTACTAATTATCTTATCAATTCTTTTGAGATAAAGCTTAGGGTTAGTCTACTAATTTAAATAAATCATTAGTAACTCCTTTAAATTAATCCTAACAAATTATACGCACAGATACTAACTCACATCACATGTATATTTGCACATAGCAATATCAATAAATCCCGTTTAATCATTCTTTTATAACATGATATAATAAGTTTATTATATAATATTATCTCCAATAGAGGCATTAATCATTAAAAATAACTTACTCATTTCTTTCAAGATATTATTTAAATATAATATCTTAGTATTGATAATATAGTTAGATGTACAACATGTACACCTTGTACATAGAAAATAGACCATAAGTTATTTTCCATCAATATTTTACATATAGCAAATATGTTTCAATATATCTACCCTCATTCATATTACCTTAGTCAAAGACATACAAGGTATTATTATTATTATTATTTAAAATAACATTCCCCCTTTTTATTAAAATAATATAAGAAATTATTTTAATAATCTTTATTAGAAATATGTAATAATTATTTCTCTTTCCACCAATCCACATAATTCAAGATATATATCTACACTTCTCGTTGTGTATTCAATTAATTAAAAAGTCTCTAACCAATACATTTTTAACAATATATATTGATTTCCTTTCTCTCTCTAACAACGTACATATACTCCAGAAAAATGGGGACTATCAAAAATATTTAATGTCATCATCTTACCATGATAAATAATTCTATAAATCATTTAATAACGATAGATAAATATTATCCATCTCCTCTATAAATTCATCTCTTAAAATATATAATAATGATATATATTTATTAAACACTAAGAATCACATATTACATAGTTCATAACACCCTATGTAATTCAATACTACAAACCTCATACCACAGATATATACATATTCGAATCTATCTCTTGCTTTAAGAATTTTTATTCATTAAATTCTTATTAATAATGATTCTTGGAAATTCGGGTCCTTACAATCACCCCTTCTTCTAAGAATTTCATCCTCAAAATTATAGTCTACAAATCTCTACTCCTTTTATTCAACAAAACTAGGTTTTCGAGTAAACCTTTACTGAAAACATGCTCAATTTAATGAGTACATACTGCTTCCTTCTATGCGGAGCTCTACTATCATCATATAACTTCTCTCTAAGGAGTTAAAACTTTTCATATCTGGCTGAGGGGTTATATAGACCGTGAACTCTAGGTCGTACGGTATTTACCGTAACCCAAATTTGTTAACCATGCTGAACATTGGTATGTTTACAATCACGAAGAATGTAAACTTCCAATACTGATACTTAGGTGGTCAATCAATCATACCTTATTTCTTAAATTGGAATATATTATCCAACCAGTATATCCCCATTTTTTAGGGTTGTTCACCTCAGTCTTACTGTCAGAGTCCATTCCAAAATAATTTGGTTCGGGATAAATTCTCAAAGAGATGCTTGAATCTTTATAAACATTTGTCTAGCTGAATCAATTAGCTTAGACGTAAACCAATAATTCGAATATCAATCGAAACATGTAACTGGCCAAATTACTTTGCATCTAACCTTTCTTTAAAGTTCTAAAAATCTTTTTATGACTTTGTCATACTACATCGTACCATAGTGAGCTTAAATCAAATCCCACACCAGGTAATTCTGCATTGATAACTCCATCACTTTTTATTTTATGACTTTGTCATACTACATCGTACCATAGTTGTGACACCCCCAAATTCAGACCGTCACTAATCTCGAATTCGGTTCATCACGTACTAATTCTAATAACAACTAAATTCTCAAACAATGGAATAACATAATAATTTACATTGATATAACTTAAATATTCTCTTCCCAAGTCTCGAAACTATTACTAATACACTTCATAACTTAAACCAAACATATCTTAATACATAACATTAAATAAGTCTTAATACAACATAGCGGAAACATCTTAATATAGAAAAGCACAGCTACTCCATAGCCTTGCCTTCGCACTTGTCCTGTCCTGGGGTTCCACCTTGCCCTGCCCTAACTGAAATATTTATGGGAAGCAAGAGTGAGCAACAAATTTTCTCAACAAGTAATATGTCAATAAATGTGAACAGGAAAATATACAGTTCTAAATCTCAAGGGTAAAATGGTAATTAATCGCTTAGGATTTCAAATAAGAATGTTGTGAATAAAATAAATAGCAATGACTTCCAAATCTATTCTGTGAAGTTGAATAAGGACTACTACGGGTCGAGAAGTTATTGAAGGATTCAAAAGTTTCAACAATTTCAAGTGAATGAATAGATATCACTAAGTGTCGCTGTGGACCAAGGATTGATAAAAGAATCCAAAGAATTCAAAGTTTCAAGTAAATAAATACTGGATACTTAGTGGTCGCTAAGAACCACGAACTTCTACTAGAATCACCAAAAATATTTCTGGTAACCCAAGCAAGTACAATTAGGGGATCAGCCTATCGTACCTGGAGTATGCATAACCTACCACACCACTGTCGGCACCCCGACTATATAGTTCCCCTTTTTACAAGGGTTGTTCAACTCAGTCAATTTATAAGAGTCCGCACCAAGGTAATTGGTGTGGATTGCTTTCCAATTCATGATATTGGCCTAGCCGAATTAAATGGCGTAGACAATTTCAACAATGTATATAAGAACAATTTATGAGTTCAATACTCGCAACAATAATTCGAAGAATATAATCGTGATTTAAATCAAACTATGAAACATAAGTTTGTAAGGCAAGAATTATTATAGCACCTATTTACTCGTACGACCAAAGTTAGTACAAGCTCGAATATATTTTCAATGAACAGTATGAATCAAATACTTGCTCAATAAAAGAGTAGTCAGATTCTTGAAATTAATATACAAGAACGGTTTCAAGGAAACTTGCATAATGAAAGAGTATAAGTTAGGGAACTTGCTTACGATGTTCCTCGAATAAGTAACCACAAGGATAGGATACTTGCAACACAATAAAAGTAGGGTCGAGATACTTGCACTATAAATGAGTATAAGTCAGGAAACTTGCCTTATGCGTAGTTTATCCTCGTTAAGTAAATCAACACTTTCGAATCCCTATCGTAATATAGTTACGTATATATATATATATATATATATATATGATATCCATTAGTCATACAGTTTAACGTTATACTTTATCTCATAAATACCATCCACATATAAGTTAAATCTTTAACCTTACTATACAGTCATATATAGTATTATATTTAATTCACAAGTCTTGACTAATATACCTTTATCCTCAACGTTCCTCTTTTTGAGTTTAAACACATTCTCATATCATATAAGATCGCAACAATTAGCAAACATGCTCTCATATTATTAATATCACATAAGACCATTATTAATACTAAATGTATTTTATTTTAGCAAGTTATGGCATTCCCATAAGTTAACCGTCAAAATCGGGTTCAAGTAACATCATATAATATCACGTAGCATGTATACATGTTTAAAGGATACTTTTATGTGTATACAACCTTTCCTTGTTCCAATCATACATGCAATAGATTCTAAGTTAACACTTTCAATAATTTAAAGCCATTCAAGGTCATGAAATTCACAAGGCCTATCATGCTCGCTCTTTAAACACATAAGGTATTCATATACTTTGCATTAGGCATACTTATGAGTATTCACATTTCATACATGTAACTATTACAGTTATTAGTTGAAAACATGCTTCGTTTACGCTAAATTTTAATCATGACCTCTAACATGGTATGTATACATGCATGACGTTCATGAAGTCAATAGTATTAACACGTTCATAAACTTCAGAATTTAAACTTCAAGTTAACATGTCAAGGTGTACGTTTAAAACTTGTATTCTCATTAGTAAAGCTCACTAATAAGGCCTAACATGCTCATACTATCTAGATTCATATGTTAACATGTTTGACATGCATTTCAAGGTCATATAACATGCTCGAAAAATCAGAACCTAGAACCCTAATATAGCATGTTAGAGTCCATGTTCAACGCTTGAGTTTTCGTTGGAAAGGTTCACTATTGAGGTTCATATGCTCAAGTTACATTATGAAGCTTAGATACGCAAGTTAACAATCATATCATGTGTTTCTAGGTCATACAAATATGTTTCAAAAGTCAGAATGTCAATATAAAGCTAACATGTCAAAGTTCCTCTTTTCATAACTTTTAGTTTTCTTTGAAATACTCAACTAAAATAACTAGCATGGATTACTATAACCTAGTACCCTTATTCCATATGTTATTGTGAGTTATATGCACATCCTAACAGTACAACATGCTCACTATATCAGAAGATATAATAGAAATCATTAACAAATTCTGCAGTGGCGCGCGGCCGCGCCCAAATTGTACTAGGGAGACGCGCGGCCGCGCGGCTCCCGTTCCAGTCCAGAAAGCAGCTAGCCTCGGCAACCATTATCCCAAATCACAAAATTACTTCACGAAAACTTTTCTAAACAATTGCATTGTGGTTTAAACATGTTTGTAAGTCTATATATCAACTAACTAAGCAATTCATATTTCAATTGTCATCAATTTCCACAATATCAAGAATTCAAGAATTTGCAGAAACAGAAAATGGAAATGAAGAACTTGAGAGTATACCTCTGCAATGTAATTGGGCTTGCTGCTATCTCAAGAACACTGATATGTATGTATATATATAACTCTTAACTCAACACTTATGCAAACTCTCAGCAAATGAAAAGAAAGGAGAAGAGCTTGCATTTATAGGACAACTAATTTCCAGACAATGAAATTTTCCACCAAAACAAACCATTGGAATGAAGAAGAATTTGATGGACATTAGGTAGTTGGTGGAGTTGGTGATTCCCACTGTTGAGCCCACTCCCCATATGATCATTGCTAGCTATATTGCTGAGAATTGGGAGGAGAATTGGAGAAGGCTAGCCTTAGGCCAATGGCCTATGCACGTGAGAAGAGAAATGACACTCTTTGTGGGACAAACAAAGACTCAGCAACATGAAACAATGCAGTAAAATAAAATAACCCAATACATACACATTTTATATACACTTAGGCATATATGTATACTTAGCCTATAATGTAATGTCACAACGTAATTCAATGAATGAGTAACATTTCAATGTAGTAAATATAATTTGCACATATATAATCCATGTACATTTATAATACCAAATATAATCTAATTGGGTATTATCTTTCCACATTACCATAAACTATATTATTTCAATTATTTATAATCATTGAAATAATTATTATTTTAATTCCTCATCAATATTAAAATAGGTAATCCATTTATTTATTTTCCCTCATATTATTAAATACACACTTAGTTCAATTTGATAATCCATAAGTACACCATTAATGTATCCATATATACATGTTGTCACATAACATTATTACAACTCTTATTATTTTCAATTATATTAATCTATTGAAATATTCATCACATAACATTTGTTTATTTATAATATTATACGAAGTACATCTTTTAATGTAGTCACATACCACATGTTGTAACTTATATAATTTATTTAATCATAACATATGGTTTCAATATGTACAATCACATTGCATCATATAATATAGTTTAATAATTCTTAATATGTGGTTTCTATATATAGCATAGTCACATGAATGTCGCACTACATTATATAATATAGTTGTATCCCATATATTTTATATATTTAATTATTGCATGCTTGTACATAACAATCAATATAATCTTATTATATTAATGACTTACTTATTTGTTTTATAATGGCAATTAATTAATTAATAAAATATTAATCAATTCCTTCCTCATAGATTAATGAAGTTATTAATCTCCATATTAACTAACATTTATATGATTAATTATCACGTTAAATAAATATAAATCTTATTATATTCATAAACAAATTGTCTATTATCATTATATTATTCGCGATAATAATAATCAACACATTATCAATTAATCATCATTAATATTCTATTTTCTCATAATAGAAAGTAAATAACAATTAATATCGATTAATTGTTCACGTAGTAATTCCTTCATTACTTACTCTTATCGATTATTATTATACGATAAATAATCACATTCCTCAACAATATAAATCCTATTATATTTATAAACCATTTTCTTAGTATCCAATCATTACTTGCAAAAATACTAAATTAATAGATTATTATTATATTTCTCATAATAACAATTAACAATTAATATAGATTAATTATTCACTTAATAATTCATTTACTCTTTAACCGATTATTATTCATAATAACAGTTAATAACATTATTGTACGATTAACTATCACATGTATTGCACTCAACAAATAATCAATTAAATATAACTCTTATCATATTTATCAATTACTTACTCGTAAATGTTTTGTTATTTATAATAACATATTATTAATAATTACTCATTAGTAGGCTATTTACTAATCACAATGATTATTTAACAATGTAATATTAATTAATCCTTCACTTATCGATTTCCCTCTTGAATTAATTAAACCATCATCTTTTCCATTCTCATGCCACACAAGGCATTTTACGAGTCGCAATTCTCCATATTTCCTCAATTATTATAAATTCAATTTAATATAATCGAATTACTTTTCTCATAACTCGTACACATTTATGTTCCAATAATATTTATTTTCTTATTATATCAAAAAAAAATTATTCATTAAATTCACGGTTCTTACAATAGTGAGCTTAAATCAAATCCCACACCAGGTAATTCTGTAATGATAACTTCAACATTCTTATCATTTCCGCCTCAGGTTTCATGATGCATTGATGATATACAAAATACATTTTGATATCTCAAATCACTTTTGTCTAGCTGAAACAATTAGCGTATACTCTTCTTTAAATCGTTCAAAATCATTACAAATTATTTTTGATGTTATCACGTCGCAATAGGTAACGATGTGTTAATGGCTCGAAGTCCATCTCCACACCCTTGTCACCTTGTTTTGAGGATAATAAAAATTTATTTTGTTCAAAAGGCAAATCAGTACGAATTTAGCTTGATATCAAAAATTTCAAAGTCTAGCACAGCTAGAAGATTTGGAATACATATGCTTCCATCATCAACTTCAATTGCTCTAATGATCAATTGCTTAATAATATCTATTAAAAATCCTTAATTCATCATCCATAACTCTCCTATACTCAGTACAGTTCATCAAACATACCACACGTTAGGAGTTTAGGAACTTTTCACAATCATATGTGTTTAGGAACTTATCCTAGTCAGACCAAAGTCGTCCATTCGCTGAGGAATTCCATCATACGACTATGAGTTACAAACTTACCATACATATGAGTTTAAAGAACTCGCACCTAATCTTAGTAATATCTATCTATCAGAATAAACATGTGAAAATAATCACCTTTCCGCCATATGTATAATGATAGCGCGACACCAATATTCCAATGATTATCAATGTAAGAAGCTAAGTGGTTGTCGAGCCAAACACAATCCCCTGCCCATACAAGAAACTGGTCAACTCAGCCACTAATCAGTATAGGAAGCTAAGTGGTTCTAAACCCAAGCATAAATTCCCCGCCCATACAAGGAACCATACAGCTTAGCTGCTAACAAGAGTCCTCAATTGAAATCCAACATTTAACTCTATCTTATTCTTAATTTGCTCTTAGCTCATTGCGAAATTTCTATATTTCGTTACATACAACTCCTCATGAATTCTGCTCGTACCATACCATAGTACCTTCTCTTATAACATCAAGCTATAACTACTTAGTCGATACAGACCATTTATCATTACATTATTCAATCTGATCACGTCATGATCATTGATTTATCTTAGGGTTCTTTCCCTATTATCAATTAAACTTTCTTAGGTTATAGTCTAAGGTACTCTTACCTAAGGTTTATAACCTACAGCTTTGATACCAACCTGTGACAACCCCAAATTTGGGTCTCTCAAACACCTCGGATCCAGTCCGCCACGATACATCTATCGCGGAACTATACATCTTTTATTCAAAACTTAATGAATAAATTTCACTTATTACAATATAGTAATATAATTTCTATTCATATCCAAGATCTTGTATGATGACCCTAAACCTTAATCTAAGTTTTCAATTCTTGGTCATATACCATCCATGTCTATACATCATAACTGATGTTACAAAAATGCGGAATAACTAAAACTTTTCTATCTCCTTGAATAAAATCTTTCATTGAGTTCATACTCTTGAACAAATTACAAAACCTTGAATCAATTATAAAATATGATTCATTGTATTCAAATTACCGTATAAACGTATACATCTCGTTTCAAAATCCCTATGTGTTTTTCATAACACAACTTACAATTTCAACATGTATAAAACATTGTAATCTACTATCGTATACATCTTCTAGAACTTAAACATGGTTCAAGAGCATATATTTAATAAACAGTAATCTCTGAACTCTATTACAGTAACGCGTAACCTTTATCGTGACTCCTTAACCTGCAAAAGTGGTTATTTGCAAGAGTGAGCTCGACAGCTCAGCAATTATAACAGTTTTCATGCATCACATAGCACATAATATCATACCCAGTTCATGCATTTATAATCAATTGATATATACTACGCATTTTACATCTCACATAACAAGTATATCATCAAAGATCAACTTTCAATCTCATACATATCTCATATACAGTTCATATATAAGTTAACATCATTATGGCATAATATAATTCATCTAACAGTTATTGAATTCATATATCAAATAAGAACTGAAAGACTTGCCTAGTGCGTAGTTTAACAACTATGACTTAACTGCTTAAGATATTTGCGCTTTGTGTATTCCTACACAATCATTCAATTATGGATTCATACATATCAGTTATACATATCCATACGTTCTTAATATAATAATAATTGATTACATTGTTGTCTAACTTGGTTCTTAGAACCTTTGTTTTACTGTCTCATCGTATTCTTAGAATAACCATGTACGTATAGGTATACCTTAACCATACATACTTACTATCATCTTCCATATACATGTATCACACACTTAACTAAAGGTGTTCGACATATATTTAAAACTTATATGATCCTTATTATTCATACGTTTCTCAAACAATAACGGAATTATAGTTTCCGAGTTTTATATAACCATTGTACAAATCAACACTTAATGCATCATTAAGATTCTATTTTATAACTCAGAAATAATAATGTAAACATGCTACCTATGTTCATCACGTATATATGTGAGGTGCCATTCCAGTTAATATGCATGCTCACAATTACCTTTATCATATACGTACAACTAGCATCGATAATTGCTTTAAAACATGTCTAATTCATGCTTAACTAACTTTCATAGTGTCTAGTAAGGTGTGTGCACATACATGACATTTAAAATCACTAGCATGTATGCTCAAACATATTAGAACACTAATACACTATGATCATGCAACTTAGTTTTCTAAAACACCTAAGTTTATCTCTTTTTTCTTCTTTTTTTTGAAAACATCTTAACTTTCAACCATGAATGTTAGTGTGTTTTAATACTTTAGGCATGTGTTTCATGCCTATCTAGACCATCCAACCATGCTTACAAAGTCAGAACGTAAGCATCAATAGTAAGTGTAAAGGCTCATTTTAAAATCTTATAACTTTCTTTAGAAATCGCACACTAACGAAGTCAAGAATGTTCATGTTATGTCAAGGTACTTATTCATACATGTTAAACCTGATTTCATGCATGTCTAAGTCATTTACACCTACTCAAATGATCAAAAATTACAAGACATAAGCCTTGGTTAAGTTTACTTCAAAAAGTTCTTAAGTTTCACCTTTGAAATCACTTGAATTTATCAATCATGTATGCTAGTGTGTTCAACACTTTAAACATGCATTTCATGTCAATATAAACCATACTATCCTGTTCATAAAATCAGAATGTTCACATGCTACGTCCATGACAAGGTTCATTTTTAATCATTCTAAGTTCACTTATAAACTATGAAGTTGTTCATCAATAGTGTATGCCAACATGGCTACAAATGCTCATACTACATGAATATACTCATTTCTGTATGTTACTCATGCTCTTATGCTTGCCTAATGGGGTATCATATATTTGCACATAGCAGGTTGTGTAACAGAAACAACAAACTATAAACTGGTCCTGGCGCAGCTGCGCCGCTGGCCAGTATAAAACTGGCGCAGCTGCGTAGGTGGCCGGCCAGAAATAGAGCAGACTGCATCGGTAATACTGTAATCCCATTTCAAAAATTACTACAGCAAATTTGATTCTGTACCAACCATAATGAAATTCTATCATGATTATAACTTTACTTAACACTCATATAACGTAATGCCATATCAATTTTTCATCTGTTAACTAGCAATTGAAGAATTCTAGTATTCTTAGAAATTAGAACTCAAGAACTTAGTATTTCAAAACAATGAAGAATAAGGTGAAGAAGTTATACCTCTGTGATTTCTTGATGCTCTACCACTCTCCTTAAATATCAGTATACTCACTCTTATTCTCAGAAAACTTATACAAGCTCAACTTAGAATCTCGGCAAATGTAATGAGAAGGAAAGAAGCTTCATTTATAGAGAATTGGATATCCAGACAAAGCTTTCTTACACTATATTAAACCAACAAATTGAGAGATTGTATAATGGTTAAAGAGATGGGTTGGTAGAGTAGTTGAAGAACACTGTTATGCCCACTCCCCCTCATGATCAATAGCTAGAAATGCTGAGTTTAAGAGAAGAGGTATAGGCTAGCCTTCATGAGTTATACACGTGAGAAAGAGAAGTGACTATCATATTGGGACAAGCCAAATGAATCTCAACAACTTGCAAATATAATACACTAAGGTTATATATATACACCTACCATGGTTACTCAGGTTACAAATATACATTTTATATACATTTAAGTCACAATGTCACTTCTAATAAGAAATCAATAATAATACAGTGTATCAAATAAGGGAATCCATGTACATTTTCCTTAATACCAACTATAATTTAATTAGGTATTATCATTACTCATTATCATAACAGTTATTATAATAATTATAATAACTTATTGAAATCATTAACAATGAACAACTGTTTATTGATATTAGTATAAGATAATAGGGTATACATTAAGGTCTACCTACACACATCATGTTACATAAGTAACAATATTATGTAACTCCCCTAATGAAATTAATCTTACTATATAGCCTATATATATATATATATAATATATCCACATTCATGCGTCACAAAATATAATATAGATAACTACCATTTATTAAAGGTTTAATATATCGTATACTTGCACAAAATAATTAATCGAGTAAATATAATCTCATTATATTTATTACTCCTTTGCACATTAATATATTATTCTCAACAATAATAGTTTCATACGTTTATCGATTAATTACTCAACATATAAATTAATCAATCACGTTTAAACCTCTACACTATATTCAAGTAATTGAACATTTAATTACTAATTATCTTATCAATTCTTTTGAGATAAAGCTTAGGGTTAGTCTACTAATTTAAATAAATCATTAGTGTCTCCCTTTAAATTAATCCTAGCAAATATAAGCACAGATACTAACTCACATCACATGTATATTTGCACATAGCAATATCAATAAATCCCGTTTAATCATTCCTTCATAACATGATATAATAAGTTTATTATATAATATTATCTCCAATAGAGGCATTAATCATTAAAAATAACTTACTCATTTCTTCAAGATATTATTTAAATATAATATCTTAGTATTGATAATATAGTTAGATGTACAACATGTACACCTTGTATATAGAAAATAGACCATAAGTTATTTTTCATCAATATTTTACATATAGCAAATATGTTTTAATATATCTACCCTCCTTCATATTACCTCAGTCAAAGACATACGAGGTATTATTATTATTATTTAAAATAACATTCCCCCTTTTTATTAAAATAATATAAGAAATTATTTTAATAATCTTTATTAGAAATATGTAATAATTATTTCTCTTTTCACCAATCCACATAATTCAAGATATATATCTACACTTCTCGTTGTGTATTCAATTAATTAATAAGTCTCTAACCAATATATTTTTAACGATATATATTGATTTCCTTTCTCTCTCTAACAACGTACATATACTCTAGAAAAATGGTGACTATCAAAAATATTTAATGTCATCATCTTACCATGATAAATAATTCTATAAATCATTTAATAACTGATAGATAAATATTATCCATCTCCTCTATTAATTCATCTCTTAAAATATATAATAATGATATATAGTTATTAAACACTAAGAATCACGTATTACATAGTTCATAACACCCTATGTAATTCAATACTACAAACCTCATATCACAGATATATACATATTCGAATCTATCTCATGCTTTAAGAATTTTTATTCATTAAAAAATTATTAATAATGATTCTTGGAAATTCGGGTCCTTATAGTTTTCTCCCGGTCCTCTTCAGCAACCATGATTTGATGATAACCATCAAAGCAATCCACGAAGGAATACATGCCATACTGTGTAGTATTGTCAATCAGGATATGGTTGAAAGGTACCGGGAAATTGTTATTGAGGCAGGCTTTGATCAAATCCCGGTAATCCACGCAGACTTGTACCTTCCCTCCGGGCTTAGGCACGGGAACTATATTTGACAGCCACTCTAGGTATGTTGATACCATGATGATTCCGGCTTTGAATTGTTTAACGACTTCTTCTTTGACTTTCAGACTCCACTCAGGTTTCAATCGCCTGAGTTTTTGCTTGACTAGTTTGAACCCTTCTTTGATGGCCATTCAATGGATGACAAAATCAGTAGACAAGACAATCATGTCTTTATGTGACCATGAAAATACATCCTAGTACTATCTTAGGAGCTCGATCAGGTCGGCTTTTTGATTTGGTGTGAGGTCTGAACTTATTTGGATTTCTTTGATGTTTTTGGAGGTTCCTATGTTGATAGTGGTGGTTTGGTTGAGGTTTGGTTTGGGTTTGTCTTCGACCCATTCTTTGATCTCCTTGGGCACCTCATAGTCTTCCTCCTCTTGATCAATATCCATCAAGTCGAAGTTTAGTTCTGCATTAAAGTCATAGTCATTTTGACAGGTTGGCATCTCATCAGCAGAGACACAAACATCCAATGCTTGGGTCCTGAAAATAAAAATACTTTCATCTTAGATATATACAACTGCTTAAACATACAGAGCATTTGACATGACAGAAGTTACTGCTATAGCTGTGCGATCAAAAGTAAGCAGTAAATGAAAGCATGGTTAAGGGAAGATGGACTCTCTGCCCCTTTACCCTTTTCGACCAAGGCAAAGGATACTGCTCCAGTTGTCCAAGGTCAGATTCTCATAAACTGGGAGAAACGAGGAATTGTGCTCGTCTGCCTCGTCTTGGATAACAACTGAGACATCCTTTAGAATAAGGCCGAGGTTTTTTTGTGGATTGTTCTTCTTCTTGATGCGAGGAATTAGGACATGATCTTCGTCGCCACTGTCTGGCAGTTCGTCATTCATGCCCTTGTAGTTGATAATGACCCTCATGTTGGCGAATGGGTCTCGTCCTTCATATTCGATCTTTTCTTTTCCCTTTTCGTTGTCTGCCTCAGGCTTGAGGGCTTTTCTTTCATGGATAGGTATGATTGGAGGAAATAGCATGGCTGATATTGCAGTCAAGATTTTCCTCGTAGGTTTCACCCATCCGACATTTGTGAGGTTTGGCAACAAAATTGTGGAGGCATGAGCCTTGGAATGTTTATTTGGTTTTCAGCGACTTGACCCGAATGAATATCCCAATCCTGCTCTCCCAGTCTGACTTGGGGTTTGGACTGGCATCTTGATACCTTGCTTATCCTTTCCCAACCCTTCTCCAGGTTGGAAACCCAAAGATACCATTTCTTGCCCCACTGTCATTACTTCGGTGGAGAATTTAGGCATTAGGGCTGGTGCCCCGATAGGTACATACTGAGTATCGCTCACCTCTAGAGCTTGAAAACTTACAGGTTCAATCCCCGCATCCAGGCTAATTACTGGTATGTCCCCATGTATATAGGCAGGGTATTCTGGTTCGACATTCATTGTGATGAGGCTGCCGTTGATAATGTACTTGAGTTGTTGATGGAGGGTGGATGGCACTGCCTCTGCCATGTGGATCCAAGGTCTGCCCAACAATAAGTTTTATCCGGTGGCGATGTTGAGCACATGGAAAGATACATAGAAAGTGTGTGGGCCAATCTCTAAAGGTAGCTCTATTTCTCCCATAGCTTGGCGCCGCGATTCGTCAAAAGCCCGGATGATCACAAAACTGGTTTTGATCCGGTTCGGATTGATCTTCATTCTTTCTAAAGTGTCGTATGGACAAATGTTGAGGGATGATCCTCCATCGATGAGCACACCTCCGATCACATATCTGGAGGACATTACAGCTATATGCAGGGACTTGTGGTGGCCTGTTCCATCTGCCGGGATATCATCGTCAGTGAAGGATATTACATTGTTGTTGAAGATGTGTTCGATCACGTGATGGAATTTCTTGATATCCACTGTATGTGGCAAATGAGCTTCTTCTAGTATTTTCACTAGAATGTTCTGATAATCCTCTAAGGATCGGACCAAGTCAAGGATGGACACTTGTTTAGGTGCGTCCTTTAAACTTTGCACTAATTAATTTTATTGTGCCCCATTTTGTTGAGGAACTCTTTAATTTTCTCTTCAGCCACCTTTTCTTTAATTCGAATGACGGGTTTGATCAGCCGCTATGGTAGGTATAATGGATTGTCCTTCAACACAACGGTAATGTTGTTTGAAGTGGAGCCTTCATTATTCTTGTAGTTCCATGGGACACTCTTCAAACTGATAATTGGATATTGAGGTCTGAAGGGAAAAATCAAAGGCTCAGGCGCGGCCACCTTTACAGGGTTGTGCATTTCTTGGACCCCTTTCTCGGGCAGTACTAAGGGTTTGAGAGTCGACTCCCTATCGCAGGATATGACAGCCACTATGTTCTGGTTCCATACAGTGGGGATCCAGAGAGTGTCATTATCTGGAAGATCGAGAATTTGATTTCCCCTTATCAATTCCCCGTTTTCAATCATGTCTTGAATCAGGTTATGAAGTGCCCAACAATCTTCAGTATCATGGCCGGGTGAATTGCAATGATACTGACATATTTGGTCAGGTTTGAATTTTCTGGCTCGAGGGTTTAATGGAGGTAACAAGTCTGCAACCATTCCCTCATTAATTAGCATTTGAAGGATTTCTTCCATTGATTGGTTTAGGTTGGTGAAGTTCCTCTGAAATAGGAATTTCCTATCAGTTTGGACACTTACTTCTTCGACCCCCTTATCAGTCCAGGGTCCATGCTCGTGAGACCGGCTATGATCTTTCCTGGAATTGATTTTCGGTGTGGGAGGACAATCAATATCAGACCTGTTGGTCCGTTTTATCATTGTTTTGGGGATCTGATGCTGATAGACTACCAGTTCTGCCAATTGTTCTATCTGTTCCTTGATAGACTTGATCTCCTGCTCTATCAAGAATTGCCTTTCTGATATTCCCCAACTGTCTGGGGTGCTATGGCTGGATGGAGTTGATTCTCCCACATAACGGAGGTACTTGGATCCTTCTCCATTTGTGGTGCTAATCATGTTGACATTCTCCTCTTTATGCTATGGCAGAGGATTGTCCTGCACATGGGGTTGCTCAGGCTTTGTGACCACAATCTCTCCGCTGTCAATCAAGTCTTGTATTTTATGCTTGAGAGACCAACAATCTTGGGTATCATGGCCTGGAGATCCAGAGTGGTAAGCACACTTCTTGCTTGGGTCGAAATTCCGACCATTAGTGTTGGTTGGTGGAAGGAGTTGAACAATCTTCTTCTAGGCTGTCAGAAGTTTGAATACGTTCTCGAGTGAATCCCATAGAGCGGTGAAAGTTCTTCGACGCCTGACCTCCATATTTTTCTGAAATGGAGGATTTGAAGGCTGTGCCGTAGCTTGGAAAGGGGTATAATTTCTCCTTTGAATAGGCATACTGTTTAACTCTCCTCTTTGATTTTGTCCTTATAAGACTAAGGAGATTTCTTTGTCTTTCTTCTTATGTACCCTACGGGGATTACTCGCGTAATTTTTGGACTGGATATGCTCAGCAACAGCCTCGAGGGCGGTTAGATCTTTTATCTTCCCGGATTTGAGCCACATCTCTGCCATTTCGCCATGTTTGATCATTTCAGATAATGTTTTTCCTATGCCTGCTAGGACCCTCTCATAATATGGAGCTTTTTGGATGTCGATAAAAGTCATGACTATTTCAGATTCAGTCATGGTTGGGGTAACTTGTGCTGCGACCCATCTCCATCGTTGGGCATATTCTCTAAATGATTCAGTTTCTTTTTCTTAATTTTGGTAATTTGATATCTGTCTGGAGCCAGCTGAGACCGGAAACTGTACTGACTAAGGAAAGCATGGGCCAGTTCTTCCAGCTGTGGATTTTGGAGTTGTCCAGACGGGCATACCAGGCTCTCGCCTCTCTGGTTAGACTCTTTTGGAATAGCTGCATTCGAAGCTTCTCGTCCTCTGCATAGGATCTAAGTTCTCCAATGAATACTTTCAGTTGTGTGTAAGGATCCCCCAATCTGTCATATTTCTCAAAATTGGGGACTTAAAACTTCTCGGGATAACGAGCCCCGGGGAATATACAGAGGTCAGAGTAATTAACACTGCCAAATTCCTCAGTCCCTTTGATAAACTTGAGGGTTTCTTCCATTTGTTGTACTTTTTTCATAATGTCACCAGCTTCTTGTTCTTTGATGAGGGGGGTGATTTCAGGGGTTTTGTCGGTCGTGTCTTGGTTTTGTGGTCCAGAAATCTGAGTTTCGGCCTTTTCAGTCTCTTAATCGCCAGCACTACCGCCAGATGCTCCTGGTTCTGTATGAGCTTGAGATTGTTTCCCTTTAAGGGCCTTGCTTTGTTCTCGTAGGAAATCGGCTAACTCGGCTATCTGATTTTTCAGTCCTTCGAACTCTTCCCTGGATACCGGGGTGGATTCTGGTTGAGCACTGGAAGCCATGTCCGTGGATTGACTGGGTGCTTTAGATTTAGACCTAGTAACAGGACCAATTTTTACCTACAAAAAAACGTAGGTGTGTCAATTTCCTGATGTAGGTAAGGACAGGATGCATGATGTGTTTTTTAGATTTTATCCTGCAAAACCGAGGTTAGTTGTTTTGATGACAGGATGTCATGGTATTTTGACAGGGAAAGTAAATCTTTCATTATGATATTTACATTGTGCTCCTTGGTAATTGGAGACTTAACATGGAATTGAAAGAGGAAGGCATGAAGAAGCTTCCCTTCGGGTTTGGTTAATCAGAGGCTGACCTATCCTAGGTTACTCTCGCGGCTTTGTTTTTGGCATGAAGGTTCCCAGATCATCGCAATCTACTAGAGGGGAAATTAATTCAGTCTTTCAACTGGAGCTAATCTGGGTGGTGCATAGAGACTTAGTCGTCCCCAGAGACATTACTTATCATAGACTGGGTTTTCCTCCTTGTGAGAGGGAGGGGTTTGATTTAATCTGGACTTCCAGGGTTTTCGCCCGAAGGTAAAGAACGATTTTGCCCTCCTACAGGGTTAGTAATAGGAATGCAAAATTTTGAGTGTCTACAAGAGTATAGGGATATCTTTGCTTGGAATTACGATGAGATGCCCAGGATTGATAAGGAGCTAATGGAGCATAATCTAAACATAAACCCAAAAATAAAGCCAATAAAGCAAGCACCTCGCAACTATGCACCCGAAGTTGAAACCCAAAAAAAGGAAGAAATCAAGAAGTTGCTGGAAGTAGGTTTCATCAAGCCAATTCAACATCTTATATGGCTGTCCAGCATTGTACCCGTAAAGAAATCCAATGGACAGTTACAAATATGTGTGGATTTCAGAGACTTAAACAAGGTATGCCCGAAGGACATGTATCCATTACCCAACATAGACACTTTGGTAGATGCAACGGCTAATCACGAGATGATTTCATTCATGGATCGATGGGTTTGTGGGTTACAATCAGATAAAGATTACCGTAGAAGATGCAGAGTTGACGTCCTTTTGTACCCCGTTTGGGAATTTCTACTATGTAGTAATGCCATTCGGGTTGAAGAATGCGAGAGAAACTTACCAAAGGGCAATGCATGCTATATTTCATAACATGATTCATGATATAGTGGAGGACTACGTGGATGACATAGTGGTAAAATCTAAAAAGGCGACAACCCACGTGGAGGATCTGAAAAAGGTATTTGAGGGGTGTCGAAGGTATAAGTCGAAAATGAATCCAAAGAAGTGTGCCTTTGGGATGACAGCTAGAAATTTTTTGGGTTTCCTAGTGCATAATAGAGGTCTGGAGGTAGACCCAAGCAAGGCGAAAGCTATTACAAAGATGCCCCCACCAAAATCCCATAAACAGTTGAAGAGCTTTTTAGGGAAGGTTTCTTACATGAGGAGATTGCTTAGAATTTGTTAAAAAGTGTCATATTTGTCAAATTTATGGGAACTTGATTCATTCTCCCACCATGGATTTGGGAACCTTAGCACCACCATGGCTTTTTCATACATGGGGAATGGAACTTATAGGTCCTATTCATCCTTATTCTAAGCGTAACATCTGGATCTTAACCACCACTAAGATGTACATGAAATGGGTGGAAGAAATACCCTTGAAGAAGGCGACAAGACCGGCAGTGGCAAATTTTATCAAGGAGCACATCATTTGTCATTTCGGGATCCCAAAAATCATTTTATCAGATAATGGAACTCCCTTCATCAATAGAGATATCAAAAATATGATGGAAAGATACAGGGTGAAACACTACAAATCATCACCCTACTACCCAAAAGGCAACGGACAAGCAGAAACCATAAACAAAACCTTAATCAAAACATTATCAAAAACTCTAGACGATCATCTGAAAAATAGGCAGAGCAATTACCAATAGCATTATGGGCATATCGAACTTCAAAAAGAAAGCCTACTGGTGAAACTCCATACGCTTTGGTCTACGGTGAAGAAGTTATCTTGCCTGCTGAAATAGAAATCCCTTCGGCTAGGATTAGACTTCGAAGCCTAGTCGAGGAAGAGAACCGACCACTTGCCTTGGAGGCCTTTGCTGACTTTCGAGATAAAGCTAAAGAAAAACAGAAACGGTATCATGAAAGATTTCGACAACAATATAATACCTCAATGGTACCGCGACAAATTCTGGTGGGGGACTTGGTGCTCAAGACAGTGAATAAAGTGATGAGGGGAACACCAACCACCAAATTTTACCCCAAATGGGTGTTGGGTTTGTATGTAACGCAATCATGCAATCAAATCACATAAATAGGGCGAAAGCGTAAAAACTAGGTTTTCAAAATTTATACAAACCCATAACCATGATCATGCTTTGTGCTTGTTATCAATAACAGAAAAGAGAGAACATGGAATTATACCTTTGAAGATCTAAGCTTCCTCAGGTACAAGTTCTACTCCTTTGATTCCTTTGATTCCTCTGATAGTGGCTCCTTCCCTAGAATAATGTCAGCCACCCAAATGTTTGGCCTCTAACGGTGATCCACCAAGGAAGATGAAGAACTCAAGAAGATGGGTTATTGGCTTAACCCTTGTTTCTATCTCTATAGAATATGTGTACTCCCAACTCTTGGAAAATTTCACATCCCTTATTTCTAATATAAGACTCTCTTATATAGATATTAGGTTAACCCTCCTAATCCAATTAGAATAGGGTTTTATTTAATTAATTTATATCCTAATCTTTATTAGGATTGAGAGAGAGTACTGATATTATATTAATTCCTAAACTCCTTTAGAATTAAAATAATAATAATAATAATAATATTAATAAGACTCCTCTTATTAATTTATATTTAATATTTCTAAAATATTAAATAATAAACATTAAGCTATTTAATTTATTCTATCATCATAGATTAAATTAATTATACTTAATGCATTATTACTATCATGCCATTTTCTTCTTAAATAATTCTTCTTCCTTTTATGGTGTGACCCTTTAGGTTCTCCATATTAAACCGGTTGTGAATAAATCAATTAGAACAATTCTAATCTTATTTAAATAAACAAATTAAACTAATAATCTATTTAAATAAATAACATTTATTCTACAATAGGGATAAGCCTCCCTAGCGATCAATGACTTTCCAGATAATATAGATTTCAACATTAATCATAAAAGAACCTGTGAGTTAATAGTTACCGTACAATTCAATCCTTCCACCATACAATGTCCCAATTAAATATAAGACATGGATTTACTGTCAAGTCTTAATTTATTTAATCATATGTATTTCGATTAGAAAATGCACAACTCCAAATAATGCAAATTAGAAACCTCTTTCTAATTTCATTCTACCTTGGCCAAGGATTCCTGGGTTGTCATTTAACGAATCACATAGGACATATCTCCTCTTTTACTAGAGGTGGTAGATTCTTTATTGATCATTCATTATCTCCATATGTAACTCATTACACCCAAGCATACCCTATATATGCCTTAAAAGGCCTTAAGGAATTAGTCAAAGTATAATTTGTTACATACAAGATACTATGATGATCTCAAGTCCAAGGATCACATGTACTACTATCACATTAGGAATTCCTATTGACAGGCGAGTAAAACTCCATTAGGTATTCCATAGCGAGTCACGTTCAGTGAACTTATTCTCCAATAAGCACCTACATACTTGCTTTAGTGTCTCCACACAAATGACCATGAGATCAGTCATCCTCATCCAATGAGCAAGCAACATATGTACCAATCTATCCGGATTTACTAATCCCCTTTTTAGTAATCCCACGATTGGGAACTATTTTAGTTTTAAAGCTTTCTAAGAATTTAGATCTCATTAGCATGATCAACATCATGATTCTAAAAGCATTGCTTAAAACTATGGGTTATTTACATATTATAAAAATAGCACCATGTAGATAATTAAATGCCTTTAATAAATAAATATTTTATTAATAAATAAATAAGATTGTTTACAAAGTATGTGCTTTATCATCATACATGATTGGTTTGTATGCACACTACTATCAATCTCCCACTTGCACTAAAGCCAATCGACATGGTATCTCATACCCATCTTCTCTAAGTGACGATCAAACTGCTGTTGTGTTAAAGCTTTAGTAAATGGATCTGCAATGTTGTCTTGAGAGTCTACACGCTCCAAGGTGACGTCTCCTCTTTCAATGATCTCCCTGATCAAGTGAAATCGCCGCAACACGTGTTTAGATTTCTGATGAGACCTGGGTTCCTTAGCCTGTGCAACCGCTCCAGTGTTGTCACAGTATACGGGAACTGCTTCTCCAATGCTAGGAACCACACCAAGTTTAGTTATGAACTTCTTCATCTAAACATCTTCCTTTGCAGCTTCACTTGCAGCTATATACTCTGCCTCTGTCACTGAATCAGCAACCGTTTGCTGCTTGGAACTCTTCCAACTCACTGCACCTCCGTTCAAGGTAAACACATACCCTGAAATAGATTTACTGTCATCTTGGTCTGTTTGAAAACTTGAGTCCGTGAATCCCTCGAGTTTTAATTCAGACCCACCGTAGACAAGAAAAATATCTTTAGTCCTTCTCAAGTACTTTAGGATATTTTTCACTACCTTCCAATGCTCTTCTCCTGGATTCGACTGGTATCTGCTTGTTACACTAAGTGCGTGAGCAACATCCGGTCTAGTACATATCATACCGTACATGATAGATCCTATTGCAGAAGCATAAGGGATCTTACTCATACGGTCTCTCTCCTCAGGTGTCTTTGGGGCCTGTTTCTTGGAGAGATTTATTCCATGGCTCATCGGCATGAGACCTCTTTTGGAATCTTCCATGCTAAACCTCTTTAGCATCGTATCAATGTACGTTCCTTGGGATAAGCCGAGCATCCTTTTAGATCTATCTCTATAGATCTTTATCCCCAAAATATAGGATGCTTCACCCAAGTCCTTCATGGAGAAGTTTTTAGATAACCAGATTTTAATGGATTGTAACATAGGAATGTCATTCCCTATCAGTAATATATCATCAACATATAATACAAGGAATGATACTGCGCTCCCACTAAACTTCTTGTATACACATGGTTCATCCTCGTTTTTGATAAAATCAAACTCTTTGATTGTCTCATCAAAACAAATGTTCCATCTACGAGAAGCTTGCTTCAACCCATAAATGGATCGTTGTAGCTTACAGACTTGATTTGTTCCAACTTTTGAAATAAATCCCTCTGGCTGTGTCATATACACATCCTCCTCAAGTTTCCCATTGAGGAAGGCCGTTTTCACGTCCATCTGCCAGATCTCATAGTCGTTGTAAGCTGCAATCGCAAGCAAATCTGAATGGACTTGAGCATGGCTACTGGTGAGAAGGTTTCATCATAGTCAACTCCTTGTCTTTGTTTGAAACCTTTTGCAACCAGTCGGGCCTTATAGGTCTCTACCTTTCCGTCTGCTCCAGTCTTTTTCTTAAAAACCCATTTACACCCAATAGGTTTAATACCTTCAGGTGGTGAAACCAAAGACCATACTTTGTTTTCATACATGGAGTCCATTTCAGATTTCATGGCTTCAAGCCATTTCCCTGAGTCTTTATTACTCATAGCCTGTTCGTAATTCAATGGATCATCATCATTCATGATGTGTACCTCATCGTCATCCTCTATAACGAATCCATACCTCTCAGGTATCTTCGGTACTCTTCCAGATTTACGAACATGGTGTGGTACAGTAGGTTCTTCTACATGGTTAGGTACCTGACTTTGGTCCGTGGTAACTTGTGGTTCTTGAACTTCTTCAAGATATATCTTACTCCCACTGACCCCTTCATGGATAAACTCTTTCTCCAAGAAGGTAGCATGTTTCGCAACAAACACCTTTTGATCAGTTGGATGATAGAAATAATACCCTACGGTTTCTTTAGGGTATCCCACAAATCTACACTTATCGGATTTAGTCTGTAGCTTATCATTTTCAAACTTTTTGACATAAGCTGGACAACCCCAAGTCTTAACATGCTTAAGATTTGGTTTCCTCCCTTTCCACATCTCATATGGAGTCTTTGGGGCGGATTTGGTAGGTACCTTGTTAAGTAGGTATGCAGCCGTTTCTAGGGCATATCCCCAGAAGGAAATTGGAAGGTCGGTAAAACTCATCATGGATAGAACCATGTCCAACAGTGTTCGATTTCTCCTTTCAGATACTCCATTTAACTGTGGTGTACCTGGAGGAGTCCATTGTGAGATTATACCATTTTCTCTGAGACAATTGAGAAACTCACTGCTTAAGTATTCTCCACCTCGATCTGATCGAAGTATCTTAATACTCTTGCCCGTTTGTTTCTCTACTTCACTTCTGAACTCTTTGAACTTTTCAAATGATTCTGATTTGTATTTCATTAAATACACATATCCAAATCTTGAGTGATCATCAGTGAAAGTAATAAAATAAGAATACCCACCCCGTGCACTTGTTGTCATAGGTCCACAAACGTCTGTGTGAATCAATGCCAACAACTCTGTAACTCTCTCCCCTTTTCCACTAAAAGGAGATTTAGTCATTTTACCCATGAGACAAGATTCACAAGTTGGATATGATTCATAATCAGATAGCTCGAGGAGCCCATCTTTATGCAACTTGGATAATCTTGTTTCATTGATATGACCGAGTCTACAGTGCCACATATAGGTATAATTAATATCATCTCTTTTCCTTTTCTTAATTTGTTCAATTTGAAATATATTTTCTTACAAGTCAAGTGTATAAAGTCCATTTCGCAAATTTCCAATACCATATAAAACATCGTCTTTATAAATAGAACAACCATTGTTCTTTATAATAACGTCAAAACCTTCCATATCCAATACAGAAATTGAAATAATGTTTTTAATAATATTCGGAACATAATAACAATTATTAAGATAAATGGATTTGCCCAAAGGCATTGCTAAACAATAAGTTCCTACAGCTAATGCAGCAACTTTTGCTCCATTTCCCACTCGTAGGATCACCTCATCTTTGTTCAGCTTTCTACTTCTGACCAGTCCCTGCACAGTATTACATATGTGAGAACCACAGCCGGTATCCAATACCCAAGTAGAATTATGACTTTCAGAAAAATTAATTTCAATCATAAACAAACCTTGATTGGAAGTCGAAGCTTCTCCAAGCTTCTTCTCTGCTAGAAACTTCTTGCAGTTCCTCTTCCAATGTCCCGGCTCATTGCAATGAAAGCACATTCCTTTAGCTGGTTCAGGTTTCTTTTGCTCCTTTTCTTTCTCTTTTCCCTTAGCCTTCTTAGATTTCTTCTTTTCAGAAGACACCTTGGGCCTCTTCCTTTTATTGGAAGAATCCACCATCAAGACATGGTTCTTCTTGGATGAGAAGTGACCTTCTGCAGTTTTCAGCATGTTAAGCAGCTCAGGTAAGCTGACATCTAGCTTATTCATGTGAAAATTAACCACAAACTGCGAGAAGGTCTCAGGGAGTGACTGCAAGACCAAGTCTTGACTCAACTCCCCATCCATGACGAACCCAAGCTGTCCAAGGCGTTCAATCAAATTGATTACCTTCAGAACATGAGTCTCGACGGTAGTGCCCTCGGTCATCCGAGATCGAAAAATATCCTTAGATATCTCATATCTAGCAGTCCTACTCTGTTCACCATACAACTCCTTGAGGTGAAGCAGCATAGTAGGAGCATCCATTTTTTCGTGCTGACGCTGAAGCTCGTTATTCATGGATGCGAGCATGATGCATTGAGCCACAGATGCATCATCTTGCCACTTATTGAAAGTGGCAATCTCTTCCTCAGAGGCTGTTTCTGAAACAGATTCAGGGATAGTGGAATTTAGGACATAAGAAATCTTTTCAGCAGTGAGAACAATTCTCAGATTTCTTAGCCAGTCCTCATAATTCGGGCCGGTAAGCTTATTTGCATCAAGTATGCTTCGTAGTGAGATTAGTGATTTTGACATTTTTAAAATTCTGCATGTGAAAAGACAACATTTTAGCAAACATTCATTTTATTAACTTTGCATACCAAAATAAATTTAGGTCTTTATTTTAAATTGGTATCTCCCACTATTTTCATCAAACTATATTACCCTCACGCATATAGTTCGGCAACATCTAATTAAAGATTTGCTAGTGAGATTAAGGATCCCATTTCAAATGTATATAACCTTGTGGATAGCACAACAAGCGATATACAAATAAATAGGTAGACAACTCTTGTCAATTACATCACCATGTAACTCCTTTTATTTTGCCTCTTAAATCATAATGGTCATGTGTGTGCACATCCGAACTAAAATGATTTAAGTTAAGTCCAGCCTAGCACTTCCATAAATTCAAAAAGAAAAATTTTCGTCCTTGTGGATAGCACAACAAGACTAGATCGTTCAATTTTCTTGATAAGCATCAAATGTGATTAATTAACATCTTAAATATTCAATACTCTCCTTGTGGATAGCACAACAAACTCATATTAAATATTTAATACTCTATTAACTAATCATGCTAGAAGGCGACGTTCGATATTCCAAATATCATTTGAACGCTTCAGACTTAATATTATTTCTTTGAGGGGTTTGTTATTATTTGTCTCATCTTTTAAGCGCGCATACACATATATATATAAAATACGCGTCATTTTATTAAACATGCGAAGCATGTTTGTATAAAATATAATATATATAATATTTAGCATGCGATATAGAATACTATATTCTACCCGGATTGATTATGGATTTTTATTCTAGTTTGGTTCACTAGAGCCACCAAGTGAACCAAAAGGTCAAACCTAGGAGTGCAAGAATTTAAATTTTAAATGTAACTATTACATTTAAACCCGGGCTCCATACAAACGGGTCTTCACGCGCTCCTCGCTCCTTGGTCTCCAATTTCTTCAAAATAATTCTAACTATCTCTATTACATTAACTTATTTTAAAATTAAATAGAAACCTTGATCAGCAGTCAAGGGGAAGTACATAGAAAGGGGATAGAATTTACATCGAGAATAAAACTAGAGAAGACGAGGTACGCAGACCCCATTTTATAAAACCCATACATTCAAGCATTCATCCAAAATAAAATCCAATCACATTGGTCATTGTCCATAATCAATCCCATTTATTATCATACACATCAACATATACATCAATAAATATCCATTCATCTCATGAATAACAATGCTATTCCATATATGGATCGATGTTATTTAATGGACAAAAGTTTTGCTAAATTTTATTTTTGAAACAAAATAAACTCTTTTATTTTAATCAAAAATAAATCCAAATTAAACTCCTTTAATTTTAGCATTCTGAAATCATATTTCAGATAAAATAAACTTCTTTATTTTAAAACTTTATCAATTAAATAAACAGTTTACTTAATTAATTAAAATCAATTTTCAGGGTCTGTCCAGGTACCGGCACAGCTGCGCCAGTAATGAACTAGGCATCTGCCCAACTGCGCAGGTAGACGGAAGCAACAGTTTTTGCAGACCGGCGCAGCTGCGCCAGTAATGAACTGGGAGGCTGCGCAGCTGCGCCGTTCGCCGCAGAAAACTTGCAGAAAACGATTTTTGTCCAGAAAAACGATCCAATTCTCACATCAATTCATACATGGAATTATAAAATTGATAATTAGCACAAAGTTAGGCTCTGATACCACTGTTGGGTTTGTATGTAACGCAATCATGCAATCAAATCACATAAATAGGGCGGAAGCGTAAAAACTAGGTTTTCAAAATTTATACAAACCCATAACCATGATCATGCTTTGTGCTTGTTATCAATAACAGAAAAGAGAGAACATGGAATTATACCTTTGAAGATCTAAGCTTCCTCAGGTACAAGTTCTACTCCTTTGATTCCTTTGATTCCTCTGATAGTGGCTCCTTCCCTTGAATAATGTCAGCCACCCAAATGTTTGGCCTCTAACGGTGATCCACCAAGGAAGATGAAGAACTCAAGAAGATGGGTTATTGGCTTAACCCTTATTTCTATCTCTATAGAATATGTGTACTCCCAACTCTTGGAAAATTTCACATCCCTTATTTCTAATATAAGACTCTCTTATATAGATATTAGGTTAACCCTCCTAATCCAATTAGAATAGGGTTTTATTTAATTAATTTATATCCTAATCTTTATTAGGATTGAGAGAGAGTACTGATATTATATTAATTCCTAAACTCCTTTAGAATTAAAATAATAATAATAATAATAATATTAATAAGACTCCTCTTATTAATTTATATTTAATATTTCTAAAATATTAAATAATAAACATTAAGCTATTTAATTTATTCTATCATCATAGATTAAATTAATTATACTTAATGCATTATTACTATCATGCCATTTTCTTCTTAAATAATTCTTCTTCCTTTTATGGTGTGACCCTTTAGGTTCTCCATATTAAACCGGTTGTGAATAAATCAATTAGAACAATTCTAATCTTATTTAAATAAACAAATTAAACTAATAATCTATTTAAATAAATAACATTTATTCTACAATAGGGATAAGCCTCCCTAGCGATCAACGACTTTCCAGATAATATAGATTTCAACATTAATCATAAAAGAACCTGTGAGTTAATAGTTACCGTACAATTCAATCCTTCCACCATACAATGTCCCAATTAAATATAAGACATGGATTTACTGTCAAGTCTTAATTTATTTAATCATATGTATTTCGATTAGAAAATGCACAACTCCAAATAATGTAAATTAGAAACCTCTTTCTAATTTCATTCTACCTTGGCCAAGGATTCCTGGGTTGTCATTTAACGAATCACATAGGACATATCTCCTCTTTTACTAGAGGTGGTAGATTCTTTATTGATCATTCATTATCTCCATATGTAACTCATTACACCCAAGCATACCCTATATATGCCTTAAAAGGCCTTAAGGAATTAGTCAAAGTATAATTTGTTACATACAAGATACTATGATGATCTCAAGTCCAAGGATCACATGTACTACTATCACATTAGGAATTCCTATTGACAGGCGAGTAAAACTCCATTAGGTATTCCATAGCGAGTCACGTTCAGTGAACTTATTCTCTAATAAGCACCTACATACTTGCTTTAGTGTCTCCACACAAATGACCATGAGATCAGTCATCCTCATCCAATGAGCAAGCAACATATGTACCAATCTATCCGGATTTACTAATCCCCTTTTTAGTAATCCCACGATTGGGAACTATTTTAGTTTTAAAGTTTTCTAAGAATTTAGATCTCATTAGCATGATCAACATCATGATTCTAAAAGCATTGCTTAAAACTATGGGTTATTTACATATTATAAAAACAGCACCATGTAGATAATTAAATGCCTTTAATAAATAAATATTTTATTAATAAATAAATAAGATTGTTTACAAAGTATGTGCTTTATCATCATACATGATTGGCTTGTATGCACACTACTATCAATGGGAAGGCCCATATAGGGTACGAGAGATCTCTAAAAGCGGGTATTGCAAGATATCTCGTGTGGGATCAGATGCTATCTCAGGTCCATTAAACTTGAAATGGGTAAAGAAATACTACACATGAGATAGTCATCATAAAAAGTTTTACTTTCAACTTCAAAAGTAATCGAGGCACCTGACTATAGGTCCTCGGATCAGAAAAGTTATACTTTCAACTTCAAAAGTAATCGAGGCACCTGACTATAAGTCCTCGGACAAGACAAGTTACACTTTTAACTTTAAAAGTGATTGAGGCACCTGAGTATAAGCCCTCAACCCCGAAAGTTATACTTTATCTCTAAAAGTGGCGAACGTTATACTTTCTCCGACAAAGACAAAGATTTATTATGAAAATCTGAAACGTTATGCTTTTCGTTAAAAGCAACCTAATTATCAATAAAATGTCAAGATTTCACTTATACTTGAATAATTTTTTATGATTTATTAAAAAGTATAGATTCAAGTGTTGGTTTGTGAAAAAATATACATGTTTTTTTTAACAAAATTCATGTTTTTTTAATACATATTGTTGTCTTGGAGTATTAATTTGAACAACTTAAGATTCAATGTTAAATACTGAGTTTTAAGGAATCATTCAAACTAAAGGCCATCAATAAGGTTAAAGAAACTCTATTTTAATAAATGAAATGTATGCAAATGAGTTTTCTGATACAGGAAATAGAAAAGACTACAAAAAAGGCATGATCTAAAGGCCATGACATATCAAGCTGAAGAGGGGGCATAGCTAAAGCCTCTAAGTCAGCAATGGCAGTATCCCGAATATTAAGATTTGCAGCTTTCAGTTTCCTAAAATCTTGGGTAGTTGTCTCTAAGTTCCGACAATGGCACTCTACATCCCGAAGCTTGGACTCTAGATCCCGAGACTAGGACTCTAATTTGCTTGCAGCTTCATCAAAATCCGAAAGTTTTACTAAAAAGGTGTCATCTTTATATTTACGTACAGCGACCTCCAAACATAGTGCAACAATATGAAAATTTGAATTGAGAAGATCCAGCCTAGCACAAAAAGGAGACATATCAAAACCCACTGCTGCAATGTCGTCAACATCATCGTTAAATCTCTCCAAGTATTCTACTCGCAAAGAGTATAAAGAAAGATTGTGTAGCTCGAAAACAAGGTTGGCAAGTCGATCTAAGAAGAAGATTTGGGCAGGGGCTACCTTAATAATCAATCGGTCAAGTATCTATGGGAACTGAGCTAGGACATGCTCGAGACTTTCCTGACTAGAAGAGGATATCTGAAAGCTCCTCCAAGAAATAAGATCCCCATTTGGATTGAAGGAAGCTCTAGCAGGAGTTATTTTACAAGCCACCATAAAATTCGTCGAGATAAAAGATGAAGGAGTAGGGGCCTACTGTGCTGCTGATAAATCCTCGAAGCCTTGGTCATTCGAAAGAAAACGAAGGCCACTATACGGCAAGGTGGTAACATCCAGATGGAGAGCATCAAATAAAGCAAGTGTATTAGCAGGCAAAGGCAAATATTTCATCTTTTTGCTCTAAAAAAAAGGACAAAGCACAATATATTATGGAGAAAGAAAGAAAATTCAAGAAGAAAACTATGTGTTAACGAAAGAAAGATACTCACAATATAGCCAATTGAAGAGGAGTCAGGAGATGCCACAGAAAGTGGAATGTCATTCAACCCACCCAAAATGCTATCAACAATACCCTCCCGAGAAATCACCAACTCGACAGAATCCTTCTAGGGAGGATGAAAATCAATAATAGTCTCAGAAGGATTCCTCCTCAAGGAAGCAGGACTCTTATCGGTACCTTCAAAGCTATCATGGGGAGAAGTTATAGGAAGGTGTGAAGAAAATGTTGTATCACCCACAGTAGGACTCGAGCTCACATCGGATAAAGAATCCTTAGCATCAAAACTGACACAATCATTCTATAGAGAAGACGATTCAATACCGATAAGGATAGGTTGGGGAGGCTCACAACAAGTAGAAGCAGTCGCTGCTGCCCCATTTGCAGTATCAGAAATAAACCCAATGGGAGCATCATCATCCTCTTCATCAGCATCGGCAATCTAAAAATGGTGGAAATAATGACATAAGGAATCATGAAAGCAGCTATACGAATGTTGAAAGACATAAATGAAAATGCCACTAAGTTTACCAAAAGTCGTCGGTGTTTTTTTACTAGATCCTCGGCTGCCGGCATACTAGAACTAGCATCATCAAGAGGGCGCTTTGCAAATGGTTTTAAGATAAGTGTCTTCCCATTTGGCATTCGCCTAATGACAGAACGACCAACTGGGCCCATGGTATAATCAGTAGGGGGAATCACCTAAGGATCAGAAGTAGTAGAGGCTCTCATTTTGGAACGAGTAACTCTCATTTCCTTTGCAGTAGAGGATCCCTAGGGAGGAGCTGGAGGAGGTATCCAAGACAGAGGTATCTGAGACAAAGCTCATGGTGGAAGACTCCTGGAGGTAGTAGGGGCCTGCGCGGGAAGAATATCCGGGTCACTTCGAGGATGAATGTTTGCTGATTGAGGATGAGAAGACTTAGGCATCAAAGCCTCACGCTCAACAAGGTGACTACTGGATAGCCAACATTCTGAACGAAATTTGGTCTTAGGAGAAAATAGCATCCTGGCCCATTGGAGACGTTCGGGAGTATAAACTGGTATCGAGAAAATCAAGGTATCATCCTCCCACCTTTTAAGATTTATTTGCCAATAGTTACGTTCGCCAGTAGTATATCGCCCACTATGAGAATCATCTGGTATGACAAAAGAAAGGGATCTATGAGCAGTATTTATAGGTCTTGGAAATGTCTATGCAAAAGAGGGGGAGGTAGAGACGAAGTTGAGAAGAGCAGTCTCATAAGTCTCCCGGCAAGTGTGGCCGAAGGGACTCTCCTGGTCAAATCCAAACTGCCTTATAAACCTGTTAGGAGAATAAAGTACAGTGCCAAAACTATTATCTTCAACGAAATAGGGAAGCTCCGCAGCGCGAAGGAAGATGAACCAAGACAGCGAAGAACCACTCAATTTGTTGATATTTGAGTAGGAGGAAAAGGTACGCCTATAGAAGTGGGGCAGACGACCGCCACTTTCTGAAACAATGGTGTAGGGACGAGTAGTGAAGCATAAAAAATCATCAACAAAAAGCCACAAATCTGAACTAGATCGTTGATCAATCCAAAGAGCTATACGGGGGACGATGTTGGGAGATGAAAAAGGGTCTGTAGACTTTTTTTCCTTCTTAAAAAGATGTGTAGGAGTAGAATTTCTCAACAAAAGTGTTCGAAGAGAAAGATCTGAAGAAAGGAACAGGGAACGAAACAATTTACGTCATACTTGAGTAAATGAAAAAAAAGGGTTGATAAGAGAAAAAAAAAAGAAAAAGAAAAGAAAAAGTGCAGTGTGAAAGACAGTTAATAAAAATGCGAAAATGAGTACCTCCCAATAGATTTCCTCATGGAGAGGATGGTTTCGTCCAAACAACGATACAAGGTTCCTAAGAAGAGAGGAGCAAGAGGAACATCTAGACCTCGAGATAATAAAGCAGCCAAACCAAACATATGGGTCAAAGGTGAAAGTAGTATGCATACAAGCCAATCTTGTATGATGATAAAGCATATACTTTGAGACAATCTTATTTATTTATTAATAAAAGTGTTATTCAATTAAAGGCATTTAATTTATCTACATGGTGTTATTTTTATAATATGTGATAAACCCATAGTTTTAAACAATGCTTTTGGAAGCATGATGATGATCATGCTAATGAGATCTAAATTCTTAGATAACTTAAAACTAAAATAGTTCCCAATCATTGGATTACTAAAAAAGAGATTAGTGAATCTGGATAGGTTGGTACATATGTTGACTTTCTCATTGGATGAAGATGATTGATCTCATAATCATTTATGTGGAGACACTATAGCAAGTATATAGGTGCTTATTGGAGAATAAGTTCACTGAACGTGGCTCGCTAAGGAATACCTAATGGAGTTTTACTTGCTTATCAATAGGAATTCCTTAAGTGATAGTAATACAAATAATCCTTAGACTTGAGATCATCATAGTATCTTGTGTATGATGAGTTATACTTTGACATGTCCCTTAAGACCCTAAGGGTATATCAAAGGGTATGATTGGGTATAATGAAATATGCATGTAGATACTGAATGATTAATAAATGATCTACAACTTCTAGTAAAAGAAGAGAATGTCCTATGTGATTCGATAAATGATAACTCAGTAATCCTTGGCCAAGGCAGAATGAAAATAGAAAGTAGTTTCTAATTTGCATTATTTAGTATTGTGCATTTTAGAATCAAAATACATATAATTAAATAAAATAAGACTTGATAGTAAATCCATATCTTATATTTAATTGGGACATTGTGTGATGGAAGAAATGAATTGTACGTTAACTATTTACTGACATGTTCTTTTATGATTAATGTTAAAATTTATAATATTTAGAAAGTCGTTGATCGCTAAGGTGGCTTACCCATATTGTAGAATAAATGTTATTTATTTAAATGAATTATTAGTTTAATTTATTTATTTAAATAATATTAGAATTGTTCTAATTGATTTATTCACAATCAATTTAATATGGATAACCTAAAGGGTCACCCCATAAAAGGAAGAATATTTATTAAAGAAGCTAATGGCATAATCGTAATAAGAAGTTGAGAATGTTTAATTTAATCTATGGTGAAAGAATAAATTAAATAGCTTAATATTTATTATTTAATATTTTAGAAGTATTAAATATAAATTAATAAGAGGAGTCTTATTATTATTATTATTTAATTTCTAAAGGAGTTTGGGAATTAATTAATAAGATACTTTCTCTCCCATATATTCCTAATAAGATTAGGAAGCTAATTAATTAAAAGAGTTTAATTATTCCCAATAGGATTGGGAAGCCTAATTAATTAAAAGGTTTAATTAATTAATATGAAATCCTATTCCTAAAAAGCTTTAGGAGGGTTGCTTACATCTATAAATAAGAAAGTCTTATTATGGAAGAAGGTTAGACGTTGCACTATTCCAATAGTTAGGAGAGTATATACATTTTATAGAGATAGAATTAGGGTTTAGCTAAACACCCACCTTCTTGAATATCTCTTCTTCCTTGGTGGATTGCCTCTAGAGGCCAAATACTTGGGTGGCTAACGTTAATCAAAAAAAAGAATCAAACGCGGAGAACTCAAGGAGATCACGAAGGACTTAGAGTTGAACTTGTACCCATGGAAGCTTAGTTCTACAAGGGTATGATTCGATAATTCTTTCTCTTTCGTTTTAATTAATAACTGTACGTAAAGGATGGTTCGGGTATAAGGTTTGTAAAATTTTAAAATCTATTTTTTCAACACGCTTCCGCTACTTTGATTGTTACAAACCTAACAGTGGCATCAGAGTCAAACCTTTATATGAGTTATTAATTATTTTGATTTGATATCTATATTGATATGTGTTTTGAACAATTTAATTGGGAATAATTGTTAGCTAGATATCATGTTTTTGGAGAAAAACTACACAATTCACGAACTAGGAAAATTGATTCTGCCCAGCGGCACCGCAGCGCCTGTTACAGGCCTAGCCACAGCGTCGGGTCAGTATCCTCCGGTAATAGCAGGCACCGCAGCGCCGGTTTGGGCCCAGGAAACGGAGACCCAACGCCGTAGCGCCCCCTTACTAGTATAGAAGCGGCGTCACAGCGCCAATCAACTAGACATTTTTTTATTTTTATTTTTGATTTCTAATTAAGATAAAAGGTTTATTTTAATTAAAGTTAAAATTAAATATTTTTTTTGTTATTCCAGATTAGTAGAGTTTATTAGATTTGGAATTGGATTAAAATAAAGTTATTTATTTTAATTAGAATTGGATTTCATAATAACTAATTAGAGTTGGAATTGAATTCCATGATAACTAATTAGAATTAAAATTGGATTTTGAAACTAACTAGATTGCCCATTAAATCGATATCAATGTATATATTAAATATTTTATTTATCGATGCATATGGTGATATATATGATAATAAATGGGGGTGATTATGGACTATTGACCAATGTGATTGAATTTTATTTTAGTTGAATGCTTGAATGTATGGATTTTATTAAATGGGGTCTGCGTACCTCGTCTTCTCTAATTTTTTTTGATGTAAAATTATATCTCCCTCCTATGTACTTCCCATTGACTGCTGATCAAGGTTTCTATTTAAATTAAATAGTTTATGTAATAGGAATAGTTATAATTATCTTGAAGAGTTGGAGACCAAGGAGCGCGTAAAGACCCGTTTGTATGGAGCCTGGGTTTAAATGTAATAGTTATGTTTAAATTTAATTATTGCACTCCTAGGTTTGACCTTTTCGTTCACTTGGTGGCTCTAATGAACCAAACTATAATAAAAGTCCATAATCAATCTGTGTAGAATATAGTATTCTATATGCATGCTTATGCTATATCTGATAAGTGCACGTTTGTGGGATATCCTAAAGAAAGTTTGTGATATTATTTCTACAATTCTACTGAGCAAAAAGTGTTTGTTACGAAACACGCTGCCTTCTTGGAAAAGGAGTTTATCCTTGAAGGGACTTGTGGGAGGAAAATAGATCTTGAAGAAATTCAAGAACCACAAACCACTACAGATCAATTGGATAAACCTGTCCAAGTAGAGACACCTTCTGTACAACACCCTATTCGTAAATCTGGAAAAGTACCGAAGATACCTGAAATGTATGGATTCGTCATAGAGGATGACGATGAGGTACGTATCATAAATGATGATGATCCATTGAATTACGAACAGGTTATGAGTAGTAAAGACTCAGAGAAATGGCAAGAAGCCATGAAATCCGAGATGGACTCCATGTATGAGAACAAAGTATGGACTTTGGTTTCATCACCTGAAGGCATTAAGCCTATTGGGTGCAAATGGGTCTTTAAAAGAAAGACTGGAGCAGACGACAAGGTAGAGACCTATAAGGCCCGACTGGTTGCGAAAGGTTTCAAACAAAGACAAGATGTTGACTATGATGAAACTTTCTCGCCAGTAGCGATGCCCAAGTTCATTCAGATTTTGCTTGCGATTGCAGCTTACTATGACTACGAAATCTGGTAAATGGACGTGAAAATGGCCTTCCTCAATGGAAACCTTGAGGAGGATGTGTATATGACACAACCAGAAGGATTTGTTTCAACTGTTGAAACAAATCAAGTCTGTAAACTGCAACGATCCATTTATGGGTTGAAGTAAACTTCTCGTAGGTGGAACATCCATTTTGATGAGACAATCAAAGAGTTTGATTTTATCAAAAATGAGGATGAACCATGTGTGTACAAGAAGGTTAGTTGAAGCGTTGTTTCATTCTTAGTATTATATGTTGATGATATATTACTGATATGGAATGATATTCTGATGCTATAATCAATTGAAATCTGGTTATCTAAACATTTTTCTATGAAGGACTTGGGAGAAGCATCCTCTATTTTGGGGATAAATATCTATAGAGATAGATCTAAAAGGATGCTTGGCTTATCCCAAGGAACGTGCATTGATACGATGCTAAAGAGATTTAGCATGGAAGATTCCAAAAGAGGTCTCATGCCGATGAGCCATGGAATACATCTCTCTAAGAAACAAGCCCCAAAGAAACCTGAGGAGAGAAACCGTATGAATAAGATTCCTTATGCTTCAGCAATAAGATTTATCATATACGGTATGATATGTACGAGACCTGATGTGGCTCATGCACTTAGTGTAACGAGCAGATATCAGTCTAATCCTGGAGAAGAACACTAGAAGGCAGTGAAAAATATCCTAAAGTACTTAAAAAGAATTAAGGATGTATTTTTTGTCTACGGTGGGTCTAAATTGAAACTAGAGGGCTACACAGGCTTAAGCTTTTAAATGGACCAAGATGACAGTAAATTCGTTTCGGGGTATGTGTTTACCTTAAATGGTGGCGCAGTGAGTTGGAAGAGTTCCAAGCAGCAAACAGTTGTTGATTCAGTGACAGAGGAAGAGTAAATAGTTGTAAGTGAAGCTGCTAAGGAAGCTGTTTGGATGAAAAAGTTCATAACTGAACTTGGTGTGATTCCTAGCATTAGAGGAGCAGTACCTTTATTCTGTGACAACACCAGAACTGTTGCACAGGATAAGGAACCCAGGTCTCATCAGAAATCCAAACACGTGTTGCGCCAGTTTCATTTGATTAGAGAGATTATTGAAAGAGGAGGTGCGTGTGGACTCTCAAGATAACATTGCATATCCATTTACTAAACCTTTAACACAACAGTAGTTTGATCGTCACATAAAGAAGATGGGTATGAGATGCCATGGCGATTGACTTTAGTGCAAGCGAGAGATTGAAAGTAGTATGCATACAAGTCAATCATGTATGATAATAAAGTATATACTTTGAGATAATCTTATTTATTTATTAATAAAAGTGTTATTCAATTAAAGACATTTAATTTATCTACATGGTGCTGTTTTTATAATATATGATAAACCCATATTTTTAAGCAATGCTTTTGGAATCATGATGATGATCATGCTAATGAGATCTCAATTTTTAGATAGCTTAAAACTAAAATAGTTTCCAATCGCTGGATTACTAAAAAGAGGATTAGTGAATCCGGATAAGTTGGTACATACATTGACTTACTCATTGGATGAGGATGATTGATCTCTTAATTATTTGTGTGGAGACACTAAAGTAAGTATGTAGATACTTATTGGAGAATAAGTTCACTGAACGTGGCTCGCTAAGAAATACCTAATGGAGTTTTACTTGCTTATCAATAGGAATTCCTTAAGTGATAGTAGTATAAATAATCCTTAGGATTGAAATCATCATAGTATCTTGTGTATGATGAGTTATACTTTGACACTTTTCTTAAGACCCTAAGGGTATATCAAAGGATATGATTGGGTATAATGATTTATGCATGGAGATAATGAATGATCAATAAAGGATCTACCACTTCTAGTAAAAGAAAAGAATGTCCTATGTGATTCGATAAATAACAACTCAGTAGTCCTTGGCCAAGGCAGAATGAAATTAGAAAGTAGTTTTTAATTTGCTTTATTTGGTGTTGTGTATTTTAGAATCGAAATATATATAATTAAATAAAATAAGTCTTGATAGTAAATCCATGTCTTTTATTTAATTGGGACATTGTATGGTGGAAGGAATGAATTGTACGGTAACTATTTACTCACAAGTTCTTTTATGATTAATGTTGAAATCTATATTAATTGAAAAGTCGTTAATCGCTAAGGGGGCTTACCCTTATTGTGGAATAAATATTATTTATTTAAATAAATTATTAGTTTAATTTATTTATTTAAATAAGATTAGAATTATTTTAATTAATTTATTCACAACCGGTTTAATATGGAGAACCTAAAGGGTGACACTATAAAAGGAAGAATATTTATTAAAGAAGCTAATGGTATAATCGTAATAATAATTTAAGTATGTTTAATTTAATTTATTGTGATAGAATAAATTAAATAGCTTAATATTTATTATTTAATATTTTGAAAGTATTAAATATAAATTAATAAGAGGAGTCTTATTATTATTATTACTATTATTATTATTTAATTCCTAAAGGAGTTTGGGAATTAATTAATAAGATTCTCTCTCCATATATTCTTAATAAGATTAGGATGCTAATTAATTAAAAGAGTTTAATTATTCTCAATAGGATCGAAAAGCCTAATTAATTAAAAGGTTTAATTAATTAATATGAAACCATATTCCTAAAAGGTTTTAGGAGGGTTGTCTACATCTATAAATAAGAAAGTCTTATTATGGAACAAGGTTAGACATTACACTATTTCAATAGTTGGACGAGTATACACATTCTATAGAGATAGAAATAGGGTTTAGCAAAACACCAACCTTCTTGAATATCTCTTCTTCTTTGGTGGATCACCTCTAGAGGCCAAACACTTGGGTGGTTAACGTTGATCAAAGGAAGGAATCAAACCCGGAGAACTCAAAGAGATCACGAAGGATTTGGAGTTGAATTTGTACCCGTGGAAGCTTAATTCTACAAGGGTATGATTCGATAATTCTTTCTCTTTTGTTTTAAATAATAATTGTACATAAAGGATGATCCAGGGTATAAGGTGTCTAAAATTTTAAAATCTATTTTTCAACACGCTTCCGCTGCTTTGATTATTACAAACCTAACAGGACCATCTATAGGAGACCCATGAAAGATGAAACGGGACAACCATATAGCCAAGTAAGCAGCTAAGGGAAAAGGGCAAGGCTCCTCATGAAGAGCAAGGACAGACTTGTTATAGTCAGAAATATTCTCGTGGTCGGGCATGTAATCTCTGAAGAAGTAGCGTACCCAAGATAACCAGGAATTCTTTTGCCGGTTAAAGGTCTCAAAGTTTGGAAGGAGCGTGTCACCCTGATATCACGAGGAGTAATTAGGAGCCCGTCTGAAAGCTTCCGTCAAGTAAGCAATGCACTCAGCATCTCTAAGAGACATGCTAGATGTGCTACAAGAAGTCAAGGCAACAACAGGAAGACTATAAGATATAGTCCAAAATGAGCTCATAATCCAAGGAAAATGAGAAAAAATGAAGTAAATAGAAAAGAGGATTACTGGTAAATGGCATAAACGTCCTCTAAAGTTGGGGTGAACTCCCCCCAAGTAGTGACAAATGTACATGTGGAAGAGCAACAGCGTGAAATCAAGACGTTAAGAGCATCATGGTCTTGTTGGATGCAAAGATCCCTGCATAGCTGAATGCAACGCAGAATGCCAGCCTTCTCCAATATATCCACATAATTATAATTTGCGAGTACCTCATCGGTCCAATGTTGTCACCCCTAAAGAAGATTGGATGAGTCAAATAAGAAACGAATGGGACTATAGGGGTACTTGTAATACCCGAGAATTTCATATATTATTAAATAAATATATTAATGGAAATGAGAATTTATTTGAATATAAATGATTTTGTGTTATGAGATGAATTAATTCAATTATATATAATTGAATAATTATAATAATTGAGAAATTGGTGGAGTTTGTGATAAACTCGTTGATTGCCTTGTGTGGCACAGTGACGTAATATAAGAATGATTATATTAATTTAAGCGAACAATTAATCTATATTAATTGTTAATCGAAGAATATTAATTAACTGTTATAAAATACTAATGAGGATTGATTAATAATATGTGATTATTATTATTGCAAGAAACATAATAATAATGAGCAACGTGTTTATAAATATAATAAGATTTATATCAAAGTGATAGTTAATCATATAAAGGTTAATTAAATTGTTATGGAGGTTAACAATTATATTGATTGATGTAGGATATGTGTATATTATTAATTAATATTCAATTTATAAGATGAGAAATTATATGTGCAAGCATGCGAATTAAATGTATAGTAACTATATGTTATGATATGTGTAGGTGGCAAATGATGTGTGGATATACATTAAAATAATGTATCATGGATCTATTATAAATAATTGTTGAGTAATACAATTTAATAATATATGATATAATGTAATGTGGTAGTATCCGATTGTATTATATCGGTAAGATAAAATGTACATAGATTATATGTATTCAAATTGCATTTATTACATTATGAGGAGAACATTGTAATTATAACCTAAGAGTACATATAATATATAACATAAGTGTAGCATATAGTCCATTTGTAAGAATGCTGAGATTTGCTTGGCTTGTCCCAATATGATAGTCACTATCTCTTCACACGTGAAATGCATCATGAAGCTAGCCTACTCCTACCTTCTCAAACTCAGCAAAATAGCAATGATCATTGCAAGGGGAGTGGCCTCAATAGTGTAAGCCAACTGCTAAATACCAACTCTCCCATAACCACCATGCAATCCTCTCTTCCGTTAGTTCAAAATGATGAGCAAAGCTATGGACTGAATAATGGATTCTCTATAAATAAGCTCTCCTCATTCTTCAGTTCTTTTGCTGAGCATTTTGGCTAAGTGAGACTAGAGAGCCTATATATATATATCGGTGTTATTGAGATAGCAGCAAGCTTAAATCATTTACAGAGGTATAAATCCTCTTCGTGTCTTCATTGTCATTTTCTGTCAAAATTTCTATTCGTGAATTCTTGATTTCAGTTGGAAGTTATGGTTTTGTGAATTGAGAATAATAATTAGTTGTTTAAAGGACTTATATATGTGATTAGAATTACTATATATGCTTCATTGCTCTTCAATTTCATTTTTGGTGTTTCCATTTCTGAGATTTATGTAAAAACATCAAATATCATGAAATTAGTTGGTGTTCATGAAATTGGGAATTGATAATTGCTATTGACTGTTATATAAGCATATATGTATGTGTTAGTAAGTTAAACAAGTCTAATAGCGTCTGGGTATGTTGAAATCGATGAAATGGGAGGTTTTGGGTCGGTTTTCGCTGCCGTCTGAACCGCAAAAAACTGCCGCGACGCCGCAACACCGCAGCCCTCGCCGCAGCGCCACACGCGCCGCAGCCCGCGCCGCAGCGCCGCACGCAGCGCCAGCCTCTGTGTTCAGTTTTTTGTATTCTGCAACAAAACTGTTATGAACTAATTGTTTGATTTTTGTTTAAACAAGCATGGAAGCATGATTAATACATATATATAAACCTAATGAGGCAATGTGAGCATGTTTTAGTATATTAGCATGCATGATTAACCAAACGACATATAGTTTGGAAACGAATTTAAAGTTTCATAAACGACGTTAACATATATGAAGCATGTTTACATACTGACCTTGCAAGCACGTTAGTTCCACCTAGAGGCACATGAAGTGCATGTTAACTTATCTATATTGGTTCCGTAATAAAATATGAACATGTGAACCTAACTAGTGTTCATTCCTAACAAGAATAGAAGTTTGAAGGTGGATATGATCATGTAAATGCTATATAGTCATTTTGATGTTATGAGCATGTTTAGATAACTTTGAAATATATGAATGAAGCCTTAACTTACATATATAGGTTTCATAAGGAAGCATGAACATGATAGACCTTATTAATGAACTATACTAACAAAGTATAAGCTTTGAACGTGAACGTTGGTATGTTATGACGAGAATTAGAATTTGACATTTATGGACACATGTGATAGTACTCTTAGACTCATTCATGTGTCATGCATATATATATACCATGATTAGTTGCCATGATTAAAGTTTAGCATGAACAAAGCATGTTTTCAAAGATAATAACAATGCTAGCTACATATATGCAATACGAGTACTCATGAGCATGACTAATACAAGTTATATGAATATCTTATGTGTTTAAAAGCGACCATGTTAGACCATATGAGTTCGTGTCCTTGAATGGCTTTAAGTATTAACTTAAGAACCTATACCATGTACGATTGGATTTGGAAAAGTTATACAAGCATGAAAGTATCCTTTAAATATGAATACATGCTACGTGATATTATATGATGTTACTTGAACCCGATTTTGACGGTTAACTTAAGGAGATGCCGTAACTTGCTAAAATAAAATATATTTAGTATTGATTGTGGTCTTATGTGATATTAATAATATGCAAGCATGTTTGCAAATTGTTGAGATCTTATATAATATGAGAATGCGTTTAAACTCTAAAGAAGGAACGTTAAGGATAGAAATTATATTCTATATAACTGTGTAGCTAGGTAAAACTTAGCTTAGGTGTTGATCGTATATTCAAAGAGAAAATGTGAAGTTAAATTATATGACTAATGAATATCATATATAGGCGTAACTGTATTACGATATGATTTCGAAAGTGTTGATTTGCTTTTCGTGGATAAACTACGCTAAAGGCAAGTTCTCTTACTTACACTCTCTTAAAGTGCAAGTATCCTAACCGACGCATTTACTTTATGCAAGGAAAGCTATGATTGTGAAAGTTTTCTAACTTATACTCTTTTACTATGCAAGTATCCTATCTTGTGTATTGCGAACAAGTTTTTTATTTAATCGGTTGAATTGAATTAGCATACTTGAACTCTTATTTCATTAAAGCTAGTATTCATGTTGAACTTAGTATTGTTCTTGAATATTGTGAAAGTGTCTATGCCATTTGATTCGGCTAGACTTATATTATTGAAAAGCGACCCAAACTAATTGATTGGTGCGGGATCTTGTATTTGACTGAGAAGAACAACCTTCTTTGAAGGGAATATATAATTGTCGGAGAACCGACGTGCACACTTGAGTATGGTTGATTGTTATGCATAACAAGGGTACTTTAGGCTGATCACCTGTTGTACCTGTTTTTGTTGGATTTTCAGTTTATTACTGTCAATTCTAGTAGAAGTTCATAGTCCTTAGTGACTGCTCAGTATTCAATTATTTGAAATCTTGAATTGACTTATTATTGAATCATATTGATATTATTCTGTCCATAGCGACTATTATTGAGAACTGTTGATATTCTTGTTATTCTTGAACTATCAAATCTTGCTATACCCTTTTGAGAATTGAGAATCTTATTATTCACCCTTATTGTATATTACTTGCTGGGCAATTTGTGCTCATTCTTGCTTTCCCTAAAACATTTCAGTTAAGGCAGAGCATGGTGAACCTTCGGGCGTTGATAAGGGCAAGGGCAAAGCTACCAACTAGCTTATGTCTGTTATGTTTTAAATATATTAATATTGTATGAAGATGATGTAGTAAGACTGGATTTGATTATGTTTAAGCTTAAGTTAGATTATGTAATAAGTCGTTAACTGATATTATTATGTAATCTATTAAGTACTGTAGGTTGCGAGACTTGGGGGAATAATTATAATAAATCATTGTAAATTATTCTAGAATAGATTTTCCGCTGTGATCGTATGATATTTAATTATTATTATTATGATGTATTACCATGAGCACGTGATGAACCGAATTCGAGAGACCAAGTGGCGGTCCTGGAATTTGGGGGAGTCACAGGTTGGTATCAGAGCCGTAGTTATAAACCTTAGGAACGAGTGTCCTTAGACTATAACTTAGGCGAACTTAGAAGTTAGGAAGGAGATAAAACTCATGTAGAGTTTTCCTTGAGAGACTTAGTCTGTTATGAAATGTAACTTCATTCTATACAATGAACTTATATTTTGTTTAACATTCTAATGGAGATGCTATTTCTTGTCTTGTGTTTGTGAGTGTAGGATGACAGACACAGGGGTACCTAGTAGAGTTGCAGAGGAGGAGCCCAGGGATATACACGTAGTATACGAGGCACCTCTAGAGGCTACACCAGTGCAGGCTGTTGCACCATTCGAGTCTGACGACGAGGACGAGATTGAGATAGAGTCTGATCCAGAGGAGGAGCCGATGGAGGATGAGCCAGTAAAGGACTCTGATGAGGCTACTATAGAGGAACAGATGTTAGGCGAGTACGAGGAGCGTATTCTAGAGTTAGACTGCAGAGTCCAGGAGCTGGAGGCAGAGGCCCACGAGAGAGAGTCTGAGTTCCAGAAGCTGAGGGACGAGGACCACCAGAGGAAGCTGGCTATGCAAGAGTTAGAGGTGGAGATTGCCTACCGTAGGGAGGTAGGAATCCAAATGGGGACTCTGTTTCACAGGTCAGTGGCTAGGAATGCAGATTTGGCAGAGAAGCTAGAAGAGGTTGAGCAGAGGGAACTGAGTGAGAAGACTGAGAAAGAGGCACTCCGTACTCAGTTAGAGTTGGAGGTGATGGATAGGTTACACTTCGAGGAGAAGTGGGAAGCGTCCAATGAGAGAGCTGACGACCTTGAGGACGAGGTCAGGTGCAAGAAGAGAAAGATGAACAAGATGGGGTATGTGTTCCGTTCAGCTTTTGAAAGGGTGATTGATGGTGTGTACCACTACCCGGCAGAACAGGGACAGACTCTACATACCTTGAGCCGAGAGCTGGTTGCGTATATAGCACAGTTGGAGTACAAGAGCGCAGTGGAGCGCGGGATGATGGGATGAGATTTCCTTAGTCAGTCTAGTGGTAGTACTAGTTGTGTCTTTATGTATTGTATATACTATGTTGTAATTCTGATCTTTTGTGTAAGATGTGGGATGATGAAGTAAACCCCGAGTTAGCTTTTGTTAGAGGGGTAGTATGGTAGTAGGTTGGTATATTCCCCGTCTTTTGTGATATTAGGGGATATATGTGATAACATTTATAGAAGTATGCTAGGAAATCATGTAATGAAATGAAATGGCATATGAATATAAATGGAGTTGATTTTAGAAACGTGTTATAAATTTATTCTTTTAGTATTAAAAGAAATACTTAAGTGATATACTTGAATAATAATAAAATGAAAAATTGTGATGCAGATAATGCAGCCCCGACGTAGATTGACTGCACCCGAAGAATCCGTTAACAATGAGAGAGAACAAGTAGACCCGATCCAGAAACTGGTAGACTTGTTAGGAGAAGCCTTAAGGGGAAGGAACAATGAACCCGTTCGCCCGAACCCTCAAACTGTGCCAGTAACAACCTTTAAAGACTTTAAGAGTGTAGAACCCCCGGAGTTCGAGGGAACTACCGACCCAATCGTCGCACAAACGTGGATCAAAGAGATCGAAAAAGCTTTCACTATAGCTAGCGTAGGCGAAGATCAGAAGACGGTGTTTGCCACGTACATGATGAGAGGAGAAGCGAACTACTGGTGGGAGGCTAATCAACAAAGAGCTGGAGAAGGGATAATAGCTTGGGACAAGTTTAAGACGCTGTTCTTCGAGAATTACTTCCCGAAGAGTATGAAGAATAGGATGGAGGTGAAATTCCTAGAGTTAAAACAAGGTGAGATAACGGTGGCGCAATACGCGGCTAGGTTTAACGAACTAGCGCGATTTGCGGAGCACCAAGTTGGTGATGAAGAAAGAAAGGCTAGACGCTTCGAACAAGGGTTGAAGCCGTGGCTGTTCAATAAGGTATCAGTTCTTCAAATTGATTCCTTTGCAACATTACTAGAAAAGGCAATCATTGCGGAAGGTGGCAGTGAGGCCTTAAGCCTGTATAACAAAGAGAAGAAAGGAAAGAATGCTGGAGGAGAGAATCGTACCGGAGGAAGCAGCAGTGGAGGAAGTAATTTGGGAAAGAGAAAGTGGGAGAATAACAACAACAACAAAAACAACAATAATCAATCAGGGAATTTTCGTGGAGGTTTCAAGAAGAGGGCTGAAGGGTGCCCGAAGTGTGGGAAGAATCACCAGGCCGAGTGCTGGAAGGGACGTGGCACTTGCTACAACTGCGGACAGGAAGGGCACATCTCGCCCAACTGTCCGAAACCAAAGAAGATACAAGGATGCTTTGCGTGTGGCTCGACGGAGCACCGGATTAAGGACTGCCCAAAGAAGGGAAGTGGCGGGGGTAGTAATCAGCAAGGAGGCAACAAGCTGATGATCGGTGGACCGGCACAATCCAACCGCCCAACCGCCAGAACCTTTAACATGACCATCCAGGACGCCGTGGCTGCAAAGGACGTGGTGTCAGGTATAATCCCAATCAATGATATAAATGCTTATGTATTATTTGATTCGGGTGCCACCTGTTCTTTTGTATCTGAATAATTTGCTAGTAGACTTAGTACACCTCGAGAACTATTAGAAAATCCTTTGATCATAGAAGTTGCTAATAAGGAAGTGATCCCTATAGAATACGTTTATCGAAATTGTCGCGCAAATATTAGTAAACATGAACTGAGCGTAGACTTGATTCCTATTAGACTGGGAGAATTTGACGTAATACTGGGAATGGATTGGTTGTATAACCATGCTGCGATAATTGACTGTCAGAACAAATGTGTGAACCTTCAGACTCCGAGTAAGTCTAAGGTAGTGTTTTATGGTAGCTCATCGCTTAAGCAATCGTGTTGCGTTACGATGATGCAGGCCAAGAAATTGTTAAGGAAAGGATGTGGAGGATATTTAGCTTACATCGTTGATACTCGGAAGAAGGGAGTAGAAATTAAGGATATATCCGTAGTTAATGAATTTCAAGACGTGTTTCCGGACGATCTGCCTGGTCTTCCGCCAGACAGAGAAATCGAATTCGTAATAGACTTAGCACCGGGAACGGCACCGATTTCGAAAGCTCCATATCGTATGGCGCCAGTAGAAATGAAGGAATTGATGATACAATTGCAAGAATTATTGGATAAGGCTTACATTCGACCGAGTGTTTCTCCTTGGGGAGCACCAGTACTATTCGTTAAGAAGAAGGACGGATCGATGAGGCTCTGTATCGATTATCGAGAATTGAATAGAGTAACGATCAAGAACCGGTATCCGCTACCGAGGATAGACAACTTATTTGATCAATTGAAGGGAGCAAAGTGTTTCTCAAAGATCGACCTACGAACAGGATATCATCAACTGAAGGTACGGGATGAGGACATACCAAAGACTGCGTTTCGAACCCGTTATGGACACTACGAGTTTTTGGTAATGTCATTCGGATTGACTAATGCTCCGGCAGCATTTATGGACTTGATGAACCGAGTTTTCAAGCCATACTTGGATAAATTTGTAGTGGTTTTTATCGACGACATTTTGATCTAGTCAAAGACAGAGGAAGAACACGCCGAACATCTAAAGATTATTTTGGAAGCACTAAGGAAGGAGAAGATGTATGCAAAATTTTCTAAGTGCGAATTTTGGATGGAGAAGGTTCAATTCTTAGGCCACGTGGTGGATAAGAATGGAATCTCTGTAGACCCTGCGAAGGTTGAAGCAGTAAGTAATTGGGAACAACCGAGAAAACCGACGGAGGTAAGAAGTTTTTTAGGGTTAGCTGGGTACTATCGAAGATTCATCCAAGATTTTTCTAAGATAGCAACCCTGCTGACCAATTTGACTAGAAAGACGGTGAAATTTGTATGGACCGACAAATGTGAAGAGAGTTTTCAGGAGTTGAAGAAGAGATTGAGCGAAGCACCTGTATTATCATTACCAGATGATGCGGGAAATTTTGTGGTGTATAGTGATGCATCGCACAAGGGACTTGGCTGTGTGCTTATGCAGCACGGCAAGGTCATTGCATATGCATCACGACAATTAAAGGATTATGAAAAACGATACCCTACTCACGACTTAGAGTTAGCGGCAGTAGATTTTGCGTTAAAGATATGGAGGCATTATCTATACGGAGAAAAATGTGAGATATACACGGACCACAAAAGTCTGAAATATATCTTCACACAGAAGGAGTTAAACATGCGGCAGAGAAGGTGGTTAGAATTAATCAAAGACTATGACTGCGATATTCTTTATCACCCGGGAAAGGCAAATGTGGTTGCCGACGCTCTGAGCAGGAAAGGAAGGGAGAATTTGTTTAATTTGACGACTCAGGAAGAGTTGATAAGAGAGATGGAGAAATTGGAGATAGAAGTGAAAGGACCAGAAAAGTCTGGTGAGAAGTTGTTTGTAATGGAAGCTCATCCGATATTGTTGGATACAGTAAAGGAAGCCCAAGAAAAGGATGAAGAGTGTGAGAAAATCCGAAAGAGGATCACGGAAAATGAGGAAGAAAAATTTCGAATGGATAAAGATGGTATTTTGAGATTTAAAGGAAGAGTGTGGGTACCAGCGGTAACCGAGTTGAGGGAAGAGATTTTGCACGAGGCACATAATGCGATATATTCCGTTCATCCGGGAGGCACAAAGATGTACCGAGATCTAAGGCAACATTTTTGGTGGCCTAATTTGAAACGGGAAGTCGCAGAGTGCGTCAGTAAATGCTTGACTTGCCAACGCGTTAAAGCAGAGCATCAGCGGCCAAGTGGTTTACTACAACCGTTAGAATACCAGAGTGGAAATGGGAGCATATTACCATGGACTTCGTGGTAGGACTTCCAGTTACACAGAAAGGTTATGATGCTATTTGGGTTATCGTGGATCGACTAACGAAGACCGCACACTTTCTACCAATCAAGATCCGCTACAGTTTGAACCAATTAGCAAGCCTATATGTAAAAGAAATTATTTCACGACATGGAGTGCCGGTGTCAATTGTCTCTGATCGAGATCCGCGCTTCACGTCCAATTTTTGGAAGAGTTTGCAGGAAAGAATGGGAACGCAGTTGAGGTTGAGTACAGCTTATCATCCTCAAACAGACGGACAAAGTGAGCGAACAATACAAATGCTAGAAGACATGCTTAGGACTTGCGTGATGGATTTTAAGGGAAATTGGGACGACCACCTACCCTTAGTAGAATTCGCATATAATAATAGCTACCATGCGAGTATTGGCATGCCACCGTACGAAGCTCTGTACGGGAGAAAGTGCAGAACGCCGTTATGTTGGGACGAAGTTGGAGAACGACGAATACTCGGACCAGAGTTAATTCAACAAACCGCAGACGTGGTGACAGTGATAAGAGCCAGACTTGTAGCAGCTCAAGATCGCCAGAAGAAATACGCAGATTTGCATCGGCATGACCGAGACTTAAAAGTCGGCAGTTTCGTATTCTTGAAGGTATCTCCATGGAAGGGAAAAATCCGTTTCGGCAAGAAAGGAAAATTGAGTCCAAGATTTATAGGACCATTTGAGATACTAAAGCGAGTGGGCGAAGTGGCATACAAAGTTGCGTTACCACCCGAGTTGGAGCACATCCACAACGTGTTTCACATTTCCGTGTTGTGACCGTACAAGGCCGACTACAAGCACGTGATTTCTTACAAGCCCATTCAAGTGGAGAAGAACTTGGCGTATGGAGAAATTCCTGTCCAGCTATTAGATAGGAAAGAACAAACTTTGAGAAATAAAGTTATTTCATCTGTAAAAGTACTTTGGCGTAACCACGATGTCGAGGAGGCAACGTGGGAGTTAGAAGATAGGATGATGAGGGACTATCCCCATCTATTTGTGTAACCTTGTAGCAATTCCGGGACGGAATTTTTATAAGGGGGGGAGGATGTAATACCCGAGAATTTCCATATATTATTAAATAAATATATTAATGGAAATGAGAATTTATTTGAATATAAATGATTTTGTGTTATGAGATGAATTAATTCAATTATATATAATTGAATAATTATAATAATTGAGAAATTGGTGGAGTTTGTGATAAACTCGTTGATTGCCTTGTGTGGCACAGTGACGTAATATAAGAATGATTATATTAATTTAAGCGAACAATTAATCTATATTAATTGTTAATCGAAGAATATTAATTAACTGTTATAAAATACTAATGAGGATTGATTAATAATATGTGATTATTATTATTGCAAGAAACATAATAATAATGAGCAACGTGTTTATAAATATAATAAGATTTATATCAAAGTGATAGTTAATCATATAAAGGTTAATTAAATTGTTATGGAGGTTAACAATTATATTGATTGATGTAGGATATGTGTATATTGTTATTTAATATTCAATTTATAAGATGAGAAATTATATGTGCAAGCATGCGAATTAAATGTATAGTAACTATATGTTATGATATGTGTAGGTGGCAAATGATGTGTGGATATACATTAAAATAATGTATCATGGATCTATTATAAATAATTGTTGAGTAATACAATTTAATAATATATGATATAATGTAATGTGGTAGTATCCGATTGTATTATATCGGTAAGATAAAATGTACATAGATTATATGTATTCAAATTGCATTTATTACATTATGAGGAGAACATTGTAATTATAACCTAAGAGTACATATAATATATAACATAAGTGTAGCATATAGTCCATTTGTAAGAATGCTGAGATTTGCTTGGCTTGTCCCAATATGATAGTCACTATCTCTTCACACGTGAAATGCATCATGAAGCTAGCCTACTCCTACCTTCTCAAACTCAGCAAAATAGCAATGATCATTGCAAGGGGAGTGTCCTCAATAGTGTAAGCCAACTGCTAAATACCAACTCTCCCATAACCACCATGCAATCCTCTCTTCCGTTAGTTCAAAATGATGAGCAAAGCTATGGACTGAATAATGGATTCTCTATAAATAAGCTCTCCTCATTCTTCAGTTCTTTTGCTGAGCATTTTGGCTAAGTGAGACTAGAGAGCCTATATATATATATATATCAGTGTTATTGAGATAGCAGCAAGCTTAAATCATTTACAGAGGTATAAATCCTCTTCGTGTCTTCATTGTCATTTTCTGTCAAAATTTCTATTCGTGAATTCTTGATTTCAGTTGGAAGTTATGGTTTTGTGAATTGAGAATAATAATTAGTTGTTTAAAGGACTTATATATCTGATTAGAATTACTATATATGCTTCATTGCTCTTCAATTTCATTTTTGGTGTTTCCATTTCTGAGATTTCTGTAAAAACATCAAATATCGTGAAATTAGTTGGTGTTCATGAAATTGGGAATTGATAATTGCTATTGACTGTTATATAAGCATATATGTATGTGTTAGTAAGTTAAACAAGTCTAATAGCGTCTGGGTATGTTGAAATCGATGAAATGGGAGGTTTTGGGTCGATTTTCGCTGCCGTCTGAACCGCAAAAAACTGCCTCGACGCCGCAGCACCGCAGCCTGCGCCGCAGCACCACACGCGCCGCAGCCCGCGCCGCAGCGCCGCATGCAGCGCCACTCGCGCCGCAGCGCCAGTATTAAGCTACTGGTGCCGCGCCGCAGCGCCAGCCTCTGTGTTCAGTTTTTTGTATTCTGCAACAAAACTGTTATGAACTAATTGTTTGATTTTTGTTTAAACAAGCATGGAAGCATGATTAATACATATATATAAACCTAATGAGGCAATGTGAGCATGTTTTAGTATATTAGCATGCATGATTAACCAAACGACATATAGTTTGGAAACGAATTTAAAGTTTCATAAACGACGTTAACATATATGAAGCATGTTTACATACTGACCTTGCAAGCACGTTAGTTCCACCTAGAGACACATGAAGTGCATGTTAACTTATCTATATTGGTTCCGTAATAAAATATGAACATGTGAACCTAACTAGTGTTCATTCCTAACAAGAATAGAAGTTTGAAGGTGGATATGATCATGTAAATGCTATATAGTCATTTTGATGTTATGAGCATGTTTAGATAACTTTGAAATATATGAATGAAGCCTTAACTTACATATATAGGTTTCATAAGGAAGCATGAACATGATAGACCTTATTAATGAACTATACTAACAAAGTATAAGCTTTGAACGTGAACGTTGGTATGTTATGACGAGAATTAGAATTTGACATTTATGGACACATGTGATAGTACTCTTAGACTCATTCATGTGTCATGCATATATATATACCATGATTAGTTGCCATGATTAAAGTTTAGCATGAACAAAGCATGTTTTCAAAGATAATAACAATGCTAGCTACATATATGCAATACGAGTACTCATGAGCATGACTAATACAAGTTATATGAATATCTTATGTGTTTAAAAGCGACCATGTTAGACCATATGAGTTCGTGTCCTTGAATGGCTTTAAGTATTAACTTAAGAACCTATACCATGTACGATTGGATTTGGAAAAGTTATACAAGCATGAAAGTATCCTTTAAATATGAATACATGCTACGTGATATTATATGATGTTACTTGAACCCGATTTTGACGGTTAACTTAAGGAGATGCCGTAACTTGCTAAAATAAAATATATTTAGTATTGATTGTGGTCTTATGTGATATTAATAATATGCAAGCATGTTTGCAAATTGTTGAGATCTTATATAATATGAGAATGCGTTTAAACTCTAAAGAAGGAACGTTAAGGATAGAAATTATATTCTATATAACTGTGTAGCTAGGTAAAACTTAGCTTAGGTGTTGATCGTATATTCAAAGAGAAAATGTGAAGTTAAATTATATGACTAATGAATATCATATATAGGCGTAACTGTATTACGATATGATTTCGAAAGTGTTGATTTGCTTTTTGTGGATAAACTACGCTAAAGGCAAGTTCTCTTACTTACACTCTCTTAAAGTGCAAGTATCATAACCGACGCATTTACTTTATGCAAGGAAAGCTATGATTGTGAAAGTTTTCTAACTTATACTCTTTTACTATGCAAGTATCCTATCTTGTGTATTGCGAACAAGTTTTTTATTTAATCGGTTGAATTGAATTAGCATACTTGAACTCTTATTTCATTAAAGCTAGTATTCATGTTGAACTTAGTATTGTTCTTGAATATTGTGAAAGTGTCTATGCCATTTGATTCGGCTAGACTTATATTATTGAAAAGCGACCCAAACTAATTGATTGGTGCGGGATCTTGTATTTGACTGAGAAGAACAACCTTCTTTGAAGGGAATATATAATTGTCGGAGAATCGACGTGCACACTTGAGTATGGTTGATTGTTATGCATAACAAGGGTACTTTAGGCTGATCACCTGTTGTACCTATTTTTGTTGGATTTTCAGTTTATTACTGTCAATTCTAGTAGAAGTTCATAGTCCTTAGTGACTGCTCAGTATTCAGTTATTTGAAATCTTGAATTGACTTATTATTGAATCATATTGATATTATTCTGTCCATAGCGACTATTATTGAGAATTGTTGATATTCTTGTTATTCTTGAACTATCAAATCTTGCTATACCCTTTCGAGAATTGAGAATCTTATTATTCACCCTTATTGTATATTACTTGCTGGGCAATTTGTGCTCATTCTTGCTTTCCCTAAAACATTTCAGTTAAGGCAGAGCATGGTGAACCTTCGGGCGTTGATAAGGGCAAGGGCAAAGCTACCAACTAGCTTATGTCTGTTATGTTTTAAATATATTAATATTGTATGAAGATGATGTAGTAAGACTGGATTTGATTATGTTTAAGCTTAAGTTAGATTATGTAATAAGTCGTTAACTGATATTATTATGTAATCTATTAAGTACTGTAGGTTGCGAGACTTGGGGGAATAATTATAATAAATCATTGTAAATTATTCTAGAATAGATTTTCCGCTGTGATCGTATGATATTTAATTATTATTATTATGATGTATTACCATGAGCACGTGATGAACCGAATTCGAGAGACCAAGTGGAGGTCCTGGAATTTGGGGGCGTGACAGTACTTTTATTTTTCTATACACATACGAGGAATACGAGCAGAACATAGAAATTTGTCTAAGCTTGCGCAAGCCGCATCATATAGAAATAAGCCTTCTTTCTCAAAAGGAGAAAAGGATGCACGATCATAATTCTTCACTTGCTCCTAGAAAACGTCAGAAAACCCATAAAAGGGAGCTTTTCCCCACTCGCTGATGAAAAGGAACTTCCTTAGTAGTTTTCGGGTCTATGGAACGTTCGCTGGAATTAGCCTGCAACAAGAAAAACTTAACATGAGAATTCTGGAAACAAGATAAGAAAGTGAATGAGAATTTGAAACTAAGTGCTTACCATAACAAGAGAGAAGGTATGAAGCTCAGATGAGAAAATTTGACCTACAAAAGAAAGATTGGAATTACCTGAAAGGAGAAGCAAAAAAGAGCACGAACATCAGAAGCCATTCAAATAAATAGGGTAAAGGTAGAATGAAAAATGTGAAGGAGGAGGCCATTAGGTTTGGTCCCACTAGGGTTTGGCCACCTAGGGAGCACTCCCCTCTTACCTTTAACTTCTCATTGCTCGTTGAATCAACCGCTTAGAATGAATGACGCTTCGCCATAAAAAAGTTGTGCTTTTTTTTTAAGAATATTCGAGCCAAGATCCTGTTAAGGTAAAATGGCCAAGAAAGGAAAGGCTACAATGGCCCGAAATAGATGCTTCCTCGTTGCGGTGTTACCTTTTCTTTGAGAATATCCGAGCCAGGATCCTTGTTAAGGTGAAATGACCCGGAATAGATGTTTACTCTTTGCGTTGTTGCCTTTTCTTTGAGAATATCCGAGCTAAGATCCTTGTTAACGTGAAATGGCCCGAAATAGATGTTTTCTCGTTGCATTGTTGCCTTTTCTTTGAGAATATCCGAGCTAAGATCACGTTAAGGTGAAATGGCCTAGAAAAAAAATACTACAATCACCTGAAAAAGAATAGATGAAACAATCACGAAGAATTAACCAAATAGAAAACCAACACAACCACAATTATGAAACTATGTTATCTTCTTGTTTGTTTCTATTCACATAGATGCCCGATAAGAAGGGAAATATCAGATCCGAAAAGGAAGAGGGCTAGTAGCACTAGCCTCCTTTCGCTGCCTGATTCTCTCCGAGAATTGATCGCTACCAAACCTTAGTGTCGTTCAACATCGTAATTTTCAAAGCACCTTCTCTTAAACGAAGACAACTCTAAAGCCAACTCTGCCACTAACTGTCTTCTCGTCGCTGTTGATCCAACTTCTTTTGAGTCTGATCACCGTCGGATCTAATGGCGAAACTCGAGACCAATTGCTCTCTTTACTTAAATCTGAAACTACACATGATCTTAACACGCTCGATAAGGCCGCTAGAGAACACGTTAATTTTTAGAGGGGGAGGACTTTGAGATCACTTCGTGAAGTGATGCGGTTGAAGAGCAAGCGTGCCAGTTTATGGAAAGATTTGATTTAATGGCAAAGATCTGATTCAATGGCAATTCGGTAATTTTGGCTAAGTTTAGAGTGTCGGATTTGGGCGTTTTCGGAGCCTAATTTCATTGGAAACGGGTCAACGGTCAAAACTCACAAGCATTCTGCTTGTGACGTACAGGGTTTTTTTGGTCAAATTCCATCGTTTAGGCCTTCAAAAAGACATTTTTCTATTTTATGGTTATTTTTATAATTGTCTTTATTAGTTTTCCTTTTCCGTTTTGGATTCTATTTTTAGGGTTTTGCTATTTAAACACCTTGTTATGATGGGGAGCCGCAGTTTTGGATGAAAAATAAAATTTACGTATTTTTCCAAAATTCTCTGAATTAGAATTTTGCTGCCTATTTCCTGGTATTCATAGAATCAACAGGTTGTAGAAGGTTATCGTTTGGCAATCGTGCGCGGTTCAATAATTAATAACAGTTTTCTGTTTCTTCCGCTGCGTCAGTTGGTATCAAAGCCTAAATCATATTCACCATGCCACCCCGTAGAGCGCGTGTGGATGATGTTTATGGGCGTGAGGATCTGGAGCGACTTGAGCAGCGGTTCGAGCAGCGAATCGAACAAGTAATGGAGCAGGGGATGAACACTATGATGGATCGATTGACGCTAAGGATGGGCGAGTTGTTGGCGAACCAGAATAGGGAAATTCCTCATCCTGGGGGGAACCCTAATTATGATGATCGGAGAAACCCTTTCGCAAGAGAGAATGATGAAGGACATGACTTTGATGATGACTATGATGAGGCACCTCGAAGGCGTCGTCGACCATATGCAGTGGAGGACGATAGGAGACGTTAGGAGACGGGTATGAGAACTAAAATTCCTGAATTTCATGGTACCCTCCAACCAGAGGAATTCATTGACTGGCTGGCCACGGTAGAAGAGATCCTGGAATTTAAGGGTGTCCCTGATGATAAACGAGTACCCTTGGTTGCTACCAGACTCAGAGATAGGGCAATGGCTTGGTGGCAGCAACTCAGGCAAACGAGGGTTAGATTGGGGAAGTCAAAAATTACGGACTGGGAGAAGATGAAGAAAAAGTTGCGAGCGACATTCCTACCTTATAATTATCAGTGATTAATGTACCAGCGGTTACAAAATTTAAGGCAAGGAGGTCGTACAGTTGATGAATACACAACTGAATTCTATCAGCTGATTGCTCGGAACGAGGTGCATGAGACAGAAGATCAGTTAGTAGCCCGATATATTGGGGGTTTACGAGAACAAATTAAAGAGACAGTCAACATGTTTGATCCAATGTCTATTTCTGCAGCGCATCAGAGGGCTGTGCAGATTGAGAAGAGGCGTCCTGGTGGTTTTGGACAACCTCCTAGCTTTGGGTATTCAGGAGGAGGTGTCAATACTGGCCGTTCAGGAGAGGTTGCAGCGGCGGGGGCAATAGCCAAAATGGGAGCAGTAATAAATAATAATAGGAGGATTGGTCCAGTAAGTGGTATCAAGTGTTTTGCATGTGGTGAAGTGGGACACAGGCAGACTGAGTGCAAGAAAGCTGGAAAAAGGGCGATGTTTGCTGAAATAGATGAGGGTGATGATATCGAAGATGAAACCTTGCTAACTGGTGAACCGATCTTTGATTCAGAAGGCGTGGATGAGGAGGTGGTGACTGGTGATGTTGAGACTGCGTTGGTGGTCAGGAGGTCCTGCCTTACACCTAGGGTTGTTGATGATGATTGGCTGAGAAATAACATTTTTCAGTCAACCTGTACTGTTAAAGGGAAGGTGTGTAGGTTTGTGGTTGATGCAGGTAGTTGTGAGAATATAATTTCAGCAGAGGCAGTCCGAAAGCTAGAACTAACAACGGAAAAACATCCAAAGCCGTACAAGTTAGCCCGGTTGAAACAAGGGGGCGAGGTGACTGTCTCAAGACGTGCATTGGTATCCTTTTCTGTGGGGACAAAATATAAGGACGAGGTTTGGTGTGATGTAGTAGCTATGGATGTATGCCATCTGCTGTTGGGACGACCTTGGCAATTTGATAGAGAGGTGGTTCATAACGGTAAGACGAATACTTACAGCTTTGTGTTTGAGGGGGTAAAGATTGTGTTAGTGCCCAAGCGGGAAGAAAACAAAGGCAGTGCTAGTTTGTTGACTTTAGCACAGTTTGAGGAGGTGGTGCAGGAGACGAAAATAGTATACGCCTTAATCGGGAGGGTGGTAGACAAAGAGGTCGAGGTTCCTGTTGTAGTTAAACCACTCCTGGAAGAGTTCAGCGATTTATTTCCAGAAGAACTGCCTGAAGGATTACCCCCAATGCATGATATCCAACATCGGATTAATCTGGAGCCCGGGGTAGCCTTACCCAATCGACCTCATTACAGGATGAGTCCCGGAGAGCATGAAGAATTAAGGAGACAGGTGGAAGAGTTACTGGCCAAGGGGTACATTCGAGAGAGTTTGAGTCCTTGTGCGGTACCAGCCCTTCTGGTATCAAATAAAGATGGTACTTGGCGGATGTGTATCGACAGTAGAGCCATCAACAAAATAACGGTCAGGTACCGTTTTCCTATTCCTAGATTGGATGACCTACTAGATCAGCTTAGTGGGGCTACTATGTTTACTAAATTGGATTTGAAGAGTGGATACCATTAACTCCGTATTCGGGCTGGCGATGAATGGAAGACAGCTTTTAAGACGAGGGAGGGATTGTATGAGTGGATGGTCATGCCGTTTGGGTTGTCCAATGCACCTAGCACCTTTATGCGTGTTATGAATCAAGTTTTGAGGCCTTTCATTGGGAAGTGCGTTATTGTGTATTTTGATGACATTTTAATCTACAGTGCTAACCCGAGCGAGCATCTTAGTCAGCTGCGAGAAGTTCTTCATGTTCTGCGTAGGGAGAAATTTTATGCTGCAATTAAGAAGTGTGTGTTTCTAACACCTAGGGTGCTGTTTCTTGGTTACATTGTGTCTGATGTGGGGCTGCAGGTAGATGAGTCCAAAGTAGAGGTAGTGAAGCATTGGCCAAGGCCTAGTACCATTACTGAAGTTCGGAGCTTTCATGGGTTGGCTTCCTTTTATCGGCGCTTTATCCCTCATTTTAGTAGCATTATGGCTCCTATTACTGAGTGTATGAAGCAGGATGGGAAGTTTGCTTGGACAGATGAAGCAGAAAAGGCGTTTGAGCTAATTAAATTCCGCCTTACCACAGCTCCCATTCTAGTATTACCAGATTTCCATCAACCTTTTGTGTTGCATTCTGATGCTTCCAAAGTGGGAATTGGGGCTGTTTTGAGTCAAAACAGCAGGCCAGTGGCGTATTTTAGTGAGAAACTTTCGGGTGCCAAGCTGCGTTATAGCACTTATGATGTTGAGTTTTATGCTGTGGTTCAGGCTATTAAACATTGGTGACATTATTTGTTTCAGCGGGAGTTTATCTTGTATACGGATCATGAGGCTTTAAAACATTTGCATAGTCAAGATAAAGTTTCTGCTAGACATGCGAGTTGGGTTGCTTACCTACAAAGGTTCACTTTCGTGGTGAAACACAAGTCGGGAGTTACCAATCGAGTGGCTGATGCTTTGAGCAGGCGAAAGGGACTACTAACTCGACTTTCTGTGGAGGTACCTGGTTTTGATTCATTTGCTGAAATACTTGAAGCTGATCCATATTTTTCTGGTATTTTGGCAAAGGTTCGGGCAGGGGAGAGGACAGATTTCCATTTGCAGGATGGATTTTTGTTGAAGGACAACCAACTATGTGTTCCAGACTGTAGTTTGCGGTTGAAGATCCTTCAAGAGCTGCATGGCGAGGGGCATGTAGGAAGAGACAGGACTTTGTAGTTGGTGCAGTCTACTTACTTCTGGCCTACTATTCGAAAGGAGGTTGAGAAACTGGTGCAACGGTGTCGGGTTTGTCAAGTATCTAAGGGAACAGCAACCAATGCAGGCTTGCATATGCCTCTACCAGTTCCATCACAGCCATGGGTGGACATCAGTATGGATTTTGTGCTGGGATTACCGCGTACAGAGCGAGGTAATGATTCTATTTATGTGGTAGTTGATCGTTTTTCCAAGATGGTGCACTTCATTCCATGTAAAACGACCACAGATGCTGTTCGTGTTGCTCAATTGTACTTTAGAGAGATTTATAGGTTGCATGGTTTGCCAGTGTCTATTGTGTCTGACCGTGATACCAGGTTTCTTAGCCATTTTTGGCGTAGCTTGTGGAAGATGGTGAACACACAGTTGAATTTTAGTAGTGCCTACCATCCACAGACAGATGGGCAAACGGAAGTGGTGAATCGGTCGCTAGGCAATTTGTTGCGGTGTTTGGTTGGAGAACATCTGAAGAGTTGGGATCTGAAGTTATGTCAGGCACAGTTTGCTCATAATCATGCAGTTAACAGGAGTACTGGATTTAGCCCTTTTGCAGTAGTGTATTCTGTTACTCCTAGAGGACCGCTTGATTTGCTGCCATTACCAGCAAAGACACTAGTTCATGGGAGGGCAGAAACCTTTGTGACAGGATTGCAGGAGGTTCACAGGGCTGTCCGTGACAATCTGCTGATAAGAAACGGCTTCATGTTGAGTTCGAAGTAGGGGATTATGTGTGGGCTGTTCTTACTAAGGATAGATTTTCTGTAGGTGACTATAATAAGTTGTCTGCCAAGAAGGTTGGGCCAGTGGAAATTGTTGAGAAGATCAATCCTAATGCATACCGCTTGAAACTGCCGAGTCATATTCGTACAGCGAATGTTTTTAATGTCAAGCATTTGATTCCTTACATAGGCGATTCCTCCGATGATGACAATTCGAGGGCGAATTCTGTCCACCCTGGGGAGAATGATGCGGTTGAAGAGCAAGTGTGCCAGTTTATGGAAAGATTTGATTTAATGGCAAAGATCTGATTCAATGGCAATTCGGTAATTTCGGCTAAGTTTGGAGTGTCGGATTTGTGCGTTTTCGGAGCATAATTTCATTGGAAATGGGTCAACGGTCAAAACTCACAAGCATTTTGCTTGTGACGTACAGGGTTTTTTGGTCAAATTCCATCGTTTAGGCCTTCAAAAAGACATTTTTCTATTTTATGGTTATTTTTGTAATTGTCTTTATTAGTTTTCCTTTTCCGTTTTGGATTCTATTTTTAGGGTTTTGCTATTTAAACACCTTGTTATGATGGGGAGCCGCAGTTTTGGATGAATAATAAAATTTACGTATTTTTCCAAAATTCTCTGAATTAGAATTTTGCTGCCTATTTCCTGGTATTCATAGAATCAACAGGTTGTAGAAGGTTATCGTTTGGCAATCGTGCGCGGTTCAACAATTGATAACAATTTTTTGTTTCTTCCGCTGCGTCATGAAGGAAGTTTATATATTTGGCGGTGAAGGTTTACAGATTCCTTTGAAGATATTATTTTATAAGATGACACAAAGGTTTGTAGTCTTGGTTGGTAATCTTATATTAATAAGATATCTTATACTTAAAAAAGAAAAAGAAAAAGGGACCTTAACCATTTAAGGTGATAAAGCCAAGGATGAAGGGGATTGGGTCTTGGCTGAGTTTAAAAGTGGCAGGAGTATTATAATGATTACCTTTGATGTTGTTGTGCATGGTATTGGTAGGGTCATTTGGAATTTTTAAAATTCTATTCACTTGGTCTATAAATTGAAAAATACACGACTTTACCGGCGGCTATTCACCCTTGATAATAATTTATGTTTTGGGTGCAAAATCGGGTGTGTTCATAAAAAAATTATTATTTGGTAGTTTCCAGATTTAATTTAATTTATATTTAGTTTCCAAAAACAAAATTAAGAAAACAACGATTGAGTTTGAAAAGATTTGATAAAAGATTTATCCAAAGATATATTGGGAAAGCTCCCCTAGAGGTTCCCTCTCCTAAGATTTTTTTTTTCTTTCGAGGCTTGCATGATCGAGCTTTGCGAATTGTTCAGAAACTTAAATCAATATTCAAAGACTCGAAGTATTTTGCACGACCCTTACTTCAAAGGTGTGACTCACGTGCAGGGGGCAAATGTGAGCCCAAGTACAAATTAGGGTTCACGTGTGACCTAAAAGAATTGAATGACAAACAAAAAAGCTGGAAATAAATGCGTGAGACTCGGGAGAAGCCTCCACGTGTCCTGAGATAGAAAACTCGTGGAGGCGACTCATTTTGGAAATTGATTGAGGGACTGCATTGGTGGCTAGAAGGACATGACGATCTGGGCATTACTTTTGTGACTAAGGGTATTTCTGGAATTTCTCTGAGGTCATGTGCCTGGCACATGATCACTTTCCAAAAAACCTATAAATACCCCTTCCATTCCATTAGGAAGGGACCTCTCTTGGGACTTTGGACTTTGGACTCTTGAAAGATTGGAGGACTCAGACATTCTCTCTCAACTAGAAGCACTCTAGAAGACTCTTTGAATCCATGCTACCCTAACAAGGTTTCTGGTTTCTAAGAGTTTTGTCACGTGTCATTAGAATAATCGCTCACCTTTTCTTCTCCCCTTTTCAACTCATCAATTAATTTCATACACTTCGTGGATTTCTCTCCTCCTTAGCCAGCACGAAACCCTAACCCTAGCATGGTACAATTTTCTTGGCCACGGTGATCAATAATATTAGTAAGAGATTAAAATATTATTAAATAATTAAGAATATTAGGAAATAAATAAAATATTATTAAAAGATTAATAATATTAGGTGAGAGTTTAAAGATGAAGATTATGTGATAACAATATTATCAAGGGATGATAATATTATTAAGAATTTAATGTAATATCTAATATTTAATTATGTAGCTAAATTTTAGATAATTTAATATAGAGTAATAGTATTATAAGTCAATATATGTTATGCTAATTTAAAGATCAATGATAGGTATTTTCAAAAGAAGTTAAATTAATTTGCGTAGCAGTAGTCTGCAGACGGGCAAGCTCCTAACTCACACTTGAGTTATTATTTTTAAAGCATGTTAATGGATCATTATTGTTAATTATTTCACATCTATAATGATTATTGGTATTTGCACTTAGTGCAATTGATTTCATGTTCTATTATTTGAACTGTGAAATAATTAAAGTTTTTTTTTCAAGAACTTTTTATGAGCTAGATATATGCTTGTTGTATAAGCTAGATCGAACATGTTTAAATTTGTTAAATTAAATACGTTTTAAAAGCTGTTCCAAACCAATTGATTTGGTAAGGACTCTTAGACTGAGAAAAAGAACAATTTTTACTAAAGCTTTATATCGAAAAACGATTATTTGCCCGTTTACTTAAGTGTTATGCATATTCACTGGGTATGAAAGGTTGATCCCCTTGATTACCAAAACAACTAAAGGGATGAGTTTAATTACTAATAAATCCTCAGTACTTGTTCATGGTCATTGCTGACCACTCAACATTATTTATTCAATTATTAAAACTTGATTCATGTTCTTTCACAATCAATATATATTGTTCTTGTTACGTAGCAAATATATATATATTGTTGATAATTCGAAGTCTTATTCTTTTGCTATTATGATATATTATTCTTGTATTTAAACTTGTTGAGCGAATTAGTTGCTCACACTTGCTATATCATGATATCATTTCAGTTAAATCATAGACGTCAAAGAAGGACAATGAAAAAAGCAAAGTCTAAGAGTAGATTACTATGCATGTTTAATTATTAAGTTATCTGATGTAAATTATTTATCTAAACCTTTTGATAATTTAAGAGTATGTGCTTAAGTTAAGGTTAGTAGACCTTGGGATATGTTGTAAGAACTTATTGTATGAATAATTTATGTTTATATATTCCGTAATAGTTTATAGAATGTATATGATGATGATGGATCGTGAGCACCGAACCAGAAGTTAAGAAACCCGGATTTGGGGGTGTCACACATTTTTCCAAAACATAGTTAAACGACCAAAAAGTTAATAAAAATATTTTTTGTCATTTTTATTTTGTCTAATTTTTTTCACCGTTTGTCGAGAAAAACTTTTATTGGATAATACGACTTTTCATGACATATTACCGGCAAATCCTAAGACGAAATGTCGTTAGGACATACCAATCTCTCTAAAAGACCTAGGTTATTCAAACCCTTAGGGTTTAACCCTTATATTTTATCGGATGAATAGTATATATTTCGTCTTTTTCTTAGAAAAAAATCTCTTTCTCTAAAAAATTTTATTTTCGTCTTCAAAATTCTTACCCTTTTAATCTGGTAATAACCAAAACCCTAACATTTATAATCATCCTAGGTTATAGAACGACTAATAAACACATAACACATAATATTGTTAATAAAAACTTATTTTATTAAATAATAATTATTTAAACTTAATTTATAAGACTATCCGATTTCTCGGGTTGTCACATTGTGTAATATCCGTGAATTTTATGAATTAAATTAATAAAGGTTGTATATTTATTTGAATATAAGTATGTTTTGCTGAGACACGGGATGTGATAATTCAATCGAATTGAATAAGTATATGATAATTGGGTAATAAGATGGAAATGATGAAAAGCTTAGTTTAAGCTTATGTGATATGCCTAGTGTGGCATAATAGAAGGGTAAGTAACTCATTAATTAAAATTAATGAAGGAATGATTTAATGAGTGGAAGGATTAATTTATATTATATTCTTTAATTAATTATTGTTATGTGTAATAACATATAAATGGGTAATAAAGTTATTTCATGCATAAAATATGATATGGGATGTTAAGAATAATATTATAATATGTGAATAGTTACTATATGAAACTATATGGTAAAAGTAAGTGGAATTATATAACTTACTAACTTGAATAAATAAATCTTATGTGACATGATGAGTCATGAAGAATCAATTAAAAATATATTTTAAATATATGGGAGGAAATAAATTGAAGTAAATAAATATTACTATTAAATGTTTATTTCAATATTTATGTGATATTAAAACAATAATAAGTTTTATGGAAGATGATGGGTCGTTGGTACCCAACTGAATTATATTCTGATCTAAATTAAATATTATCTGAACTAACCCAATGTACATTGATTATATGATTATGGGTATATGTACCCCTAACTTATCTTATGGTAATAGCATTAAGTCATTTAATGTAAGCTTATAAGCCAATAAGGAAATTAAACCCAAGTATGTTAATATTCATTTACATTGTTGAGTATTAACAAACCTTGTCCCATTTTGTGAGTCTCATTTCTCCATTACACGTGAATAGGCCATTGGCCTAGCCTACCCACCTTGCCCAATCTCAGGAAATCCAAATGATGGTGATGATGGAGAATGTGAATGTAGTATGCACACAAGTCAATCATATTTGATATGATAAAGCATATACTTTGTAACAATCTTATTCGTTTATTGATAAAAGAATTAATCTATTAAAGGCTTTTAATTTATCTATATGGTGCTATTAAATAAAATGTGATAAACCTATAGTTTTGAGCAATGCTTTTAGAATCATGATGATGATCATGCTAATGATATCTAAATTCAAAATAGCTCAAAAATTAAAATAGTTCCCAATCGATGGATTACTAAATCGGGGATTAGTGAACCCGGATAGATTGAAACATACGTGTCTTATTCATTGGATGAGAATGATTGATCTCATAATCATTTATGTGGAGACACTAAAGCAAGTATGTAGATGCTTATTGGAGAATAAGTTCACTGAACGTGGCTCGCTAAGGAATACTTAATGGAGTTTTACTTGCCTGTCAATAGGAATTCCTATAGTGATAGTAGTACAAGTGATCCTTGGAGTTGAGAGCATCATAGTATCTTGTGTATGATGAGTTATGCTTTGACATATTCCTTAAGACCCTTAGGGTATATCAAAGGGTATGCTAAGTTGTACATGGATATAATGAATGATCAACAAAGAATCTACTGCTTCTAGTAAAAGAAGAGAATGTCCTATGTGATTCGATGAATGACAACTCAGTAGTCTTTGGCCAAAGCAGAATGAAATTAGAAAGTTGTTTCTAATTTGCATTAATCAAAGTTGTGCATTTAGGATCGAAATACATATAATTAAATAAAATAAGACTTGACAGTAATTCCATGGCTTATATTTAATTGGGATATTGTATGGTAGAAGGATTGAATTGTACAGTAACTATATACTCAGAGGTTCTTTTATGATTAATGTTGAAATCTATATTATCTAGAAAGTCGTTAAGCGCTAAGGGGGCTTACCCTTATTGTAGAATAAATATTATTTATTTAAATGAATTGACTAATTTAATTTATTTATTTAAATAAGATTAGAATTGTTCTAATTGATTTATTCACAATCGGTTTAATATGAAGAACCTAAAGGGTCACACCATAAAAGGAATAATATTTATTTAAGAAGAAAATGGCATAATCATAATAATGAGTTAAGTGTATTTAACTTAATCTATGGTGATAGAATAAATTAAATAGCTTAATATTTATTATTTAATATTTTGAAAATATTAAATATAAATTAATAAGAGGAGTCTTATTATTATTATTACTATTAGTTTAATTCCTAAAGGAGTTTGAAAATTAATTAATAATAGTACTCTCCTATATTCTTAATAAGATTAGGAGGTAAATTAATTAAAAGAGTTTAATTAATTATTATGAAAACCTAATCCTAAAATGTTTAGGAGGGTTGCCTACATCTATAAATAAGAGGAGTCTTATTTTGATTTAGGGTTAATGTTATTTTCAATAGTTGAGAGAGCACCCATTTTCTAGAGAGAATGAAACTAGGATTTTTGCCAAACACAAATCTTCTTGAATACTTGTTCTTCCTTGGTGGATCACCTATAGAAGCCAAACACTTGGGTGGCTTGCATTGATCTAACGAAGGAATCACAACAATGGAATTCAAGGAGGATGCGAAGGAATTGGAGGTGAACTAGTACCCGAGGAAGCTTTGATCTACGAGGGTATGATCCTATTTCTCCATCTCTTTCGTATAATTGATAATTACTCACAAAGATGATCTTGGTTATGCTTTGTATATAATTTTAAAACTCCCTTTTTATTGCGTTTCCGCACTATTTATGTGATTTGATTACGTAATCGCGCTACATACAAATCTAACAGTGGTATCAGATCCAAACCTTGTTGTAATTATCGATTATGATGATTTCATTTGTTTTTGGTTCTGCGATTGGATCGAATTTTTTGGGCTAAAGTTTTTTTCTGGTCTGTCTGCAACGCGGCGCAGCTGTTTTTCTAGGCTAACGGCGCAGCTGCGCTGGTTCCCAGTGTATTCTGGGCTCAACTACACCCTACACCAGAATCTGAAAAAAAAATTATTTTTATTTTATTTATTTCAATTAAGATAAAATGTTTATTTTGAATTGGAATATGATTAAAATAAAAGTTTTTATATTTTAACTTGGAATTGGATTCCACGTTTACTTGAATAAAGGAGCTTATTCATATATGGAATAGGATTCCATGTTTCCTAGAATAAAGGAGTTTATTCACATATGGAATATGATTCCATGTTTCCTTAAAAAATAAAGATGTTTATTTTGATAAGGAATAGGATTCAATTTATTTTATTTTTTCAACAATTTTAAGTTAAAATAAAAGAGCTTATTTTATACTTGAAATTGGATTCCTTATTAATCAAAATAAAGAAGTTTATTTTGATTTGGAATTGATAAAAAATAAAGTAGTTTATTTATTCAATATTGGATAAAATAAAATAAAGAAGTTTATTATGATTTAAATTTTGATTAAAGTAAAGGAGTTTATTTTTGTTTCAAAATTAGATATCTCATAAATTTTAATTGTCCATTAAATGATATCGATGCATATATGGAATGGTTTTATTATTCATGAGATGAATGTTATTTATTGATGCATATGTTGATATGTATGATAATAAATGGGATTGATTATGGACTATTGACCAATGCGATTGGATTTTATTTTAGTTGGATGCATGAATGTATGAGTTTTATTAAATGGGGTATACGTGCATCGTCTTCTCTAATTTTTCTTGATGTAAATTTTATCTCCCTCCTATGTACTTCCCTTTGACTACTGATTAAGGTTTCTATTTATATTAAATAGTATTGTAATAGAAATAGTTAGAATTATCTCGAAGAATTGGATACAAAGAAGCAAGGAGCGCTTGAAGACCTGTTTGTAATAGAACCCGGGATTTAAATGTAATAGTTATATTTAAATTTAATTCTTACACCCCTAAGTTTGACCTTTTTGGTTCACTTGGTGGCTCTAGTGAACCAAACTAGAATAAAAGTCCATAATCAATCCGGGGAGAATATAATATTCTATATGTGCATGCTTATATTGTATATATATTATATATTATGCAACATGTTTGGCATGTAAATTAATATGACGTGTATTTTATATATATATATATATATATATATGTGTGTGTGTGAATGCGCGCTAAATAAGATGAGACAAATAATAACAAGCCCCTCAAAGATTTTATATTAAGTCCTAAGCGTTCAAAGATATTTGGAATATCGAATGTCACCTTCTAGCATGATAAATTTAATAGAGTATTAAATATTTAATATGAGTTTGTTGTGTCACCACAAGGCAAGTATTACATATTTAAGATGTTGATTTATCACATTTGATGCTTATAAAGAAATTGAACAATACTGTTTTGTTGTGTCACCACAAGGATGGTATTTTTCTATTTGAATATATGAAAGTGCTAGGTTGGATTTAACTTAGATAATTTTAGTTCAGATATGTCACCACTTGATCAAAATAATCTCAGAGATATAAAAGGAGTTACATGGTGATGTAATTGACAATAGTTGTCTACCTATTTATTTATATATCATTTGTTGTGTCACCACAAGGCTATATACATTTGAAATGGGATCCTTATTCTCACTAGCAAATCTTTAATTAGATTTGTCGAACTATATATTATGAGGGTAATATAGTTTGATGATAGTGGGAGAAACCAATTAAATAAAGATCTAATTTGTTTTGGTAATTAATAAAATGAATGTATGCTAAAATGTTGTTAATCACAAATTTATTTACAGAATTTTACAGTGTTTAAATTCACTATCACTGCGTAGCATATTAGATGCAAATTAACCGGACCGAATTAAACGGATTGGTTAAGGAATTTGAGAATAGTTCTCAAGGCTGAAAAGCTATCTTATTTCCTTAATACGCATGTTCCTGCAGGTTGCAGACAATGCCTCTGAGGAAGAGATTGCTACTTTTAGAAAGTGGCAAGATGATACAAAGTTAGCTCAATGCATTATGCTCGCATCCATGAGTAACGAGCTTCAGCGTCAACATGAAACTATGGATGCTTCTACTAAACTCTTGCACTTCTAATAGTTGAATGGCGAGGAAAGTAGGACTACTAGATATCAGATATCTAAGGAGCTCTTCCAATCTAGGATAACCAATGGCACTACAGTAGAGACATGTGTCCTCAAAATGATCAATTTGATTGAACAATTAGGACAACAGGGTTTTGTCATGGATGAAGAGTTTAACCAATATTTGATCTTGCAGTCATTCCCAGACTCCTTCTCACAATTGTTGTGAATCTCAACATAAGCAAGCTAGATCTCAGCCCGCCTGAGTTGCTTAAACATGTTGAAAACTGTTGAGAGTCACTTTCCAACCAAGAAAGATGAAGTCTTACTGATAGGGGACAAAGGATCTTCTGAAATGAAGAACAATTCAAAGAAGGTATTAAGAAAAGTAAAAACAAAGGATAATAAGAACAAAACTGATACGGATAGCAAAGGAATTTACTTCCATTGCAAATATGCCTGGACACTGGAAATAAACTGCAAGAAGTGTCTTGTAGAGGCTAACCAGAAGAAGCTTAGTGAAGCTTAGGTTAAAGATACATGTTTGTTCATAAACAAAATAAATACTTCTCTAAGTTAAGGTTCTACTTGGGTATAGGATACCAGTTTTGGTTCTCATAAATACAGATTTATGAAGGGATCAAGCGGAAGTAGAAATCTAAACAAAGGGATAAGTAATCCTCTGTGTGGGAAATGTAACAAAGGTTATTGCATTAGCCATAGGAACTTATTGTTTAGCATAGCCTACGGGCAATTTCATTAGTTTAAATAATTGTTATTATGTTTCAACACTTATATGAAACATTATTCAAACTTCCATATTGGATATGGATGATTTTGATATTATAATAAAGAACAGTAGTTGTTCTATTTTTAATAGAATGTTTTATATGGTGTTGGCAATTTACTAAATGGACTTTACATACTTAACTTATATGAAAAAAAATTGCAAATTGAACAAACTAGTAAAAGAAATGGAGATGATCATTCAAAGAGTTGAATATGTGTATTTGATGAAATACAAGTTTGAATCATTTGAAAGGTTCAAAGAATTCAGAAGTGAAACTAATTGGCAAAGTATTAGGATTCTTCGATTGGATCGATGAAGGGAATACTTGTGGAATAAGTTTCTAGATCATCTTAAATGGTTTTTCTCATAATGGACGCTTCCTGATACACAAGAATTGATTGTTGCATCTAAAAATAAAAATCATATCATGTTGGATATGGTGCGATCCATAATGATTTTTACCGACATTCCAGTATCTTTCTGGGGTTATGCCTTAAAAACGGCTACATATCTACAATATAAGGTAACCTCAAAATTCGACCCCAAGACTCCATATAAGTTATGGACAGGGAGGATTCCTAATCTTAAGTATGTTAAGATAAGGGAAAATGTTTCAAAAGGATAAGTTTGGGACAAAATTTGACAAGTGAAGATTTGTGGGACATCCTAAAGTAAGTTTAGGGTATATGTTCTATAATCTTACTAAGCAAAAGGTGTTTGTTGCGAAACACTCTTGCCTTCTTAGATAAAGGTGTTTATCATTGAAGGAGCTAGTGGGAGGATAATAAATCTTGAAGGAGTTCAAGAACCACAAAGTACTATAAGTCAAATAAAGGAACCTATAGATAAACCTGTTATACCACAACTGAATCGTAAAACTAAAAATTACCGAAGATACTTGGGAGGTATGGATTCATCATAAATGATTATGATGAGGTACACAACATAAAGGATGATGATTCAGTTACATACGATGAGGCTAAGAGTTGTAGCAACTCAAAGAAATAGTAAATAACCATGAAATCCAATATAGATCTTTGGAGCAAATGGCAAGGTGGAGACCTATAAGGACAAACTGGTTTGAAAAATGTTTAATAAAGTCAAAGAGTTGACTGTGACAAAGCCTTATTACCAGTAGCAATCCTCAAATCCGTTTGGATTTTACTTGCGATTGTAGTTTATTATTACTAAATCTGGCAAATGGTCGTGAAGACGCCCTTCCTCAAATATAAATTATTAGAGAAAAATGTATGTATGATATAGCCAAATGGATTTGTTTTAATGGTTGAAGCAAATCATGTATATGAGCTACAACAATCTATTTATAGATTGAAGTAAGGTTCGTAAAGATGGAACATTCGTTTTGATGAGACAATCAAAGGAGTTTGATTTTATCAAAAATAAGAATGAACCTCGTGTGTACAAAAAGGTCAGTGGGAGCGCTATGACATTCCTTATATTATATGCTGATATACTACTGATAAGGAATGACATACAAGTGCTACAATCAGTAAAGAGAAAGTTGTCTAAACAATTCCTTCATGAATGATTTAGGGAGAGCATCTCATAAATTGGGGATATAAGTCTACATAGATAGATTTAATAGGGATGCTCGGCTTATCCCAAGGAACGTATATTCATTCGATGCTAAAAGTGTTTAGCATGACAAACTTCAAGAAAGGTCTCATGATGATGAGCCATAGAGTGTATCTCTCTAAATTATCCGTATGAAAGAGAGATAGAGAAATTGCATGAGTTACTATCATGTACGCAATGAAATATACGTGACATGATGTTGATTAGTCATATTCTGAAGAAGATCACTATAGTACAGTGAAAAATACCTTAAAGTTCTTAACTGACACTAAGGATGTGATCATGATTCATGATGGGTCTGAATTGAAACTAGAGGGCTAAATAGACTCAAGTTTTTTTCAGACTGACCAAGATGACATGAAATCCACTTTAGGGTAAATTATTACCTTGTGTGGTGGTGCAGTGAATTGGAAAGGTTCCAAATAGCATAGAGTTGCTGGATTAGTGATAAAGACAAAGTATATAGCTGTAAATGAAGCAACAAGTTTATGTTTGGATGGAAAAGTTCATTACTAAACTAGGAAAAGTTCCTAAGACTCATCTTGGATCCAAACATGTGTTGCGACACTTTCATTTGATTAGAGAAATTATTGAAAGAAGAAAAGTCGCTATAGAGATAGTGTACTCTTAATAACAACATAATATATCCATTTACTTAAGTTTTATCCAATAGCAGGATGATCGTCACTTAGAGAAGAAGGGTATTAGATACCATGGAAATTGACTTTAATGTAAGTGGGAGATTGAAAGTAGTATGCACACAAGTCAATCATATTTGATATGATAAAACATATACTTTATAACAATCTTATTCGTTTATTGATAAAAGAATTAATCTGTTAAAGGCTTTTAGTTTATCTACATGGTGCTGTTAAATAAAATGTGATAAACCCATAATTTTGAGCAATGCTTTTAGAATCATGATGATAATCATGCTAATGAGATCTAAATTTAAGATAGCTCAAAAACTAAAATAGTTTCCAATTGATGGATTACTAAAATGGGGATTAGTGAATCCGGATAGATTGGTACATACGTTGCTTGCTCATTGGATGAGAATGATTGATCTCATAATCATTTGTGTGGAGACACTAAAGCAAGTATGTAGGTGCTTATTGGAGAATAAGTTCACTGAACGTGGCTCGCTAAGGAATACCTAATGGAGTTTTACTTACCTGTCAATAGGAATTCCTATAGTGATAGTAGTACAAGTGATCCTTGGACTTGATATCATCATAGTATCTTGTGTATGATGAGTTATGCTTTGACATATTCCTTAAGACCCTTAGGGTATATCAAATGGTATGCTTGGGTATAATAAGTTGTACATGGAGATATTGAATGATCAACAAAGAATCTACTGCTTCTAGTAAAAGAAGAGAATGTCCTATGTAATTCGATGAATGACAACTCAGTAGTCTTTGGCCAAAGCAGAATGAAATTAGAAAGTTATTTCTAATTTGCATTAATTAGAGTTGTGCATTTAGGATCGAAATACATATAATTGAATAAAATAAGACTTCACAGAAATTCCATGGCCTATATTTAATTGGGATATTGTATGGCAAAAGGATTGAATTGTACGGTAACCATCTACTTAGAGGTTCTTTTATGATTAATGTTGAAATCTATATTATCTGGAAAATCGTTAAGCGCTAAGGGGGCTTACCTTTATTGTAGAATAAATATTATTTATTTAAATAAATTAACTTACTTTAAGTTATTTATTTAAATATGATTAGAATTATTTTAATTGATTTATTCACAACCGGTTTAATATGAAGAACCTAAAGAGTCACACCATAAAAGGAATAATATTTATTTAAGAAGAAAATGGTATAATCGTAATAATGAGTTAAGTGTATTTAATTTAATCTATGGTGATAGAATAAATTAAATAGTTTAATATTTATTATTTAATATTTTGAAAATATTAAATATGAATTAATAAGAGGAGTCTTATTATTATTATTACTATTATTATTAGTTAAATTCCTAGAGTTTGAAAATTAATTAATAATAGTACTCTCCCATATTCCTAATAAGATTAGGAGGTAAATTAATTAAAAGAGTTTAATTATATATTATGAAAACCTAATCCTAAAATATTTAGTAGGGTTGCCTACGTCTATAAATAAGAGGAGTCTTATTTTGATTTAGGGTTAATGTTATTTTCAATAGTTAAGAGAGCACTCCTTTTCTAGAGAGAAGGAAACTATGATTTTTGCTAAACATCCATCTTCTTGAATACTTGTTCTTCCTCTGTGGATCACCTCTAGAGTTCAAACACTTGGGTGACTTGCATTGATCTAACGAAGGAATCACAACGGTGGAATTCAAGGAGAACGCGAAGAAATTGGAGGTGAACTAGTACTCGAGGAAGCTTTGATCTACGAGGGTATGATATATTTCTCCATCTATTTCGTATAATTGATAATTGCTCACAAGGATGATCTTGGTTATGGTTTGTATAAAATTTTAAAACTCTCTTTTTATTCCGCTTCCGCACTATTTATGTGATTTGATTATGTAATCGCACTACATACAAACCTAACAGAAGGGAATGGCCTCAATAGTGTTCCACCAACTTTTCTTTGCCCATCATCTTCTTCTTTTTCCCGTTAAAGAAAAATGGTGGACAAAATCTTTGTTTGGGTATTTGATTTCCTATAAATTGAGACTCCTCTCTTCACAACTTATTTGGTTAAAGTGTCTGATAAGTTCCATATAGAGAGTAAGTTGAAATTAGAGTGAGCAATCTGAGTTAGAAGTAAAAGCTAGCAATTCAAGCTCCAAGAGGTAGCATTACCTTACTTATGTTCTAAATTTTTAGATTAGTGAATTCTTAGAATTTCTTAAATTTCTTGTTAATTGGATTAGGAATTGATATCATGATGTTATCTGAGTTCTATGGAGTCAATGTGGTTGTTTAGAGCATGCTACATGTTAAGTTTGTATGTTGGATTGCTGAGTTCTGCAGAAGCAGCGGCCTTCCTGGACTGTCTAGGGTAGGGCGCAGCTGCGCGCTCCCTGCAGTTCAGCACGGCATAGCTGCACTGTGCACCAGTCCTAAATTAAGCTTTTTGCTGTAATCTGAGAATTTTGACATGTTAGTTTGACTTAAACCTGCATGAAAATAAGTCTAACATTAGTGTAAGGTCCCTTTGCATTATGTGGTTTGCCTTAGTCTACTTTCATGTGTATTTTCTAAAAAGGAACTCGAAGCTTTGAAAATGTTTTTAATAAAAATTGTGACATCTTATGTTCTGACCTTGTAGCATAAATACATGGCTGAGTTATGAGCATGAAGTGTAGTTAGAGTTGCTTTGCTCGCATTGACATAAGTTAGTATGTGTTTTGAAAGAAAACTAAGAGTATTGGAAAAACAAACCTTGATAAAACTTATGGTATCCAAGTTTTGACTTTGTTAGCACGTGTACATGATCTAGCTATGCATGAAATGTGATTCAAGTTGACATGAATGTGCTAAATTTCTTAACTTGGTTTAAAATGACTTTTCAAAGAAAATTTTGAAAGCTTTGAGACAAATATTTTCAAGCATGATTTTGTTTACATTCTAAACTTTAGAACATGTATATTAAGACTATTTATATCTCTCAACATGACCTATATGCACGCTCACGTAGTTAGACTCAATGTAAGGCTATTCAAGTATGATTTTATACAAGTTTCAAGAGGTGAACAATATTAACTATGCGTAAATGATGTGAACACATGTGAGCATGCATATTACAGGTTGTATAATCTTCTTATATGAATAGATGGTTAATATAGTTGGCCTTGTGATTTCCTGAACTTATTTGGCCTTAATTCATTAGAAATTCTAAACTAGAACCATAACGTGTAAAGGTGAACTTGAAATGATCTTAGAAGCACGCAAGACTTTAACATGTGCATATCCTACTGTGTTAAGATCCATGTATGCTAAGAAATGAGATAGGATCAGGAAAATCAAAGCTCAACTCTAGTCTGGCCAGGGGGCAGCGCAGCTACGTCGTCCCAAAACCTAACTACAGCGCAGCTGCGCCTTCTTGCAGTTTTGTCTGACTATTTTGTTTGTGATCTAAGACTTGTAACATGTGTATAGTACTAATTTAAGTCATAATATATGATTATAATGATGTTAAGGAAAATCAAGTCCTCGGTCTCCTTTTTGTTGAAGGAGGAGGTCTCTTTTTTCTCTTTTGGAGTTGTTTGCCCTCGTCTCTTGTCAGTGGGACGAGAGAGGAATGCCCCGATTTCCTTATTTTATTCTTTTCCCTTTCATTTTTGCTTTGTCTTTGGGGTTTTGTTTTAAAGGGTGAATTTCGTAGGAAACCGGTACCGACATATGTGTCGACAATTTTGAAATATTGATTTTATTGATTGGACCGATTGAGACAGAGTCGCCAGTTAGTATTTTGGAAATAGATGTACCAACTCATCTGGGTTTTAATAGTTTTTCGCAAGATGGTCTAATGCGTGACTCTTTGATTTGGTCTTGAAACCCGAGATTCGTGGAATCCAGGGACTAGGTTAAGCGAGGGGAAGGTGTTAGGCACCCCCCGACTCCCGTGCAAGCACGGTACCGCATCTTATTCATTTTCTTATGCAAAAAATGTTTGTGTGTGTGTGTGTGTGTGTTTGTTTGATTTTAAAAGCTTTATTAGTAGGTTTCAAAGTCTTTTTGGTGACTTGAAAGTAGTGTTGTACCTCTTTTGCGCCTAGGTACGAAGGATTTAATTTAATCAAAAGTTCATTTTTAGCAAGATATCTGAATTGAAATGAGGTTTTAGAAAGTAAGGTTTTCAAATCCTTTGCCCGACTAAGAATCGAGGACTTCGATACTTCCTTTTATTCTTTACGTTAATTACGTGATTTACCCCGAATCGCTTTATTTCATCAAAAGCTCTTTGTGGTTTTTTCTTTGAGAAATCATTTTGATGATATGCATGCTAAAGCGTTAAGAAAGTTCAGATCATCATCGGGCATAAAAGCCATCTCGATTAACCGAGCTCCCGTAATGAAACTTTTTACTATCACGGGATCTTGAATCCGAGCTCTCGAGACTAACCCCTCAAGTTCGTTTTCAAGATCCAAATATTACATGTACATCGATATTTACGGTATTTAAAGCATTTATAACGTAAAAATCGGTCCATCGTGGGAATCAAGTCGGATCCATTCGGGGATCTCGACACCGGGATTCCTAGGCTCACATGATTTATATAATATTACGTATACATAACGTCCACGGTTTTGATACTAAGTGATTTCATCGCTTGAAAACACAGTTCACGCTGATTCGGCCCCCCTTTTACCTCTAAATATAGATTTAGGGCTATACGGGTTAACCGGGAAGATTCAAAAATGATAAATTCATAGATATACCATGGATCTAAGCCATTATAGCTCCCGGGTTAAAGCTTCATGCTTAATAACCTCTCGGGAGCTAGATTAGGCTTAGCTTGAGGTATATCTAGCCTCCGAAGACTATATACAACGTATCAAGCACAAAATAACAGGTAGAAATGTAAAAACTACCAACTATTACATGATATGCTTAAAATACAACAAGTATAGCTAGATTCAAACAAGATACTTCATTAATCTATCATTTTAACATAGTTTACAAAGAAATCGTAGCTAAAAGTGAGTTATTTCACCTTGGGGGATGCATGAACAATCGTTTTGACTCCCAGGATGAAGTAAGAACACTAAGATGGGTTCAAGTAGATTCTAGATGGAAGATTTGAGCTTCAAGTTCCTTAGTTAAGGTTCAACCCGAGCCTTTCCCTCTCTAGAATGCTTAGTCTCTCTCTACAATGTGTATCTCTCTCTCTCTCTAAATGAACTAAGATGGGGGTTTATAATCTGTCCCGGGTAGCCGCATACAAGTATGCGGGCAGCCGCATACAAGTATGCGGCCAGCCGCATATATGGTCAAGGCTACCCAAGTGGGACCCCCCCGGCTTGGTTATTTCTCCTTCGATCTTGATTCGACAGAAGTTGACATCCGTCGTTTGATATTTCGGATCGTCTTTGACGAACGCAGCGAGATAAGATCGAGTTTGACTGAACTAGGGTTCGGGAAGTTAATACTCGTAGCTGAGATACCTTCCAGGTATAGATATCAGTCTACAGGCTTATCTCTCGATGGTACGTTGTTCGAGGTTTGCTGAGGTGGTTTCCGATGATCACTGTCTCAGCTCGTCGATCTTCGATCGGGTTGCGGTATGTTCAGACTTTATTGGTCCTCTTCACCATTCCCGGGGTTGTCTCTGAGATTATCAGGATCTTTTGCCCAACTTCGGGGCTGTCTCCGAAGTAAAATAACGCTTGCAGGGTTAGTACGACAAAAGCAAAATTTTGAGTGTCTACAGATGCCCCTCTTTGTCATGTTTATGCAATGTAATGGAATGAACACGACAAAGATTTAATAGACATAGAGAATGCATAACAAGGTATATCTGGTGATGCAATGTCATGTATAATCGATGAAATGATGTGTGAGATGTATAAAAGGGTTACTTCCCCGGCCGGGGAAGTTAAGGATTACTTTGTCGGGGTTGAGTCGACCTGCGTTTAATTGTAATCAACGGATTGCACCATCAGGGTGATGTCGATGCCTTCACTGGTTTGTAGCCAACAGATTCAATATCAGGGTTGAGCTGATTCCTTTACTGGGTTGTGGCCAACGAATTACATCATCGGGGATTTGTCAATCTGCATAGGGTTGTAGCCAACGAATTACACCATCGGGGATTTATCGATCTGCGTAGGTTTATAGCTAACGGATTACATTCATCGGGGATTTGTCGATCTGCGTAGGGTTGTATCTAACGGATTACATCATCGGGGATTTACCGACCTTCACTGGTTTGTAGCCAATAGATTACATTCATTGGGGATTTGCCGATCTGCGTAGGGTTGTAGCCAACGGATTACATTCATTGGGGATTTGCCAATCTGCGTAGGGTTGTAGCTAACAGATTACATCATCGGGGATTTGTCAAATTTCGTAGGGTTGTAGCCAACGGATTACATCATCGGGGATTTGTCGACCTGCGTAGGCTTGTAGCCAACTGATTACATTCATCGGTGATTTGCCGATCTGCGTAGGGTTGTAGCCAACGAATTACATCATCGGGGATTTGCCGACCTGCGTAGGGTTGTAGCCAACGGATTACATCATCGGGAATTTACCGACCTTCACTGGTTTGTAGCCAACGGATTATATTCATCGGGGATTTTCCGATCTACGTAGGGTCGTAGCCAACGAATTACATCATCGGGGATTTACCGATCTGCGTAGGGTTGTGGCCAACGGATTACATCATCGGGGATTTGTCGACCTTCACTGGTTTGTAGCCAACGGATTACGTTCATCGGGGATTTGCCAATCTGCATAGGGTTGTAGCCAACGGATTACATTCATCGGGGATTTGCCGATCTGCGTAGGGTTGTAGCCAACGGATTACACCATCAGGAATTTGCCGATGCCTTCACTGATTCATTATCGGTGGATTACATCATCGGGGTCAAGCCGACGCCTTCACTGATTCGTTGTCGGTGGATTTCATCGTCGGGGTCAAGCCGACACCTTCACTGATTCATTGTCGGTGGATTACATCTTCGGGGGTCAAGACGACGCCTTCACTGATTCATTGTAGGTGGTTTACATCGTCGGGGTCAAGCCGACTAATTTTCTGGTTTTTCGGCATTTAACGTCGGGTTATCTAATCTTCGCCGAACTTTTGCTATTTCGGAGGATTTTTCAGGGTTTTCGGGGTTTCAAACTGTCCCGGAAAGGCATCATTTTTCCTAATGTGACCATTTTGAACCCAAAAGAACACGTTTTGTGCATCGTGTTACCAAACAAAATGTCACGGGACCCACATAAGGTAGCCTCATACATGGTTGCGGCTAGAGAAACCATGGTCAAGGCTACCCGTGATCGAGCTTATACCCTCGGGAGGCCTCATTTTCACCCATTCCATTCGGGTTTCTTGTCATTTCTCTCTAAAAAACCAAGTTTTTCTTCATTTCTACTCGATTCCGGCTTGATTTGGAGCGATCCATCACCATACATTCCTTCTTCGGACTACGGGTAACGTCTAGACTCCGTTCTTTCGTGTTTTCCTTGGTGAAAATGCTTGTTTCCTTTCTTAAAGGCAATATATCCAACATGTATGCATGTATAGATATATAAATGTGTTTATGATGTAATGCATGCGTACAGATCATCTTATGGACTGTATGAATGCGAAATATTATCATTTATCTAGACATATATAATATATATGTGTTAGAATAACAATTGAAATTGATGTTTGCATGCTTGGTTGTGATGATGTACCCTCATAGGGTGATTTAATACATGTCTCGGGCATGTGGATAGTCCGTTTTATAAAGGAGACTGGCAAAAAATTTTCATAAACCAAATGTCCAGGTTATAGATACATTATAGATGTACTAAGATGCAAATGACATACACATTTAATGACACATGTAAGACATGCATGATATGATGATCATATTTTATAGGTTTAATTTGAAATTTACAAATGGTAAGAATATACCTGACTTGGCTTTAATTCCTATGAACTCATTGTTCAGACATGGATCCTAAGGAGCTTATTCGTGCCACTGGACGGCCGATTTCATTGGGAGTTCGCCGGTGTAGGACCCCCTCTGAGGTCCCGGTTCCACGTATTAGTCGACGGGTGCAGCGTTTGACCGAGCCCGCTCGCTTGCCGGCTGGGGAGGATCAGCCACTCTTGGACTAGGACATTCCCGAGCCTGAGGCTTCGCCTCCGCTCCCTACTGTGCCTAGATTTCTTCCGGGCATTGAGGTAGAGGTCCCAAATTTGCTGGGCACGGATTTGAGCCACCATCCGTCCATTCACTTGCAGGTGAATGAGGTATGGGATTAATTATTTATTTTTATTTTTCTTTCTGACATAGACGGGTTTTATTAACCTTGACGTCGTACAGGTGCCAGAGTTTACCCAACTGAGGGGTAACTGGTTCAGTATCTACGCTCTATATCAGTCGCTGCATCCCGAGTACAGAGAGATCGTAGATTCTTGGGGATTCGGGGCCTTCTTCACCATTGTTCCCCATCGTTGCCCTGGGGGCTATTTGCAGGCTTTGGGTGAGAGATGGTTTCACCAGAGTCAGTCGCTGCATCTATTGGATTATGAGGTGATGATGACTCCCATAGATTATAGGTACATCACTGGCTTGGAGTTTATAAGGGATAGGGTGCCCTTGGAGCCGTCTATCACCGGGGCTGCTGTGCGTGCCCTCCTAAGGTTTTCTCCTCAGGAGCGAGCCTTCAAGGCTCGTAGTATTCGATCAGGATGCCTGGGCATTGATTCAGCTCGAGGCACCTTGCAGTAGGAGTTGCCTGTTGATTTGGCGGAGAGGGATCGCATCTTGCAGCGTCTGTTCCTGACCATCATGAGGGGTTGTTTCATAGCGAACAACTCCTCCACTGTGCCCTTCAGCATGGTAGTGGCTGTTTGAAATGTAGACCGTATTGGGGACTACAATTGGGGGTCATTCACATTCGCCCTTTTCTTGCATGGGATGCGACTGCGATCAGAGGGAGTTACTGACGACTGGGTCTAATTTTTCCCATTTTTTCTGGTAAGTCTTTTTGACCGAATTTCATTTATTTGCCTTTTGATTGATTTCTCTTTTCCCACAACTGATGTAGGGTTTGTTTGAATTGACAGTTCTGGGCTTATGAGAGGCTTCCCTGTCTTCGCCCTACCTCTGTCTTAGGCTTGGATACTTATCCCCGGGGATATAGATGGCATCAATCTACTCTGTCTGAGGTCCCGGTCGCGGAGGACTTTTCCCATGCCCGTCTTCAGTTGGAGACGTTGCTTACTTGAGACATATTGTGGACCCCATATTCTAGAAAGCACTTGGCCGAGGGATTTGAGGATGGCGTGCCGACAGGGCCAGAGTTCTATTTATCGACTCGCCGGATTCCACTCCTTTTTGATTGAGGTTGGGAGCTCTACCTTGGAGAGCGTGCTATTCGATGCATTACTGGGGAGATTTGCCTGCCGCATCTTCCTCCAGCCCAGCGCTTTTGGCCTCTTAACTTCGTCAGTTGCATAGATTCCCACCTTGGGGTTTGATGGTTTCCTCCTGTCTGAGGGTCCGATCTCTTCTACGGACTTTATCGCTTGGTGGGTCCGACGCACGATAGGAGCTCAGACTTGGGCTACCCAGTTCTTAGGTGATCTGGTTCCAGGATCCCTTATAATGAGGGACTGGATATCATATTTTCAGGAGCCGTCTCATCAAGATCAGATTGCTGCCTTGAGACTTCAGTCGAAGGAGCTGTCGGCCTTTTGTAGTTACAATGGCTTGGACCCGTCCTTGGCTCACACTTTTGCTTCTCGAGGTCATGAGGGTGGACCGTCAGGCCCTCAAGTTTTGGTGGCTTCCAGGATAGAGATGCTCCCTTCACCGTTCCCCCGGATATGTAGGAGACGCCTTATCACCCGGATCAGCAGGATGTGCCAACTCCCGCTAGACGACCTTAGGTTGATCAGTTTTGTGAGACCCTCGCCTTCTTGAATGGTTTTGATGAGGGGGCGAGTCCATAGGTCCTTTGTTAGTCATTGGGCATTTGGGCCCCAATATTCTGTACTTTTATTATTATTTTTCACATGTATCATAGGTATGACAGTGATGTTAATGAAACTAATGTACTTGGCAGATATGTATATATGATGCTTCTTATTTATTCATCACACATGCTTTTTTATCATTAGTATGATGCATGCTTCAGATATATTTAAATGATTGGATAGAGATTGACCCCTGTATGTTCTTATTGACACAAGTTTTACAGATGGCGTCCTCTGCAGTGGTACGTTTGGACCACCTTCCTACTACCCATATTGCTACTAGCTTGAGGGTTTGGTATGACCAGCTGCCATCCACCGATTATATCGATGTCAGCAGCATACTGGGCCACTCCATGTCTTTACTGTCCTTCCAGCTTTCGGAGGGATTTGTTGCCGGGATACTCAGGTATTGGACTCATGAGCGTCATGTCTTCCGATTCGGCTCAGCCGATTTGACTCCTACATTGGAGGAGTATAGTCGCATTTTAGGACTGTCGATAGAGGGGCCATGTGCTCGAGTGGCTTTGGGCCATATGCGCTGCCAGTTCATGACGATGACTGGATTGAGGAGAGAAGTTGTGATGGCTAAGGTGGGTGGTAGCCACATCATCTCCATGGACTTTATGTTTAGGCATTTTGCTTCCGCGGATAGTTTCGCTGTTTATCATGGTGACTTCGCCATTTCGGAGGAGCGCTGGTACGTTGCCCGCGTGGATGCCTTGGTTATGTGCCTCGTAGCTTATCAATACATACCATTTTATACCTATCATCTGGATGTGGCGATGTCGGTGGCTGTTAGGGCTCTTCGAGAGGACTTTACTACATTGCCCCTTATCCTGGCAGAGACATTGATTTCAGCCTCTATCTGCCATGACACTGGTGATCAGGAGTTCAGAGGTAGTCCAGTGCTTTTATACATCAAGTTGATGACGCACCTCCGACCGATAGGGCGGCTTTGCCGTCATGGTTTCTATTTTGGATATAGCCTGTCTCAGGTTTATTCATATCACCCGACTTCTTGCGTCTATGAGGCGCCTTTTGCTGGGTGCCATGGAGGAGCCTTTTTCTATAGTCATGTATTCTGGGTACTGCTTCTTTATGAGTTTCACCACCCATGTCGCTGACCTGGATTTCCTCCCCTTGGCGGGTTTGAGGCATGTGACAACCTATCATCCTCTGGCGTTGATGGGTCAGTTTGATCAATACCAGGAGGTCCATGTATTTGAGGGGATTGAGGATTATCGATTCCCCATCTGCTCAGTTACCGAGGCTGATTTGGATCGGGTTTATGGGTTCTGGTCTCATCGACAGACAGCAGAGTTTAGAGATTGCCATCCGGGCCACTCTGTAGAGTATTCAGCTTGGCTTGAGTTGGATTTGGCACCAGAGACCGCAGATCAAGTTGGTACAGGATCTTTATCTGATAACGATGGTTGGTCCACGGATCTGGCGGAACCGATGGAGGATCCTATATCTCCGACTGAGGATACGTTATTTGCAGAGTTGACAGATCCTTTAGTGAGCACTGTCCAGCGTTTGGCCTCAGTTTCCATGGAGGCGATGGATAGACAGCTTCAGCTGGTGACATTTGAGAGAGATTAGGCTCGGGCTCTGTTGTTGACCACTGTAGCTGGTAGGGATATTGCTATCACTAAGAGAAATGCAGCTCGTGCTTCCAAAGATCAGGCCATCATTGATAGAGATGCAGCTGAGACTTTCTCAGATGGACTCATTGATCACGTACAAGGTGTAGTGCAGAGTCGAGAGGAGACTTTTCGCATGGCAACGAAGATGCTGAGGTGGGTTGATATGTTGGAGCACGAGCTCATAGCTGCTCCCCCGACTACAGAGACTACTAGATATTTGGCGATGTTGGTTCGTCTCACCACTGATTTATAGCTCTATTTCATTTTCCTGTAGAGACTTTGTTATTATCACTTGTCATAGGTTAGAATCAACTTTCATATTCTAAAAGTTGTATATATTAAAAAGAAGCAAGTTCAGTTCACTTCCCTTATTTGCGCATGTCTAACCATATCCACTGTTGTCATTTTCGCTTCATGATTTATTATGTCGACATGGAACTAGTCTCGTCATGTGGCATCAGATTCGGCAGGAGTGATGCTGAGATGTCGCTAGGTCTTCTCCGCATGAGCCGTCGATTGGTTTGGGCTTGATGGATAGGTTTTGGATTTCTGTATAGGTTAGGAAAGTGTTTACTTTTTTGAAGGTTAGACCGCACCATAAATGGCTACCTACGTACTCCCACAGATAGGAGATCATGTCTTTCGTAATTCAGGCTCAGACCTGAAAAGTTTGAAAGGGGTTTATTTGGGGCTTGAGTTTGATTTGATAAGATTTTGATGTTTTTTTTTGGTTTGATTTGATGAGGTTTTGGATGTTTTTCAAGAGTAAGATTTGATAGGATTTTGATGTTTTTCCAGGGTTAGATTTGATAGGATTTTGATGTTTTTCCAGGGTTAGACCGAACCATAAATGGCTGCCTACGTACTCCCATTGATAGGAGATCAGGTCTTTCGTAGTTCAGGATCAGACTTGAAAAACTAGACTTGATATATTTTTTTCTTTTCTTTCTTTTCTTTTTTTTCTTTTTTTTTCTTTTCTTTTTTTTATCAAGACATAGCAGTCCAGTCAGAAAGTGAAAAAGGGTCTCAGGCATAATACCGTTTCACCAAGTCGGAATTGATCAGTTGCAGGAATTCCTCACCGTCCATCTCTTCCAATTTCAAAGCTCCACCTGATAGGATTGCTTTGACAAGAAAGGGTCCTTCCCAGTTTGGGGCAAAGTTTCCCTTAGCTGCATCCTGGCCCGGAATGATCTTCTTCAATACCAAATCATGCTCTTTGAATTCTCGAGGTCGCACCTTCTTGTTATAAGATCGAGACATTCGCTATTGATAGAGTTGACCGTGAAATATAGTAGCAGCTCTTCTTTCATCTATCAAGGATAACTGATCGTATCGATCTTGTATCCACTGACTCTCCTCTATCTGGGCATCAAGGATCACTCTTAGTGATTCCATCTCCATTTCGACAGGAAGTACAGCCTCCATACCATATACCAATGAGTAGGGTGTTGCTCCAGTCGAGGTTCGAGTCGACGTCCGATATACAAGTAGGGTTAACAGCAATAGCTAAGGCCATCCCCGGTGATTTGCTGACATTTTCATCATTATCTTCTTGATATTCTTGTTAGCCGCTTGCACCGCGTCGTTCATCTTGGGACGATAAATAACTGAATTGAGGTGTTTGATATTGAACTTACTGCACAGTTCCCTCATCATCTCATTATTTAGATTCTTCGCGTTATCTGATATGATAACCTCGGGTTATCCATATCGGCAAATGACGTTGTTTCTAATGAAACCAACGATGACCTCTTTGATGACCCTGGGGAAAGAAGCTGCTTCCACCCACTTGGTAAAGTAGTCAATCATAGTGAAGATGAATCGATGACCGTTATTGGCTTTAGGCTCAACTGGTCCTATCACATCTATTCCCCACATGGAAAAAGGCCATGGCGATGTCATGCAATGCAGTTGATTCAGAGGCGCATGAATAATGTTGGCGTGGATCTGGCATTGATAGCAACGCTTGACATGATCAACGCAATCCGCTTTGAGGGATATCCAGTAGTGTCCTGTCCTCAGAATCTTTTTGGCAAGTAGAGGTCCACTCATATGTGCTCCGCATACTCCACCATGTACTTCATTCATAAGTCGCTGGGCTTGCTCCCGGTCTAGACATCTCAGGAGGCCTACACCTGGATCTCTCTTATAGAGAGCATCTCCACTTAGGTAGAAATTCATAGCCATTTTCTGTATTCGCTTCTTAGCGGCTTGACTCATCCCTTTCAGGGTTGACTGATTTCACAGATATTCTTTTATATGGTGGTACCAAGGTGGTCCCGCAGGTAGTATCTCATCTGATATTTCCCCTACATTGTTCCCATATGAGTGTGTCTTCTGTACAGTGAAAGTGATGACAGGAATTCCCCTTCTTGCTGACAGGTTCATTAGTGAAGCTAATGTGGCCAATGCATCGGCGAAATCATTTTGGTTCCGGGGGATATGCATGAAGGCAATGTCTTCAAATTCCCCTGCCAATCTGAGAACATGTCGATGATACGGCAGTAGATGCAGTTCTTCGGTGGTGTATGCCCCGATAGACTGTCTGATGACTAGCTTCGAATCTCCAAACACCGCTAAATGTTTCACTCCCATGGACTGAGCCAGCTTCAACCCCGCAATGCAACCTTTATATTCTGTGGTATTGTTGGAGTTGTTGAAATGCAACTTGGTTTCCACTGGGTATTGATCTCCCGTGATAGATACCAGGACTGCCCTGGCTCTGGCGCCCTCAGCGTTTGATGCGCCGTCAAAATACATTTTCCAAAATTGACCTTGATCCTCCTTATCAATCAGGAGAATAGTCAACACCTCCTCCTCGGGGAAATACATTTCCAGAGGCACAAAACCCCTTGTTGGTGCAGCCGACAAGTGATCCGCAATCCCTTGCCCTTTGATGGAATTTTGGGTGACATATATGATGTCGAACTGTTGAAGGATTAACTGCCACTTGGATAGACGGCAGTTCAAAATTGGTTTGCTGAAGATGTATTTCAAAGGATCCATCCTCAATATGAGTTAAGTGGTATGGCCATGCAGATAATGTTGTAACCTGGTGGCTGCCCAAGCTAATGCACAGCAGGTTCTTTCGATCAGAGTATATTTCTGTTCTCCACTGCTGAAGCGCTTACTGAGATAATAGATTGCTCTTTCTTTCCCCATGTCATCCTTCTGACCCAGTAGATAACCCATAACATTAGAGTTGACCGAGATATATATTTACAACGGAATCCCATCCTTTGGGGGTACCAAAATAGGTGCTTCAATCAACCTCTTCTGGATGATATGAAAGGCTTTCCAGCAGTCTTCATTCCATTTTCCCGAAGAGTTCTTCCTTAATAGTTTGAAAATGGGTTCACAGGTTGCTCTCAACTGCGATATGAACCCACTGATGAAGTTGATTCTTCCCAGGAAACCTCGAATTTCCTTCTTGGTCTTTGGTTCAGGCATTTTCGTAATGGCTTGGATTTTGGCAGGATCCAACTCAATGCCCCGGTTGCTCACCAGAAATCCTAGTAGTTTACCGGATTTCACTCCAAAAGCACACTTTGCTGGGTTTAACTTCAAATTAAACTTGCGGAGTCGTTCAAACAACCTCCGAAGATGGGTGCAATGGTCATCAGCCTGCCGGGACTTTACGATGATATCATCCACATACACCTCAATTTCTTTGTGCATCATATCGTGGAATAAAGTCATCATAGCTCTTTGATAAGTAGGCCCAGCGTTGGTAAGGCCAAAAGCTAGTCTTCGATAACAGAAGGTTCCCGCCGGGGTAATGAAGGCGGTCTTTTCCCTGTCTTCTTCAGCAACCATGATCTGGTGATATCCAGCAAAGCAATCAGTGAAAGAATACATCTCGAATTGTGCAGTGTTATCGATTAATACGTGGATGAACGGCACTGGGAAGTCATCCTTAAGGCTGGCTTTGTTGAGATCTCGATAATCTACACAAACTCGCACCTTTCCTCTAGATTTCGGCACTGGGACTACATTGGACAACCATTCAGGGTATGTTGACACCATAATGATTCCCGCTTTGAACTGTTTGATAATTTCTTCTTTGACCTTCAGGCTCCGTTCTGGTTTCAATCGTCTCAGTTTCTGCTTGACTGGTTTGAACCCTTCTTTAATTGGTAGTCGATGGACGACGATATCAGTGGATAGACCTATTATGTCTTCATGAGACCAGGCAAAAATATCCTTGAATTTGGTTAAGAGTTAGATTAGTTCTTTTTCTTGGTTAGAGGGAAGGTTCATTCCGATCTGTATTTCTTTGGGATCGTTGGGGGTTCTGATATTTATGGTGGTGGTTTGATCGAGGTTGGGTTTAGGTTTATCTTCGACCCATGCTTTGATTTCCTCGGGCACCTCGTCATCATCCCCTTCCTCCTGCTCGATTCCCATCAAGTCAAAGTCCAATTCTATGTCGAAATCGTAATCATTACTCAAATTCGGCAAACCATGGACGTGGCTAGAGACATGCAAATTTGGAAACTTGATACAAAAATTTGATTGCTAAATATATACAAGTAGTCGTCAATTACAAAAAGATTCATCAGTTAATATGACAACTGGCAATAATAAGCTACAGATGAAATAAAACAGACATAAATATAGATAAAGGTGGAGTTCCCTGTCAGCGATCGCTTCTCGGTTTTTACCCTTTTCGGATGATCTATGGAGTGATCGTCCAATTGCTGGTCTGCAGTTCCTAGGGAGTCGTTGAGATAGACGTGCTACTGGAGTCGCAGTCTTCCAAGATGGCCATAACTGGTTTGGAACCGGTCCCTGGATCACTGCTTGGGATGTTTACATTTCCCTAGTTAAGTGTCGGGAGGTTAGGTTGATCACTTGACAGATCTGCCCGTCGGACTTCTTCAGGTCCTGTTCAAAGAGGCAAAAACTGCTCATAAATTATAACTGGATCTCTTCCAGAAACTTTTGGTCTTTGGCCTTCTGGGCCGCATCCTTGAGAGGCTTTTCATCCCCGTCCGTTTGATGTCCTCTTTGATTGACTTTAGGAATCAGAAGGTTTGAAATGATGAGGGGGATCATCTTGAGTGGCTCTTTAAATCCTGTTTCACCCAGGTTTGGCTTGAGGTGAATTAACTGATTAACTGGTTGACGCCTGTGAGGATTCTGATGCTTGGATCCACCATGGTATCCGAGTCCAACCTTTCCCAACTGCGTGGGTTTACGGATTGGGTTCCTGATTCCTTGGCCATTCTTCCCCAATCCTCGGTCTAGTCGATATCCTCGGGACAGCATCTCTTGGCCAACTACCATCACCTCTGTAGATATCCGGGGAATTAAGATCGGGGCTCCCACAAAGTTATATCGCGGATTACTAATTTCGAAGGCTTAAAAATTGGAGGGCTCGACCCCTTCATTCACACCGATCAGGGGCATATCTCCCAGGTCATGAATAGGATAATCAGGTTCTGCACTGACAGTCACCAGATTACCATTGACGATATATTTCAGTTGTTGATGAAGAGTTGAAGGGACAGCGCCAGCCATATAGGATCCATGGTCGTCCTAACAACAAATTATACCCGGTAGTGATCTTCAGGATCTGAAAAGGTATGTTAAAAGTGAAAGGGCCAATTTCCACAGGAAGTTCAATCTCCCCCACGGTATCCCTTCTTGATCCGTCGAAAGCCCGTACCACGACATGGCTGTCCCGAATTCGGTTCAGGTTGATCTTCATCTTCTCCAGAGTATCTTGTGCACAGATGTTTAAAGACGACCCTCCGTCGATTAGCACGCCACCTACCACATATCCTGATGAAACGACAATGATGTGCAATGGTTTGTGATGCCCAGTTCCTTCGGCTGGTATATCGTCATCAGTGAAGGATATCACGTTACTGTCCAGTACAAGGCTGATCAAGTGCTGGAATTTCTCAGTATCGATAGTCTTGGGTAAGTGTGCTTCCTCCAATACTTGGATCAGAATTTGACGATGGTCGTCAGATTCTAAAACTAAATCCAATATGGAGATTTGATGGGGTTCAGCCTCCAATAGCCTCACCGTCTTGGCTTCACCGTGTCCCATTTTGTGGAGGAACTCTGTGATCTTTCCAGTAGATACCTTCCCCAATACCTTGGTTGCCGGTTTCGCTAAATGCCCTGGGAGGTAACATGTATTCTCCCTAGGTATGATGGCGGTACAGTCAGGTGTTAATTTTATACCTTCTCCGTAATTCCACGGTACCTTCTTCAGGCTGAGAATTGGGAGTTGTGGCCAAGGGGCCAACATTAGGGGTTTAGGCGCTGATATCTCGAGAGTGGCTTTGTTTCTCTGCTCAGATACTCCTTGGATGGTTATGGGTCCGCCGGATATTCCTTCCATGCAAAGTATAACGGCTATCACTTCTACATTCCTCGGTCTCCGAGGGTAGTATATTTCTTCCTCAGGGAAGATCTCAACTTTGGTTATTAAGTCCAGCTCTCTGGATTCAATCAAGTTCTGGATTAGATGTCGCAGAGCCCAACATTCTTTCGTGGCATGTCCAGGAGCATTAGAATGGTAAAGGCAGGATGTGGAAGGATCAAAACACTTCGATCTCGTATCTGGGGGTGGCAAAAATTTTATAATCTCCCCCTCCTCGATCAATGTACAGAGAATCTCCTCCTTGGATTGCCTCAAAGGGGTGAATTTTCATTTGGCAGCAAAATCTCGACGGCTCTGCAATCTAGCTTCTCGAGTCATCTTTTAAGTCCATTTGTTCTGCTCTGGGCAACGGATCTGATCCCTTCTGGAGGTGGAAACATCTTGGATAGATATGGGCCATTTGGCTTTGATAAGACCTGGTCGATGAGCTGTCGGGTCAACTGGTGTTGGTATACCACCAATTCAGCTAGCTGATCCACCTGCGCTCTCATTGAAGCCAATTCTTGTTCTACCCCATAATTTTCTTTAGGGTATCCCCATATTACAGTCATGTGCCGAGGGTAACTCTCCCATCTTCCTCAGGTATTTACGGTTTTCCCTGCTTCCGGCACTGATCATGTTGACTCCTTCCTCCGCATGCTGAGGCAGAGGGTTGTTGCTGACATTCTGCTGTTCAGGCGTTTTGACTATAATCTCCCCGTTGTCAATCAAGTTTTGAATTTTGTGCTTCAGAGTCCAACTATCCTGAGTATCATGCCCCGGTGAGTTGGAATGGTAGGCGCACTTCTTGCTGGAATCGAATTGCCTTCCATTTGGATCGGAAGGTGATGCCAGCTCAACGATCTTCTTCTGGGCGATCAGTAGGGCTAATATATTTTCTAAGGAGTCTCCTAAAGGAGTGAATATCCTTCTTCTCTTGTTCTCCCCAACTTTCATTGCTGTAGGATTTCGAAAATTCACTGGATGAGGGTTCTGCCTCTGGATAGGTGAGTTAGGGCTCTTGTTAGCCGATTGTCCTTGCAATACTAACGAGACATCTTCTTCCTTCATCTTTGATCCTCTCTTGTGAGCGCTTGCATAATTTCTGAACTATATGTGCTATGCTACGGCTTCCAAAGCAGCAAGATCTTTGATTTTTCCAGACTTCAAACCCATTTCTGCCATTTCCCTGTGTTTGATCATTTCATGAGAAGGATTTTCCTAACCCGGCGAGGACTCTCTCATAGAAAGGGGCTTCTTGTATATCAATGAAGGTGGTCACCATCTCACCCTCATCCATTGGTGGGTTGACTTGGGCCGCCATTTGCCTCCACCGCTGCGCGTATTCTCTAAACGATTCATTGCCCAGCTTTCTAACTTTGGTAACCTGATAGCGATCAGGTGCCATCTGGGATTGAAAACTATATTGGTTGAGGAAAGCATGGGCCAAATCTCCCAACCTCTGACTTTAGAATTGTCTATCCGTGCGTACCACGTGCGAGCTTCACCGGTAAGGCTCTTCTGAAACAGCTGCATCCTGAGGTTTTCATCCTCAGCGTAACTTCCAAGTTCACCTATGTAGACTTTCAAGTGAGTGTACGGGTCTCCCAGTCCATTGTATTTCTTGAACTCGGGGACTTAAAACTTATCTGGGTATCTCGCCTTTAGGAAAATACACAGATCCGAGTAATTCACACTCCCGTGGGATCCCGTCCCTTTCATAGACCGGATAGTGTCTTCCATCTGTCTAACTTTCTTCCTAATGTCTCCAGTGTCTTTGTCCTCCCGGAGGTTTGTGATGTCCTGTGTCGTCTTCTAGATCGGGGCCTCCTTGGGTACTTCAACATCGAGGGGAGATATAGGTGTGGACGTATGGGTATCACCTTCCTTTTCGGGTACTTTCATATCTCCTTGCACAGAGGATTCAGTCGAACTCTTGTGTTTAGATTCCTGAGATAGTTTGCACTGTTCTTTTAACAGGGTCGTCATCTCGGCCATTTGCTTCTTAAACTCCTCGAATTCATCTCGAGATACTGGGATGGGTTCTGATGAACTTGCTTCAGCCATCTGGACTGGTGAAAGGACCTTTTTGGCTCGAGATCGGGTTTTAGGACCAATTTACACAACAACCGATATCTAGTTTAGACTGGATACTGGTGGATAGGGATGCATGATATGCTATGCATTAGTTTAATGGTTTTTTAATCTTTTCTTGCAATATAACGAGTTAGTCAAATTGATGACAAGGTGTGAAAGATGTATATATAACAGTTCAAGATAACGGTCATTTATATACGCGAAAGATTTAAATGGACCATGAAGAAGCACACCGCGCGTTTGGTTTATCAGAGGCTGACCTGTCTTAGGGTTACTCTCACGGGCTGTTTGAAATTGGTTCCCAGATCTTCGCAATCTACTTGATGAAAACATCCATGTTTCGATTGCAGCGGATCTGAGTGGTGCCTTTCCTGAGCCTCACAATGGAAACATCCATAGGAGTCCAATAATAAACAACCGACGGGATTGCCCCCTAATAGAGGTACCACACAACAAACATTCATATACATTCAAATCCTCACCGCATGTAATATGATGACATTGTGCGAAGCACTAATATATTGTGCGAGGCACTAATACAAAATGCTAAAAGATTGGCACACACAAAGATCATTCACACAAATGCACATGTAGAATGAAAATCAAAAAATTTGATCGCGGCTTAAGCCCTCTTTGAATCCCGAGCGGAATCGCCACCTGTCGATGCCGGGCAGAAAATCAAGTCCTCGGTCTCCCTTTTGTTGAAGGAGGAGGTCTCTTTTTTCTCTTTTGGAGTTGTTTGCCCTCGTCTCTTGTCCGTGGGAAGAGAGAGGAGTGCCCCGATTTCCTTATTTTATTCTTTTCCCTTTCGCTTTCGCTTTGTTTTTGGGGTTCCATTTTAAAGGGTGAATTTCGTAGGAAACCGGTATCGACATATGTGTCAACGATTTTGAAAGATTGATTTTATTGATTGGACCGATTGAGACAGAGTCGCCAGTTGGTATTTTGGAAATGGATGTACCAACTCATCTAGGTTTTAATAGTTTTTCGCAAGATGGTCCAATGCGTGACTCTTTGATTTGGTCTTGAAACCCGAGATTCGTGGAATTCGGGGGCAAGGTTAAGCGGGGGGAAGGTGTTAGGCACCCCCCGACTCCCGTGCAAGCACGGTACCGCATCTTATTGATTTTCTTATGCAAAAAGTATGTGTGTGTGTGTGTGTGTGTGTGTGTGTGTTTGATTTTGAAAGCTTTATTAGTAGGTTTCGAAGTCTTTTTGGTGACTTGAAAGTAGTGTTGTACCTCTTTTGCGCCTAGGTACGAAGGATTTGATTTAATCAAAAGTTCATTTTTAGAAAGATCTCTGAATTGAAATGAGGTTTTAGAAAGTAAGGTTTTCAAATCCTTTGCCCGACTAGGAATCGAGGACTTCGATACTTCCTTTTATTCTTTACGTTAATTACGTGATCTACCCCGAATTGCTTTATTTCATCAAAAGCTCTTTCTGGTTTTTTCTTTGAGAAATCATTTTGATGATATGCATGCTAAAGCGTTAAGAAAGTTCGGATCATCATCGGGCATAAAAGCCATCTCGATGAACCGAGCTCCCGTAATGAAACTTTTTACTATCACAGGATCTTGAATCCGAGCTCTCAAGACTAACCCCTCAAGTTCGTTTTCAAGATCCAAATATTACATGTACATTGATATTTACGGTATTTAAAGTATTTACAACGTAAAAACAGGTCCATCGTGGGAATCAAGTCATATCCATTCGGGGATCTCGACACCGGGATTCCTAGGCTCACATGATTTATACAATATTACGTATACATAACGTCCATGGCTTTGATACTAAGTGATTTCATTCCCTCGAAATCACCGTTCACGCCGATTTGGCCCCCCTTTTACCTCTAAATATAGATTTAGGGCTATACGGGTTAATCGGGACGATTCAAAAATGATAAATTCATAGATATACCATGGATCTAAGCTGTTATAGCTCCCGGGTTAAAGCTTCATTCTTAATAACCTCTCAGGAGCTAGATTAGGCTTAGCTTGAGGTATATCTAGCCTCTGAAGACTATATACAACGTATCACGCACAAAATATCCAGTAGAAACGTAAAAACTACCAACTATTACACGATATGCTTAAAATACAACAAGTATAGCTAGATTCCAACAAGATACTTCATTAATCTATCATTTGAACATAATTTACAAAGAAACCGAAGCTAAAAGTGCATTATTTCACCTTGGGGGACGCATGAACAAGCGTTTTGACTCCCGGGATGAAGTAAGAACACTAAGATGGCTTCAAGTAGATGCTAGATGGAATATTTGAGCTTTAAGTTCCTTAGTTAAGGTTCAACCCGAGCCTTTCTCTCTCTAGAATGCTTAGTCTCTCTCTATAATGTGTATCTCTCTCTCTAAATGAACTAAGATGGGGGTTTATAATCTGTCCCGGGTAGCCGCATATATGTATGCGGCCAGCCGCATACATGGTCAAGGCTACCCAAGTGGGACCCCCCAGGCTTGGTTATTGCTCCTTCGGTCTTGATTGGGTAAAAGCTGACGTCCGCCGTTTGATCTTTCGGACCGTCTTTGACGAACGCAGCGAGATAAGATCGAGTCTAACTGAACTAGGGTTCGAGAAGTTGATACTCGTAGCCGAGATACCTTCCAGGTCCAGATATCAGTCCGCAGGCTTATCTCTCGATGGTACGTCATTCGAGGTTTGCTGAGGTGGTTTTCGATGATCACTGTCTCAGCTCGTCGATATTCGATCGGGTTGCGGTATGTTCAGACTTCATTGGTCCTCTTCACCATTTTTGGGGTTGTCTGCGAGATTACCGGGATCTTTTGCCCTACTTCGGGGTTATCTCCAAAGTAAAATGATGCTTTTACCCTCCTGCAGGGTTATTACGACAAAAGCAAAATTTCGAGTATCTACAATGTTCAAGCATGAAATGGCTATGTGGAATCAAGAACCTACAGATTTTTATAAACTTTCTAAATGTTTTTCCACAAGCTAAGTAAGCGGTGGTTATGTAGTTACGCGATTTGATAGTATACTAATGTTTCATCCCATTTATGTAACTAAGATAGAAATTGATGTATGTCTTTAACTTATGTGATCGAACATGTATGAGATTATTGGCTTACGGAGTTTGACTAACTAATGAATATACATATATACATAACTATGATACAATATGACTTCAAAAGTGTTGATAAGCTATAGATTCGTAAACTACGCTTAAGATAAGTTCCCTAACTTTCTTAACCTTGTATATTGTGCGAATCCGAATTGTTGCTATATCGACCATTTTTACATCGAGCAAATATCTATTATTATATGGAAACGGATTTTATATCTTGATTTTGTTGCAAGCATTGAACTTATTGTTCTTAAATGTATTGTAAATATTGTCTAAGCTATTTTATTAGGCTAGACTAATATCATATGTTAAAAAGCTATCCAAACCAATTGTCTTAGTTCGGACTCTTATAAACCTACTAAGATGAACAACCCTCATTGAAGGAAAAATTATATAACTGTCGAGGAACCTACGTGCGCACAAACAGCATGTTTACATATTATGCATAACGTAGGGTACTTTAGGCTGATCACCTGTTATACTTGTTTACATTTGGATTTTCAGTATAATACTGTTAATTCTAGCAGAAGTTATTAATCCATAGTGACTGTTCAGTATTCAACCTTTTTAAACTTTAAAATAATTAAATCTTGAATCGTGTTGATATCTTTCAGTTCATAGTGACTCTTATTTCAATTCAAATAACAAATTTAGACATTTGATACTTCTTGTTATTCATGAACTATCATTTACTGTTATACCCTTGAGATTTTGAACTTTATATTTGTTCACCCTTGTTGCTATATTATTTGCTGGGCAAATTTGTTGCTCACTCTTGCTTCCCTAAAAACTTTACAGTTAAGGCAGAGCAAGGCAATACCTCAGGGAATGACAAGGGCAAGGGCAAGGGCAAAGGGCAAGGGCAAGGCTACGGAATAGCTTTATTTCTTTAAGTTAGATTTATTATTATTATGATGTATTAAGGAATGATTAATTTATGTTTTAAGTTATGTCTTAAACTTATTTATGTAATGTTGTAGTAACGGTTACAAGACCTTGGGACGAGAATATTTATATTAAATCAATGTAAATTATTCTATTATTCTGTTGCATGAGATTTTAGTATGTTATTAGAATTAGATCGTGAAGCACCAAATTCGAGATATAAGTGCCTGAATTTGGGGGCGTCACACATTCTTCCTTCCTTATAAGGATTCCGTCCCCGGAATTACTAGTACGAAATTACATCCATACCTAGATGCCTTCTTCTTACAACCTTTATCAAAGGTATTATCTTCTTCTACATATATTCATCGAGTGTTAATCTCCATTCTTAACTCATCAACTTCCTTTTTCTAAGGATCATCATCTGTTTACAATCATCTTAAGTTAAACATCATGATTAACTATACTTCTAATTATTTGGGATATCACATTCACCCCTTTTTCTAAGAATTTCGTCCTCAAAATTTCAGCATACTAATCTTCTTAATTAATTGAGTTTCTTACTCTTTTCTCTTATGAGAATTTCTTTTGTCATCACATCTTACCACAACTTCTCTTTGAAGAAGAATAACTAGGAAATAAAAATATTCCTTTAAAACTTTTCATATTATGCTGAGGGGTCATAAAAACCATGAACTCTTAACTAGGTTTAACGGTATTCCAACATAACCATATGAAAACATTCCTTAATCAGTACGTTTACAATCACAAAGAAGGTAAGCTACCTCTTTCAGTACGTTAGGTGGTCAGCCTATCGTATAAACCCAAATCCCGAGATTGTTCACCTCAGACTTAATCATAAGATTCCGCACAAAAATAAATTATTTTGGCATAAACTTCCAAAGAAGGCTCAATTTTTTATAAACATGAATCAACATTCGTCTAGCCAAATCAAATTGCTTAGACTATACCAACAATTTGGACATCAATCGAAATATTTTTCTAGCCAATTTCATTGGCATCGACTAATCTTTAAATAGTTTAAAACACTGCAAACTATTTTATAACGTCACCGCACTGTCTTATCAGTACGTTGAGGATTCTGTCATTTTATGACTTTATCATCCTAAATCACACCATAGCAGGCTGATGATCCTATGATCACATCCAACACTAGGTTAGATTGCATTGATAACTCCATCTTTTATCATCTCTGCACCAAATGCATTAATAATATAGAAAATACATTTTGATATTTTAAATCAACTTCGTCTAGCCGAAACAATTAGTATAGACATATAAATAATAGTACTTTTAAAATTCATTTGTTCAATCATTTGATCCAATATTTTTCTTTTCAAAACTATACATATCAGCACAAGGTCAATAAATTTTGAATTCTAGCATAGCTAGAAGATTTGGAATATCCATTTTTCTTCATCCACTTCAACTTTCTCTATTGTCTCACTTGCGACAATTCTAACTTTCTCTAGCATCTATCAATGCTTAATTTACTGAAAATGATTAGTTCTCAGTATAAAACATTCCTATACCCTAGTATAGTTCATCAAACTTACCACACTTTATGTGTTAAGGAACTTTCCATAATAATATGAATTTAGGAATTTGTCCTAGCAATATGTAATCCAAGAATCAATCAAGGACTGTCCATACGCTTAAGGGTTCAAAAATATACCATATAATTATGAGTTACAAACTTTTCATAAGGATGAGTTTCAAAAACTCGCACCTATCTTAATACTTTCTAACTATCCAATATATGTATGAGAAAAGATTCACCTTCTCACTATATACATATTGATAGCGTGACATCAATATTTCAATGATTATCACTTTAATAAACTAAGTAGTCGTTAGACCAAGCACAAACCTCTGCCCATACAAAGGTTTATATAATTTAGCTATCATATGAGTCCTCAATTGAAATTCTGCAAAATTCTAGCTTTCTCTTTGTTTAATACGATTTTTCGTTAATTCGTATTTCATCCTTTACAACTCTTTTTGAGTTTTCTTCATACTAATTCATAGTACCATTTCTTTATAGCGTTAGGCTATATCTGTTCGTTTATTTCATAAAAATTCTGTCATTTCATTATTCAATGTGGTCACATCGTGACCTTATTTTATAATCATTTTACATTACGATTTTTTTTGTCCTATAATTGCCTCATTATACGATCTTCTTAATTTTCTCTCAGATTATAGCCTAAGGTACTTCCACCTAAGGTTTATAACCTATCAGCTCTGATACCAACTTGTAACGCCCCCAAATCCGGTCTATCTTTGAACCTGAATTTGATGCATCACGAGTGCTTCTTATTCCATACATACATCCAAATATCCTTAAGATATTATTTAAAACTCCAAATATAACAATATATTTCTTCAAATCCCAGATTCTATTATCTTAAAATATTCATTACGTACAAATAATGATAATTATATTATTCTTTGTTTTATTACAAGTGTGACTTCAATCCGCCACAACAGATACATAAAAGTTTAACTAATTACATTTACAAGACTCGACTTGATTTTTTTTCTTTCTTAACTTGTAACGCTCTTGGTTATACCAAATCACCACATAATGGCACCTATCAGCTTGCCACCGTACTTCACAGGATTCTTCAGTTTGTTCTAACATCGCTGAAAATATTTTTATTTTAAGCAAGTGTGAGCATTCGATTACTCAACAAGTTTTAGCAGTTGTATAAAAACAAAATCAAGATACAATCTTTCTATAGAAAACTTCAATAACTGAACAAGAGTTATGAAGCAGCATGAACAACAGGAATAATTTCTGTTTCCTATCATTTAAAACATTAATAACATTTATCTTCACATAACATCATTTCTTATTACGCTTCTAAGACTTAACTCATCCTACACAACAACATATGTGAAAAGAATCACATTTTCATCATACGTATACATAACCCTAATACTCAGCAAACTTTGTGTAAGACCCTAACTTTTATGAATAAAGATTTAATTTTCTTTATATATTATTTCGAAATAGTAAGGTGTTGATTTGATAAATGTGAAAAGTTATGGGTGAAATGTGCAAATATTTTAAAATAAGAAAGTGGTTATAAAATATTCATTGTTGTCGGAGAATATTCGTTTGGTCGTGGAATATTCTTGTTGTCGGGGAATATTCGTACGACGGCGCAGCTATTTGTGGGCCTCACAACAGAATAACTGTAGGATATAGAAAGCGACAGAAATAACCTTTTTATAAATAACGGTAAAACTGTTACTGTTAAACTGTTGAAATACTCGATGATAAAAATATAATAATACGCGTTGTTGCACAGTAGAACACGGTATTGCACAGTATTTTGAATTATTGATTCTTACGTAACAAGTCACTTACTCAATAATTGTTACAGTAATTACTGTTCAATATTTTATATTATTGATTCAATAATTACATGATATTTTATTGGTTCAATAATTTCTACGTTGATATTTTATATCAATAATTGCTACATTGCTATTTTATATGATTGATTCAATAATTGTTACCGTTGATATTTTGTATTATTGATTCAATAATTGTCACTGCACAGTATTTCACATTATCAACTCAATAATTCATATTATTTGAATAATATTATTAGATAGCATTATTGACAATGTCTAAGGAAGTTCTGTCTAGGAGGGGTTATTTAATTGCGCGCCAGTAAGGAGAAATCCTTATCGGAAGGCCCCCTCTTTCCTGGGAACGACCTGGTTGTCAATATTGTAGTTCTGTGATATTATTTGTGAATAAGTAATTATTGATTTATATGATAAAGAAATATTTATTTTGTGGATATAAAAGAAGGAATTAGTGCTAAGGTATTTTTATCAGTATTTTGATGTGGAAAATCACCCGTTTGTGGATTTTGGCCATTTTCGGTTGGGAATTTGGAAAAACTTCCTTCTACAAAGTTGTAGAGAATTAAATTTCCTATGGAAAGGATATATCATTTGTATTTTTCTGATAAAAGGGCTATTTATTATGAATTATTGAAGTTTCAAAAATAAATATTTTTTAAAAAATAAAATAGTGGGCCCCACTTTTGTCATTGCTTGGAAAATGCTGATCTTTTTTGGTGGGCGTATGAAAGCCGCCGGTAGCAGAAAGTCTACTTTGGCATCCTAAACTTGTCCTATAAATAGGGTGCTTAGGTTAGAATTGAAAATCACACCAGAATCAGAAGTTTTCTCTCTCTATAATATCGAGCGTATTTTTGTGAGTATTTAGATACTTTGAGTGTTACTATTCAGTGCAAGTTTCCTTCGGTATTATATCCGATATTCCAGCCAGAAGTACTATTCTTTTGAGGTAAGGGATGTTATTTTCTTTTCGTAAATGATGTTATTCTTTTCAATATCATTATACCAAAATATTGGCATGGATTGTATTATGAAATTCTTAATTTTTCTGTCGGGGTTACTATTCACGTATACGGCACTATTCACGTACACGGCACTATTCACGAAAAAAAATTAAATTTTCTTCTATTTGTCCAAGTTGATTGTTAAGGTTCCTATCTTTGATTGGATCTAAGTTTTGAGCTTTATTCTTGAATTTTGCTCCTCAATTGATTATTACGAAGTATTTTTGAATTGGATAAACTAAAATACGAATCCTTAATCTTTGTCCTATATCTCACTGGATTCGTTTTTTAAAATATTTTTCATCATCCTTAGTCCTAAAAGGTGATATAACTGAATATCTTTGGCCTGTAGAGCAAAGATGAATGATTACCTGATGAATATCTTTGGCCGTAGTGCAAAGATGGACAGGTGTTGAGATGAACATGACCACTGGTGATACAAATGAATATCTTTGGCCCGTAGTGCAAAGATGAATATTTGATTTGAGATGTATATTAATTGATGTTACAGGGATAAAATATTGATGATGGACTTTTAAATCATAGAAGATAGTAGACTTCATTCTCTACTTAACTCTTCTAATGAATGGTTATTTCCGCTGCGAATATTGATCTAAAACTTGTTGTCAATAATATTTTATCTAAATTATTAAAGACTAATGATAATTTATTTTCCATTATCTTAGTCATAATATTCTTTACTGGGCTAGTTGAGCTCACCCTTTTCATCTATTGTCCACTTCAAGAAATGAGAATGTCGCATGAACTAGTCGGGGGACAGAGTAATGGTCCGAGTTAGAGCAGTAGTAGTCCTCACTATTTCTAATAAATAGTGTGATAATAATTGTAATGAGGACTTAGTTTGAATGTTAATATTTTCTACATATTTGTATTGACACTCACAGTTGTGTGGTCGTATTTTGCACGATCGTGTGATATAAAAGATTGTATTTGAATTCTGTACTATGTATTTGGCGACTCGAATGGGTTGGGTTGACTGGACCTATTCTGGGGGGCGTCACAGTTGGTATCAGAGCTTAGGGATATGATCTCTGGCGGAGATCGGGGAATAGAACTAGGAGGGGAGAAACGAGTAAATCCTTCACTAGTATATCCTACCTAAGCTTATGTGGTATTTAATTGGTCAGTCGGAGCATAGGATTATTATGAGATATGTTAATTTGTTTAATTAACCCTTGTTTTATGGCAATATTTGAGAATGGCTTCTGAGAATGTTAACAATGGAGTGAATGAGACCGTGGAGACACCTTTAATCACCAACCCGGTGAACGTGCAACAAGAAGGCAATGTTCATCCTGAAAACGATGAGATGTTTAGAAGTTTTTTGCAGTTCATGCAAAACCAGACGAGGGAAACTCGTGTGCAAAATACAGGTGGAGATAATAACAACTCGTGGCTTGTCACTGCCAATCAGTTCAAAGAGTTGGGACCACCAGAATTTCAGGGAAAGCCAGATCCAATCAAGGCAGAGACGTGGGTTAAGAAAATTACCAAGATATTTGATGTCTTGGGATGCACGGAGGAGCAGAAGGTTCCATTCGCCACCTTTATGATCCGTGGAGAGGCAGATTACTGGTGGGAGTCTGTGAAGCGTACCCAGCCTACCGCAGTTCAAGATGTCTTGGGAAGAATTCCAGAAACTGTTCAATGATAAGTACTTTCCTGAAAGTATTCGTCATATGAAGGAGGTAGAGTTTATCAGACTAGAACAAAATAACATGACTGTGTCCCAGTACGAGGCTAAGTTCGCGGAGTTATCCAGGTTTGCACCTCATTTGGTAGAGAATGAGGAACGTATGACGTGGATGTTTCTGAGAGGTTTGAAACCCGAAATACGTCAATACCTCATTTCTCACAAATTTTCTCTATATTCGGATGTAGTAAACAGGGCTCAGTTGTTAGAACAAGATAGTGATTATATTCAACCAAGGGACAAAAACCAAGGTCGTACCGGTGGCAGCAGTCATCGGAGCAATGACAACCAGCGGGGAGGAAAGTATGACAGAAGCGGTAACCACTCCGGTAGTAATCGTGGCCATGATAGTAGAAAAAGCAAATCAGGGAGAGATTCCAAGAAGAGAATGTATAACAATGAGAACGTGAAGACGTCGACATCAGCACCAGTATCAACTGTTTCTAGGGGAGGAGAACGACCATCGGTCGTATGCTATAAATGCGGGAAAGAGGGACACATCAGACCAAACTACCCACAACAATTCAAAGCATGCTATAACTGTGGAAAAGAAGGACATATAGCTCGAGATTGTCCTATAGCGAAACCAAATCCAGCGGGGGTGGTGATTCCAAAGGCGGTTTCGGACAAGTCAAAGTCAGGTGATTCCTGAAAGAGCGTTTGTCGTGACAGCTCAAAATGCGACGAACCCACACGAGGTGATTACGGGTAAGCTAATCATAAACTCTTGCGAAGTTTACACCTTGTTAGATACCGGTGCTACCCATTCCTTTATTTCACCTGCTTGTGCTCAACGTTTGAACTTAACTTCTGATAAATTAGACTTTGACTTATCTGTTGAAACTCTATTGGGAGAAACCTTTGTTACATCCAGTTTACAAATCTTGCTTGATTCAGATTGGTACCCTTACCTTACCTGTTGATCTTATATCTTTGAAAATACTTGCATTTGACGTGATTTTAGGAATTGACTGGTTAACCACTTACCATGCCAAAATTGATTGTTTTCGTAAGGTTGATAGTTTTCATATTCTTAATCAACCTGCTGTGCAAATCCAAACCACTAAAATCAGTCAATATCATTTCAAGTCACAAAGCTATTCGTTTATTAAAAAATGGATGTCAAGCTTTCTTAGCACATGTCACTGATCTAAACCAGAATACGTTAGGTTTGAATGATATTTCTGTTGTTATTGAGTTTCCTTGATGTATTTCCCGAAGAACTTCCCGGTCTACCCCCAGAACGTGAAGTTGAATTCTTTATTGACCTTGAACCCGGTACAAAACCCATTTCTAAAATCCCATATCGAATGGCTCCTATTGAACTTCAGGAGTTAAAGGTCTAATTACAGAAATTGTTAGACATCAGTTTTATTCGTCCTAGTACGTCTCCTTGGGGTGCTCCTGTTTTATTCGTAAAGAAGAAAGACAGGAGTATGCGACTTTGTATTGACTATCGGGAGTTGAACCATGTCACCATCAAGAATAAGTATTCGCTACCTCGTATTGATGACCTATTCGACCAGTTAGAAGGTGCACAATTCTTTTCAAAGATCGATCTACGTTCTGGGTATCATCAGCTAAAGATTAAAACTGAGGATATTCCGAAGACTGCCTTCAGAACTCGGTACGGGCATTATGAATTCCTAGTCATGTCTTTTAGATTGACTAAAGCTCCTACTGCTTTTATGGATATGATGAACCGTGTATTCAAGAAATATTTGGATCAGTTCGTTGTTGTCTTTATTGATGACATCCTCATATATTCTAAAAGCCGTGAAGATCATGAGCACTACTTGAAGTTGGTACTTAAAAAGCTTCGTGAGAACAAGCTATATGCCAAGCTGAAGAAATGCGAGTTCTGGCTTGAGGAAGTAGCATTCCTTAGGCACGTGGTATCGAAACGTGGAGTATCTGTTGACCCAGCGAAGATTGAAGTAATACAAAGCTGGGAGCAACCTAAGTCGGTGACCAAAGTACGAAGCTTTCTGGGCTTAGCTGGTTATTATCGGAGGTTCGTAGAGGGATTTTCTTGAATCGCTACTCCATTAACTCAGTTGACTCGGAAAGATACAAAATTCATTTGGAGCAAGGAATGCGAGAAGAGCTTCCAAGAGCTCAAGAGAAGACTTATCTCAGCACCTGTTCTGACAATACCATCTGGTTCGGATGGATTTGTTATCTACAGCAATGCTTCGGGCAAAGGGTTAGGATGTGTTCTCATGCAACATGGGAAAGTCATAGCCTATGCCTCGCGATAACTCAAAGAATATGAGAGGAATTATCCTACTCATGATCTAGAGTTGGCAGCTGTCGTTTTCGCGTTGAAGATCTGGAGACATTACCTATACGGGGAGAAAGTGGAGATTTATACGGATCATAAGAGCCTTAAATATTTCTTCACTCAAAAGGAACTCAATATGCGATAATGACGTTAGCTTGAGCTGTTGAAAGATTACGATCATACCATCCAATACCATCTTGGAAAAGCGAATGTGGTAGCTGACGCGTTGAGTAGAAGATCATATGCGGGAACGAGTGCGATGATGTCAAGTATACGCGTAGAACCAGCTTTGATTGATAAAGTTAAAGCTACTCAAGCTACGGATCCGGAGCTGATGAAGATGAAGAAGAAGGTGCAAGAAGGTGCCATTCCAGAAGCAAGAATCGATGAAGAGGGAATACTTCGAGTCAACTCCAAACTTTGTGTTCCTAACGATTCCGACTTGAAGCATAGAATCATGATGGAGGCACACAACACACCGTTTGCAATCCATCCTGGGAGTACCAAAATGTATCGTGATCTTCGACATACATTTTGGTGGAGCAATATGAAAAGAGAGATCGCAGAGTTTATTTTGAGATGTTTAACTTGTCAACATGTAAAAGCGGAGCATCAAGTGCAGAAGGGTCCATTGCAACCACTGGAGATTCTGAAATGGAAGTGGGAACACATTACGATGGATTTCGTTACGGGTCTTCCCAAGGTTTCTCAAGGCATAGATGCGATTTGAGTTATGGTTGATAGATTAACCAAGTCTGCTCATTTCTTGCCTATACGAGAGACTTATTCCCTTGAACGTCTTGCTCATATGTACGTGAATGAGATTGTGAGATTACATGGCATACCAGTATATCCATAGTTTCGGATCGTGACCCCAGATTTACTTCACGATTTTGGATCAGTTTGCAGAAAGCTATGGGCACGGATTTACTATTCAGTTCAGCTTAGCATCCTCAAACAGACGGACAATCAGAAAGGACTATTCAAACTCTTGAAGATCTATTGAGACTCTGTGTTCTAGACTTCAAAGGGAGTTGGGATAAGTACTTACCATTGGTGGAATTCTCCTACAATAACAGTTATCAGGCAAGTATAGGTGTGGCTCCATTCGAGGCATTGTATGGGAGAAAGTGTCGTTCTCCAGTATGTTGGGATGAGGTGGGTGAAGCAACATTATTGGGACCGGAGTTAGTACGTATGACTACGAAAAAGATTCAAATGATCCGGCAACGGATACAAATCGCACAAGATCGACAAAAGAGTTATGCGGATCTTCATCGAAAGGACGTGGAATTTAATGTTGGGGATCATGTATTATTACGTGTTGCTCCATGGAAAGGAGTTACGAGATTCGGGAAGAGAGGAAAGCTCAACCCACGATTCATTGGTCCATTTCAGATTCTTGACCGAGTAGAAAATGTGGCCTATAGACTCGCTTTACCTCCAATCCTGTCTCGTGTTCATAACGTTTTTCACATATCCGTGCTTCGTAAATATGTGAAAGACCCAAACCACATTATTGAGTTAGAACCAGATGAGATAGCCGAAGATTTAACGTACGAGGAGGTACCTGTCAAGATCTTGGATAGGAAGGAGCATGTCCTACGCTCGAAAATTATACCTCAAGTTAAAATTTTGTGGAGAAACCATGAAATTGAGGAAATGACCTGGGAGTTGGAATCAGAAATGAAAGCGAGGTATCCTCACCTTTTCGACATACCAGGTACGTACATCAATTTCGAGAACAAAATTTCATAAGGAGGGGAGGTTGTAAGACCCCAACTTTTATGAATAAAGATTTAATTTTTTTTATATATTATTTCGAAATAGTAAGGTGTTGATTTGATAAATGTGAAAAGTTATGGGTGAAATGTGCAAATATTTCAAAATAAGAAAGTGGTTATAAAATATTCATTGTTGTCGGGGAATATTCGTTTAGTCGTGGAATATTCTTGTTGTCAGGAAATATTCGTACGACGGCGCAGCTATTTGTTGGCCCCACAACGGAATAACTGTCGGATATAGAAAGCGACAGAAATAACCTTTTTATAAATAACGGTAAAACTGTTACGGTTAAACTTTTAAAATACTCGGTGATAAAAATATAATAATACGCGTTGTTGCACAGTAACACACGGTATTGCACAGTATTTTGAATTATTGATTCTTACGTAAGAAGTCACTTACTCAATAATTGTTACAGTAATTACTGTTCAATATTTTATATTATTGATTCAATAATTACATGATATTTTATTGGTTCAATAATTGCTACGTTGATATTTTATATCAATAATTGTTACGTTGCTATTTTATATGATTGATTCAATAATTGCTACCGTTGATATTTTGTATTATTGATTCAATAATTATCACTGCACAGTATTTCACATTATTAACTCAATAATTCATATTATTTGAATAATATTATTAGATAGCATTATTGACAATGCCTAAGGAAGTTCTGTCTAGGAGGGGTTAATTAATTGTGTGCCAATAAGGAGAAATCCTTATCAGAAGGCCCCATCTTTCCGAAGAACGACATGGTTGCCAATATTGTAGTTCTGTGATATTATTTGTGAATAATTAATTATTAATTTATATGATAAAGAAATATTTATTTTGTAGATATAAAAGAAGGAATTAGTGCTAAGGTATTTTTATCAATATGTTGTTGTGAAAAATCACCCGTTTGTGAATTTCGGCCATTTTCGGTTTGGAATTTGAAAAAACTTCCTTCTACAAAGTTGTAGAGAATTAAATTTCTTATGGAAAAGACATATCATTTGTATTTTTCTGATAAAAGGGCTATTTATTATGAATTATTGAAGTTTCAAAAATAAATATTTTTTTAAAAATAAAATGGTAGGCCCCACTTTTGTCATTGCTTGAAAATGCTGATCTTTTTTGGTGGGCGTATGAAAGCCGCCGGTAGCAGAAATTCTACTTTGGCATCCTAAGCTTTTCCTATAAATAGGGTGCTTAGGTTAGAATTAAAAATCACACCAGAATCAGAAGTTTTCTCTCTCTATAATATCGAGCGTATTTTTGTGAGTATTTAGATACTTTGAGTGTTACTATTCAGTGCAAGTTTTATTCGGTATTATATCCGATATTCCAGCCAGAAGTACTATACTTTTGAGGTAAGGGATGTTATTTTCTTTCGTAAATGATGTTATTCTTTTCAATATCATTATACCAAAATATTGGCATGGATTGTATTATGAAATTCTTACTTTTTCCGTCGGGGTTACTATTCACGTATACGACACTATTCACGTATACGGCACTATTCACGAAAAAAATTAAATTTTCTTCTATTTGTCCAAGTTGTTTGTTAAGGTTCCTATATTTGATTGGATCTAAGTTTTGAGCTTTATTCTTGAATTTTGCTCCACAATTGATTATTACGAAGTATTTTTGAATTGGATAAACTAAAATATGAATCCTTAATCTTTGTCCTTTATCTCACTGGATTCGTTCTTTAAAATATTTTTCATCATCCTCAGTCCTAAAATGTGATATAACTGAATATCTTTAGCCTGTAGAGCAAAGATGAATAATTACCTAATGAATATCTTTGGCCGTAGTGTAAAGATGGACAGGTGTTGAGATGAACATGACCACTGGTGATACAAATGAATATCTTTGGCCCGTAGTGCAAAGATGAATATTTGATTTGAGATGTATATTGATTGATGTTACAGGGATAAAATATTGATGATGGACTTTTAAATCATAGAAGATAGTAGACTTCATTCTCTACTTAACTCTTCTAATGAATGGTTATTTTCGCTGCGAATATTGATCTAAAACTTGTTGTCAATAATATTTTATCTGAATTGTTGAAGACTAACGATAATTTATTTTCCATTATCTTAGTCATAATATTCTTTACTGGGCTAGTTGAGCTCACCCTTTTCATCTATTGTCCTCTTCAGGAAATGTGAATGTCGCAGGAACTAGTCGGGGGACAGAGTGATGGTCTGAGTTAGAGCAATAGTAGTCCTCACTATTTCTAATAAATAGTGTGATAATAATTGTAATGAGGACTTAGTTTAAATGTTAATATTTTTTACATATTTGTATTGACACTCACAGTTGTGTGGTCGTATTTTGCACGACCGTGCGATATAAAAGATTGTATTTGAATTATGTACCATGTATTTGGCGACTCATAATGGGTTAGGTTGACTGGACCTATTTTGGGGGGGCGTCACACTTTGAGTCTCCAATAGTTATCAATATAGTAAGTTGAGTGGTTCCCCCCCCCCCCCCCCCAAAAAAAAAAAAAAACTAACGAACTAGTTTCCCGTCTCATCTACACTGTCTTTCACAGCGAGTTAGATCGGTTACTAATACATTTTAAACCTTTGCTCATAACAAAGTAGACGTTTAACTCAGATATTACACATCAACGATTAAAGAGTACGATTGTACAACAACTTACATTAACTTAACTTATTATTCTTACCTTTGCCTTTGTCTTGTTGAAATAACCAACACAGACTCATTCATTATACAGTTCATGAATAAACACAACTTTTACCAATTTCACAGTTCAATCATAGAACAATTCATTTCAAAAGTACATAAGTGCATACAATTGGCACGTAGCACAATTCGTTATACACATCTTACACAACATAACACATTTGCACATAGATTATAACTTACGCGAATACAACATTTGAGTAAGTTAAAGAAACTAGCATTAAATCAAAATATGAATGAAGTTAATTAGAAAACTTTCCTTAGGCACAACTATAACTTACAGTTTACGATGTGCAGCACTTCTTAATCCCTATATATCATATAAGGATAACATATACTAATTAGACATATATTTAACTTACGCATTGGTTTAGATTAACTTTAGTTCTTATGGTTCGCGTTTATAACATAAGTTCACGCAACCAAACTTTCTTTATTATCTTCCGGCGTTATGGCATTCGGAGATGTCATAATCCTTATTATCATCATCTATGATAGCTTTACATTGCTTCTAGTTCATATCTTACAATGTCTGGTTTATTCGACTCAGAACACTTACAAGTTATTGAATTAACTTGATTTCTCAATGTTTACACGCTCTTCTTTACTCTTCGTTACTCTACGATCACACATACACTCGCGTGTATGCTTAACACGTTCGTCGTACGCTTACACTAATAGTCATTATCGGTTTAAATGTTTAATGCTTACATTGTTTAATCTTTAAACCATAATTCAACCTATACTTAAGGTTTTGATCACTTACAATAGTGATACATTAGGTGAACATTAAGTTCATTATCATTACTTATCATCTGAGTTATACGATATTTTGTATGCTAAGAATGATCGTCCATCGCGAATACTTTGCATTTATAGCTTTTAAGCATTTTACACTCATATTTCTAAATCTTTAAACCTTCCTTTAACCTTTACTTAAGGTCTTAATCACTTCTTAAAGTGTTATTTTACGTGTACTTTACGTTCATATTTGTTCTGTACATTTTCCCCAAGCTTTGAGCAGTTAAAAGCTCATCATTGGGCCTTGCCTTGCACTGGCGCTACGGCGCCCGGATGCAAGCAAATTGTCGGCGCTGCAATGCTGCTGGATTGGGAGGCAACTCCCGGAGCCGGTGTTGCGGCACTGACATTCAAGACTTGGTCGGCGCTGCGGCGCTAGGCTATGTCCCTTGAAAAATTTCTTAGTGTTCAACTACTCTTCTGACGCTCGATTCTCTAACTCGTAAATTCTTCGTCTTAACTCGGAATTAATCTGTTCTTAAGGCATTAGAAAGCTTACTATGTCCTCTTCAAATTCCCCCGGGCAGAATAATTTTCCCGAGTTTCTAATAAGCCTTAATCTTAGCTTAAAAGTCCTCCCCTGCTCAGTTTTTTCAACTTTGCATTTATCGTTCGTTCGTTCGTAACTTACTCATATGAACTCGGAATGAGTTCGTTCTTGATTCTATAACTCACATTTTCTATGTTTTCTAACATTTTTATGAAACCCTAATTATTCGAGATCATTAACTAGCATTACAATTTCGTCCAAAAATCATAATGACCTACGATTTTAACTATTAACTTCATTTACTAAAATTTTCGACATAACTTCGTTATACAATATTTTTAATCCGTTCCAAAGGAACATTTCTTACACTTACCAAGTCTAACATCTCCTAACCAAGTATATAGCAACTAACTTATACACGATGGTTTTAAACTTGTCCATTAACAACAAGCTCTAATTAGGATGGTTTTATATTTGTCCATCAACAACTCGTTCTTCGTGTTTTTCATTTTTTAATCGATATTTTGATTACGATTTCAATTTTACATGCATATTAGTGTTTTAAATCCACTAATTCTTCCTTATTTCTCCCAGAGCATTCATATAATTCATATAAATCCTCCAACTACTAAAGCACTTCATATAACATATGAAAGCTTAAAAGAAATAGATGAAGAGAAATTTCAAGTTCTTATTACATACTTATTCTTATAGTTAAACCATATTCATTATCATTTTCTACCATCTTTTACTTCCATACTAAATAAGTTATATAGTTTTACATATAAAACTGGGAGCTGTCGTTTACACTCCTAAATTAACCTCACTTTCACTTCACGAATTTAAATAATTAGCACAGTAGTAAGCAAGGATCGATCCCACAGAGAGTAAGTTTGTTTTAGATTTATTCTACTATTTTAACAGAAAATAAAGATGGGGGATTTTTGAAATTGTTTTAAACTAAGAAAAATATAATTTAAATAAAGAGATTAACCAAATATGTAAAAACTTCAGTTCTGTAGTTCAGTTTCACCAAGCACAGCAATCAATTAATCAAGTTATTATTATTTACCCTTCAATGAAACTATTAACCCTAGATAACAATAAGCTCTGCTATCCGAAATTCTCCTTAGATATTCACTGTATGAAACAAGCTCTTCACCAGATTCAACTAGCATATAACCTAGAACAAGCTCTCTAGATTTAATATGATAGAAGCATTAAGAAATAGAGAATTAGGCTAATCCAAGCAACAAACACATAAGCTCGATTTGTTTAACTTATTTTCTGATAATCTTAGCAATACACAAAAGCTTGTCCACAATTAGTATCACTAATTTACTACTTGTGATGAAGACAGATATCAATTACACGTAATACCAATCTTAATCTAGCATATGATAATGATTAAATTAACTCAATTGGCCATATCAAATTAATTAAATCAATTAGCATGCAATCAATGAAAACAGATTATCAGAAGAAATTTCATACAAGAAATAATAAATAATAATACTTAATTAATCAATTACTTGTAACAAGGTTCCACCTCCCTTTAGAACTGAATAAAGAAACTAGCCTGACATGATCCAAGTCTGCACTTCAATGAGGTATGATAGTTGGTAGAAGATTGAATGAATAAAACCTTGACAATCATCCTCTATTTATAGTGCTAGACAAGGACTTAAATCCTATAAGAACTAGGAATCCAAATCCTAAAAGAAATTACAATTATAACTAATTTCCATAAAGAAATAGAATCTAATAAGAAAATAAAATCTCAGTCCAAAGAAGTCCTAATTCTAATAGTAATATCAATCCAATTCCATGTAGGAATCTCCAAATATTGAGAAAGTCAACTGCTGGTCAAACTCCTCTTCAATTCAACTCCAAATCAACTTGTTTCCATCCTTTTAGCTTTAATTCACCTGAAAATAATAAACAACTTATTAAGCTCATATACACATGAAACATGTAATAAAACCAAATGTAAAGGAATAAAAAAATCATGAATATTGTGTACTTATCAGAATCTTAAAGAAAAATGGATTAAAAGTAGGTTTTAGTATTACCTTTATTCTTTAATTAGACTTGGTTATTGATTATCTTGCTAATCTTCTTCTTCCTCTTAACAAAGCTGTGACGCCCCCAAATCCGGGTCCCTAGAACCTCGGACCTGGTACATTACGATACTTTATCTTCATACATATTCTATAAACTAATGCGGAATATATAAACATAAATTATTTATTTCACATGATTCTATCACATTTCCCAATGTCTATTAACCTTAATTGAATACATACCTTAAGTAACTAAAAAGGTTTACAACATCATTTGCATATGATAACTAAATAGTTATGAATGCGTAATAATCTACTCTTTGGAATTTGCCTTTGCCACTGTCTTTCTTCGAGCCTTCATCTTAATCTGAAATTTGTTATCATGATATAGCAAGGGTGAGCAAATACTTTGCCCAACAAGTTTAAATACAACAAGGATATATCATGATTGAAAGAAAGAATAAGCTTTTGAATTTTTAACAATATAATAATTGTGAAAGAGCATAAATCAAAATGTCAATAATTGAATGACTGAATCAATAATGTTTAATGTCAACATGGACCATGAACAACTTTAACTGAACCTTATGTTAATGAAGGTGATCAACCTTTCATACCTGATGAACATATGCAACATGCACTAAGTGCGAATCAATAATCATAGATGTGGAATAATCAACAATAATTATCCACTAACATGCTTGAAAAATAATAACTCGAGTTTGAGTTAGGGAAACTTGCATGTACCGTCGATTACTGCTACGTAATCTAATTTAATCTCTTTATTGAAAAGACCTATCATTATTAAGATTGATCTTTCAATTAACATAACATACTTTATCTCACAATACTATTACTTTATAAGTAAACTATCTAACATTTAACCACATAGTCAAATATTAGATAATACTTTAACACCATACGTATTCACAATTCTAAACCTAGCACATATCGAGTCTTTAACAGTGTTCAATACAGTATGTTGAGTGGTTTTCCACAAACAACCAACAAACTAGTTTCCCATCTCGTCTACACTGTATTTCACAGTGAGTTAGATCGGTAGCTAGTTCGTATATACCTCCGCTCCTTGAAGGAATCGTTTAGCCCAGATACTATAGATCAACCATTAAAGAGTACAACTGTACTACTACTTTATCATATAACTTGTGAATTAACACTTAATCTTTCATATTATAAGTTCTTCTTCATAATCCATTAAGCCAAATATCTAATCCAGCAACCTAAATTCAAGGTGAACTATAATCCAGCAACCTGGATTCAAACAATCCTACAATCCAGCAACCTGGATTCAAATTCAGCAAACCGGATTCACTAATTCAGCAAACCGGATTCACTAATTCAGCAAGCTGAATACAAGCTAACATAATTAATTCAGCAAGCCGAATACACCAATTCAGCAAGCCGAATTCAAACTATATTCCCTTTTAACCTATTAAATTTCCAATTCATCATACTATACATTCAATATGGCCTATTGAATGTCCAATCAATAACTTAACTTAGCTTTTAAACTCTCATTTAATATTATTAATTATTTAATAATATTAAAATCATTTACTAATTTATTTATTTAACAACCATACAAGGCCATAAACATAATGTCTCATCAACAATGACCAAAACCCTATCAAAAATCTGCATATAGCATATCTAGGGTTCTCAAGCCATAAAATCATATTTTTCATATTTTTAACATTACATAATTAATTTATTTCAATTATTCATAACTAAATCATTTTCATGAAAAATCCCAAATCATCTTCTTCTTTTTTTATCTTTTGGTCACACATATATACTTATATTCCATATACAAAAATAATTTTTTTGAAATTTTTCAATTTCCTTTAATATTTTTCAAAAGTCCATTTTTAGTTCGTAACTTAAGGAAATTAGCTATATCATGCTCAACTCCAACAATTCCCAACTCTTGGCAGAATCTTACACGTATTAACATGAACTTCCAGTTTAAATTTTGTGACCATCGGAGTTATAGAACTCTAGTTATAGCGGTTTTCATCAGAAAAATTCAAATACTGAAATGACCATAACTCGATCGATTTAAGTCGGAATAAGCTCATCTTTGGACAGGAGCTACTTTATATCATATATTTGTATGTCCCAAAAGGTTTGAATTTATTTCATTAATTATTTTACCGAAACTACCCCTGGAAAATTTGGACAGATTGTTTTTTGGGTTTTTCTAGCTTTTGCCTACTTTGCTAAAAATTGTCCGTACAGAAATCTACAGTGATTTTTGTAGTGATTCCACTTGGATATGTTAGAAGACTTATAGATCTAACTCTAGAAATTGACCACACTCAAAAATTCAAAATAGAATGCGAGATATGATTATTTGAATTTCATGTTTCGTTTTCTCAAAAATCTAATTTTATAATCTTTGTGTTTTGTAAGAAAACTTCCATGATCTCTTGATTAATCAAACATTAACCAACATAATACATCCTAATACCTCATATACTCATGGATCTACCATGATCCATGATCTATTGTGTTAGTAATATACATGAGAATGTTATTCCTACTTATATAAGATTTGATTATGAACTTAATGAATGAATATGCAAATATGTCTGCATTGATGAAAGCTGTAAAGTCCATAATAGATGATAAACATATGTACAAGGACTTAGACTGAAAAGATCAAATATGTTAGGTTGATCCTACATAAACCGACAGCTTTGTGAAGTCCTTCAAAAGATTATAATGTACAAGGACTATGAATAGAAAGATCAAGCTTGTTAGGTTGATCTTATAAAATGTAATAGATAGGCCAGTCTGAATGTCGAGCACTTCACCACCAATCGTAGTCTGCCAAGAGAGTTAAGGCTGAATCATAGCCTATCAAGGTAGAACCATAGCCTATAAAAATAGCCACTCTCGAAGTTATAGTCTGCCAAGAAAAGATAAGGCATAATCGTGGTGTGTCGAGGAAGACTTTCTCGGAGCCGTAGTCTGTCGAGGAAGCCAAGTTCAGAATCGTGGACACAGCCTGTCGAAGTGCCTGCAGAGCGCCTGCCAAGACAAGTCAAGAATAGTAGACTTCACTCGAAGACGTGGAGTCTGCAGATCATAATCAAGGCACAAATCATAGTCGGGTAGATCAGTCAAGAGACTGCAGGTGTTAAGGCAGAAATCGTAGTCTGTCATATGATATGCTCTCAGAGTCGTAGACTACACTCGGAGCTGTAGTCTGCAGAACCAAAGCCAGATCGTAGTCTGCAGAACTAAGGCCAAAACATAATCAGTCAAGTGCTCATAAACGCCAAGGAAGAATCATAGAGACTACATGATTCTCAACAACTGAGCACTCCTGAAGCGTACATAAAGATCGTAGTCTCTGGTAAAAGTAGTCAAGGTTCATAATGCAATCTACTTGAAAAATACCAGAAAGCATTCTATGAATGGCCTGCAAGCAAATAGAAGATCGAAGCACCAATTCTATCAACATGACAGACTGACTGAGAAGTGAAGTCATTTAGGAGAAGTCTTCTATAAGCAATCATTAGAAGATAATGAATAAAGTGACTGTCAAAAGGAAGACAACGATTGCAGTGTCTGTCAAACCAACAGAAGACAACGATCGTAATGATGACTGCGATCGTGGTGTTTGCCAAACGAGCAGCAGGAACTGATGAAGCACATACAGAAATATTGGCCAACCTAGAGAACAGGCGAAAATGATTGTCTATGTTCAGCCTCACCATAAAGAGTGAACGGGAGATCACATAGCAGAATGTTGAGAGAGCTGAGTATGACTAATCAGAAAAGTCTTGCAAACCAGAAAGGCCAAAGCAGTCAGTCAAGTTATCTGTTCTTGATACGAGTCAAGGAAAGAAAAATTGTTGAAGCACTTCAAGATTAAAGAGTGAGAGGTTCTATATTGTCAATCCAAAGAACACTCTCAGAATCGTAGTGTTATCAAATCCGGTCAACTCGCAGCATCCACAGACAAACTACGATCAAGCACATGAACGTCTACATCAGAATCGTGGAGTCTGGTCGTTTGATTATT